>CM024757.1:90191508-90791508 GCA_014218235.1 Colocasia esculenta
AAGTTCAGTAAATGTGAATTTTGGTTGAAGCAAGTGATGTTCTTAGGACACATTATTTCTAAGGAAGGTCTATCAGTAGATTCTTTAAAAATTGAAACCATACAAAAATGGGAGCAACCTATGAATCTCACTGAGATTAGAAGTTTTCTGGGTATGGCCAGTTACTACCGGCAATTTGCAAGGATTTTTCCAGAATTGCTTCGCCCTTACACAATTGACTAGAAAAGGAACTGCATATGGTAACGACCCAGAATCTGCATTACCAGTAACAACCAGTAACCCGAATTCTGACCTGCTAACCCACGAGACAAGCTCAGAAGGGTAGGAAGTGAACGTCTGAGGAGACTATATGTAAGAAGATACACACCATGCAAAGCTGTAAAATTCCACTATATGAACATAACATGTACAACTCAGAGTCTGAGCAAGGTACAGAGTATAGAAGTACAACAAAAAGTACTACTCACTGCAGCTAAGGAGCACCAACACCGGAGTGGCTAGACTCACCTGGAACGGGAGTCGACGAAGACCCACCTAAAAGGGAGGGGAGTGAGTCTCAAGAAAAGAGACCCAGTAGGGAAAAGTAACCCCACCGGCAACAGAACTAAAGTGCGGAAAGTAAAAACTGAAAGTGAGTACACGTCGCACCACAACACAAAACTGTAAACCTCGCGGCTCAGTAACACACACTCACACACACACAGTAAGTAGGACTCAGCTAGGGTCTGTGGCTCGGCGTCCCGTCACCACAGAGGCTCTCAACCCCAGCCACGTGTGCACACTACAGACGCTCTCCTCTCGCGTCTGGTCCACGACCGGTTTTCCTCTACGCTTGACCCTAGCGATAGAGAAGGGGCTCCACAGAGACCGGCTCAAAACCACCGCAAGGAGTACGCACAGGACAGAGTCGCACTCGGCGTCCTGGCTCACTAGCGGAGGACAACCACACGCTAGTCGTCTAGACGGAGTCGCACCCACGCCTAGGTAACACAACAGAAACAGGCACGCGGTAACGCAACGCGCGTACAACAGACGAACACACTCAACGCCTGAAACTCCGTACAGTAAGTGAACACTCATGTCACAACTAGTTACTCATATGCATAGGCAGAGTCACACTCTAAGCCTGGCCCACATGTGTTATCAGGGCGGACATCACATGTCAATCGCCTCCAACACAAAACTCAAGCCTGCTGGACACAGGATATTAATGGCCATATCGATTGCCGCCAATATGAAGTAAACGGCACTCATCATGTCGTTAACCCTGACTCAACGGCCATCGACCATGTCGTCAATATCACCCCTGAAGATCTCAACGTCAACAGATGTGGACGTTAAGCTCTTCAGTCCCCTAAACTCAGAACAGCTCCGAATCAGTCCAATGGGTAGACTCACCCAATCAGAACACTGACTGATGGAGGGAAATGCTTCCTCTCATCATTTAACACTACCAGAACTTCCAATTTAAACAATCAAACACCTAGATTGCCCAAAACACCAAAACTCCGGCATGGTACAACCCAACCCTAAACCGCAATTAGCATACTAATTCACTCAAATGAGCATGCTGGTTTGCTAAGGAGGGTTATAGGAGTTAAGTCCCTCTCTCAGAACGCTTTATAAACCCCCAAATAGCCACTAATCGTGCCGGACCCCCCGAAGACTCCGCGCCAATCGCACCAAAACCTCGCATTTCCCGCCCGATCAAGCACTGCCACGCGATCCAGAGCCTTCCCACGAGCTCCCATCAACCATCGGAAGCTGAGGAAATAGAGAAAAGCAAAGGTGGAGGGAAGGAGAGGAAATGAGAAGGAAAAGCTCTGCTCTCGGGCTGCCCTATTTCAACAGGTCCGACCAGTTGACGTCCACCTCTCTAGCCGCTTACTGAACCGCCAAGACTTGACGTCCAGATCACATGCCGTTGAGTTCAACCTCAAACGTCCACATCGCTGGACGCTCACTCTAAGTCAACGGCTAGCCCTGGCCGTCAACCCCAAGTCAACGACAATGGTCTCGTCGTCGACCTCACAGAACCTCCAAAACCCAATAAGGATCCGCAAAGACCCGAGACCTTACAACCCTCCCCCCTTAAAAATTTTGCCCTCAAATTCAAACAACATAAAGAAAGAAGACTCACCAAAGAGGTACAGAAACTACTCGCGCATTTCGTCCTCTCGCTCCGATGTCGACTCACCACCTGAATGCCGCTGCCACGCAACACGAACTAAAGGGATTGCCTTGTTCCTCAACCTCTGAACTCGGCGATCCTTAATGTGCAACGGAAGCTCTGGTACAGTCAACACTGGAGTCACCTCAGACCATTCTGCACTCTGCAGAACGTGAGACTCGTCAGAAAGGTACCTCCGAAGCATCGACACGTGAAACACATCGTGGACTGCTGTCAACTCTGACGGAAGCTCAAGTCTGTACGCCAAACCTCCGACACGCTCAGAAATGGTGAAAGGTCCAATAAAGCGAGGACTCATCTTTCCACGCCTACCAAACCTCACCACTTCCTTCATAGGAGACACACGAACAAACCCTGTCTCCTACCTGAAACTCGAGCGGTCGTCTGCACTGATCTGCATAACTCTTCTGCCAACTCTGAGCTGACTGAAGTCTCTGCCTCACAAGCTGAACTACCTCAACTGCCTGCTGAACCAACTCTGGCCCCATGACAACCCGTTCGCCAACCTCGAACCAGTCAAGTGGAGTGCGACAAGGTCGTCCGTACAAAGCCTCATATGGTACCAAACCGATACTGGAGTGATAGCTATTTTTATATGCAAACTCGACCAACGGCAAGTGAGCTGTCCACGACCCCTGCCACTCCAGACAGCAAGCTCTAAGCATGTCCTCCAAAGTCTGGATAGTCCGCTCTGACTGACCGTCTGATTGAGGGTGGTAGGCGGAACTAAAAGCTAACTCTGTCCCCAAAGCTCTCTGGAAACTGCGCCAGAACCCAGAAGTGAAGCGAGGATCCCTGTCTGACACAATAGAGATCGGCACTCCATGCAAAGGAACAATCCGCTCTATGTACAACGCGGCCAACCTACTCACACCCCAACTAGTCCTGACAGGCAAGAATCTGGCAGTCTTCGTTAATCTGTCCACAAGAACCCAAATGCTGTCAAAACCTCCAGCTGTCCTCGGCAAACCACAAACAAAGTCAGTCGTCACATGGTCCCACTTCCACATCCGAATCTCTAACGGCTGCACAAGTCCTCCTGGACGCTGATGTTCGGCCTTCACCTGCTGACAGACCAAACACCTAGCAACAAAAGTCGCTATGTCTCACTTCATCCCAGGCCACCAAAACTGACGTCTCAACCTGTGATAAATCTTGGTTGACCCTGGATGAATCGAGTACCTGCAACCATGTGCCTCCTGCAACACGACTCTCCTGATAGACTCCTCAACAGGAACATAGAGTCTATCTCGGAACCTAACAGTCCCGTCCTCACAAAGCTTAACCTCTGGAAGAAGCAACACACTGTGCAACTCGGGATCTGCCTGCTGAGCCTCAGCAACCTGTCTCACAACGGCGGGAGCCGCTAACAAACTGCCCAACACAAACTGTCGACGACTAGACGAAACTCTGAAAGACCCCTCTGTCGCAGACTGCCACAACTGCCACTCTCTAAGCATCAGATGACTCATCTGTGCTTTCCTACTCAAGGCATCTGCAACCACATTCACCTTTCCAGGCTTATACTCAATGCTGAAATCATAGTCTTTCAGATATTCCATCCATCGACGCTGCCTCATATTCAGATCCCTCTGAGAAAACACATACCTCAAACTCTGGTGGTCGGTACGGACTACAAAACTCACTCCGTACAGGTAAAGACGCCAAATCCACAAAGCAAATACCACAGCTGCAAGCTCTAGGTCGTGGGTCGGGTAACTCTCCTCGTGGGGCTTAAGCTGGAGAGACGCATAAGCCACCACCCGGCCTTCCTGCATCAAAACCGCACCCAAACCAACACCTGAAGCATCTGTGCAAACCTCAAAACCCTCCTCACCCGAAGGTAAGGCAAGAACTGGCGCTGACGTAAGCAGTCGCTTCAACTCCATGAAGCTCTGCTCACACTACTCCGACCACACAAACGGAACTCCCTTTCTCGTCAACCGAGTCAAGGGTGCAGCAACCTGAGAAAAATCTCGAACAAACCTGCGGTAGTAACCTGCCAAACCCAGAAAGCTACGAATCTCAGACACAGATCTGGGACTCTCCCACTGCAAAACTGCCTCAACCTTCGCTGGATCCACAGAAACTCCCTCACCTGAGATCACGTGCCCTAAGAAGTGAACCTGTTGTAGCCAAAACTCACACTCACTAAGTTTGGCATACAACTGGTGCTCTCGCAAAGTCTGCAACACGATCCTCAGGTGCTCGGCGTGCTCCTCCTCCGAAGCGGAGTACACCAGAATGTCGTCAACAAACACTACGACAAACCGGTCCAAGAACTGGTGGAACACCTGGTGCATCAGATCCATGAAGGCCGCTGGAGCATTGGTGAGCCCAAACGGCATCACCAAAAACTCAAAGTGTCCATATCTGGTCCGAAAAGCAGTCCTCTCAATGTCAGAATCTCTAATCCGCAACTGATAGTAGCCCGACCTCAAGTCAATCTTCGAAAAGGCACGAGCAGACTGAAGCTGATCAAAGAGATCATAATCCTAGGCAAAGGATACCTATTCTTGATGGTCACTTGATTTAGCTTCCTATAATCAATACACAATCTCAGGCTACCATCCTTCTTCCGGACAAACAGAACAGGTGACCCCCACGGAGAAAAGCTAGGACGAATATAGCCCTTCTCCAACAACTCCTCAAGCTGCCTCTTCAACTCCCTCAACTCTGCTGGTGCCATACGGTACGGTGCCTGTGCAAAAGGTATAGTGCCAGAAACCAACTCTACAGTAAACTCAATCTCTCTCTCTGGCGGTAGACCAGGCAACTCTTCCGGAAACTCACACACTACAGGAATGTCCCCCACTCCGAGGCAATCTGGTCAAGAGTCACTGCAGAAACTAGGAAACCCTGACAACCAGAAGCAAGTAACCTCCCTGCCCTCAAAGCAGAAACTAAAAAGTGAGAAGTAAGAGGTACGATACCCTAAAAGTAGAACGTCGCTTCCCCAGGTATCCGCAAGTGCACCCTCTTCTTCTGGCAATCCATCACTGCACCATACCGCTCTAACCAGTCCAGAACCAAAATCACATCATAGTCATGTAATTGCAAAGCAAACAGACGAGCTGACAACCACTAATCCTGCAACTGCACAGGTACCTCCTCGAGACAGTAGGACGTAAGGATAAAGTCCCCTGTCGGCAACTCTACTGCTAACTCAACAGACTCTCCTGAACTCAACTCTCCAAGGGAGTCTAAAAACTCCTCAGACACAAAAGAGTGAGAGGCACCGGAATCAAACAAAACTCTAGCTGTACAACCAAAAACTGAAACAGTACCTTCCACTAGGTGAGCTGCCTCCGTATCTGCACGGGTCAAGTGAGTAACACGACCTCTACCTCTCGACCCACCAGAACCTCCGGTCTGCTGACGCTGCTGCACAGGTGCCTACTGCTGCTGCTGCTGCTGCTGCACTCGGGGCTGTGACTGGGTCTACTGCTGCGGCACACGAGGTAGCAAAGGACAATCTCGCGCCATGACCCATCTGGTCACACCGGTAACACTGACTAGAAAAAGTACATTGTACCTGCGGCGAAGGCTGACCTGCCGGCTGCTGAACACTCCCAACCGACTGCTGCCTCTGCTCTGCCTGCCTTCTATCATGCCGAAACTTCCTCCGAGATCCTGACTTCGCCGTCGTCCCAGTAGAAGTGGACGCGTAGGAAGTCGCAGTCCTCGGGGTCGTCTGCACACTACCCTGCTGCTGTCGAGGCTGAGAAGGAACTACCTGTGTCTGAACCTCTGCGCTCCGAGCACGAGTTCGCAAGTGTCTGCCTCCAACGCTGCCGCTGTCTGATAGGCCGCATCCAAGTCTGTGACACGAGCAACTATCAGCGCCTGCCTGAGCTCTGGCCTCAAGCCCCTCACGAACTGCTGAGTCCTCAGACCCTCATCTGCCATAATCTGCGGAGCATAACGCCCTAGCTCTACAAATCTAGCCCTGTACTGCACTACAGTAAAATCTCTCTGCTGTAGTCCAGAAACTGGTACAATCTCTCCGTCTGGATGTAAGTGGGACAGAAAGCCTCTCAAAAAAGAAACGACAAACTCCTGCCACGGAATCTGTCTAAGTGGACGAGACTGAAAAGTAGTCTCCCACTCAGCGGACCACCAAGTCAACGCCTGCGCCTGCAACTGGTAACTGGCTAGCAGCACTCGCTCCTCGGGAACACACTCTATGGAACGAAAAGTCCGCTCCACTGCATTAACCACGCCCGCGATGCATCTGGATCAGGCTGGCCCAAAAATTGAGGAGGCTGAAACTGCAAAAACTCCCTCAACACCTTGCCAGTACCACCCTAGGGTACCGTCGCATCACGGTGCTGAGCAACAAACTGAGCCATCCCCTCAAGAAATCGAGTCATGTCTAATCCCTGAGCTACCTGAGGTGGAGGTGGCGGCGGAGCATACCACTGTGTGCGTCCTGTGGCAAAGGCTACATCTGCTGAGGTGGCGGAGCGTCTCCAGCCTCTGACGAGTCGCCTGCTCAGCCACTCCCTCTCTAGGACGTCGCCTAGGAGCCATAGTACTATACACAGAGCAAAATACACACATAAATATACTAACTAACTCGGGCTAAATAGATAGCTGCAGCTGTACTCTTTATACTCTGAGTTTACTTGATGGGTATTTCCTTATATATATCTCATCAGACCAGGCTCTGATACCAAACTGTAACGACCCAGAATCCGCATTACCAGTAACAACCAGTAACCCGAATTCTGACCCGCTAACCCACGAGACAAGCTCGGAAGGGTAGGAAGTGAACGTCCGAGGAGATTATATGTAAGAAGATACACATCATGCAAAGCTGTAAAATTCCACTATATGAACATAACATGTACAACTCAGAGTCTGAGCAAGGTACAGAGTACAGAAGTACAATAAAAAGTACTACTCACTGCAGCTAAGGAGCACTAACACCGGAGTGGCTAGACTCGCCTGGAACGGGAGTCGACGAAGACCCACCTGAAAGGGAGGGGAGTGAGTCTCAAGAAAAGAGACCCAGTAGGGAAAAGTAACCCCACCGGCAATAGAACTAAAGTGCGGAAAGTAAAAACTAAAGTGAGTACACGTCGCACCACAACACAAAACTATAAACCTCGCGGCTCAGTAACACACACTCACACACATAAAGTAAGTAGGACTCAGCTAGGGTCTATGGCTCGGCGTCCCGTCACCACAGAGGCTCTCAACCCCAGCCACGTGTGCACACTACAGACGCTCTCTCTCGCGTCTCGTCCATGACCGGTTTTTCCCCTACGCTTGACCCTAGCAGTAGAGAAGGGGCTCCACGGAGACCAGCTCAAAACCACCACAAGGAGTACGCACAGGACAGAGTTGCACTCGGCGTCCTGGCTCACTAGTGGAGGACAACCACACGCTAGTCGTCTAGACGGAGTCGCACCCACGCCTAGGTAACACAACAGAAATGGGTACGCGGTAACGCAACGCGCGTACAACAGACGGAGCACACTCAACGCCTGAAACTCCGTACAGTAAGTGAACACTCATGTCACAACTAGTTACTCATATGCATAGGCAGAGTCACACTCTAAGCCTGGCCCACATGTGTTATCAGGGCGAACATCATATGTCAATCGCCTCCAAACACAAAACTCAAGCCTGCTGGGACACAGGATATTAACGACCATATCGATTGCCGCCAATATGAAGTAAACGGCACTCATCATGTCGTTAACCCTGACTCAACGGCCATCGACCATGTCGTCAATATCACCCCTGAAGATCTCAACGTCAACAGATGTGGACGTTAAGCTCTTCAGTCCCCTAAACTCAGAACAGCTCCGAATCAGTCCAATTGGATAGACTCACCCAATCAGAACATTGACTGATGGAGGGAAATACTTCCTCTCATCATTTAACACTACCAGAACTTCCAATTTAAATAATCAAACACCTAGATTGCCCAAAACACCCAAAATTCCGGCATGGTACAACCCAACCCTAAACCGTAATTAGAATACTAATTCACTCAAATGAGCATGCTGGTTTGCTAAGGAGGTTATAGGAGTTAAGTCCCTACCTCAGAACGCTTTATAAACCCCCAAACAGCCACTAATCGCGTCGGAACCCCCCGAAGACTCCGCGCGAATCGCACCAAAACCTCGCGTTTCGCGTCCGATCAAGCACCGCCACGCGATCCAGAGCCTTCCCACGAGCTCCCATCAACCATCAGAAGCTGAGGAAATAGAGAAAAGAAATGGTGGAGGGAAGGAGAGGAAATGAGAAGGAAAAGCTCTGCTCTCGGGCTGCCCTATTTCAACAGGTCCGACCAGTTGACGTCCACCTCTCTAGCCGCTTACTGAACCGCCAAAGACTTGACGTCCAGATCACATGCCGTTGAGTTCAACCTCAAACGTCCACATCGCTGGACGCTCACTCTAAGTCAACGGCTAGCCCTGGCCATCAACCCCAAGTCAACGACAATGGTCTTGTCGTCGACCTCACAAAACCTCCAAAAGACCCAATAAGGATCCGCATTGACCCGAGACCTTACAATATGTGTGGAGTGAGAATTGTGAACAAGCGTTCCAATTGTTAAAGGAATGTTTATCCTCTGCACCAATTCTAGCTTTGCCGGTAGAAGGAAAAACTTTTGAAGTATATACTGATGCTTCGAACATCGGACTGGGATGTGTATTCATGCAAGATGGAAGAGTCATTGCTTATGCATCTAGACAGTTGAAGACTCACGAGAAAAACTACCCAGTACATGATTTGGAATTGGCCGTTGTAGTCTTTGCACTCAAGCTTTGGAGACACTACCTATACGATAATCAATTTATAGTATACTCCGATCATAAGAGTCTCAAGTATTTATTTTCACAGGAAGAATTAAACATGAGACAAAGAAGATTGATGGAGTATACTAAAGATTATGACTTTAAGATTGAATACCATCCAGGGAAAGGTAATACTATGGCTGATGCACTCAACAGGAATCCTATAGCCAAAGTATTCCAATCGCAAGTTAAAGAATGGAAATTGCTGGAAGAATTTTCCACATTAAGTTTGAAAGCCGAACTACAAGGAGAAAGAGTTGTAACTGACAACCTGACAGTACAATCAGACTTGTTAAAATAATTGGAGAACAACAGGATAATGATACTACATTGACTGAAATTAAAGAAAAATTGGCTTCAAGACCTGATTTTAGTGAAGATGATAATGGGAATCTTCGATTTCGGGACAAGTTATGTGTGCCGGATAACTCTGAGATTAAGAAGCAGATTTTAGAAGAAGCTCATCAATCACATATACTATTCACCCAGGAGCTGTCAAGATGTATCAGGATTTAAAGAAGCATTTTTGGTGGTGCAATATGAAGAAAGACATTGTAGACTTCACAGCAAGATGTTTAACATGTCAGAAAGTTAAAGCCGAACATCAGAAACCAACAGGGAAATTAAAACCACTTGAAATACTAGAATGGAAATGGGACATTATCGGTATGGATTTCATTGTGGGGTTACCCAAAACACGAAGTGGATTTTATGCCATATGGGTAATCATTGACAGACTTACCAAATCAGCTAATTTCCTAGCAATTAAGACAAGATGGTCTGTCAGTATTTTAGCGGCACTATACATGAAGAAATTGTTCAGTTACATGGAATTCTAAAGGACATAGTTTCTGACAGAGATGCAAGATTTACCTCACATTTCTGGAGAGAGTTACAAGGTGCATTGGGAACTAAACTGAAGTTTAGCACTGCATTTCATCCTCAACCGATGGACAGACAGAACGGGTGAATCAGATTATTGAGGATATGTGCCGTGCTTATATATTGGAGTTTGGAAATGACTAGAATACCCATTTAGCAATCATGGAATATGCTTATAATAATAGTTACCAGTCTACCATTCAAATGGCACCATTTGAAGCTTTGTATGGTCGGCAGTGTAGATCACCATTGTGTTGGGTAGAATTGAAAGAATCACATATCCTTGGACCTGAAATGATCCAAGAAACAACAGAAATTATTAAGTTAGTGCAAGATAGAATAAAAGCTGCCCAAGACCGCCATAAAAGCTATGCCGATTGACGTAGAAGGGAGCTGGAATTTCAACAAGGTGAACATGTGTTTCTTAAAGTATCACCCCGAAGAGGAATCAAAAGATTCGGTATTAAAGGGAAGTTGAGCTCAAGGTATATTAGACCCTTTGAAATACTAAAGAGAATTGGTGAAATGACGTATCAACTGGCACTTCCACCACAGTTATCCAATGTGCATGATATTTTTCATGTATCAATGTTGAGAAAGTATGTATATGATCCAGAACATATTATTGAACATCAAGATCTAGAAGTACAAAAAAAATTGGCATATGAAGAGAGACCAGTACAAATCCTTGACCGAAAATCAAGCAACTTCGGAACAAGGAAGTTCTCTTATTAAAGATTCAATGGAATAAGCGAGGATAGGAAGAAGCGACATGGGAACTGGAAGATGCCATTAAGATCAAGTACCCAGAATTATTTTCAGGTTAGTAATCATACTCTCATGTTATTAAAATTTGGAGGACCAAATTTCTTTTAGTAGGGGACAGTTGTAACACCCCAGAAATTTTTTATTGTTGAAAAACATGAATAATATGGTTACTAGACTTAACTATTATCATTAGATTGAAATAATTGATATTGGGATTAATTAGTATTAATAAATGATACCCCAATGTCGTACAAAGAGGTGTGCGCTCTGACAGGGCGACACCGAAAAATTGTAATGAAATTTAAATATGAAAATATCATAATTTCCAGAAAAATATGGTGATATTAGAAATGTAAATATCCAGATTTGTTGACGTACGGATTTTGAGATTAAGCCAACGTAACTATTTTCCGAGCAAATTTTCACCCAATATAAAATAAATTCTAAAAATTAAACTAAAATCATCATAATTTGTAAAACCATCTTATTAGCTTATGCTTGAAATTAAAACTTGATTAGACACTATTTGGACACCCAAACATAAGTTTAACTGGGCCAGCTGATTTTTAGACTAGTTACGGAAACCATTTTCATCTATTATTCTTTCCTTACGTAACCATGGTTACGTAAGACTTATACCATGTGGTTTAGCTGGGTTACACGTTAGTTACCCATGTGTAATTCTTGGAGAGTGCATGGACCAGGTGGCTGTGGGTGGTTAAATGTGGTTTTACCACAACACCTGTGGGCTTATGTGCCCTTGTGCATGGAAAGGCCTGGGGCTATAAAAACATTCCCGTAGACAGCATACCAACCTTTCCAACGCAAGCATCTGCTGGGTTTTCTCCTATTCTTGCACCCTTCCTCAGTTCTTGTTCTTGAATCCTCCTCCTACTGGATCTTGCTCTTATTCCCTTCTTCTGCTGGGTTGGCTTTGCGGCTGGTGTTGCTAGTTCCACTGTTCTTGCAACTACTTCTGCTTGTGCTACTACTGTAGCTACTTTCACCTTGGTGTAACTGTTGCTGCTAAAGATACTGCCATGACTGTTGCTATCACACCATCAACTTTGGGGAAGCCCTTCTCTTGCTGGGTGTAGATTCTTTCCTCAAGAACAAGTGAAGGTTTATCCGTTTAGTAAGGTAGGATTCATTTCCTCATTTCCTAGTTTTGTCTTCTCCATATACTAAAGGGGCTCTTGTTGAATGTTTAGATCCTCCTGTTCCTTCTCCTATATTTATGGACTTGTTACGTTGGATAGTAGGAGAGTTTGTTCTATTCCATGGAGGAAACTCTTCCTTCTACTTCCATCTTTATCTATAGAACCTTATTTGGAGTCACAAACATCTGTAGTACAGTGTGCTTGTTCCTATTTAGGTGTTTGTACCCTCAAGCTTCGGATTAGATTCCTTAACACTTCTGAAGATTGAGTGTTTACTTGTAGGCATCTTGCCATTTGATCATTGTTGTAGAGGTTTTTCTTTCAGTGTCAAGTTGTAGTAGGTTTCTAACTACTCATGTATAGGTTATGTTTCCTATGATGCATCTTGTTTCTCATGTAAGCTAGCCTTGAGAGCTAAAGACAAGTTCTTCTAGTTGTTGACAATCATGTTTGTATCCGTATGTTTCATTGTTAAGGTTTTTATAATGTTCTTAGAGTCATTTCTGGAGGTGGAACTGGCGACCGTCGACAGACAAGAGATACCTGTCGACAGCCCCAGGCTTCCGGAACTCCAGTTTGCTGGAACAGTAGTAGCTTTCGACAGATGGACCCTGTTTGTCGACAGACACACTGCCCTGTCGACAAGTACTATCCCAAACCAGAAATTGGTTTCTGGATGCTTCTACCTGTCGACAACCACCTTCTGGTTGTCGACAGCCCCTGTTCTGACCAGTATTCCAACACCCTTCTGTGTACAAACTCTTACTAAAATGTCATCCTCTTAGCCTAGAAAGCAAGCATCTTCTTTTTCTTGGTAATTTACTGTCATATCACTATAGAGTTCATCCACATTATGTACTTTACCTTCCTTGAATTATTCTTAAAGTTATCGACTACAAATGGTAATAAGTTGAATCTAATTCCTATGTCTGGTAACTGAATTCATAAGACCTTGGCTTCCTGAGAGTAATGCTTCAGTATATCTGTTGATTATGAACAATCTGTGATGACAATTATTGGATCCTTGGACCCCACCTGACTGATATGATTGTGCAAATAGGGTTGGTCCAGTCTTGGGAGGAGCACTCGAATTCATTACGGGCCGTTTTTGGCATTGCATCAATTACTTTCTGATTATGGTCATCATATTACCTGTCTTGTGTGAATATTTACCTGAACCAGAATTTGAGTTTCAATATGAGTTTCTGAGCATGCCCTGTGTTTCAATACTACTGTTTCACATTCACTGACATGATTGAGATGTTTAGTTGCCTTCTTGTTATCAGTCATGTCCTTTACTTGGTTACTATATATTCCTGTCTCTTTGATTTGAGGATTTGAGTTCTACTGTGCTAGTTAGCTCACCTATCCTTCCTTTTCAGGTGACCAAGATGAGGGAGAAGTTTAAAAAGGGCATGTGTGCTGAGTGAACTCCGTTGACAAGCAATCTAACCATTTACTGTTTTAGTAGTGTAATTATGTAATGTAGTAAGTAATAGTTTACTCATTCCTACTCCTCACTTAGTGTGTAATGAGGAGCTTTATGTAATAAAGACTTCTGCTTATTGTACTATGACGGATAAATGCTAATATTGTCATTTGTGACGACCCAACCAACAAACTGGCCCAACAACCATACTAGTTGGTAGACTTCCCATGAAGGTCACTCATCCTAGGACTACTCCCAACTGAGGACGCTTAACTTCAGGGTTCTTTTCCTGCTCGAGCTCTAAAAATGACTAGTCTGAGTTGTAGGTAGTTTGTTGATTTAGTCCATTTAACATATTCTTATATGGGGTGTTATAATCTACCCTTCTTATATAAGCGACGTCCTCGTCACTGTTCACATATAGCACACAATAAATCGCCAGACAGGAAGGACTCTAGAGGTGCCCCCCACAGGCTCAAGAGGTGGCTCCCACTATGTAGAACTTTGCACCATTATGGCCTCAAGAGGTGGCTCCCATAGCGTAACACTTTGCCCTATATGGCACTTAGTTCCTGCACTTCCAGCTGGGCAAGTCTGTGACACTAACATCCTGGGTTGTTTCGAACTAGCAAATTCATTTGCCTTCCTTCCTGGACTACCTCAGAAAAGTATTGATCATTAAATACTTTTATAAATTCTTCCCAACAATTTGGTTTGGGTCCTCCAATGTGGATTCTACTATTTCCCACCAAGCTCTAGCATCCCGATCCAACTGAAAGGTCACCAAATGAATCTTCTCTTCCTCTGTACATTTAATCACTTTGAATATCCTTTCAATGTCTTTCACCCAATTTTCGGCCTCGTCCGAGTCCGTACTTCCGTGAATCTCGGAGGGTCTAGACTTCGGAAATCCTTAAATAAACTTGTTTGGTTGTGGCTATTATTTCTGGCTACCGTTTTCATCACTCGACTCAAGTCGTGCATTGAACTCTCCATTTCCCTCCAGTTAGCATCACCTCCTTCCATGACTAAATTGAGGAAATATCTGAAACATTCAATAATGCATACATTAATTTCGCAATCAACCCAATCTTACATTCATCACATATACATTTCAAATTCACATAGCACACCATTTCCATTAACAAGTTAAATATTTACATCATAACACACTACCACTTATCCATAAATTGAAATACTACAACCTTCTCCTACTAAGACTGCCATATTTACACAGTCCTTACTTCCACTAATCTCTCACTCCTCATACACATGGGAGTTATATATACAACCAACACTTAAACAAAAGAGAGGTTTTCAAAAAGATAAGTTGCCTAATTCCATTTCTAACTTTGGGTCAGGTCTACAACAGATTCCACTGACGGTAGTTGTTGTTCTCCTCCAGCACCGTGGTATAGCTCTCTTGCCACATCGAACAAGACCTCCCAATAGCCTTCCATCTGATGGAGTAGCATGTCTTGTCCTAGCTTCAAATTATTCAAATGATTCATGACTTGGGTCATGGTATCTAAAGAAGCACGGGGATTGCTCGCCAGGAAGGCGCCCTCGGTCAGGTTGAGCACCTCTTCTTTGATTTACACATGCTATCCAATTTGCTTTAGTAAGTCTGATTGCACTGTCAGGTTGTCTATTACAACTTTTCCTTCTTGTGGTTCAGCCTTTACACTCAATGTGGAGAATTCCTCCAACAATTTCCATTCCTTAACTTGCAATTGGAATACCTTGGCTATAGGATTCCTACTGAGAGCATTAGCTACAGTGTTACCTTTTCCTGGATGGTACTTAATTTTGAAATCATAATCTTTAATATACTCCATCCACATTCTTTGCCTCATGTTCAATTCTTTTTGTGAAAATAAATGCTTGAGACTCTTATGGTTGGAAAGCGTAAATGTGTTTCATGTTCTTCTACACTCTTGGAACAGATCAGTATGTCATCAATAAATACAACTACAAACTGATCCAAATAAGATCTAAACACATCATTCATCAAACGCATAAATGCAGTAGGTGCATTAGTCAATCCAAACGACATTACCACAAATTCGTAGTGCCCATATCTTGTTCGAAAACCTATTTTATGAATGTCCTGCTCTTGAATTCTAAGTTGATGATAACCAGATCTAAAATCAATTTTGGAGAAACATTGAGCTCCAGACAATTGATCAAATAGATCATCGATTCTTTGAAGTGGGTACTTGTTCTTTATAGTCAACTGATTCAATTGTCAGTAATCTATGCATAATCGCATAGACCCATCCTTCTTCTTCACAAATAATACCGGAGCACTCCAAGGGGAGGTACTAGGTCTAATAAATCTTTTTTCTATCAACTCTAGCAATTGCCTTCTTAGTTCTTTCAACTCTTCCATTGACATCCTGTATGGTGTTCTTGAGGTTGGTGTAGCTCTTGGTACCAATTCAATCGAAAAATTCACCTCTCTATTAGGTGGTAAACTAGGTAACTCTTCGGGGAAAACATCGAGAAATTCCCTTACCACCGGAATATCTTCCAATCCAATGATATTCTCATTTATTAGGGTCACAGAAGTCAAATACCCTTGACAACCTTTCTATACTAGTTTACAGGCTTTGACTGCTGAAATTATAGGTATTCTTCTTGTGTGGGGTTTATCAAAGGTCATAGAATAAACTTCCTTTCCTCAAACAACTGAGGATACTTCTTCTTCATTGCATCCTCAAGCTCCCAAGTAGCCTCCTCTCGCAAGAAGTTGCGCCATAACACCTTTACTGACGCAATGCTCTTGTTCCAGAGATGTTGAACCTTCCGGTCTTCACCATCCTTAAGATCATAACGATTTCCTCATCCACATCGATTTTTGGTTCTATAATGATTTCATAAGTCATCACTATTCCATTGAAGTCTATTTTATAACGATTCGCTAAGAGATCGCAGCGATTTGCTCTCAGAACGATTCGATAAGTGTGCACATCGATTCCGAGCTCATAACGATTTGGTTAGCGCATCGATTTCTTAAGTGAGAACAACGATTTGCTCTCACAATGATTTCGGTTTCACAACGACTTGTTAAGTCTCATAACGATTCAATAAGTTACACAACGACTCAGTCACTATAACGATTCATTAAGTTACATAACGACTTGGTCGCCGTAACGATTTGATACATTAAACAATGATTTGTTCACTGCATCGATTTCTTAAGTGAGAATAACGATTTTCTCTTACAACGATTTTGGTTTCACAACAACTCGTTAAGTCTCATAATGATTCGATAAGTTACACAACGACTCAGTCACTATAGCGATTCATTAAGTTACATAACGACTTGGTCGCCGTAACAATTCGATACATTAAACAACAATTTTTTCACTATATCGACTCGATAAGTGAAACAACGATTTGCTCATTATGATTTGCTGACACTGTCATAACGATTTGTCTCTACATCGATTCAGTTACTAATGCATAACGATTTGTGTGTACATCGACTTGCTTATGAATGTATAATGATTCACATGAATAACGACTCATCAACACAACAATTTCATAAGTCATGATCATATCGATTTCATGGTGTATAACGACTTGATATTCAAACCTATTCTCAGATAGTTTCAAAAGTCAAAGTCCTCCCTCGCGTTTCTCTCACACCCATGCATTTATTACGACTGAACATATCACTGCAATGCATGCATCGATATTTTCTACTCTTATGCCTATATTAGAGACATCTTTTTAAAAGAACAGAATGGAACTTCTATTTCGATAGAAAATCATTCTAACGTTGACTGACAACAAGAGACAGCCTAGCTATCTATTGTTTTAGCATTTAATGCGTGTAGGTCTCTGACAGCGCACCTCAATACAACGTTGGACAATATGGAAGATAAAGGACATCAAAGAAGATACTCTCTCTTTTTACGTGCATGGAAAGCTAAAGACTATTGAACAAGAAGCTTTACAGTGACATGTAGTCTAACGTAAACAAAAGCTTAGAGATAACAGACACTTCAACGTTCAATTTTCAAATGAAAGACATATATAGAAGACTGAAGCTCTAGAAACTGACACAACACTTACGACAATCTTTTACAAGCTTTCTGCGAGCATCTGAAAGAGCGAAGCTTCACTCCTTTGCTTGTCTAGCTCTTAGCTCTCTGCATTCATTGTGTTATCCTTGAGAGCTTCTGTGTATTGAGAGTGTTCCTCATAGAACTTTACCTCTCAGTCGTTGCTTCAGATCGAGCGTTGGTCTTTAAGATTGATCTAGGGGCTTGTCTTCCTGAACACATTCTTGTGTTTATTTCCCTTCGTGTTGAAGGAGGACGTGGGGATTCCAGGGTGTTTATTTCCCTTCGTGTAGAAGGAAGACTTGGTGGGATCTAGGGTGTTGTAATTCCTCTTCGGGTTGTGAAGGGAAGACCAGCTGCGGCTGGGTGTGTAAGTGTCCTTGAGGGGGACTGTACCCTTGGGTAGTGAAATCCTAAGGTATTGCTCAAGGACTGGATGTAGGACTCCTGTGGAGAGGAGATCTGAACTAGGATAATTCCTTGTGTCGTGTGTTTGATTGCCTTGTGTTTGCTATCCTATTTTTACTAACACTAATAGTCATCGAAGTGTGTTTTGTGTAAACATTTTTGTGGACAGGTTTTAAAGTGATCAAAATTTTAATATCCCATTCACCCCCCCTCTGGGCTTGCTAGCTGGGCAACAAGTGGTATCAGAGCTAGTCTCTTCGACAAAGAAGAAGATCCATCGATCTGAAGAAAAAAAATCAAATGGCAGCCCAAGGTCACTTCGAAGGTCAGTCAGTTCACAGGCCACCACTGTTCGATGGTGAAGACTACACATACTGGAAGACAAGAATGGAGTTCTTCTTACAAGGACACGACTATCAGATCTGGTCGATTGTTGAAGAAGGTGACCTTCTAGACACAATTGAAAAGGATAAATAGACGGAAGATGACAAGAATAAGATCTCTTTGAACTGCAAAGCCAAGAGTATCCTATGTTGTGCTCTTAGCAAGAAAGAGTTCAACCGCATATCAGCCTGCAAATCCGCTATGGAAATGTGGGAGAAGGTAAGGATCACATATGAAGGTACTGACAAGGTTAACGAAACCAGAATAGACATTCTGGTAACACAGTACGAAAGGTTTCAAATGCAGCAAGGAGAATCCATTACTCAGATGTACAACAAATTCACCAATATCACTAATGGGTTAGCTGGTCTGGGTAAGACTTATCAGATGGGAGACATGGTGAGGAAAATACTCAGATCCCTACTTGCCTCGTGGACTCCAAAGGTTACAGCAATAGAGGAGGCTAATGACTTGAAGATAATGTCATTAGAGAAGCTCATTGGGTCCCTCATGGCCCATGAAATAAATATGGAAAGGTTGGGAGAATCTTCTAGCAGAAAGAAGCGCTCCAACACACTCAAGGCCGAAGACGAATCAGAAGAAGGCTCATACAGCCAAGAAAGCATGAATAGCAGTGAAGATGAAGAAGAAATACTGTCCAGAAGATTACAACGAATACTAGCTGAGAAAAAGAAGTATCAGTCCAAGAGAAGATACTTCAAGAAAGGGAAAGACCTCAAAAGGTCTGAAGTCAAAGATTCAAAGAAAAATGAACCAATATGTTATGAATGTAAGAAGCCTGGACATATCAAGGCAGAATGTCTGAAACTCAAGAAAGCTGAATTCAGAAAGAAAGATGGTTCCAAGAAATTCTGAAGGTATAAGAAGAAAGCTATGGCAACAACTTGGGACAACAGTAGCGACTCAGACAGCGAGTCAAGCTCAAGCAATGAAGAAGAAGAAGCAAACCTGGCATTCATGGCCAACATCGAAGACAAGGTAACATCAGACTCATCTTTTTCTTCATGTAATGAATCAGATTCTGATAATTTGGAAGAAGCTTTTAATGAACTATATTGTAAATACAAAGAAGTATGTAAATTACTAAAAATAAGTAAGAAAAACATCGCATGTTTAGAAAATACTAACTCAGATTTAAAATCTGAAAACGAGCAAATGGAAAAACAAATTACGGAACTAAAAAAAAGAAACGATTTGTTATGTGAAGATCTGAAAAATAAAAATAAATAGATAGTTAAACTAGAAAAACAGGAAACTTCAGATGAACTTGAAAAGGAGATTAACACACTAACTGAAGAAAATGAAAAGCTATTAAGTACATTAGATAAATTCATAAATGGAAAACCATCACTAATACTAAAAGGAGCTAGACGGTCATGTATAAAGAAACATGGATTAGGATACACACCTCCAGACAATGAAGAAACAATAATACATCCTAAAACATATCCAACACCAAAGTTTATAGCAGAACAAGACACAGCATATAAATCAAATTTTAAATACATTCCAACTGAAAAGGTAACTAAGATGTCTTGTTGTAGCCATTGCAACAAGTTAGGTCATATCAAAGTATCATGTCCAACTAAATATAACATATGGATAATCAAAAGGATAAATGATGATACTAACCAACCAGAACCCAAAAGAACTTGGGTACCTAAAGCTTAGTATTTTCATTGCAGGTAAACCTTCGAGCATCAAAATGGTATTTAGATAGTGGATGCTCAAGGCACATGTCAGGAAATAGGAAGCTATTTTCTCATCTCAAAGCTGAGGAAGGCACAGTCACCTATGGAGATAATGGAAAAGGGACTGTGATAGGCAATGGATCAGTAGGCAGCAAAGGCAAAATAGTGATTGAAGATGTGTTATGCGTCAATGGACTGAAGCACAGTCTTATCAGTATCAGCCAGCTGTGCGACAAAGGACATCAAATCAGATTTCAAGAATCAAAGTGCAGCATTATGAAGGATGGTGCCGTCATCTTTGAAGCCAATAGAGAAAAGAACTTGTATGTACTTTACCTAGAAAACTAAAAGATCAGGATATCTATCTGGCCGCAAGCAAAGAGCAGTCAACTGAACTGTGGCACAGAAGATTGGGCCACTGCAGTCTGGATGGCATGAGAAAGTTGATCAAGAGAAGCTTGGTGGAAGGCCTACCCAAAGTTAGCACAAGAATGGATGGTGTTTGTGGGCCATGTGCAAAAGGAAAGCATACCAAGTCATCCTTCAAGTCTAAGACCGTAGTAACAACCTCAAAACCCTTAGAAATTCTACATATGGATTTATTTGGGCCAATGAGAACCACAAGTCTTGGAGGAAAGAATTTTGGTTTTGTCATTGTAGACGACTTCTCCAGGTTTACATGGGTTTCTTTCCTAGAACACAAAGATGATACTTTTGACAGTTTTGTAAGCTTCAGCAAGAAGGTACAGAAGACATACATTAGATAGAATGACTTCTCTCTCTACTTCCTAGAGAGAGAAGCTCTGGTTTCTGTTTGGTGTGGTGGGTGCTCTGGTTGCCACCACCGCCCTCCTGGCGGTGGGCGGCCAACCATCATTGCTGTAGGTCTTCGCCATGGCTGCTGTGCAAGATCTTGGCGATGTGCAGGCTTCCACGAAGATGTATTTTGCGCAAGCCCTTTCAGCGTCTTTGCGACCAAAGAAGGTGCTTATGCCGGTCAAGGCCCCTGCTTTTACAGACGCTGGTGAACCAGCAGTCTTTTTCTCCCATGATCAGGTTAAGAAGTCTGAAGAAGTTCTAAAGAGAGCGATCATTGTCAAGTGTTCTTATGGTAGGCCTTCCATCCCTGAGGTTAAATCTTGTTTATCTGCTAGGCTAAGGCTCAAATCGGACTTCATTGCCAGTATCTTGAATCATCATCATCTTCTACTCCGTTTCGAGTCTGATGAAGATTTCTTGTTGGTCCTTCTGCGTAAGAGCTTATACATTAAAGGATTCTTATTTCAGTTCTTCAGATGGTCTGCCTCCTTTGATTTTCATAAGGATCCAACCTTGATGCCGATCTGGGTTGGATTTCCAGGTCTACCAGTTAGTTTATACAATGAAGATTATCTGCGCTCCATTGCTAATAATCTGGGACAGGTTCTTCGGATCCATGAAGCAACTTTGGCTTGGACTCAAATAGCTGAGGCATTAGTTTGTATAAATGTGGATATTGCGGCTCGCCTCCAGGACAAAATATGGATTGGCTATGGTGAGCAGGGATTTTGGCAGAAAATTAATTATCACAGAGTCCCACCTTTATGCAAGTTCTGCTATCGCATTGGCCATGATGAAAACATATGTCATAAGAAGAACAGGAGTAATGTGTAGAACTGGGAGACTCAAGAGCCAGGTGTATCTGGCCCTGTCGCTCAGAATGCTCAGGAATGGAGACCAGTTCGAGGATCAAAGAAAAAAAGGATAGAAGTTCGCAATGACATTCCCGTTAGCAATGCTTTTGAGCGTCTTCTTGAGGATGTTGTTAACTCAGTTGAGGGCAATGATATGGATTGTGATATCGCATCTGTCCCTACTGGTGATGCTTGTCATGGCCCCCGGCCAGTCATCAATTGGATTACTCTCATGCAACCTCTGGTGAGCAGTCACCAATTCTTGGGGTTGTTTTTCCTGATCAACAGTTGGAGTTGCATGCTGACGTTGGGGTTGTTATTTCTGAGGAATGTTTACAACAGAGGGTGTTGCATGCTGACGCTGACCATGAACGTATGCATGGCGTTGTTACGTCCTCTGCTCAGGACTGTTGTATGGGGAATTCAGGTGTAGTTGCACCACCACCGTTAGCGTCCATGCATGGCGGGTCTCCCGCCGGAGGGATGGATCGTAAATTTCATAATTTAGGTGGTGAATCCTCGGATGGTAATCCAGCTTCAAAGGGCGCTACTCAGGAAACTTCCAACGTCTCTTTAAAGGCAACTGTTGAAAACTTACTTATGCCTCCCCTAACTATTGCTAAAGATCGGCCTACTCATTTAAGGGATGGAATCCATACTAGATGGAAGGCAAAGGCTGCCGCGGCACATGATGGGTATGTTTCCTCATGATTAATAATCTTCTTTTCTAGAATATTAGGGGTCTTTCAAATAAGGCCTCTAAACATGCGCTTAAGTTACTGGTCAAAAAGAATAAAATTCAGTTCTTGGCAATTTTTGAACCAAAACTGGACATCAATAAAGCTGCCCGATTTTGCAACTATCTTCATGTGGACTACTGTGTTCAGGATATTCACTTGGATTCTAAGATTTGGGTTTTCTATAACCGACCATTTACTTTCCAGCTTATCTTCATGTGGACTACTGTGTTCTGTATATGCTAGCTGTCATCTTTGTGATCAGAGAATTCTGTTTGATGTTGTTCTAGCTCTTGTGGACAATGTCAATGTTCCCTGGATAGTTGGTGGTGATTTCAACTCTATTACTCAGAATTCAGAGAAAAAAGGTGGTTTGTTGCATAGCACTACATCCATGCTGGAGTTTAATGCCTTCATTTCTACTTGTGGTCTATTGGATATTGGTTTTAAGGGATCCCCTTACACTTGGACTAATAATCGAATTGGCCCTCATTCTATTAAAGCCTGGCTGGATAGATTGCTTGTTGATAACCGGTGTGCTGTGACTTTTCCAGGTTCTACTGTGCATCATCTTTATCGGGGTCCCTCTGATCATGCTCCTCTTTTTATTCAATTGAATAATGTGTACGCCCAGCCATCTCACTTTATTTTTCAGAACATGTGGACCACTCACCACTCCTTCATGGATTGTGTTAGTAGTGCTTGGACCTCTGGGGATAAGTGGTATCCTAATTATTTTTACAAGCTCCAAGATAAACTTAAAAATGTCAAGCTTCCTTTGAGACATTGGAATAAAAATATTTTTACCCACATTGATGTTAATATTAAGAAAGTAGAGATGCGCATTGCTGCATACCAACATTAGTTCGATGATTCACCCACTGCTTCTAACCTTTCGATTCTAAATGAAGCCAATGCGCAGCTAAGACAAATCTTGCACTGTCAGTACATTTTTTGGTGTCAAAAATCAAGAATTCTGTGGCTACAGGAAGGCGATAGAAATACTGCCTTTTATCATGCAGCTGTCCAAAGTCGAAGAAGCATAAATTTTATTCATAGATTGAAGATTTATGGTCAATGGTGTGATGATCAAGAAAACCTTAAGGCTGCGGCTGAGCAATATTTTTCTTCCATTCTTTCTTCTGAAAGCCATGCTATACAAGACCAGCTTTTTGATTGCATTCCTACGTTCATCTCTGACCAAGATAATCAGATGCTTAACGCTATCCCTACGGATGAGGAGGTGAAGCTTACTGTCTGGGGTATGAAAGGTGATAGTGCTCTGGGGCCTGATGGTTTTACTGGGAACTTCTATACTTCTTGTTGGGATATTGTTGGCAAGGACGTGATTGAGGCTGTTGCTGGTTTTTTTGCGAGTTTCCCCCTCCCTAGGGGTGTTTCCTCCTCCTTAATTGCTTTAATTCCTAAAGTGGATAGTCCCACTACCTTAAGTGATTATCGGCCTATCAGTCTCTGCAACTTCTGCTATAAGATAGTTCCTGTTATCATTAGTAGCCAACTTTCTTCCATTTTGCCAAGAATTATTTCGTCTGAATAGGGAGCTTTTGCTAAAGGGAGGAATATCATGGATAATATTTTCTTGGCAAGGCAGTTAGCTACTGATTTGGGTAGGAAGGTCCGTGGTCATAATGTGATATTCAAACTTGACATGATGAAAGCCTACGACAGGGTGGAATGGGATTTTTTATTGGCTGTTCTCTGCAAATTTGGCTTTTCTTCCAGATTCACATCTATTGTTGCCATGCTCATATCGAATTGCTGGTTTTCCATCTTATTTAATAGTGCTCTTGCTGGTTACTTTAAGTCCACAAGAGGCCTCTGCCAGGGGGACCCTCTTGCGCCATCACTGTTTATCATCATGGAGGAAACCTTCAGCAGGGGTTTGCGCAAGCTCATGGATACTTCTTCCATCAGACCGTATTCTAGACCTCGAAAATGCATGGTAATGTCTCACCTGTTGTATGCTGATGATGTTCTCATCTTTCTTAATGGTTAGGCATCTAATATCAGGAGAATTATAAACTTCCTAAAGATTTATGAGGGGTCTTTTGGTTAAAAGATAAATAATGGAAAAAGCTCCTTCTTTATTGCTAAGAAAGCTCCTACTCTCTTGGCTACTAAAATTTCTCGCCCGACTGGTTTCCAGCGCCAAAGAAATGTTATGAATTATCTTGGGATTCCTATCAAACAAGGTAGAACGGTTATTGCAGATTTTAAGCGGCTGATGGATAGAATAATTGTTAGAATGGGTTCTTAGAAATCAAGATTTCTCTCCAAGGCTGGAGGATTAACTTTGGTGAATTCCGTGCTGGCTTCCATGCCTATTTATATTGCTACTGCAGCTGCTATTCCTAAAGTTGTCTTGTATTACATTGAACGTCTTTGTGCTGGTTTCTTCTGGGGTGGTTCTGGCAGTGATAAGCGTAGGCATTGGGTTTCTTGGGAGACCATTCAAAAACCAATTTCAGAAGGAGGTCTTGGTGTGAAGAATCTTTGGCACGTTCAGATGTCCATGGCTATCAAATTGATTTGGAACATTTTTCATGGTTCTTCTCTGTGGGCTTCCTATGCTAAAGGAAGATATTTTATGCAGGGCCAAATTATCTCTCATCCGCATGGGATATCTAAGAAGCTTTTCTTTTGTGCTTATGATATCGTTACTCAACATACCAGATGGGTGTTGGGTAATGGTGGCGGCATCCATTTTCTTGATGATATTTGGTTCGATAACAAGCCTTTGAGAGAAATATCCTCTAATCTTTCTCAAGAGGATTCACCTACTGTTCGGGAGGTCATTCTTAATCCACAACATCCTCTTCGTCACCTTTACCTAATGGTCTTCAGGAATTGCATCTTCCTCTTTTGATGACTTTGTTGTCTGGACGGAGACCAATTCTAGTGTGTTCTCTACTAAAAGTGCTTATGAGTTAGTTCACTCTCATGGTGTCCAAAGGACGCCGTTCCTTCGCATCTGGCATCAACACTTTAGTAGGCGGGCTTCTTTATTTGCTTGGCTTCTTTTGCATAGAGTGGTCCCCGTTGATAGTCGTATTGTGGAGTGTGGCATTCCTCTTGCTTCCCGGTGCTGCTATTGTAAGTGCCCTCAAGTGGAGGATTTTAACCATCTGTTTGTGCATAGTGATATTGCTAAGAATCTTTGGTTATGGTCGCCTCACTCATACAGCCAGGGATTGGTATTCATATGAATATTTCTCTGCATCTGTGGGACATTATTAAGATGAGCAGTACCAACAACCCACATGGTTTCACTTCCATTACTACGCTATGCTCAAAACCTGGGAGATTTGGAAAGCTCGATGTAGAATGAAGTTTGAACAGGCAGGTTATTCAACAAAGTATCTAAGACAAATATTCATGATCAATACTGGTTTACATTCCATGATTTTCAAAGAGGCCGCCACTCCTCAGCAAATGACCGTGATTAGGGAGATGGGTTTTCATGTTCATACTCATTTCAAACTTTTCAAGCTGGTCAGATGGATCCCACCTTTACATGGTTTTCTTGTTAATGTTGATGGTGCATCTAAAGGTAATCCAGGGCCTTGTGGCAGTGGTGGTGTTGTCAGAAATGCTGCTGGGGCTGTGGTTCTTGCTTTCTCGCATTTCTGTAGTAATGGTAATAGTCTTTTAGCTGAAGTAAGAGCCATGTGTGATGGTCTGCAATTAGCAGTGGAACGAGGTCTTCCTATTCATCAAATATACTTGGATTCTATGGTTTTGGTTAATTCCTGATAGACGGGTCGTTCTCCATCTTGGTCTTGCTATAGGTGGTGGAGGTTTATCTCTGATTTTGTTCAGAAGCATAGTGTTCAAGTCTATCATGTTTACAGAGAAGCAAACCAAGTGGCGGATGAACTGGCCACCTTTGCTTGTAATGGCCAATGTAACAGGATCTTTTCTTCTTCTTCCCAATTCCCCCTGGCTTTCTTTCCTACTCTCATTGGGGATCGATTGGGCCTTGTGAATTTTAGATTTTGACATTTCTGTTGTAGTGTTCAGGGGTATGCCCCGTAGCCCTTGTATATTTTTTCATCATATATATAAAATTTGTTGTAGCAAGTGTCGCTTGGAGGAGTGATTACATTCCACTCTGTTGGGGTGGAATGCACTCGACTGGTGCTGACCTTGTTGCACTTTTTATCAAAAAAAAAAAGTCCAAGGTATATTGGACCATTTGAAATATTGAAAGGAATTGGAGAAATGACTTACCAATTGGCACTTCCACCACAGTTATCTAATGTACATGATATTTTTCATGTGTCAATGCTGAGAAAATATGTATATGATCCAGAACACATTATTGAACACCACGATCTGGAAGTACAAGAAAATTTGGAATATGAAGAGAGACCAGTGCAGATCCTTGACTGAAAAATTAAGCAACTTCAGAACAAGGAAGTTCCCATATTAAAGATTCAATGGAATAAGCAAGGACAAGAAGAAGCGACATGGAAACTGGAAGATGCCATTAAGATCAAGTACCCAGAATTATTTTCAGGTTAGTAATCATACTCTCATGTTATTAAAATTTGGAGGACCAAATTTCTTTTAGTGGGGGAAAGTTGTAACACCCCGGAAATTTTTATTTGTTGAAAAACATGAATAATATGGTTACTAGACTTAACTATTATCATTAGATTGAAATAATTGATATTTAGGATTAATTAGTATTAATAAATGATACCCCAGTGTTGTACACAGAGCGACACCAAAAAATTGTAATGAAATTTAAATCTAAAAACACCATAATTTTTATTTGTTGACGTATGGATTTTGAGATTAAGCTGACGCAACTATTTTCTGGGCAAATTTTTACCCAGTATAAAATAAATTCTAAACATTGAACTAAAATCACCATAATTTGTAAAACCATCTTATTAGGTCATATTTGAAATTACAACTTGATTGGACACTATTTGGACACCAAACATAAGTTTAACTGGGCCAGCTGATTTTTAGACCATTTACGGAAACCATTTTCATCTATTATTCTTTGCTTACGTAACCATGGTTACGTAAGACTTATACCATGTGGTTTAGCTGGGTTACACGTAGTTACCCATGTGTAACTCTTGGAGAGTGCATGGACTAGGTGGCTGTGGGTGGTTAAATGGGGTTTTACCCCAACACATGTGGGCTTACGTGCCCTTATGCATGGGAAAGGCTTGGGGCTATAAAAACATTCCCGTAGACAACATACCAACCTTTCCAACGCAAGCATCTGCTGGGTTTTCTCCTGTTCTTGCACCCTTCCTCAGTTCTTGTTCTTGAATCCTCCTACTACTAGATCTTGCTCTTATTCCCTTCTTCTGTTGGGTTGGCTTTGCGGCTGGAGTTGCTAGTTCCACTGTTCTTGCAACTACTTCTGCTTCTGCTCGTGCTGCTACTGTAGCTGCTTTCACCTTGGTGTAACTGTTTCTGCTAAAGCTACTGCCGTGACTGTTGCTATCACACCATCAACTTTGGGGAAGCCCTTCTCTTGTTGAGTGTAGATTCTTTCGTCAAGAACAAGTGAAGGTTTATCTGTTTAGTAAGGTAGGATTCATTTCCTCCTTTCCTAGTTTTGTCTTCTCCATATGCTAAAGGGGCTCTTGTTGAATGTTTAGATCCTCCTGTTCCTTCTCCTGTATTTATGGACTTGTTATGGTGGATAGTAGGAGAGGTTGTTCTATTCCATGTAGGAAACTCTTCCTTCTACTTCCATCTTTAGCTATAGAACATTGTTTGGAGCCACAAACATCTGTAGTACAGTGTGCTTGTTCCTATTTAGGTGTTTGTACCTTCAAGCTTCGGCTTAGATTCCTTAACACTTCTGAAGATTGAGTGTTTACCTTGTAGGCATCTTGCCATTTGATCATTGTTGTAGAGGTTTTTCTTTCAGTGTCAAGTAACTCTTCGGGGAAAACATAAAGAAATTCCCTTACCACCGGAATATCTTCCAATTCAGTAATGTTTTGATTAATGAAGGTTACAGAAGCCAAATATCCTCGACAGCCTTTTTGCACCAGTTTACATGCTTTGACTACTAAAATTATAGGTATATTCCTTGTACAGGGTTTACCAAAAGTCAAGGAATAGACTTCCTTTCCTAGGAAGGTTACTTGTCTAAGTTGGCAATCTAAGTTTGCATGATATTTAGACAGCCAATCAACCCCAAGGATTACATCATAATCCCACATTTCAGGACATATCAGATCACCAGGTAAGTTATGTCCTTTGACTAAGATTTGGCTAGCAGGGTAATATTCCTTAAGTTTCTTACCCTGACTCAAAGGAGTTGCAACTTCAAGCTGTGTGGGTAGTGTAACTAATTTTACTTCCAAGGATTTAGCAAACTCATAACTAATAAAAGAGTGCGTAGCTCCAGAATCAAACAACACATACGTAGGTTTTGAGTTTACTAGCAATGTCAACAACACATACGTAGGTTTTGAGTTTACTAGCAATGTACCTTCTATCAGTCCGCCTTCCTGCGGGGATTCAGGTTCCACATCCTGAATGGCTTGCAATCTTCCTTGCTTCACTCGAGAGTTCTGATTTGTTGGTGCAGTCTTGGGCATCGGACAATCTGGAATTCGGTGTTGTGTACTCCCACAGCGGAGACAAGCACCCAACCTTCGCCAATAATTCTCAACCTTATGCTCACTGAGATGGCAATGATTGCATACTTCTTTACCTCCCACCGGAGCTTTTTCTGCCTTCTTAGCAGTCTGTTGAGCCTTTGGGGCATTCCCCGACTCATACTTCCTTTTTCGATCCGAAGATCCTTCTCCAGACTTCCCTCTAATCTTATCCATAGTGTCGTTTGCAGCTTCCAGTGCTAAGGCTCTCTTAACCATTTCTGAGTATGTAGTGATCAGATGAGGGGTTAGTTGCATGATAAAAATGGGACGCAGTCCATTCATAAATCTCTTAGCCTTCAATTTATCCGTGGCTATAAGATGCGGAGCACATTTTGACAACCGGGCAAATCGGGCCTCATACTCCGATACCGACATCCTTACTTGCTTCAGACTAGCAAATTCATTTGCCTTCTTTTCTTGAACTACATCAGAAAAGTATCGGTCATTGAATAACTCTACAAATTCCTCCCAACCAATTTGGTTTGGGTCCTCCCATGTGGATTCTACTGTTTCCCACCAAGCTCTAGCATCCCGATCCAATTGAAAAGTCACCAAACGAATCTTCTCTTCTTCTGTGCATTTAATGACTTTGAAAATCCTTTCAATATCTTTCAACCAGTTCTTGGCCTCATATGGATCCGTACTTCTCATGAGTCTCAGAGGGTCCATACTTCAGAAATCCTTAAATAAACTTGTTTCATTGTGGCTATTATTTCTGGCTACCGTTTTCATTACTCGGGTCAAGTCGTGCATTGAACTCTCCAATTTCCTCCAATTAGCATCACCTCCGTCCATGGTTAAGTTGTAAGAGTATCTAAGACATCCAATAATATATACATCAATTCTATAATCAACCATACTCACATTCATCATGTACAAACTTTAAATTTCACATAACACACCATTTCCATTAACAGGTCAAAAGAGATGTACATTATATTACACCAACACTTGTCCATAAACTAAACACTACAACTTACTTCCTACTGAGCCATCATATTTACAATAACATTAACCCCATCTAATCTCTCACTTCACATATATATGGAACTTATATATACAACCACCACTTAAACAAAAAGAGAGGTTTACAAAAATGAGTTGCCTAGTCCCATATCTAACTTTGGGTCAGGTCTACAACGGATTCCACTGACGGTGGTTGCTGTTCTCCTCCAGCACCGTGGTACAACTCTCTTGCCGCATCAGTCAACGCCTCCCAATAACCTTCGACCTGATGGAGCAACATATCCTGCCCCAGCTTCAAGTTATCTAAATGATTCATGACCTGAGTCATGATATCTAGAGAAGCACGGGGATTGCCTGCAAAGAATGCGCCCGTGGTTAGGTTGAGCACTTCTTCTTTGATTTGCACATGGGCCTCCCGTTGTGCTTGGGCATATAATTCAATGTCCTGGCGTAGCATTTCCATGGCTGCTACCAATCTTTCCTAGGCATTCATGTCCATGCTGAAATATACAACAAGTTAAGTATCTACATAGTTACAAAATCATTATTGTTATTATAGCTAATCCCAAGTTTCTACCCCAACTCACTGGTGATCCCTAGGTTTGTCGACCTAAGGCTTTGATACCAATTTATCTGTCACGTCCTAATAAAAGTCTATTTATCAGGAAATGATAGAAAATAGGCACAAAGGACAATATTTGCATTTATCCATCATAGTACAGTAAGCGGAAGTCTTTATTCCATAAAGCTCCTCATTACACACTAAGTGAGGAGTAGGGATGAGTAAACTATTACTCACTACATTTCATAATTACACTACTAAAACAGTAAATAGTCAGATTGCTTGTCAACAGAGTTCACTCAGCACACATGCCCCTTTTAATCCTCTCCCCCATCTTGGTCACCTGAAAATGGAAGGATAGGTGAGCCAACTAGACCAGTAAAACTCAAATTCTCAAATCAAAGAGACAGGAATATATAGTAACCAAGTAAAGGACATGACTGATAACAAGAAGGCAACTAAACATCTCAATCGTGTCAGTGAATGTGAAACAGTAGTATTGAAATACAGGGCATGCTCAAGAATTCATATTGAAACTCAAATTCTGGTTCTGGTAAATATTCACACAGGATAGGTAATATGATGACCATAATCAGAAAGTAATTGATGCAATGCCAAACATCCTGTTATCCTTTATCATTTCCGTACGGCCCGTAATGAATTCGGGTGCTCCTCCCAGGACTGGACTAGCCCTATTTGCACAGGCATATCAGTCAGGTGGGGTCCAAAGACCCAATTATTGTCATCACAGATTGTTCATAATCAACAGGTATACTCAAGCATTACTCTCAGGAAGCCATGGTCTTATGAATTCAGTTACTAGACACAAGAAATTAGATTTAACTGCGCACCATTTCTAGTCGGTAACTTTAAGAAAAATTCAAGGAAGGTAAAGTACATAATGTGGATGAACTCTGTAGTGATATGACAGTAATTTACCAAGGAAAAGAAGATGGTAGCTTGCTAGGCTAAGAGGATGAAGTTTTAGTAAGAGTATGGACACAGAAGGGTGCTAGAATACTGGTCAGAACAGGGGCTGTCGACAGCCTGGAGGTGGTTGTCGACAGATAGAAGCATCCAGAAACTAATTTCTAGTTCTGGGACAGTACCTGTCAACAGGCATAGTCTGTTTTTCGACAGGGCAGTGTGTCTATCGACAGACAGGGTCCATTTATCGACAGCTACTGCTGTTCCAACAAATTGGAGTTCTGGAAGCTTGGGCCTGTCGACAGGTATCTCCTGTCTATCGACAGCCGCCAGTTCCACCTCCAGAAATGACTCTAAGAACATTCTAAAAACCTTAACAATGAAACCTATGGATCAAAACAATGATTGTCAACAACTACAAGAACTTGTCTTTAGCTCTCAAGGCTAGCTTACATGAGAAACAAGATGCATCATAGGAAACATAACCTATACATGAGTAGTTAGAAACCTACTACAACTTGACACTGAAAGAAAAACCTCTACAACAATGATCAAATGGCAAGATGCCTACAAGGTAAACACTCAATCTTTAGAAGTGTTAAGGAATCTAATCCGAAGCTTGAGGGTACAAACACCTAAATAGGAACAAGCACACTGTACTACAGATGTTTGTGACTCCAAACAAGGTTCTATAGCTAAAGATGGAAGTAAAAGGAAGAGTTTCCTACATGGAATAGAACAAATACTCCTACTATCCAACGTAACAAGTCCATAAATACAGGAGAAGGAATAGGAGGATCTAAACATTCAACAAGAGCCCCTTTAGCATATGGAGAAGACAAAACTAGGAAAGGAGGAAATGAATCCTACCTTACTAAATGGATAAACCTTCACTTGTTCTTGACGAAAGAATCTACACCCAGCAAGAGAAGGGCTTCCCTAAAGTTGATGGTGTGATAGCAACAGTCACGGCAGTAGCTTTAGCAGCAACAGTTACACCAAGGTGAAAGCAGCTACAGTAGCAGCACGAGCAGAAGCAGAAGTAGTCTCAAGAACAGTTGAACAAGCAACTCCAGCCGCAAAGCCAACCCAGTAGAAGAAGGGAATAAGAGCAAGATCCAGTAGTAGGAGGATTCAAGAACAAGAACTGAGGAAGGGTGCATGAACAGGAGAAAACCTAGCAGATGCTTGCGTTGGAAAGGTTGGTATGCTGTCTACGGGAATGTTTTTATAGCTCGAGGCCTTTCCCTTGCATTAGGGCACGTAAGCCCATAGGTGTTGGGGTAAAACCCCATTTAAGCACCCACAGCCACCTGATCCATGCACTCTCCAAGAGTTACACATGTGTAACTAACGTGTAACCCAGCTAAACCATATGGTTTAAGTCGTACGTAACCATGGTTACGTAAGCAAAGAATAATAGATGAAATTGGTTTCCATAAATGGTCTAAAAATCAGCTGGCCCAGTTAAACTTATGTTTGGGTGTCCAAATAATGTCCAATGAAGTTGTAATTTCAAACATATGCTAATAATGTGGTTTTAGAAATTATGGTGATTTTAGTTAAATTTTTTGAAGTTATTTTATACTAGGTGAAAAATTGCCCGGAAAATAATTGTGTCGGCTTAATCTCGAAATCCGTACGTCAACTAGTCCGGATATTTTCATTTCTGATATCATCATATTTTTCTGGAAATTATGGTGTTTTCAGATTTACATTTCATTATAGTTTTCCGGTGTCGCCCTGTCGGAGCGCACACTTCTTTGTACGACACTAGGGTATCATTTATTAATACTAATTAATCGTAATTTCAATTATTTCAATCTAATTATAATAGTTAAGTCTAGTAACCATATTATTCATGTTTTTCAACAATAAAAATTTTCGAGGTGTTACAGAATGGGTAAAGTTACCTCCCTCCCCGCTGGATCAGCACATATACTTTCTCCAGTGTAAATCCCTTCTAAATGAGCATCCAATCTTTCTTCAATATAAGCATCAAACCTTTCTTTTAGATGAGCATCCAACCTTCCATTATCTGCTATCTCAATGCTTTGCACCTCTTTCCCTTGTTTTTGAATATTCTTACCCATAATTCCAGTCCTTCCTATATCAAGAAGAGACTCCTCAACTTGCCCATTCGCAATCTCCCCATCCTCCTTACCTTCAACAGTTTCTATATTTGCAAGTAAGAAATATCTATTGCTATTACCATAGTTTGCCACCTTCCTTTTAGCTACTTGATTAGTTTCTAAATGAGTAGACATGTTGCTAGGATTCAAAATCACTGCATCGTATTTTCTTCTGTAAACTTGTGAAGCTTTTGAGCTAATTTGAGAAGACTTATGACATTATCCATGAAGATGGCCGAACATCCCACAAGCACCACATCTTCTTGGCTTCCATGAGTATGAGATATGAAGAACATGCATCGAACCATCAAGATCTTTATAGCTGACTGTGTTTGGAAGTTCAACCTCTGAAGAAGCCATCACACAAGCCCTTGCATAGGATAAACCTGTCTCTCAGCAGTAAGTCTATCCATAAACAGAGGTTCGCCAACCGTACTACAAATCTTGGATATGAACTTCTTTGACCAGAGATGAATGGGAAGGCTGTGAATAGAGACCCACACCGGGATATTCTTCAAACTTTCTAGTTCCATTCTCAAACCCTTCTCCCATCGCCTAAGGATCATGCGATGACCATGGATCGACTAGAAACTCTCCAAGATACGAGTCACATCTTCATCGTTATCCATCTTACATAGAAAGATTCCGTTCTCTAGAAGATGCAAGTCGAACCCAACAACACCCTATCTACTTTTTATAAAAGAAGATAGAGGCATAAAAGAGGTTTTAAGATTGACAACATACCCCACAATGGTGAGATCCCATGCACCTTGAATCTCCTCAAGATCCTCCACATCACAAACCGTGATCTTCTTATCCTCCCCAATGGCTGTTGGTGCAATAAAGGATAGCGCATGAGAAGACTCAGTTGATGATGGAGTAGAGAAGAGACTCGCCCATGATTTTGGTGCAGATGCCACCTCTACCGGTCCTCTCGAATGAGACCTCCATCTCGACGTCGAAGAGGAACACCCCTTCCTCACAGCCTGCTCCTTTTCAAGGCTCGTGGAAGAAGGCAAACTCACTGCTGCTTGGAGAACTTCGGGAAGAGAAGACTGACCCTCACTAGAAGAGGCATCCATCTATAGAACACCACGATCTAAACAGCACAACTCGAAGGGCTAGAGAACCTCCCACAACGCAGGAGGAAGACCTTGGCGGAGAGGAGCTTCGCCATGGGAAGTCCACCCACCGCTGGGAAGGTGTGGGAGGGGGGGGGGGGGGGGGAGAACCCAGATGCCCTCAGAACCTCCACGCCCTCAGAGCTTCTCTCACTAGAAAGCTAGAGAGAGGGTGCCTTTATGAACTGCACTTTAACTCATGTTTACAGGAATTGAACATGTAGTTCTAAAGATGGTTTACAATATTAGAGGTAAATAGGTACGTGGTTACACCTCTAGACATGAGGTTCTTTAGCATGAATAGGAGACAAGATTAAGGAAAAAGGAAGAGGGAATCCTACCTGGCCTTGAAGAAAATAATGTCCTTCTTCCTCCTAACGAGGAGTCCACATGAGTTGGAAGAACAAGCAAGAAAGTTATAAACGTAGCAGTAACCGAAGTAGAAGCAGTAGCGACAGTAGGGAAGCAATAGAAACAGTATGGACAATTTGCACTTGGCTGTTTGCACTTGGCAAGCTCTTCACAAGAAGCTCCCTACTATGGACAAATTGCAGCGAAAAGGTTTTGCTCTAGCTAACAGATGTGTGCTTTGCTTATACAATATTAAGACTATTGATCATTTATTTTTTGTTGCTCATATTCAAATTGGATATGGAAAGAGATATTGAGTAGATATGATCTGAATAGAACTCCTCATAATAGCATTCTTCATGAACTAAATGATTTGAATCAAGAATTTCAGAAATGTCTATCACATCCTGAGAATTACGCAGCGGATATTAATGATGCAGAATATAATTCGAGTCGATATCTCGAGACGTGAACAGTCAGCAAATAAGCCTCTAGCTAGCACGCACTAAGTGTTTAACAACACAACATCATCATAGGGCCCAAATATTGAACTCAATGGAAATTGTATTCAAATCTCATATTGTCTCAAAAGAACTAATACAGGACTAAGACTTAATAAAAAGGAAAAGTACATATTATTCCTCACTTCCTACTACACATTCTAACACTCAAAATAAACTAACTATAGATAGACTCATATTTGGAACGCTCATCACTCGGACGCATTCCCATCCTGGACTTGCTCCTCCTCTTGAACTTCATAGTCACCTAGATTGGGTAAAAGTAGGGGATGAGCAAACTAGCCCAGTAGGATTTATATCTCAATGTGCGGGCAATGATATAAGTGATTAGCAATTTAGAACTAGGTAAGCACGATGGTTGTCATGATATACATGTACGAATAAAACTCCTTAAAACAGATACATGACCAGCTAGATAGAGTGATCATGATAGAACAAGATTTTAGAACAAGATAGAACTAGCATAGATCACTTTGTACAAGGACGCAAGATTTCACTTGATGTCAATAGTTTTCAAGTATGCAAGATATCACTAGTTGCAATAAATGCAAGATGGCCATATCACGCAAACAGAAAGAATGTAAGAGCACGATCAAGTAACACTAATCAGGCACGTAGACACTAATGTACACCAAGAAAAGATCCATCAAGAATGTACATCAAGACACGTGTATGTGGTTATTGTATCTATCATTCAACAAGCAAGCAAGGCTCCCAGTGCAGATGCAACACCAGTAATCATTATACCCCATGGTTAACAGTATATTTATGACTCTCCGTCATTGGGGCTAGACTGGAGCCCTTGAACACTGGCTGTGCCCGGTCAGCATGTCATTTCAATTTTTAAATGTAGATACCCACAGTCATTAACAATGGCCAATGAGAGTTTCAATAAGTAAGCATGTGTAATGTCATGTTCATGATGATGATGAGAAGAAGTAATAAGTAATTTGAACATGATATCATGATAACAATGGTCAAGCGATAAATTTGGCAGCATAACGGTGTGATTTATACTTTAATTCAATCTTCACTTTAATGGCTTTAGTCTAGATTGTAAATCACACTCACGAGAACAAGATGAGAGAGGAAGTGCATGCTATCTCCAGAGAACTTCAATGGTACAACCTGCTCGTCGGCCATGTGGGAATCCATGGTCAGAGGAGACTTAGGGAGGCCTTGGAGAAAAGGTCGCTAGTCTTATCGATTCGAAATGGCCGATAGAGAGCTTCCAAATTCCCAAGAAAGGGCAGCCTAGAAGTGCAAGTGTGTAGTGATGTACGCATGTCGGTTCACAAACCAATGGTTTTCAAACTCGCGGAAAGCACCTAACAAGATGACATGCAATGAACAATGCATTTAACTACACATGGGTTTGCAAGATTTTAAGATAGTAATTATCATTTAAATAAGCTAGAACAGCACAAAGAGTAAATCAAAAGTTACATGAATGGTTACGTCATTAAGAAAGCAATTAGAATAATATTCGTGTAATTAAAGCTTTTTAAATGGGTTAGACACTTTTAAGCCATTAAACAGATATCACGTAATGATCAGACCCACGACATGAGAATTACACACTTAATATCATGTTAAATAGACCTAGGGTATGCCTTGAAATAGGCGTCCATGCATGAATCGCGTCGGGGGACATCGACGCATCTACGAAAACCATTAAAAAATAATGTGGGCGAGAAAACCCTTTGTAACGCGTACAGGAAGGACGCCGCGGTTCAGAGTGGCCAGGACTCCCAGGCGGCGCGCAGACCCACGTGGGGAGTGGACTGGTCAAAGCTTAAATCGTGTCCAAGTTCACGGATGCTTTTCAGGGGACCCTTGGCGTCCACCTATCTGTATGCGGTTCAGGGTTTAGCCCCAAAACACAGAAAACACTTCTCTCAGGGGGGTTCAATCATGCAACGCTTATATCTCCTAAATTAGGGCTTTTCGAACAAAAGCCTCAACATGAAAGTTGTTGGGAACATGGAACAGGTGCGAACTATGGTTATTAAATAATTTTAAACGGTCTTGAGATGCATGATAGATTGACTTGAACAGGAAAAGTCTCAGACATGCGCGACTATGGAAAAATGCCTATAATTCAAAATCTACTCATTGGAATTCGATGAAATCGGTGGGAAACGAAAGTTAACTTGATGCTCTACACATGGTATAGGATATTAAGGTTAGGCCCGAGAAAACCTACCTTTGGGTTGAAGAAGTTCCGTTTTTCCAGAAAATCAACGTTCAGACCACTTGGAAAAGAACGCTTACTGAACCCGATCTACTGATTGAAAAATAGTGAAACCAGTGGGGTTAGGAACTAGACTCGACCCTAATTCCAGGGGTATAAGCCTTGCAAGGTTTGGTTAGGGTTTGACCTACCTTTGGTCAACATCAAGATGACTATCTGTGCTGGTCGTAGTAGACGTAACGGGGAAGAAGAATAGCTTGGTGTGGGCGATCTCCTGCTCCCCAGCCGCCAAGAACTCCTCCACACGACCCCAACAAGATGTGAACTCGTCCCCAAGGGTTTGGTGGAGAGTATTTAAGCATCTATGGGTTTTAGGAGTCCTAATACAACAAGGAAAGAAGAGTTGCGGGATTGCCTTGTTAGTTTCCTAATTTGAGGATTTCTTCCCCCATTAGAGTGTGTGAGGCTTTATGAAACCTCCATGGGTGGGTAGTCATGAATTTGGGTTGCCAAGAGTGCATGATTGCATCCCACTTAAACCCTAATTACCACTTTCTAATTTCAGCTTATTTATGGTTACGAATTTCCATGCATTTTCTTGCTTCATTTGATTTTTAGGCCAAATGACGTCCATTGGCCCAATTATGATATTGGGTCATTAATATATAATGTTGTAAGTCTCCCCAACATTTTTATTTAATTTATGGTTGCGTCGTATTTCCGTGTTAACGGTTTTCCGACTTGTTTCCTAATTTGGATAATCGGTCACAATAACTCTTAAACCTAGCCCAAATGATTTTTATTGACCCAAATTCTTGATGGGTCATTAGAGGATATTATTTGAAATCCATATATAATTTTTATTTAATTTTCTGACTCATCCAAGTACGTGTGATAATGATTTTTCGACTTATTCATGAATTATGATAATAAGTCGCAAAACACTTTAAACTGGCTAATCTGATTTTTCTTGGCACAATTTTATTTGTGGAACATTTAGTAATAATGTTTGGGGTTGATTTATATTGTTTCAGAATTTTCCGATGTGTTTTAGCACATACGATAATGATATGTATGTTTAAATACTCTGGCATTATAGAAATTATTTATTTCCTTTTATTTTCAATTTTTATGTAATTAAAATTTTCGGGGTGCTACACCCTCCCCCACTTAAGAGAATTTGATCCCCAAATTCATAGATCATTAATTGGCTCTTGATAATTATGATCCTTGAGTTGGTTTCAGATTTAATTCCTCTAACTTGTTTCAACATCGTGAATGCTAGTCCAACATGTACACCTATGGCCACCCATATTATTCATTTGGTTCCTTCCATTCCTGTTTTCCTTTCACGGTTGTCATAACTCCATCTTCATCCACCAGATGAACTTAGGTATAACAACTAGATTATTTCTTTTCAATTTCTCCTTAATGATCTCCCCCACTTAGAAATGTACTAATAAGACATCATAACATCAGTCTTGGGGTTTACAATCATACCTCCTTCTGGGTGCTCTGCTTGCATTACTGCATTCACATGTCCTTGACGCTTTACCACTCCCCTTTTTATAAAGGTCGGTTTTGAGATGTCTTTCCCCTTTATGCCTTCCACCTTAGCCATAGTGCCTTCTACACGTTGAGCTCTTTGGACCAACTCAGTGTAGGTTTGGATGTTGTGTGGTCCGAGCTTTTCAATGAACATGGGCCTGAGCCCATCCATGAAACGGTTAGCCTTTAATCTTTTCGTTCCCACCAAATGTGGGGCATACATAGCCAGACGCACGAATTGAGCCTCATACTCAGCCACGAACATTCCTTTCTGCTTCAATGCGGCAAATTCTGTCGCCTTCTTTTTCTTAACTCTTTCAGAGAAGTATTTTCCTCGGAAGATCTCCAGAAATCCGGCCCACTCCAATTCAGCTACATTAGGGAGATGGGCCGATGTGGCCTTCCACCATGCTTGGGCATCCTTGGTAAATTGAAAAGTGGCCAGTACCACTTTCTCCCTATTGGTGCATTGCATTACTTGGAAGATCCTTTCTATTTCTTCTTGCCAGTTCTCTACTTTGTCTGGGTCAGGGGATCCAGAGAAACGAGGAGAGTTTAAACTCCTAAAATTCTGGTGAAGATCACCGGCTCCATTCCTTGAAGCTGCAGCCTGATTTCCAGCCTGAACTACATTTTGTAATGCTTGGGTTAGACCAGCCACAGTGTCTTGCATAGCTTGCCACTGGTTGCGAGCCATTGCGGTTGAGTGAGAGAGTTATGAGGGTTCCTGAGAAAAGGATGGAGATCAATTAATGTCTCTAGATATATTATAAGAGTCCATGGTTAGGAGTGTCTAATTCTTTCTAGAATATACCCAGTCTCTACCCATTCTCACCAGGTACTATATTTAAGTTCCATGACCTAGGTTCCATAGGTATCTCCTAATCCTGAGACATATATCCTATTTGAATTTCCTAGGCTCTAACCACCAACTAAACTGTCACGTCCCAAGAAATACGCAACAGATATTAATGATGCGGAATATAATTCGTGTAAGACCCTCGAATCTCCGTCGTATTTTTCGTATTTATGTGTTTGTATTGTGTTGAGTATGTATGTACGTACTTACGTGGATATTTAAATAGTAATATACGTGTGCATGTGTTTATATTGAACATAAATAATGTACTTATTGCATGATGGTAGTGTGGATACGATACTATATGTACATTGCATGTATATGTCCGGTATGCATGTTTTTCTGCATAAATTAGGGTTCTGGCCGAAGGCCCTATTGGCGTCAATCCCCAGCCGTCGAGGTGGTGTCAGCGTCCAGCCCTGGACGCCAACACTAGATCCGGCGTCCAGCGATCTGGACGCCAACCTCTCTGACCTGCATGCGCAGCAGAGCTGCTATCTTCTGAAACAAGGCATGGCAACCATTGGGGGGATGTCCCCAACTGCTCTAAGGCTGTCAAATCGGCATGGTGAGTGGTGAGCTCTCTCTTACATCCTGAACCCGAAATTGGCTCTTCCCACTTCTCCCTTCACCTTGTGAGAGGAGGAAAAGAAGAGAGAACCCTAGAGAGCATCCTGTGAGGAAAACCTCACTTTGGAACCCTCAAATCCGACCCATTGGAGTTTGTTTTGGAGATCTACTGCATCAAGGAGGTAGCTGATATGAAGGGCAAGGCCTCCCTGGTCTTGCTTTGCTGAGGAGATCATCCAGCCCGGAGGAAGGCGTTTTTGGAGGTGTGCTCTGCAACTTCTTGGGACTGCCCAAGGAGGTCTTCTTCGAGCCATAGATCTCTTGGAGGATTTTTAAAGAGGCAAGTAACCTATCTATGGTGTCCCCGTATGAGTCTAGGTGGTTCTATCATTTTTATGAAAATTTCCTCGAGTCCTAGACCCTCCATTTCACCCATTTTCAGAGCTCGGGTCTGTGTTTTCTGCACAGACCTGAGTAGACGGCAAGGCCCCTGGACGCCAGTTCCTCCTTGGCGTCCATCGACCATGCCGCTGACTCTGAGGTCAGCGGCCAGAGACCGCCGTTTAGTTCTTCAGGATAGAACAGTGAGCCGTTCTGTCCCTCTATACATTAATTTCGGTATGTTTATGCGTTGAGGATATAGGTATTCCTATAAGCTATGTATATGGTACATTGTGGTTGTGGATGTATGTGAGTCGTGTGGGTGAATGCGGCTAAGGATGTCTTGTAAGCATGTGAGAATAACTTGTAAATCATCTTGCAAAATCCATGATTCATGATTTAGATTAATGTGAATGCCTTGATTTCGGTCTATACATGAAGAGTTGAGGGCCGTCACAGAGATTGGTATCAGAGCGACCAGTTGAGACTGCACATGAATATAACTAGGTCATCATCCCCATTGCATGCTAAGTATGTCCACATGTGTAGAAAACACTAATAAGAAGTGAAGAATAGATAAGAAATGGTTAGAAAACTTAATAACCTACCTCTAATGGTGGCTGAAATTTTTTGTAGCCATGGCTTCCCGTGGACGACGTGGAGGTGCGCCAGCTCGCGACGACGAGCAGAGGCGTGAGGAGCGGCGGGGAGCAGCAGCCCCGGCCCCACAGGGTCCTGTGCTTCCCCCCCACCGCCGTGGATTATGGAGTGTTCATGCAAGGTCTGGTGCAAGCCATGCAGACCCAGGCACACACTCAGGCAGCACTCCAGGCCCAGTTGGAGGCCCAGGTAAATGATAAAACAACTAAGTAGTCTGCTATTTAAGTTGTACGATGTTGTGTTTATTGTATATTGCTTGTTGTTTAATGTAGCAGGCTCAGGCCCCAGCTCAGGACCATGGTGGACCTTCCATCATGGAGCGATAAAAGAGGATGACCCCACCCTCTTTTAAGGGGGAGAGTGATCCGCTTTTGGCAGAAAGCTGGATGAGGGAGACCGAGAAAATCTTCCGAGCTATCAGGTGTCCTGACGAGGACAAGGTGACCTTAGCCACCTACATGCTACAGGTATGTTTTGTTATGCTTGTATGTTGCTTGCTAAGTTAGAGATTTTTGGTTAGTGCTTATGAGGGTGTTTGCAGGAGAGAGCGGATGTATGGTGGTCCTCCTACTGCGCACGCGCTTTGAGGAGGACGAGCAGTAGTCGTGGCGTGGGACGCTTTCGTGAGGCTCTTCCGAGCCAAGTTCGTCCCCGAGCACGTCTAGGACAAGATGGAGCAAGAATTCCTTTCCCTGACGCAAGGATCAATGACCGTCCTGGAATACGAGGCAAGGTTTTCTGAACTCTCTAAATATGCACCACACATAGTAGAGGATGAGCGCAGGAAGACCAAGAAATTCTGATGGGTCTCAAACCATCACTGAGGACGAGGCTCGTGGCGTTCGACCACCGCACGCTAGACGAGGCCTCAGCGCAGCCTGCAGACAGGAAGGCGAAATGGAGCAATACTTGGAGGAGAAGAAGGCTTCGCAGAAGAGGCCGGCAGTAGCTTCCATAGGCAAGACAAGAGGAAGACGGTGTACCAGACACTGCAGAAAGAAATCATCAACAACCAGCAACTATCAGGTACCTTCTGTACGTTCCTCTGGTGACAAGAAGGAGTGCCCTCATTGCGGAAGGGCACATGGTGGTACAGAATGTTGGATGATAGCGGGCAAATGCCTAAAGTGTGGGAGCAGTGACCACAAAATCAAGGACTGCCCTAGGCTTCAGCAGGGAGCTCAGCGAGGAGCGCCAGTACCAGCAGTAGTGGCGGCAGCCGCGCCAGCGACAGGGCGACCTGGAAGGCCTCGAGCCCCGGCTCGAGTGTTTGCGTTAGCTCGTGAGGACGCCGAGCAGGCGGAGCATGTCACGAGGTACAGTTTTACTTTTCGGTGTGCACGCTCGGGTTTTGTTTGACACGGGTGCTACTCACTCGTTCATTTCCGAGCGGTTCGCTAGGCAGTTAGCCCTAGAGTCAGGCATAGAGTCTGTGGAGTTAGAGGTCCTTTTCTGTGCACACCCCTGCAGGTACGGTATCGACTAGGAAGTGCATCCGTCGTTACCTGTGTGCATTGAGGATAGGTTCCTAGATGGGTGTTTCTTCTTGCTAAGATGAAGGACTATGATTGCATCTTTGGTCTGGATTGGCTAGAGGAGCACTATGCGTTAGTGGATTGTCGTAGAAAGAAGATTGTGTTCCGCATTCCTGGCGAGGATGAGTTTTCTCACCACTTGCCAAGGAACTTAGCGGGAAAGTTAGTCATCTCTGCCATGAAGGCGATGCGTATGGTGAACAAGGGTTGTGACACATTTCTTGCCAGCGTTATGCTAGTACCCGATGCTAGTTCGTCACTGACTCTTGCAGAGATCGAGTGCATGGGAGGATTTCCAGATGTCTTTCCCGATGACTTGTCTGGATTGCCACCGGATAGGGAGATAGAGTTCACTATAGAGTTGCTTCCAGGCACCTCTCCTATCTCGAAGGCCCCATATCGAATGGCCCCTGCAGAATTAGCCGAGTTGAGGAAGCAATTGCAGGAATTGCTCGATAAGGGATTTATTCGCCCCAGTGTTTCCCCTTGGGGCGCACCTGTATTGTTCGTCAAGAAGAAAGACGGGTCACTTAGGTTGTGCATTGATTATAGAAAGCTAAACCAGGTGACTGTGAAGAACAGGTATCCCTTACCTCGTATTGATGATCTGTTTGACCAGTTGCGAGAGGCATCAGTCTTTTCCAAGATTGACTTGCGATCTGGTTATCATCAGTTGAGGATTAGGAGTGAGGATGTGTCCAAGACGGCGTTTAGAACCCGTTATGGACATTATGAGTTCTTAGTTCTTCCCTTCGGATTGACCAACGCCCCTGCAGCGTTCATGGATCTCATGAACGGGTGTTAGCCGTATTTAGATAGCTTTGTTGTGTGTTTATTGACGATGTGTTGGTCTATTCTCCGGATGAGGCCACGCACCGTCAACATTTGAGGTTAGTCTTGGAGGTTCTCCGTGAGCACAAGCTGTATGCAAAATTCAGCAAGTGCGTTTTGGTTGCGCGAGGTTCATTTCCTCGGGCATGTTATCTCCGGCGCTGGTGTAGCTGTTGATCCAGCGAAGGTCCAGGCAGTCATGGATTGGGATGTTCCAAGACTCCTTCGGAGATCCGTAGTTCCTTGGGTTAGCTGGTTACTATCGGCGATTCATTGAGGGTTTCTCATCCATCGCCGCCCCTATGACAAGGCTGACCAGATAGGGTGAGAAGTTTGTATGGTCCGAGGCATGTGAGCGCAGCTTTCAGCTATTGAAGGCTAAGCTTACTTCTGCTCCGGTATTGGTATTGCCCAGTGGTCTAGAGGGCTTTGCCATTTATACGGATGCATCTCGGATTGGTTTAGGCTGTGTGCTCATGCAGCAAGAGAGGGTAGTAGCTTATGCTTCTCGTCAGTTGAAGGAGCATGAGAGGAACTATCCGACTCATGATTGGAGTTAGCAGCCGTGGTTCATGCACTAATGATCTGGAGACACTATCTTTATGGTGTCAGATTGAGGTGTTTACCGACCATAAGAGCTTGAGATATCTTTTCTCCAAAAGGATTAAACCTGAGGCAGAGAAGATGGATTGAGTTCTTGAAGGACTATGACTTCGACCTTCAGTACCATCCTGGAAAGGCGAACGTCGTAGCGGATGCTCTTAGTAGGAAGAGGTCTTCGCTCCAGCAGGATTGGAAGATGTTGGAGGATGCAGCGTGCTCTATGACCGAGTTAGAGCCATCGTTGTGTCAGGCTTTTGTAGCTCAGCTATCCCTTAGATCCTCAGTCTTGGATGAGGTGATTGAGCAGCAGAAAGCCGATCCTAGATTGTTAGAGTTAGTAGGTAAGGCGGGCATTGCTCGTGATGAGGACGGTGTGATTAGATTTCAGCACCGTTGTTTGTGTCCCCCGATGTGTAGATGTCCGTGAGCATGTGTTCTGCGGAGGCTCATAGATCGCGATTCTCTATTCATCCGGGTAACACTAAGATGTATCAAGATTTGAAGAGATCATTTTGGTGGTCCGGCATGAAGAAGGATGTGCGGATTATGTGTCTAGATGTCTATTATGTCAGCAGGTGAAAGCCGAGCGGCAACGACACCGGCCTTATGCCGAGGATGGATATCCCCGTATGGTAGTGGGAAGCTGTCACTATGGATTTCGTATCGGGTTTGCCTCGATCCGAAGAGGCAATGACTCAATTTGGGTAGTTGTAGATAGTTCTCGAAGACTGCTCATTTCTTGCCTATGAAAAGAAGCAGTCAGTAGAGAGTTTAGCTAGATTGTATGTTGGTGGTATCGTAGATTGCATGGTGCCGAAGTCGATCATTCGGATCGAGATCCGAGATTTACTCGAGATTGTGGAAGGGTCTTCAGGATGCGTTAGGTTCGAAGCTTAAGCTCAGTTCGGCGTTTCATCCCCAGACCGATGGACAGTCCGAGAGGACTATCCAGACGCTCGAGATATGTTGAGACGTGTGTTCTGGATTGGAAGGATGATTGGGAGCGTCATTTACCTCTTGTGGAGTTCGCATACAACAACAGCTTTCATGCTAGTATTGGAATGGCTCCATTCGAGGCGTTGTATGGAAGGCCCTGCAGATCTCCTTTATGTTGGGAGGAGACTGGTGATAGGCATTGATCGGACCGGAGTTGGTTCAGGAAACTTCGGATAAGATTCAGCTTATCAGGAAAAGCTTGTTGCGGCGCAGGATAGGCAGAAGAGTTATGCCGACAACAGGAGAAAGGATTTGGAGTTCGAGGTTGGCGATCATGTCTTCTTGAAGATATCGCCTACTCGTGGAGTTGTCAGATTTGGCAGGCATAGCAAGCTAAGCCCTAGGTTCATTGGCCCATATGAGATTCTCAGACGTTTGGGCAACGTGGCTTACGAGCTAGCTTTACCCCCAGCTTTGGCTAGCGTTCACCCGTTTTCCACGTATCTATGCTCAGGAAGTATGTCCGAGATCCGTCTCATGTGATTAGTCATGAGCCAATGGAGATCCAGCCAGATCTTTCGTATGTCGAGCAGCCAGTAGCCATTCTTGACGGAAGGTGCAGCATCTCCGGAACAAGAGTATCGCGTCGGTGAAAGTTCTATGGTGGAACTTCTCACGTGAGGAGGCTACGTGGAGCTTGAGGATGCGATGAAGAAGAAGTATCCCCTTTGTTAGAGTAGTGTCGTCTAACTTCTAGGACGAAGTTTCTTTAAGGGGGAGAGGGTGTAAGACCCTCGAATCTCCGTCGTATTTTTTTGTATTTATGTGTGTGTATTGTGTTGAGTATGTATGTACGTAACTTACGTGGATATTTAAATAGTATAAATACGTGTGCATGTGTTTATATTGAACATAATAATGTACTTATTGCATGATGGTAGTGTGGATACGATACTATATGTACATTGCATGTATATATGTCCGGTATGCATGGTTTTTTTGCATAAATTAGGGTTCTGGCCGAAGGCCCTATTGGCGTCAATCCCCAGGCCGTCGAGGTGGTGTCAGCGTCCAGCCCTGGACCCCAACACTAGATCCGGCGTCCAGCGATCTGGACCCAACCTCTCTGACCTGCATGCGCAGCAGAGCTGCTATCTTCTGAAACAAGGCATGGCAACCATTGGGGGGATGTCCCCAAACGGCTCTAAGGCTGTCAAATCGGCATGGTGAGTGGGTGAGGCTCTCTCTTACATCCTGACCCAAAATTGGCTCTTCCCACTTCTCCCTTCACCTTGTGAGAGAGGAAAAGAAGAGAGAAAACCCTAGAGAGCATCCTGTGAGGAAAACCTCACTTTGGAACCCTCAAATCCGACCCATTGGAGTTTGTTTTGGAGATCTACTGCATCAAGGAGGTAGCTGATATGAAGGGCAAGGCCTCCCTGGTCTTTGCTTTGCTGAGGAGATCATCAGGAGCCCGAGGAAGGCGTTTTTGGAGGTGCTTCTGCAACTTCTTGGGACTGCCCAGGAGGTCTTCTTCGAGCCATAGATCTCTTGGAGGATTTTAAAGAGGCAAGTAACCTATCTATGGTGTCCCCGTATGAGTCTAGGTGGTTCTTATCATTTTTATGAAATTTTCCTCGAGTCCTAGACCCTCCATTTCACCATTTTCAGAGCTCGGTCTGTGTTTTCTGCACAGACCTGAGTAGACGGCAAGGTCCCTGGACGCCCAGTTCCTCCTTGGCGTCCATCGACCATGCGCTGACTCTGAGTCAGCGGCCAGAGACCGCCGTTTAGTTCTTCAGGATAGAACAGTGAGCTGTTCTTTCCCTCTTATACATTTAATTTCGTATGTTTATGCGTTGAGGATATATGGTATTCCTATAAGCTATGTATATGGTACATTGTGGTTGTGGATGTATGTGAGTCGTGTGGGTGAATGCGGCTAAGGATGTCTTGTAAGCATGTGAGAATAACTTGTAAATCATCTTGCAAAATCCATGATTCATGATTTAGATTAATGTGAATGCCTGATTTCGGTCTATACATGAAGAGTTGAGGGCCGTCACAGAGATGGTATCAGAGCGACCAGTTGAGACTGCACATGATATAACTAGGTCATCATCCCCATTGCATGCTAAGTATGTCCACATGTGTAGAAAACACTAATAAGAAGTGAAGAATAGATAAGAAAATGGTAAAAACTTAGTAACCTACCTCTAATGGTGGCTGAAATTTTATTGTAGCCATGGCTTCCCCGTGGACGACGTGGAGGTGCGCCAGCTCGCGACGACGAGCAGAGGCGTGAGGAGCGGGCGGAGCAGCAGGCCCCGGCCCCACAGGGTCCTGTGCTTCCCCCACCACCGCCAGTGGATTATGGATTGTTCATGCAAGGTCTGGTGCAAGCCATGCAGACCCAGGCACACACCAGGCAGCACTCCAGGCCCAGTTGGAGGCCCAGGTAAATGATAAAACAACTAAGTAGTCTGCTATTTAAGTTGTACGATGTTGTGTTTATTGTATATTGCTGTTGTTTAATGTAGCAGGCTCAGGCCCCAGCTCAGGACCATGGTGGACCTTCCATCATGGAGCGATAAAAGAGGATGACCCCACCCTCTTTTAAGGGGAGAGTGATCCGCTTTGGCAGAAAGCTGGATGAGGAGACCGAGAAAATCTTCCGAGCTACAGGTGTCCTGACAGGACAAGGTGACCTTAGCCACCTACATGCTACAGGTATGTTTTGTTATGCTTGTATTTGCTTGCTAAGTTAGAGATTTTTGGTTAGTGCTTATGAGGTGTGTTGCAGGAGAGAGCGGATGTATGGTGTCCTCCCTACTGCGCACGCGCTTTGAGGACGGAGCAGTAGTCGTGGCGTGGGACGCTTTCGTGAGGCTCTTCCGAGCCAAGTTCGTCCCCGAGCACGTCCAGGACAAGATGGAGCAAGAATTCCTTTCCTTACGCAAGGATCAATGACCGTCCTGGAATACGAGGCAAGGTTTTCTGAACTCTCTAAATATGCACCGCACACTAGTAGAGGATGAGCGCAGGAAGACCAAGAAATTCGTGATGGTCTCAAACCATCACTGAGACGAGGCTCGTGGCGTTCGACCACCGCACGCTAGACGAGGCCCTCAGCGCAGCCTGCAGACAGAAGGCGAAATGGAGCAATACTTGGAGGAGAAGAAGGCTTCGCAGAAGAGGCGGCAGCAGCTTTCCAGAGCAAGACAAGAGGAAGACGGTGTACCATACACCGCAGAATCATCAACAACCAGCAACTATCAGGTACCTCTGTACGTTCCTCTGGTGACAAGAAGGAGTGCCCTCATTGCGGAAGGGCACATGGGGTACGGAATTGGATGATAGCGGGCAAATGCCTAAAGTGTGGGGAGCAGTGACCACAAAATCAAGGACTGCCCTAGGCTTCAGCAGGGAGCTCAGCGAGGAGCGCCAATACCAGCATGGCGGCAGCCCCGCGCCAGCGACAGCGACCTGGAAGGCCTCGAGCCCCGGCTCGAGTGTTTGCGTTAGCTCGTGAGGACGCCGAGCAGGCGGAGCATGTCACCGAAGGTACAGTTTTACTTTTCGTGTGCACGCTCGGATTTTGTTTGACACGGGTGCTACTCACTCGTTCATTTCCGAGCGGTTCGCTAGGCAGTTAGCCCTAGAGTCAGGCATAGAGTCTGTGGAGTTAGAGGTCCCTTTGTCTGTGCACACCCTGCGGTACGGTATCGACTAGGAAGTGCATCCCGTCGTTACCTGGTGTGCATTGAGGATAGGTTCCTAGATGGGTGTTTTCTTCTTGCTAAGATGAAGGACTATGATTGCATCTTTGGTCTGGATTGGCTAGAGGAGCACTATGCGTTAGTGGATTGTCGTAGAAAGAAGATTGTGTTCCGCATTCGGCGAGGATGAGTTTTCTCACCCCTTGCCAAGGAACTTAGCGGGAAAGTTAGTCTCTCTGCCATGAAGGCGATGCGTATGGTGAACAAGGGTTGTGACGCATTTCTTGCTAGCGTTATGCTAGTACCCGATGCTAGTTCGTCACTAACTCGTGCAGAGATCGATGTGGTGCAGGACTTTCCAGATGTCTTTCCCGATGACTTGTCTGGATTGCCACCGGATAGGGAGATAGAGTTCACTATAGAGTTGCTTCCAGGCACCTCTCCTATCTCGAAGCCCCATATCGAATGGCCCCTGCAGAATTAGCCGAGTTGAGGAAGCAATTGCAGGAATTGCTCGATAAGGGATTTATTCGCCCCAGTGTTTCCCCTTGGGGCGCACCTGTATTGTTCGTCAAGAAGAAAGACGGGTCACTTAGGTTGTGCATTGATTATAGAAAGCTAAACCAGGTGACTGTGAAGAACGGTATCCCTTACCTCGTATTGATGATCTTTTAACCAGTTGCGAGAGGCATCAGTCTTTTCCCAAGATTGACTTGCGATCTGGTTATCATCAGTTGAGGATTAGGAGTGAGGATGTGTCCAAGACGGCGTTTAGAACCCGTTATGGACATTATGAGTTCTTAGTTCTCCCTTCGGATTGACCAACGCCCCTGCAGCGTTCATGGATCTCATGAACCGGGTGTTTAGCCCGTATTTAGATAGCTTTGTTGTTGTGTTTATTGACGATGTGTGGTCTATTCTCCGGATGAGGCCACGCACCGTCAACATTTGAGGTTAGTCTTGGAGGTTCTCCGTGAGCACAAGCTGTATGCAAAATTCAGCAAGTGCGATTTTTGGTTGCGCGAGGTTCATTTCCTCGGGCATGTTATCTCCGGCGCTGGTGTAGCTGTTGATCCAGCGAAGGTCCAGGCAGTCATGGATTGGGATGTTCCCAAGACTCCTTCGGAGATCCGTAGTTTCCTTGGGTTAGCTGGTTACTATCGGCGATTCATTGAGGGTTTCTCATCCATCGCCGCCCCTATGACAAGGCTGACCATAAAGGGTGAGAAGTTTGTATGGTCCGAGGCATGTGAGCGCAGCTTTCAGCTATTGAAGGCTAAGCTTACTTCTGCTCCGGTATTGGTATTGCCCAGTGGTCTAGAGGGCTTTGCCATTTATACGGATGCATCTCGGATTGGTTTAGGCTGTGTGCTCATGCAGCAAGAGAGGGTAGTAGCTTATGCTTCTCGTCAGTTGAAGGAGCATGAGAGGAACTATCCGACTCATGATTTGGAGTTAGTAGTCGTGGTTCATGCACTAAAGATTTGGAGACACTATATTTATGGTGTCAGATTTGAGGTGTTTACCGACCATAAGAGCTTGAGATATCTTTTCTCCCAAAAGGAATTAAACCTGAGGCAGAGAAGATGGATTGAGTTCTTGAAGGACTATGACTTCGACTTCAGTACCATCCTGGAAGGCGAATGTCGTAGCGGATGCTCTTAGTAGGAAGAGGTCTTCGCTCCAGCAGGATTGGAAGATGTTGGAGGATGCAGCGTGCTCTATGACCGAGTTAGAGCCATCGTTGTTTAGGCTTTTGTAGCTCAGCTATCCCTTAGATCCTCAGTCTTGGATGAGGTGATTGAGCAGCAGAAAGCCGATCCTAGATTGTTAGAGTTAGTAGGTAAGGCGGGCATTGCTCGTGATGAGGACGGTGTGATTAGATTTCAGCACCGTGTTTGTGTCCCCGATGTGGTAGATGTCCGTGAGCATGTGTTAGCGGAGGCTCATAGATCGCGATTCTCTATTCATCCGGGTAACACTAAGATGTATCAGATTTGAAGAGTTCATTTTGGTAGTCCGGCATGAAGAAGGATGTTGCGGATTATGTGTCTAGATGTCTAGTATGTCAGCAGGTGATAGCCGAGCGGCAGCGACCATCCGGCCTTATGCAGAGGATGGATATCCCCGTATGGAAGTGGGAAGCTGTCACTATGGATTTCGTATCGGGTTTGCCTCGATCCAGAAGAGGCAATGACTCAATTTGGGTAGTTGTAGATAGATTCTCGAAGACTGCTCATTTCTTGCCTATGAAGAAGAAGCAGTCAGTAGAGAGTTTAGCTAGATTGTATGTTGGTGGTATCGTTAGATTGCATGGTGTGCCGAAGTCGATCATTTCGGATCGAGATCCGAGATTTACTTCGAGATTGTGGAAGGGTCTTCAGGATGCGTTAGGTTCGGAGCTTAAGCTCAGTTCGGCGTTTCATCCCCAGACCGATGGACAGTCCGAGAGGACTATCCAGACGCTCGAGGATATGTTGAGAGCGTGTGTTCTGGATTGGAAGGATGATTGGGAGCGTCATTTACCTCTTGTGGAGTTCGCATACAACAACAGCTTTCATGCTAGTATTGGAATGGCTCCATTCGAGGCGTTGTATGGAAGGCCCTGCAGATCTCCTTTATGTTGGGAGGAGACTGGTGATAGGCAGTTGATCGGACTGGAGTTGGTTCAGAAAACTTCGGATAAGATTCAGCTTATCAGGAAAAGGCTTGTTGCGGTGCAGGATAGGCAGAAGAGTTATGCCGACAACAGGAGAAAGGATTTGGAGTTCGAGGTTGGCGATCATGTCTTCTTGAAGATATCGCCTACTCGTGGAGTTGTCAGATTTGGCAGGCATAGCAAGCTAAGCCCTAGGTTCATTGGCCCGTATGAGATTCTCAGACGTTTGGGCAACGTGGCGTACGAGCTAGCTTTACCCCCAGCTTTGGCTAGCGTTCACCCGATGTTCCACGTATCTATGCTCAGGAAGTATGTCCGAGATCCGTCTCATGTGATTAGTCATGAGCCAATGGAGATCCAGCCAGATCTTTCGTATGTCGAGCAGCCAGTAGCCATTCTTGACGGAAGGTGCAGCATCTCCGGAACAAGAGTATCGCGTCGGTGAAAGTTCTATGGCGGAACTTCTCACGTGAGGAGGCTACGTGGGAGCTTGAGGATGCGATGAAGAAGAAGTATCCCCTTTTGTTTGAGTAGTGTCGTTCTAACTTCGAGGACGAAGTTTCTTTAAGGGGGAGAGGGTGTAAGACCCTCGAATCTCCGTCGTATTTTTTGTATTTATGTGTGTGTATTGTGTTGAGTATGTATGTACGTACTTACGTGGATATTTAAAATAGTATAAATACGTGTGCATGTGTTTATATTGAACATAAATAATGTACTTATTGCATGATGGTAGTGTGGATACGATACTATATGTACATTGCATGTATATATGTCCGGTATGCATGGTTTTCTACATAAATTAGGTTCTGGCCGAAGGCCCTATTGGCGTCAATCCCCAAGCCGTCGAGGTGGTGTCAGCGTCCAGCCCTGGACGCCAACACTAGATCCGGCGTCCAGCGATTTGGACGCCAACCTCTCTGACCTGCGTGCGCAGCAGAGCTACTATATTCTGAAACAAGGCATGGCAACCATTGGGGGGATGTCCCCCAACGGCTCTAAGGCTGTCAAATCGGCATGGTGAGTGGGTGAGGCTCTCTCTTACATCCTGAACCCGAAATTGGCTCTTCCCACTTCTCCCTTCACCTTGTGAGAGGAGGAAAAGAAGAGAGAAAACCCTAGAGAGCATCCTGTGAGGAAAACCTCACTTTGGAACCCTCAAATCCGACCCATTGGAGTTTGTTTTGGAGATCTACTGCATCAAGGAGGTAGCTGATATGAAGGGCAAGGCCTCCTTGGTCTTGCTTTGCTGAGGAGATCATCCAGGAGCCCGGAGGAAGGCGTTTTTGGAGGTGCTTCTGCAACTTCTTGGGACTGCCCAAGGAGGTCTTCTTCGAGCCATAGATCTCTTGGAGGATTTTTAAAGAGGCAAGTAACCTATCTATGGTGTCCCCGTATGAGTCTAGGTGGTTCTTATCATTTTTATGAAATTTTCCTCGAGTCCTAGACCCTCCATTTCACCCAATTTTCAGAGCTCGGGTCTGTGTTTTCTGCACAGACCTGAGTAGACGGCAAGGTCCCTGGACGCCCAGTTCCTCCTTGGCGTCCATCGACCATGCCGCTGACTCTGAGTCAGCGGCCAGAGACCGCCGTTTAGTTCTTCAGGACAGAACAGTGAGCTGTTCTGTCCCTCTTATACATTTAATTTCGGTATGTTTATGCGTTGAGGATATATGGTATTCCTATAAGCTATGTATATGGTACATTGTGGTTGTGGATGTATGTGAGTCGTGTGGGTGAATGCGGCTAAGGATGTCTTGTAAGCATGTGAGAATAACTTGTAAATCATCTTGCAAAATCCATGATTCATGATTTTGATTAATGTGAATGCCTTGATTCGGTCTCTTGACGCATTCCCATCCTCAACTTGCTCCTCCTCTTGAACTTCATAGTCACCTAGATTGGGTAAAAGTAGGGGATGAGCAAACTAGCCCAGTAGGATTTATATCTCAATATGCGGACAATGATATAAGTGATTAGCTATTTAGAACTAGGTAAGCACGATGGTTGTCATGATATGCATGTACGAATAAAACTCATTAAAATATGATACATGAACCAGCTAGATAGAGTGATCATGATAGAACAAGATTTTAGAACAAGATGACAAGATAGAACTAGCAATAGATCACTTTGTACAAGTACGCAAGATTTAACTTGATGTCAATAGTATTCAAGAACGCAAGATATCACTAGTTGCAATAAATGAAGGATGGCCATATCACGCAAGCAAGCAAGAATGTACGCGGACGATCAAGTAACAATAATCAGGCACGTAGACAATAATGTACACCAAGAAAAGATCCATCAACAATGTACACCAGGACACGTGTATGTGGTTATTGTATCTATCAATCAATAAGCAAGCAAGACTTCCAGCGCAGATGCAATGTCAGTAATCATTATACCCCATGGTATGTGGCCACCTTCATGCATGAATCGCGTCGAAGGACATGGATGCGTCTACATAAAACCATTAAAAAAAATATAGGCGGGAACCCTTTGAAACGCGTCCAGGAAGGACGCCGCGGTTCAGAGTGGCCTGGACTCCCAGGCGGCGTGCAGACCCATGCAAGGAGTGGACTGGTCAAAGCTTAAATCATGTCCAAGTTCTCGGATGCTTTTCAGGGGACCCTTGAATCGCGTCCACCTGTCTGGACGTGGTTCAGGGTTCAGCCCCAAAATGTAGAAAACACTTCTCTTAGGGGGGTTCGATCATGCAACGCTTATATCTCCTAAACTAGGGCTTTTCGGACAAATGTCTCAACATGAAAGTTGTTGGGAAAATGGAATAGGTGTGAACTATGATTTTAAAATAATTTTAAACGGCCTCGATATGTGTGATAAATCGACTTGAACAGGAAAAGCCTCAGACATGCGCGACTGTGGCAAAATGCCTATAATTCAAAATCTACTCATTGGACTTTGATGAAATTGGTGGGAAACGAAAATTAACTTGATGCTCTACACATTGGTGTAGGATATGTTAGGTTTGGACCGAGAAAACCTACCTTCTGGGTTGAAGAAGTTCTGTCTTTCCAAAAAACTGGCGTTCAGACCACTTGGAGGAGAACTCTTACTGAACCCGATCTACTGATTGAAAAATAGTGAAACCAGTGGGGTTATGAACTAGACTCGACCCTATTTCCAGGGTATAATCCTTACAAGGTTTGGTTAGGGTTTGACCTACCTTTGGTCGACTTCAACATGACTATCTGTGCAGGTCGCAGCAGACGTAATGGGGAAGAAGAACGGCTTGGTGTGGGCGATCTCCTCCTCCCCAGCCGCCAAGAACTCCTCCACATGACCCCAACAAGATGTAAACTCATCCCCAAGGGTTCGGTGGAGAGTATTTAAGCATCTATGGGTTTTAGGAGTACGAATACAACAAGGAAAGAAGAGTTGCTGGATTGGCTTGTTAGTTTTCAAATTTGAGGATTTCTTCCTCCATTAGAGTGTGTGAGGCTTTGGGAAACCTCTATGGGTGGGTCGGCACGAATTTGGGTTGCCAAGAGTGCATGATTGCATCCCACTTAAACCCTAATTACCACTTTCCAATTTCAGTTTATTTATGGTTACGAATTTCCATGCATTTTCTTGCTTCATTTGATTTTTGGGCCAAATGATGTCCATTGGCCCAATTATGATATCGGGTCATTAATATATAATGTTGGATGTCTCCCCAACATTTTTATTTAATTTATGGTTGCGTCGTATTTCCGTGTTAACGGTTTTCCGACTTGTTTCCTAATTTGGATAATCGGTCACAATAACTCTTAAACCTAACCCAAATGATTTTTATTGACCCAAATTTCTTGATGGATCTTTAGAGGATATTATTTGAAGTCCATATATGATTTTTATTTAATTTTTTGACTCATCCAAGTATGTGTGATAATGATTTTTTGACTTATTCATGAATTATGATAATAAGTCGCAAAACACTTTAAACTTGGCTAGTCTGATTTTTCTTGGCACAAATGTCTATGTGGAACATTCAGTAATAATGTTTGGGGTCGATTTATATTTTTTTCAGAATTTTTTGATGTGTTTTAGCACATACGATAATGATACGTATGTTTAAATACTCTGGTATTATAGAAATTATTTATTTCCATTTATTTTGAATTTTTATGTAATTAAAATTTCCGGGGTGCTACATGGCATCCTCAAAACTCTTATCAAAGTCAATCTTAGATCTGCTATTTGGTGGATATGGAGAGAAGGATGTATTAGAATCTTTGAGAATCAAAGCAGGGATAAGGTTCACATTCTCATTGATATTCTTAATGACTCTAAATGTTGTTTGGAAGGCGAGCTGAAAATCAACACTCTTAACAGGTTGGAGAAAAGGGTTCTTACAAGATTCAACTTCTCCATTAACTAGTTTTATTTTCAAATTGACTCTTGCCAATTATGTTCTTTTCAGCAAGCATGGGTTCTTTTAATTTTATTATCATAGATTGCATATTCTTGCTTGGGCTTGATATCTTTTTGAGCTTTTAGATTCAGCAAGGAACTAACCAAAAGCTTGAGTATGGGCAGTCAATAAAGACAAGCTAGATGACTAAAGGATGTTTTTCTCCGACTACAACAACTCAATAACTATTTGCTTTCTTTAGCTTTTGCCACAGTCCACGGTCTGTGTGGTCATGACATATTTTGTTTTCTTGGAGATGTGGACGGTGGAGTGAGAACATTCCATCTCCTTGAGATGGGGTGCACTCTCCTGACCCACTCTAGGAGACTATTCACTTATGTCATGGTTTGTGTGACTAAGGTTCTATACATTCCATTACATTAATACAATTACTTTACTTATCGAAAAATAAGCAGTAGAAACAGTAGCTCTAGCAGCAATAGCTTCCACAAAGCAAAGGCCACAACAACACACCCTCTGCAAGGAGATTGACAAGTGCAACAGTGGCAGGAGTGTAAAAACTCCCACAAAGAGTGGGGGGAGGCTTTTATAAGCTCCCAACCTTCACGCATGCTTGGCACGTCGGCCATGCATGTGTCATGGTAAAAAGTCTCCTTAAACCACCCATGGCCACGTTTTGCATGCAAAGCTCCCATAGTTACACCTATGAGATGAACGTGTAAGTCTTACCCCCAAATAAGGTGGCTCACTCAACCCCCAACACGTAGGCAAACTTTAATCCTAGAAAATCATTATCGTAAATGGGTGATAATTCAACTGGCCCATTTAACCTTAGGTTTGAGTGTCCAAATGGTGTTTAATCAAGTTAAAATTTCAACCATATTCTAATGAAAGGGTTTTACAAATTATGCTGATTTTAGTTTAATTTTTAGAATTTATTTTTCACCCAGTGAAAATTGCCCGGAAAATAGTTACGTTGGCTTAATATCGAAATCCGTACGTCAACAAATCTAGATATTTACATTTTTGATATCACCACATTTTTCTAGAAATTATGGTATTCTCAAATTTCATTTTCTTTACAAAATTCTGGTGTCGCCTTGTCGGAGCGCACCTCTGAGTACGACATTTGAAATAACCATTGCTAGTACAAATTATTCCTAAATTAAAGTTAATTATATCATATGATAGTAGGTATGTATAATCATCAAATTATTCATATTTTTCTAGTAAATAAAATTTTCGGGGCATTACAACTCTCCCCCACTAAGAAAAGAGTTTGGTCTTTCAAACTCCATGACTAGTTTGGATGGATCACAAAGATTAAGTTTTCAACCTTTAAAATTTTATTTAATCAAGATTAGTCTTACCAATCTCGTCATGATTATTATATCATACGATGTTTACACCCTCTATACAATTTGTTATCATGACATTGTCAGTTGATGGGGATCTAAATATTAGCATTTTTAATTATTAAAGAGCCATGTTGTGATCATAGGTTCAATAAGATGCAACTTTCACTATGTTCCTTATTTCTGGCAGTAGTATATTAAGTATTGAGTAGACCCTTGCTTGTTAATAGCATTTTATACCTAAAGTTTCCCCCACTAAGGAATAACCTTAATCCTTAGAGAGTTATATAAATACATACTCCCTTGGGAAGGGTAATAAAGTATGACAAGAATGATGAGTATTATCAATATGATGATAAACAACAAAGATTTTATTTATCTTATAATATTTCTGGTATAGAACTCCATAATTCAGCCTTACAAAATTACATGGGTTAGAAAAACATTCCAAACTTGACATGCTATAACAACTAATTTTAAGCATTTCTCACTATACTCTAATCCTATGGACTTATACATAAAAATTACTTCTAATAGCTTCAGTCACTTTTCCTTGTGACTTAAAGTTTTCCTGAACTCTTGTCTTTATTCTAAGAGAGTACGGGACATTCTGAGATCCGATGCTTTAGACTTCCGCACTTCAAACATGCTCCTAGTCTCCGCCAACAGTCTTCTTTGACATGGCCCAGTTTGTGACAATATGCACAAGCTTCCTTAGGTTGTGCCTTGGCATTCTCGTACTTGTTGGCCTTCTTGATCTTTTTGCTTTTCTTGTTCCTCTTCACCATCTTTTTGCCAGTTGTTTCTATTTTATTAGAGGGAACTATTCTCTTCTGTATAGATACTACAATACTCATTGTTTCTTGGAGATTCATACTTCTAATATTTTCATGCAGTTCCATTTTCCCTTGATCACCGACTGAAACTACTTGCTCCAAGGACTGAGCAAGATTGTTCATTGCATGTTGAACCTGTCTCCAATGTGTTTCTTCTCCCATCCCATTGGCTGAGCAAACAAATTAAAGTTTGGTTAATCAATCTTACAGTTTAAAACTCAACTTTTCTAATTAATACTAGTAGTACAGTTATCTCTGTATGTTAGATCGTCTTGTTCCTTTGAAGGTAACGTTGATGACTATTTTTCCCACAAATATGCCACCTTAGGAGGACTCCAATTTGGACTGACAGATTTAATCTCTACTATAAAGCAAAACATGATCCCAGGAAGGCTGCTACTTATGGGCCATGACTTCTACTTTTTTCTTTCTTCAAACCAAAAGACAAGAGTTTGTTCATATCAAATTTCAACTCACACCTCCAACTAACACCACTATCCATACTCTTTACAAAAGGCATCTTGCATACCTTAAATGCTCTCTAGGTCCTAATGCCCATATAGACTTCGCCCTTTTTGATAGATGCCTGCACAGCACTGAGCATAACCTTCACAAATTCCTCCTTCCCTACTATCAAGCTTTTCCTTCGACCATGTACTTGACTGATGATCAGTTGTCACTCCCTTTTCATTAACATGACAAGAAGGGGGAGAGATGTAATGAGATGTAATGCAACTCTGTAATGTAAAAGGGGAGACAAATTATAAAAGAAAGGTGGAGAAAACCTATGAATTTTTCATGTCTCTTATGTGTGAATATAATTGCTTTGTTGTTGCATTTTCACCTTAATATCTGTATTTTGTCATCAACAAAAAGGGGGAGATTGTTGAACCTTTGTCCAAAATATACATTGCACATTTACAGATTTAATCCATTACATATAATAGTTTTGAAGATGAAAAAATAAACAGATATCAACTTATAAACAAAACCATATTGCTCTCTCTTACATGTCATATAACAAAATCTGTAAAGAATATTAAGTCATACAAATTATTCTTCTCAGAAATCCTAAGTATAACTTCGTTTTCCTAAGAAATATATGAAGTTCACTTCGTCATATATGAAGTCCACTTCGTTATATCCAAAGTTTACTTCGTTATGTCCAAAGTTAACTTCCTCATATACGAAGTAAAACACGAAGATCTTACTTTGCTTTGATCATATTGAAATCATGATATACGAAGTTCACTTCGTCATGTCCGAAGTTCACTTCGTCATATCCAAAGTTCACTTCGTCATATCCGAAGTTAGCTTCATCATATGTGAAGTAAAACACAAAGATCTTACTTCAACTAATCATGTTGAAATCGTGATATACAAAGTTCACTTCGTCATGTCTGAAGTTCACTTCGTCATATCTGAAGTTTACATCATCATATCCGAAGTTCGCTTCGTCATATGCGAAGTAAAATACAAAGATCTTACTTCGACTCATCATGTTGAAATCGTAATATATGAAGTTCACTTCATCATATCTTAAGTTCACTTCGTCATATCCGAAGTTAGCTTCACCATATTCGAAGTCAGCTTCGACATATCCGAAGTTTACTTTGACATATATGAAGTTTACTTCATCATATTTGTTGTATCATTTCGAGTAAATAACATTATATCTTTAATAGATAAAATGATGAATATACAAATTGTATTATATCTTCTCATCATTAACATTTTATATCATATTCATGAAATTCTTCATCTTGTGAGCTCATGATCAAATTTCTGAATTCAACTACATTCTGAAATACGAATCTGTATAAGTACAAATGATTAAAAATAAATCAGCTTGTATTTCACTCATCTTTTCAAAACCTTCAAATATAAAAATTTTATGGCTTTGTCCCATAAATCTAAAAATATCTTTATGCTGAAATCCTTAGTCAAAGTCTGCGGAAAAGGTCTTCTAACATCTGTCATAAAGAACATCCATATGGTCCTCTATCAGATCTGCACTCATGATCTCTACCTACTACATAGTGTATCTATCTTTTGCTGGTGCACAAAAGATAGTCGTCAACATTTAAAATATCTCACAAGTACCTATGATCATATCTGTAGCTAATATATTAGACCTAGTCTAGTATATCTGGGAACTTGTATATTTCAAGATAAAGACGAAATAGCATCAGCACAAAAGACTGTCTGATTAATGTGAATGTAAAGGACATGTTCGTCGCTCTTGGAAGAATACATGCATGTCGTCCTCAAAAGAAGACGTGCACGACTATCTCTCCAACGGGTAGATTCATATAAGATCAAGCTACAACTATCTCTCCAACAGATAGATTCAAACAGTTCAAGCAACGACTACAAAGATGAAGCCTATAAGTATAAAGACAGTCGAAAGAAGAAAACACACGAGTGTGGGAGATAACAAGCCACATACAACAAAGCAAAAGAGAGAGACAAGCACATACACGAGAAGAGGTGAAAAAGTTGCAAGTGTGCTGCGTCAAGCTTCCTCTCCATAGACATTGCATGGGCGTTGCGTTGAAGTCTTGCCTGTGCATGCAGTGAAATAGCTGTTCAAATCTCACACTGTAATGATTCTCTTCGTAGACTTAGGAAGTTGTTCTTCAGACCAAATCTCTTTTTCTTATTCTTCTAGTCCGGAGTCCTTCTGAAGTCTAGTCCTCCATATAAGGTTTTACAAATTATGGTAATTTTAGTTTAATTTTTAGAATATATTTTTACCCAGCAAAAATTGCCTGGAAAATAGTTACGTCAACTTAATCTCGAAATCCGTACGTTAATAATTCTAGATATTTACATTTCTATTTAAAAAATTATGGTGTTCTCAGATTTCATTTTCGTTACAGAATTCCGGTGTCGCCCTGTCGGAGCGCGCACCTCTGAGTACGATACTAGAATAATATTAATTATTACTAATTACTCCTAAATTAAAGTTAATTATATCTCATGATAGTGGTTATGTTTAATCATCAAATTATTCACATTTTCCTAGTAAATCAAATTTTCGGGGCATTACAAGCCTCCTCTTTAAGGCCATCTAAATCCAAACGTCACAAGCCTACTCCCAATGAACCTAAATGCCCCCCATTGACTTCCCACTTTCTTCACCACTCAGGAGTAGAGATTTATGTAGAGTATCTCAAAATTTGGGAATATCATGTGGCTCTTGGACTCTCAACTCTGGACCTCAATGACTGGCTCTTCCTCTTAGTGGATCTGAAACAATTTGATGGCAAAAAACTACAACATATTTTCGGTACAACTGAGCTTCTAACACAGAAATAGTGGCTTAAGAAACATCTAGATGATGCCAGATCTTTTTTCAAGACCAATGCTCACCGAGTTAGGACAGGCCGACCTGCAATCAGTTTGGATGAATGGTTTGAGCAGTAAACTCACTTTGAGCACAATGATTATCTTGAATGGGTGACCAGTCTGATTACTAGACTCCTCCTCTTCAACAAACATAGGTTGGATCTTAAAATCCCTTGCATCTCTTATCATCAGTATCAAAGGTTTCTTAATTTTTATGCTCATCCTGATCCCTCTAGTTCTCATATTCCTAAGCCTGATCTCTACCCTTCTCTTATTGGTGCTATTACTGCAAGTCCGCAATCTTCAAAGATTCGCACAATGGCTATAAGAACTCAATGTAGGAAACTAGTCAAATATCAAATTTCTCTATCACTGTTTGAATGTCTCCTTCTTATTGCCGGAAAATGCTCCTCCCTTAATCATTCCATTTAGCTCATTTTCTCTCAACTAGAAAGACTTTATCTATATGAATGTCAGAAATCCTACTCTACTATGTCTACTGAGTACACTTCCTTTGAAGGTAACGTTGATGACTATTTTGCCCACAAATATGCCACCTTAGGAGGACTCCAATTTGGACTGACAGATTTAATCTCTACTATAAAGCAAAACATGATCCCAGTAAAGGAGAACAACCTCTACCACTATGATCGGCTAGAGGGGTACCCCAAGCACTTTCCAGTAGATGAACACTTATTTCCATTCATCCAGAGCTTTGTGCCCACAGACCATGATGACCAGGATCCTCCTACAACAACTAAGAGATGCCAGCTGGAGAGAGCCATCCTGGAGGGGAGAGACAGTCTGTTTGGGAGCTGTCATCTATCTTTCCCCAGCTTTCTGCTAAGATATACCATTAGACACAATTTCCAACGGTCTCCCAACTAGATTTCTTTGGGACCAACCCGGATTGTTATGTGAAGGGACGAAGTTTCATTTCTGCTTCATGGGAGGTATCCGGACGTCATAGTGTGATTTTGTCAGCTGCCCCTGGCTTATTTTTATCTCTATCTGGGACTGATTTCGCTGCCAAATAGTAATCTCTGTATGTTAGATCGTCTTGTGGATGGCTCGACACCCAGTTGGTACGGCAGTGGTCCATGATTTCTTCGCATAGTGTCCATCCGGGGGCTACCGAGTGGTTGATGGGAGTTCTGCACCACTACAGAGAATTGCTAGGGCACATCAGTATCCGGCATGTTGTGACTGATGCATTATATAAATATCCCTGTCACAGTGGGCTGCTTCAAGCCTTGGCCGAATGGTTCAACCGACAGTTTAACACATTTGTGATTGCTGAGGGGGAGACCGGTTTTGATGTAGAGCTTTCATCGCATATCTGGTCTTCCAATCCATGGATGGCCCAACGAAGAAGTGGTGCTTGACAACTTGCAACGCAACTCCAGCACTGGGACTGGTAGCTATACATTGCCCTTATGCTTTCGGAAATTTATGAAGATTTAGCGAGATCTGGCCCCTCATAGTAAGAAGAAATTTTCCTCTGCTGCTGACGATGCTGTGAGGGTTAGCGTAAATGCTTGGGTCCGCCATTTCTATAACGGTCCCTTCTGTTTCCATGAGAGGTTCATCGAGGATCATCACCCTCTGGGCGAATATCCCTAGTTGAAATTAGATTTGAAGACAATAAGCGTTATTTGCTAGCGCCCGAGAACCGGGGCTGGAATCCTTAGAACTTTCTTGACCAGATGTATTTAGCTGCATATTTGGGGTATTGGCTTGCAGCCTTTGTGGTGCCCTATGGGGAGGAAGGCTTGGTGCGCCCGAAATTGATATATCTGACTTGCATGCTTGCAGATGGACAGTGGTTGGCACATGCTTCAGCTGCCTTGGGAAACATTTATCATACAGCCTGGGCAGCTTGACAGCACATAGCTCACCACGCGAGAAAGGCCTTCTCCTAGCCACTCATTATCTGAGTGCTTGGACAGGCTTGCTGATGCCCACTCTATGTCAGACCCTCAATTTTGATAACTCGGTGGCTCCTTTGAATTTTCTATTCAGGAATCGTCCAAATCAGAAATCTGTCACAGACCTTGTCAATGCCAGGCTGCTACTTTCTTGGGTGCCGACCCAGGGGGAGGAAGGGTTGAATTTTGCATGCTACTGCTTTGCTTTTCGCCCATTTTGTTGTTGAAGGCGGATCGACCTTCGGTCTTCCTAACCACCGGGAATAGAATGACACCTTCTACAAGGATTGGGTCTATTGCATTTGACCCAGTGTTCTTATATTTTGGAATGGCAGCTCCACTTTTTTGGAGCCTTATTACCCTCACTATTTTTCATGAAATTTTGGGTATGACCAGGGGGTTCCTCCCAATGCTGATTTTGGTGTTGACAGGCGACTATATTGAAATCACGATGTTCACCTGGTCGCGGGCAGCTGGTGGGACTTTTTCTTTCGCAGCCCTTCACATTATACATGTGCTCTTCCCGAGAGAATGAGAGCCAGCCAGTTGGATATGTTTTATGCCTGTTGGTGGTTCAAGCATAGTAAGGTCTTCAGGGAACCGCCCCGGGCATTATATGAAGCCGAGAGGAGCCGCCTGAAGAGGAGGGGCCTGGCCCCATTCTTTGTTGAGGAATCTGTGTTTTGTGCACAATTTATCGGGGTTGCTTACGAGACGATGGATTTTCGGGCATCGTGGGAATTACGACATGGAAATTTACCTCTCAATCGTCGCCCTTATGCTAGAATCATTGATCCCGTGAAACGTCCCTCTGGAGTGTCTTCTCAAAGTAATAGGTCCTCCCTCATCGAACAGAGATACTCATGGTGGGTGCATTTCCTATCGGATTGCCAACTTCCGCCAGATGCTTCAATGGACCACAAGCTTCCTCCTGAAGGCTTCAGTAGTTTGTGGCTGTCATGGAAGACACACCTGATGAATTCTATAGTGAGGATTGGTCCACAGGTGTTGCTTTCTCTTATCGAGAATGCCACGATCTTGGGCGACCTTTGGGAAGCAGTCTCGAGGGCGGGGCGAGTTATAAGGCTCACTTTGGAGCAGATAATTCTACCTCCCGCTTTCTCAGTTGCTCCGAAAGATATATGATCATTTCTCTTTTCCCTCCTTTGGTCTGCTCTCATTTGCGAACCCTCAATTCCCTGCATTGGTCGAGCGTCTTAGTTACTTCTTATCGCATGTTCTTTGGTTGTAGCGAGTTTCTCGCCTATAGAGCCCATTAGAAAGAAATTGGGTGCGGCGGCTTCAAAGAGGAAGAAACCATCATATGAAGGCCACAAGGCGCAGAAATCATCTCGAAAAGAAGCCCCTGAAATGACCACACCGGTGTCTGGATCAAGTAAACTTCTGCTTCCATACAGCTTATCCGAGTTTTCCTCGTGCCTTTTATCTTTCTTACATCCCGGTCAAAGTGCAATTCGTGCACCATTCACTATTTTTTGTATCAGGTGAAGCTGTGGTCCGAACCTCCACTTGCAACGCAGATGGCGATGAGGAGGTTGATATAAGGGGTTAGACAACGATCATTTCCCAATGCTAAAAACTTCACCCTCTGGTCGACTTCATATGCCAATAGCCACTAGTATTGCCCCTGTGGGGAGCATGCTAGAAGATCTCTCTCATAGCGACGTACCGGGTCCGTCACAATGGGGCGTAATTGACCCATTTAAAACTTCAGAGGGTGATGAACTTATGGAGACCACCCTGGAGGAGATTCATACATTGTTGGAGAGTGAGCCGTCAGTAGAACCTCCTAGTCTTGGAGCTGTCGAAGCTCATGGATAGGTTGCCTCGTCTTTTGGGGGGAGGCTCAACAGTGCCAGTAAGGATTCATCATCTTCCTTGTTTGATTGCAACAACCTTACGGCCTCATTTTTTAGTTTCTCAAGGTTCTTTCTATCTTTGCAGTGGTGATCTCCACCAAGATGGAGCTTTCAAATGTTTTGTCCCCCGAGGCGGGGGCGATCCTCATGGCTATAGAGCTTGAGGGTGAAAGTGAGCGACTTCCATTTCATATAACCTCTGCACATATAATATCTATGGTTTGAATGTGCATTCGTCGCTTTCCTCCCTATTCCACTTTTTAATCTTAAGTCTCTCAGGGCATCTGGAGGAGAGGACGACAATAGATATAAGGGGAGGGTCAGCAATGATTATCTTGGTAGAGAGAGCCGCCGAGGACATTGGCCACAGCCAACTCGAGACTGACGCTCCTGTTGAGAGACTGGAGATAGTGCAGACGGCAGAGGTCCCCTCCTTGGTGGGGGTTGGCGTGCATGGTCACGCAGATCAGGCTTCTCCTTCTGGTATGAGATGAGAACTTCTTCATTTAGTTTCCATGTTTGGTAGTCGAACAATTTCCAAGCTGATGCGCCATCTTTTTCTAGGCTTTCGACCTTTGGGAAGTAAATCACCCGAGGCGGAGGGCCCTCCAAATTTCCCTCCTCATGGTATTTCTTGGCCAAAGATTCCCCAAACTGCGGCTATATCTGATGCTGAAATTTTGCTGGAGATGTTTGTGAAGATGATTCGAAGCAGTTTTCAGCATGAAGGGCCCCCTTGTGTTGAGACGGTGCGGTCACATATGCGACAACATACCATAGCTTCTCATTCACTGGGGCTCCCTCAGGCTCACTGGATGGCCATGCTGGATTCCCTTTGAGAAGATGTCCAATCCTCGCATGAAAAGGCTATGCAGAAGCTATCCAATTAGAGATCCGGCAGCTTGAGGTGGAGATCTCCTCTTTAAGGCAGGAAGCCGTCGATTTCGACACCCATGCAATAATTGCCCAGACCCAAGAAGACACATTGATCGCCAGTGAGGCAACCAGTCGACGTAGGATGGCGGATCTTCGACAATCCCTTGAGGGGATATTCAAGGAAATTGGTGAACTGACAATCTCTGCCGACAATGAGGCACAATGTGTCGTAGCTGTACAAGCTGAGGCGACCCGCTTGAGAGAAGAGAGTTTAAGTCTCAAGGCCGAAATCGCATCCAAGGAGACCAAGCTAGCAGAATTACAAAGGAGGAAGCCATGAAGTTTCCAGAGGCAACTTCGGCATTTTTCAGCCCCCTTTTTGGTCGCATGTTTTATTATACCTTCTTTCTTTTTCGCGGCTACCCTGAGGACATGTCTCAGGCTCCACACACTGATAAAAAATTATATGAGTTTGCTCTCCTGCTCCTACTCCCCCTCTTTATTTCACACATTTTGTTTTTGCACTTTTTACTTTTTCTTCTCATGTCAGACTACAAACCTCCTCACACCTCATCAAGGCGGGGAAACATAGTCACTGTTGTCTCAGTTGTAGTCCCATATTTTGGCCACTTACTAGAGTGAACCCAGGGAGCATCTCGTCATTGACAACTCGCACGTTTTCCCTCGTAATGGGGTAATGGGGTGGCCCGATCTTGTCTGATCATGAATTTGAGGACTCCCCCTCTCCCCTTCATTCTTTTTTTTTTTTTCACTTTACCACCTTAAGTGCCCTTTCGGGTTTTCAGCAAAGATGGCCCCCTCTAGCTTTTTCCAGTGCGCCCTTTCGGGTTTTCACACTGAGGGGCTATCTGATTTTGCATAATATGCCCTTTCGGGTTTTCGCCTCAGCCGGATTTTTGGACCTTTTTACCCTCAAGCATACGGGAAGACATAATGCTCAAGTCCATCGAGACACCTCTATTTTAAGCCCCTTTTTCTTCTATTTTTTTATTGGAGTAATCATGAGTTTGAATTTTGGGTTTGCAATTTGGAGAGTATTTTGGGTCGGCAAGCCTTCGTGGCTTGGGGGCCAAGGATTTGGGGTTTTGGTTATTGCCTTGGCCTACCTTTATGGTTTGTCGGCCAAGAGCTAGATTTGGGTTTTGTTTAACCTACCTTGTGGTTTGCTAGCTAAGAAAAAGATTTGGTTTGGGGTTAGACTACCTTTATGGTTTGCTGGCTAAGAGAAAGATTTGGTTTAGGGTTAGCCTACCTTTATGGTTTGCTGGCTAGGGTTTTAGGGTTTAACCTATCTTTATGGTTTGTGGGTTAGGGTTTTGGGATTTTGAGTTTTAATTTGGCCGACCTTCATGGTTTTCTGGCTAAAGGTTTGAGATTTTTTTAGGTTTAGCCTACCTTTCTGATTTACTAGCTAAGGTTGGATTTTCAGTTTTGGTTTGGCTTACCTTGATGGGTTTTTTTTTTTTTTCGGTAAGTAATAATGGTATTAATGAAATAACATGTACAAAAGCCTTTGATCATACAAGTCATGACCTAAAGGCAAAAGTCACCTAGAGGAGTTTAGGAGAGTGCACCCCTACCTCAAAGAGGAGGAATGTTCTCACTCCACCAAACTACACTCTAAGTTAACAAAGCTAAGAAAGCTGAAAGTCCATGACTACACAACCTGTAGACTATGGATGATTTAGATTATGATCACAATCTTGCCTTCAATGTGAAGAGTCCCTTTTAGTGCAGAATATTGCAAGTTGCTCAATCCTTTCTTTGGGTTTGCATCCTCCAAACCTGGCAATGTTAGCAAAGATCCAAACAAGGAAATAGCAAAATATTGAACATTAGAAAAACTCATACATATAAAAGAAGAATTTATGCTTGATGATTGATATTCTAATTAGCTAATGGTAAAATGGAATCTAGATAGAACCCCTTTCTCACGTTTCTTCAGCTTGCTGAAGTTAACAAAATTCTCAATGCAGTATCTTGTATCCGAAAGAATAGCAATCAGAATGTGAACTTTATCTCTTTTCTGTCCTTCAAAGATCATGATACATCTTTCTCTCCATGTCCACCAAATAGCATATCGAAATGCATTTTGAGCAAGTTTAGCTAAAATTCTAGAAGAAGGTAAGGATTGAATCATTGCTTTGATTTCCTGGATAATATTGCTGAAAGGATCTCTTGTAAAGTCAAATCTTTTCAGAATTTCATTCCATATCCAATTACTATAGGAGCATGCAAAGAAGATATGATCAATAGTTTCAATGTCATTCTCACAAAGAGCACATCTATTCACCATTGTATAACCTATCCTTTGTAAGTTGTCTATAGTTGGGAGCTTATTCAACAATGCTTGCCATGTACCAAGTGAAAATTTTTGAGTGGTAGGACTGTCCCAAGTCCATTTATTGAACTCCCATTTCCTTCCCACAAGCCTTATTTGATTCCAAGCAGAAGTAGCATTGAATTTTCCATTGTCATAGATCCATCTGATTCTATCAACCCTGTTGTGCATAATTGGAATTGATGTAATTTGGGGCCTAAGAGAAAACATATTAGCAGAAATTGGGTTAGGAAGTCTCCAATGATCATTTTGAATGAAGGAAGAAACTGCCAAGTCCTTAGGTGCTCCCAGGTCCAGCCTAATCCTGTCACCATACATCTGAAAAATACTCTTTCCATTAACCCAAGGATCATACCACATGTTAATGGATTCACCATTGGGGATATCATAAGTAATGTGATTAAGCAACCAACTTCTAGCCTTTAGAACTCCTTTTATTGTAGCAGAATAATGAGACTTAATCTCAATATTTCAAATGGATTTGTTACGAAGATACTTACCACTTACCCAATCAGTCCAAAGAGACTTGGTGCCTTGAATGAGATCCCAAAGATGTTTCATCATACAAGCCTTATTCCAAACAGTGATGCTCCTTAGATTTAAACCTCCTTCATCTTTTGGTTTACAGATTTGAGACCATTTGACCATGTGCAATGATTTAGTTTCCCCTGTTCCATTCCAAAAAAAATTGCTAAGTATTTGATCAATTTCATTGATATTCACATAAGATGAGTGAGAGAGGAGAGAGAAGCTCTGGGGATTCTGGGCGACTTTTGCCTGGAGGCGCCATTGTGGCTGCCTCTGGTCATCCTTCGGCGACAAACCAGGTTGAGGGGAGCGCTCCTTCTCTTCCTTTTGGTGCCCCGTCATCCACCTCCTCAGGCTTCCCTTCTCGTGCTCAAGGTAGAGGGCATTCTAGATCGCATGGAAGAGCAAGATCTTCATACAGGCCTCCGATCTCCTCAAACCCAGTTGCATGGAGTTCTCTCTTCAAATCTGCAGCATCCAACCCTTCTTTGGACCTTCAGTTCATCTAGCCAGAGATCAACAATGGCGTCAAAGTTGTTGTTTATGAAGCAAAGGAGTCACAAGCTCTTCTTGCAACGTGGTCAAGATCACTTGTCGGGTATGTTATTTGTTTAAAGACTACGTTCTTTCCACTGCATGCCTTCATTAAATCACGTTGGCAAACGTCTGCATTCGAGCTGCACCTCTTGGAGAATGGTTTCTTCATTTGCAAGTTCGATGTGGAGGAGGATTTGAATCATGTATTGGAAGGTTTCTGGTCTGTTAAAGGTCATCCAATGATTCTGCGATGCTGGTCTCTAGATGTTCACATGGAGATAGATAGCCTGAAGAGCATATCGCTCTGGGTAGCTATACACGGCTTACCTCTTCATCTGTGGATGAAAGACTTCATATGCTAAGCTTGCCAGCACCCTCGGTAAACCTCTATATCTTGATAAGATGACTACTGAGCGTAGAAGATTGTCGTATGCTCAAGTCTGCATCGAGATTACCTGGAAGGGTGACCTTCTAGAGTTCGTTCATTACAAGGAGCTTGATGGTGCAGTTAAGCATCTCCATATCTCATTCCAATAGAAACTGCGGAGATGCTCTTGCTGCTCTTCCTTTGGGCATACGGATGGCTCTTGCAAGCCCCCATCCAAGCTTAAAGTGGCGAAGGTCTATAAGGTGATAGAAGGCCATGGTCAAAGAAAAGATGCCTTGGTTAGCATTCATAATTCCTTCGAAGCTCTTGGAGAAGTAGAAGGCGAGTTCATGCCTACTGACTCACTGAGTTGTCCACCCACTCAAAGCAAAAATCAGTCAAGAGGAGATGATGGATTGCAACTAGAAGGATTTCAAAATCATCCATCCCACTTTCCTAAAGTGAAACCAAGCAACAATACTCCTAAGGAAACTTGCCTTGCGCAAGAATCCAATTCCAGCAAGGGTTCTCTTATCAAAGGTATGGCTAGTTGTGGCTTGGGAGGAGGCGCGCTCTCAACCTCTCCATCTCGTGGAAGGCAAGCTCAAGGTGGGACCCACTTCCAAACTTTGGGTGCGCATCCTAACTCTCCCTCTCGTGCTAGGCCACTCCAAGATGGGACCCACAACCATTTTGTGAGTGCGCATTTACCTGGTGCTGCTTCTAAAGAAGTCCATCCATCTATGGACTCTTCATCAAATAGAGGAAACGCTTGCATGCGCTCAAGAGGCCACTTCTAGTTGGACTCTTCATCCGAAGTTAGTGTGCAGGGTCACACACAAGCTATGGACTCTTTAGCAAATGGAGGACATGCTTACATGCAATCAAGAGGCCACACCTAGATGGACTCCTCAAACTAAGCTAAAGAAGATTGTTGCGGATCTGACCATTGGCACGAAAGCTCATCATCCAAAGTAAGTGTGCAAGGTCACCCACAAGGTAATTCGAAATTCAAACATCTCCTAGCTATGGATGAACTGGATAAAAACAAATTTAAAGGGGCTAAAGGTGCTCATCTACTTGAGAAACACAAGTAGATTGGCGGGATTTGCAGCTCATTCTTTACCATTTTATCATGAAGTTCTTTTCTTGGAATGTTCGCGGGATCAATAAATCTAGAAAATGTAGGGAGCTCAATAGATTGCTTAAGTCCTCTGCATGTGATATAGCCATTTTAGTTGAAACCAAAATTAAATCTAATCATGCTTCAATTAAGAAGAATTTGATATGGCATGAGGCTAATTATGTTACTAATGATTCTGATCTTGCTAATCGACGAGTATGGATCTTGTGGAATTCTGATCTCTTTGATATGAATGTCAATTTTACTTCTACCCAATGCATTCATGTAAACGGGTTGGATAAGAAATCCGGTTGTTCCTTTTGGTTGACTGCTATTTATGCCTCCAATAGTAAGTATGATAGAAGCAAGCTTTGGATGGACGTCAGCAATTTTGCAGGTACAGTCTCTGATTCGCCTTGGATTGTTATGGGGGATTTTAATACTGTCAGATATCCCTTAACTCAATCAATGTTAACAGAGTTCAATGATTGCATCACAACAATGAATTGTTTGATTTAAAGTCTGTGGGGAACTGGCTTTCATGGAGCAAAAGGGGAAATGAAAGCAGGAAGATTATGGCTAGACTTGAGAGATGCTTGATCAATCATGAGTGGTTGGCTGCATACCCTGATTCTTTGTTGGAATATGGCTTACAATACTTCTCTGATCATTCTACTCTCATTATCAATTAAAAAAAAAACTCTAGTTGGGAAGAAACCTTTTCGGTACTTCAACATGTGGAGCACTAACCCTCAATTCCATGAAGTTGTTGAAACGGTTTGGAAGACCCAAGTTAATGGCACTCCCTCTTTTATCTTGCGTAGCAAACTGAAAGCTTGCAAAGAGGCCCTTAAAGAATGGAATAAGAATGTTTTTGGGAACGTCCAGGACTCAGTGCAAAATGTAAAAGTGTTTTGCTTAAAACTCAAGCTCACCTCAGCACCAATCCTTTTGATGAAAGATGCATTACGGATGAGAAAAAAGGCAGAGATAATTATTTCAATGCTCTTAGAAATGAGGAATGTTTTATCAAGCAAAAATCCAGAGAAAATTGGCTGACTCTTGGGGACTCTAACACTAAATTCTTTTATGCTTCGTTAGCCGCTAGAAAAGCCCGGAATACTATCAAGAAATGCAAGGATAAGGATGGTAATCTGATTCATGATATCAACCTTGTGAAGGAATACACATTAGAGTCTTATCAATCTCTTCTGAATCAAAGTCAAGATCATGCAGACTTGGACTTTGTTGTTGATAAAAAGCTGAACCAAGAAGACATTCAATTCCTCAACAAAGCAATCACGGATGATGAAATCAAACATGTTGTCTTCAACTCCCCCAAGAATAAGAGCCCAGGTCCTGATGGGTTTACTGCTGAATTCTTCCAGGTAACTTGGTCTATCACTAGTCAAGATGTGCTGAATGCTTGCCATCATTTCTTCAATTCGGACATATTTTTAAGCAAATGAACTGCATTCCCTCATTCCTAAAAGCGATGGTGGTGATTGTCTGGAGAATTATAGACCCATTTCCTTATTTAACTTCATGTACAAAATTATTTCCAAAGTATTGGCAGATAGAATACAACAAGTTTTGGACAAAGTTATCAGCTTGAACCAATCAGCTTTCATCAAAGGTAGAGGTATTAATCACAATGTTCATCTTGCAAATGACATAGTGAAAGACATGCATACCAAGGAAAAAGGGAAAATAATTTGTTTTAAAGCTGATTTAAAGAAAGCTTTTGATTCTCTCAACCATTCTTTCATTTACCGCATGATGGAGAAAATGAACTTCCCTAGTAGGTGGATTGGTTGGATCAGAAATTGCTTGGAAACTCTGAAATTTTCAGTCTTATTCAATGGTTCGCCTATTGGCGTCTTTGGGAGCACTAATAGTATTAGACAAGGGGATCCTCTTTCCCCCCTATCTTTTTACCATTGCCATGGAGGGTCTGACTTGCTTGCTTGAAAAAGCAGTTATTGATGGGAGCATCAAGGTTCCTATGGCTGGGAGCACTCACATCTCTCATATCATATTTGCTGATGATTTGCTTACTTTTATCCAAAATGATATTGCTTCAATCCATAAGTTGGCAGAAATCCTTAAAAGTTTTGGCAGAAATTCGGGGTTGCAGTTGAATCATAATAAAAGCAAAGTCTATGTGGGAGCTAGCATTACTGACAAGGACATGATTACTAGCACCCTTGGAGTGGTTGAAGGAACTCTACCAGTGACTTACTTGGGCCTTCCACTTTTCTCTACTGGAATGAAGAAAAACCACTGCTATCCTATCATTGATAAGATCAAAATAAGATTAAGTTTGTGGAAAAATAGACTTCTGTCTAAAGCTGGTAGACTTGAATTGATTAGATCTATTTTAAATTCCTACTCTCTTTATTGGGCAAATGCTTTCCTTCTACCCTCTGGGTTCATCCAACAAGTTGATAGTATTCTCAGTAAATTCTTTTGGGGAGGTACTAAAGATGGGCGCTCTTTGCATATGATCAAATGGAATACAATTTGTAAACTGAAAGAAGGAGGATTAAACTTGAAGAAATTACAGGATTGGAAAAAACTTGCATGATCAAACACTTATGGGATTTGTTGAAAGGTAAAAATTCTCTTTAGTCTACTTGGATTAATGAAAATTATTTCTACAAGATGTCAATTTGGAGCATTGAAATGAGGTCTTACCATTCAACAGCGATTAAAGTTATTCTTAAAGCAAGGAATTGGTTGGTTCATCACATTGTGTATGGTTTTTCAAGAGGGAATGATATTAGCATGTGGTATGATCCTTGGATCAATGGTAAAAGTATTTATCAAATGTTTGGTGATAGAGTGAGACAGGATCTGGGGGCTCCCAAGGACTTGCTGGTTTCTCATTTCATTCAGAATGGCCAATGGTGTCTTCCTAATCCAACTTCTATTGATATGATTTCTCTTTGGCCTGAAATTGTTGTTATTCCTATCAACAATAATGGCCAAGATAGGGTTCAATAGATTCATGATAAAGGCAAATTCTCAATCAATTCAACTTGGAATCAGATCAGAACAAAAAGCAACATTTAGAGTCTCAATAGCTGGGCCTGGGATCAGCCAACTGTCCAAAAAATTTCATTATGTACTTGGAAAGCCCTTCATAAGAAACTTCCCACAATTGACAATTTGTAGAGAAAAGGTTATGCTTTTGCTACTAGGTGTGTGCTTTGTTTGGAAGGTATGGAAACTACTGATCACTTGTATTTTGCTTGTCCTTACTCAAGGTGGATTTGGAAGGAGATTTTGAAGAGATTCGACTTGAATAAAAATCCTCATTTGTCTGTTCTACATGAAATCAATGCTTTGATGCAGGAGTTTCCTACTAAAGGCAATTTATTAAAGTTGGTTCAATTGGCGTTCCGATCTGTAATTTGGTGGCTTTGGAGAGAAAGATGTAATAGAATTTTCGAAGATAAAAGCAGGGACAAAGTACACAATTTGCTTGATATCATAATGGATTTGAGATGTTGCATAGAAAAGAAAGAGAAGTTGTAGCAACCTGGAAAATTTAATACTTTTAAAAAAAATCCGAAATAATAATTTCTTTAAATCGAAATAATAGAAATATACGTACCATTATTGTATGTGCAAGAACACATCTAAAAATTCCTTAAAAATTATAAATCAACCCCAAATATTATCCCTAAGTGTTCCACGAAGAAATGCATGCAACGAAAAATCCAATTGGTCAAGCGTACGTCACAATGTGACTAATTATCTAAATTTGGAAACTAAGTCGGAAAACCATTAACACGGAAAGATCACGCGCCCATAAATTAAATGAATATGTCGGAGAGACTTCCAAGATCATGTGATGATTAACCATTATCGGGTTTGGACCAATGGACCTCTCATAGCCCATGAATAAATTCAAATAAGAAAATGCAATAAAATTCATAACTCTATTATTTCCTAATTAAAAAAGGGAAAACCTATAAGATAAATTCCAATAAATAATGGGCTTGGTTAAATGGACCCATTAGAAATTAGTGGGCCAAATAAGGATTTTAAAAAGAAGAATAATGGGAAAATATCCTAAATTCGCAACTTAAATATTACCTAAATAGAAAAGAGGTATTTAATGCATTAAATAAGCAATTTGGGTTGGAATTGGATTCCTAAACCTACCCTAGTTGCTTGGCCACGAATTTAGCTCCCTTCCCAACTGAAATAGAAGTTATAATACTTAGAAAGGGAAGAGGAAATAGGAAATTTGTAATTAAATAGGAGTTAGAGTCCTATTAGGAAATAGAAAGCAAAGAAGCATAAATACTCTCTTAATCGCCCAAGGCCGGCCCTAGCTCATTGCTGGGACTTGCTGAAGGTGGAGAAGATGCCAAGGAGAGGAGGAATTCGTTGGGAGAAGGCTTCATCAAGCTTTATCCCGAGTTCTTCAAGTTCTAGCCCTAGAAGAGTAAAATGAATAAAGGTAGGCATTCTCACGAGCATAACCTAATTAATTTCATCTGTAGGTTGTTCCATGGACTAGGAACAAAACCCTCAAGTTTCATATTTTTCCATCATGCCAATTTTTTATGGTTGATTTTTGAAGTTCTGCAAACACCATGAACCCGACCCTTCTTCTTTATTCTTGATCTCCATGTATACTCAACCTCGTGCTCTCAAATTTTAACTAGAGTTACTGATGGATGTTAGGCATCTTTTGCCCCTAAAAACCCTAATTTTCATCCATCCTTCGTCACGAATTAAATCTTGCATCATCTTGATGATGTACTGTCATGATTTAACCTTGACTTGTGTTACAAGTTCCATACCTCTCTGTGGAGTCGTTTTGAGACCAAGTGTTCAACATAGAACTTGTTACACTATAAGTCTATTTTCATTTGGCATTGATTTCTCCAATTTTTGTTGACCATGCTGAGAGTATTAATCCAAAAATGAACACTGTGTTAGATTCACATAGTCAGTCCCAATACGTCTTATTACATAGACAAACGACCTTTGTTTCTCGATTATTTGCTACTGTACAAAGTATTAGAAGTACTCTAACTAACAAAGGTTGTTTCACCCGATTTGGATCACCCTAGCATTTGTTTTGATTTTTCACACCCACAGGTGTCAAACCTAATCCAAGTCAGAGTTGGAAATAGGTAGAAAAAGCAACACAAACGTTATTTTCAGGTAGTGACAGGTCGACACGTCTCTACCATAAAGCGACAACATCATGGTCGTGACCCATACCAAAAATCAGCCAGTTTTGTTGTCTTCTTCAGAAGGCGACAAGATGATGGTTGCCTTCAATTTCAGAAGGCGACAGGCAATGTGTCGCGTTCTGCCTATGTCCCATTAATCGACCATAACTTTTTATATAGACCTCGGATTGACGAGCCATTTTCTTTGATGGTTTCTTCATTAAAAGGGCTTCAATATGGCATATTCATGTGTGAGATTTGAATAAAAAATAAATGAGTTATGACCTAAGGAAGTGAAGGGATGGAACTGTATTGGCCTTCTAAAAGGCATACGTCTTGGTTTCAAACGTTTTGTGTCGTTTCTTGCATGTGTGAGTTTGATCTATTCCAGGAAGGTTCTAGAAAGTATTATCATGCATTTAACAACCCATATGAAAGTTAAGTTCATGATCATGCTCTCTACCTACCAATTATTCACTTTCTTGCCTTGTTAACGAACTTGCTAAAAACGCATAGTTACTTGCTAAAATTGGTCATGCATGTTTTAGTACTCATAATACTTGCCATATATAGAGTTTCCAAAAATAAAGTTTCCATAAACGGAGTTTTTATAACTAGAGTTTCCATAATCGGATTCACATACGCACTTGAGCGATTCTCACGCGTGGCATGCACATACACTCTAGCACGATAGAAAAACCCCTTCTTGGTTTGTGGTAAACTCTCCGTCGGATATTCCTTTCATCGGACAAGTGACCCCTTGACCAAGGCCTCCGTACGTGGCTTCCATTGAAATGAGGCACGGAGATGCTTAACTGTACCATCAAGCTCTTTATAATGAATGAACTGTGGGAGCTCACCTTCAGAGGATATCACGCCGGACCTCTGGACCTGTGCATAACGAGGCCAGCGGAAGGGTTGTGTACTCCACCTAACTGCCAACGTCGTACGCGTGTGTTGTGCAACAGTTACTCTCACTCGTTACTCAACGTTTCTTGTGCAATGACCATAAGATCTCATCTATACCCTACTCTCTCGTCTATTCACGTTCACTCTACTATCTCGTCTCTCTCGTCTATTCATCTAGTACTCTCTTGGTACTCTTTGAGCTGTATGGCTCCTACTGTTTTGTACTGTTCATGACTGTCTAGCGCTGTAATATGGGTCTTGTGACTGTACTGTATCCAATGCATACTGTGCAGGGCACGAAGAGTGTCCGAGGGGCTCCAATCTAGTCCTGGGGGCAGAGAGCCACACAAAAATACCTGCAGGGGCTATAGACGGTGTTCTGCATTGCACCAGTTCTGACTATACTGTATTGGCTAGACATCTGACTATTATCCTTTTAGTCTAAGGAGTTCAGACGTACTGTGATATTACTGTGCTATCACAAACTGTTATACTATTAGTCTGAAGAGTTCAGACATATTGTGCGATTACTGTGCTATCGCAGACTGTTACTGAACGACTGCTGTCCTAGAAGTGACTACTGCCGTATTCTACTAGTGCACCGTTGTGCAACCATACACGCTATCTCGTTATACGCTATCTTGTCATACTCTCTACTTGCTCTACTTGATACTTGCTATCTTGAGTAATTGCATACTATCGTGACTTACTCGCATTCAAACTCTCGTTATCTAATGACAATAAAAGTGCTATACTCTCTCGGCTATCTACGGATAACCAACGTGCCATTACTATTTCGATTGATGAATGTTAATCAAACGTGCTATACTATCTCGATTGATGAAAATCAATCAAAGTGCAATTTACTCTTTACATGACCAACTTCTATCTCTCCTTGCTATACCTGTCGCTTGCTATTGCTTGCCATTGTCGCTACATGTTGTTGCGTTGTTATCGTTTCTATCGTGACTTGACTTTAATCATCGTGCTATACTTGATTCATCTGCTATCTGAACCATGTTACTTGTGCTATTACTTTCTCGACTTTACATGACTCGCTCTATCATTAGTTACTCTTCTATTTAATGTATTAATTATTTAAAGCATGCTTGATCTGAGATTTAAGTCCTACTGGGCGTTATCGCTCACCCTTCGTTATTTGTTATTGTGTCTCAGGTAAGTCGGACATTGACGTTACACACACTAATGGGACAGGACCCGAGTGATGAGTGACCCAGAGTCAAGTCATGAAGTTGCCCTAGTACAATGGAATCTAGTAGTTATTGCTTTAGATTTGTTTTCAATGTAATGATGTCATTGAGCCCTATGTATTGGCTTTGAATTAGTGGTTGTAATAGTCTTAGTGATTTTATAATGAAATAAAGAGTTTATTCCAATTATTGTTTATTAGATGCTCTGATGTTTGCGAAAGTATGCGCAATTATCGTTACCATACTCGTTGTTCGCGTCTCTCTCCGATTTATTCGACTGCTAAATTGGAGGGGTGTGACAGAAGCTGAACAGTTTATCCAAGAGAGAGAAAGGAATTCTCACTAGATTCAACTTTAATATTATCTAGATCAGTTTATTAGTCTCATGCCATTTAAATTTTTCTATTGTACGCATGCTTTCATTTAACTTTAGTTTCATTCATGGATATTTCTATGCTACGACTTGTCTTTGAGTTTTCAGATTTGTTGCTCTAAGGATTCATCATCTTAGGAATCGAGGTAAAGCAAGGGTGATGGCTTGACGTTGTTCTGCAATTTTGGTTCATATTTGTTTTGTCATTGTCCACGGCTTGTGTGGTCATGATAGCCTTGTTTTCTACTCTAAGTGAGAATGGTGGAGTGAGAACATTTCACCTCTCTAAGGTGGGGGTGCACTCTCCTATTCTCCTTTAGGTAGGTTCTACCTTTTAATCATCTCTTGTAAGGTCAAAGGCTTCTGTACTTTATTGTGTCTTAATACAATCTTTTATTACTTACCAAAAAAACTATTTCATGAGTGCATCCAGCAGGTAAGAGAAAACTTAGGTTTTGGTTTTGGATTTGGTCTTGGGTTTTAGTTTGGCCTACCTTGATGGCTTGCCGGCCCAGGCGGAATAAACACACAATACAAAAATTCATATATAATATTTTTTTTTCTTTTTTTTTTCACATTACCAGTCCCAGTGCCCTTTTGTGTTTTCGCCAAAACTGGCCCCCTCTAGCTTTTTCCAGCACGCCCTTCCTGGTTTACACCCCAGTTGAGTTTTTAGACATTTTTGTCCTTGGACACTCCTTTTAGGGAGCGACCAAGTCAACCAGGACATCTCTATTTTTTTGGTAAGTAATAATTGTATAGATGAAAAAAGGGAATATACAAAACCTATGACCATATCAACTATGGTGCATAGGAGGAAAACTCCAAATGGAGTCCAGGAGAGTGCACCCTACCTAAAGAGGTAAGCATGTTCTGTTTATGTGGTCATAGGCGCCAAACCCTAGGGTCATGATTGAGAGAGGAGAGAGAAGCTCTGGGGATTCTGGGAAACTCATGTCTAGAGGCACCATTGTGGCTACCTCTGGTCATCCTTTGGCATCCACCCTGATTGAGGGGTGTGCTCCCTCTAATCCTTTGGCTGTCTAGTCATCCATTTCTTCTGGCTTCCCTTCTCAGGATCAAGGTAGAGGGCATTCAAGATCGCGAGGAAGAGCAAGATCTTCTTCCAAGCCACCGATTTCTTCAAATCCGGTTGCATGAAGCTCGCTTTTCAAATCTGCTGCGTCCAACCCTTCTTTGGATCTCCAGTTCATCCAACCAGAGATCAACAACAGCGTCAAAGTTGATGTTTATGAAGCAAAGGATTCCAATGATCTTCTTGCAACTTGGTCAAGAGCACTTGTCGGGTATGTTATTGGTTTGAAAACTACGTTCTTTCCTTTACATGCCTTCATCAAATCCCGTTGGCAAACGTCCGCTATTGAGTTACACGTCTTGGAGAATGGTTTCTTCATCTGCAAGTTCGATGTGGAGGAGGATTTGAATCATGTTTTGGAGGGTTTCTGGTCTATCAAAGGCTATCCGATGATTCTCCGACGTTGGTCTCCTGATGTTCGCATGGACTTTGATAGCTTGAAGAGCATACCTCTTTGGGTAGCTATACACAGATTACCTCTACATCTGTGGACAAAAGACTTCATTGCTAAGCTTGCCAGCACCATAGGCAAACCTCTCTATCTCGATAAACTGACTGCTGAGCGTAGAAGGTTGTCGTATGCACGGGTCTGCATTGAGATATCCTCTGAAGGTGAGCTACCGTAGTTCATTCATTATAAAGAGCTTGATGGTACAGTTAAGCATCTCCGTGCCTCATTTCAATGGAAGCCGTGTAGATGCTCTTGTTGCTCTTCCTTTGGGCATGCGGATGGCTCCTGCAAACCTTCATCCAAGCTTAAGGTGGCAAAGATCTACAAGGTGATTGAAGGTCAAGGTAATTACAAAGAGGCTCCGATTAGCACTCAGAATTCTTTCGAAGCTCTTGGAGAAGAAGAAGGCGAGTTCATGTCAATGGACTCACTGAGTTGTCCACCAACTCAAAGCAAGGATCAGTCTAAGGAAATAATTCAAATCCCGCCACCTTGCTTTCCTAAAAACCAAAAGCAAAGAAACCTTGCTCCTCAAAACTCTTCCCTTGAGCAAGAGTCTTTTAAGCAAGGCAAGGCTAATGGGGGCATTGCGCACTCATTGCAAGGTGGAGACCACAATCAACATGCTGGTGCGGTGCATGTTAAAGAAGGTTTTTGTGGTTTTGGTAAGGAAGTCCAACGCAATTTGGACTCTTCTTCAAAGGAAGGCAATGTGCATTCATCCTCCCATTCTCAAGTGAGGCAAATCCAAGGTGGGGTCCACATTAAAGATGCTGGTGTTGCGCATGGTAAAGATGTCCAACGCAATTTGGACTCTTCTTCAAAGGAAGGCATTGCGCATTCATCCTCTCATTCGCAAGTGAGGCAAATCCAATGTAGATCCACATTAAAGATGCTGGTGTTGCGCATGGTAAGGATGTCCAACGCAAATTGGACTCTTCATCAAAAGAAGGCAATGTGTGTGCGCAAGGTAGAGATCCTTTCAACCTGGTCTCTTCAACCGAAGTAAGTTCCCATGACCTCTCCACAGGTAATTCAAAATTCAAAAACCTACTAGATGTAGATGAAATGGAAAGAGGAAAATCAAATCTAAAGGGAGGAATAATGATATTAATTGCATGGAAAAGGTATCCTTGAGAAAAACCAGTAGATGGTCATTTGCTGCTTCTCTTCAATCCTTTCTATCATGAAGATCATTTCATGGAATGTACGTGGGATTAATAATACTAGCAAATATAGGGAACTCAATAAATTGATTAAGTCCTCTGCATGTGAGATTGCCATTCTTCTTGAAACTAAGATTAAATCTAATCATGCTTCAGTTAAGAAGAATTTAATTTGGCCTGAGGCTAGTTTTGTTACTAATGACTCTAATCTTGCAAATGGTCGAGTTTGGGTTTTGTGGAATTCTGATCTTGTTGATGTGAATGTCACTTTTACTTCTACTCAAAGCATTCATTTTAATGGGATTGATGGAAAGACAAACTACTCCTTCTGGATGACTATAATTTACGCCTCTAAAAGCAAGTATGATAGAAGTCAGCTCTAGTCCGATATCAGTAATATTGTAGAAGCTGTTTCTCAAACGCCTTGGATGATTATGGGAGATTTCATCACTGTTAGATATCCTCTTGAGAAAGTGGGAGGTAGGGAACTCACTGAAGCAATGTTACTAGATTTTAATGATTGTGTTATGAATAATGATCTGTTTGATTTAAAGTCTATGGGAAATTGGCTATCCTGGAGCAACAGAGGAAGTGACGCTAGAAGAATTATTGCTAGACTTGACAGATGTTTGATCAGTAATGAGTGGCTTGCAGCATACCCTGATTCTTTGTTGGAATATGGTTTACAACATTTTTCAGATCATTCGATGCTCACTATAAATTCTGATAGGAAAGTGCCTACAAGGAAAAAGCCTTTTCGTTTCTTTTTTTTTTTGGTAGGTAATAAAAGATTGAATTAAGAAATAATATGATACAAAAGCCTTTGATCTCACAAGATTTGATCAGAAGGCAGTGACTACTTAAAGGAGTATAGGAGACTGCACCCCACCTCAAAGAGCTGGAGTGTTCTCACTCCACCATTCTCACTTTAAGGTAGAAGAGCTGAACTAATCATGACCACACAAGCCGTGGACTATGAGAAAAAGAAGAGCAATGAAAAAGAAGAGCAAGTACAAAGTGCTGCTGCTAATAGTGATACTCCTTTGAACTCATAAGTAATCAAGAAAACCATCATCATAACTTTCCTGACAGCTTGCTGCTGAAGACTCCCCAACTGCTTAATCTGAAAACTTAAAGAAAGACAAGTCGATGCATAGAAATAACCAAGTATGAAACTTAAGTTAAATGAAATCATGCTTTTAGTAGAAGAAAAATTATTGGCTTGAGGCTAAAATCTGGTCTAGCTATTGGAAAAGTTAAATCTAGTGAGGATTCCTTTTTCTCTCTTGGATAAACTGTTAAGCTTCCCATACTTTTCCATGCAGCATCTAGAATCCAGAATGATGTCAAGAAGAATATGAACTCTTTCTCTACTTTTTCCATCAAAGATTCTTAAACATCTTTCTCTCCAAATCCACCAATTCGCAGATCTGAAAACCACCTTCACCATCTTTTTGAGAATGCCTTTGGTAGGGAACTCATTAATGAGAGCATTAACTTTATGAGAATAGAGAAATGAGGTTGTCTATTCAAATCAAATCATTTCAAAATTTCCTTCCAGATCCAATTAGAGTAAGGGCAAGCAAAATACAAGTGATCAGTAGTCTCCATGTCCTTCAAACAAAGCACACATCTGTTAACGAATGCAAAACCTTTTTCTGCAAATTATCAATAGTAAGAAGTTTCTTATGCAAGGCTTGCCAAGTACATAAAGAAAATTTTGGGACTGTTGGTCGATCCAAGTCCAAGTGAAGAGACTCCAAATGCTATTTTTAGATCTGATTTGATCCAAAGCCGATGTGATGGAAAACTTACCATTATCATGCTTCCAAATAACCCCATCTTCATCATTGTTATGAATTGGAATTGCAGCAATTTGAGGCCAGAGAGATAGCATGTCAATAGAAGTAGGATTAGGCAAACACCAATGTCCATTATGAATAAAGTGAGAAACCATCAAATCCTTTGAAGCCCCCAAATCCTATCTCACTCTATCACCAAACATTTGATAGATACTTTTACCATTGATCCATGGATCATACCACATGCTAATATCATTGCCTCTAGAAATACCATAAGAGATGTGATCAACCAACCAATTTCTAGCCTTCAGAAGACCTTTAATGGCGATGAGTAGTGAGATTTCATATCAATACTCCAAATAGATTTCCTACATAAATACTTATCATTAATCCAGCGAGACCAAAGCATTTTTTTTCCTTACAGCAAATCCCATAAGTGTTTGATCAAGCATGCTTTCTTCCAATCCTGCAAGTTCCTTAAATTTAACCCACCTTCATCTTTGGGCTTACAAATAGTAGTCCACTTTATCATGTGCAAAGAACGGCCATCTTTAGTTCCTCCGCAAAAGAATTTGCTTAGAATACTATCAATTTCATTTATGATTCCAATAGAAATGAGGTAAAGCATTAGCGTAATATAAAGAATATGAATTAAGGACAGAACGGATCAATTCAAGTCTGCCAGCTTTAGATAGGAGTCTATTTTTCATTGAGCTTAATTTTTTGATGATCTTCCCAATGATTGGATAGCAATGATTCTTCTTCATACCACTTGAGAAGAGAGGGAGGCCCAAATAAGACACAGGCAGTGTTCCTTCAGCCACTCCAAGAGTTTTAGTGATCATGTCTTTATCCTCAATACTTGCCCCCACATAGACTTTGCTTTTATTCTGATTCAATAGCAGCCCAGATTTCAAACCAAAACTTTTGATAATATTAGCCAACATCTTGATAGAAGCATGATCATTCTGAGTAAAGATAAGTAAGTCATCAGCAAAAATAATGTGAGAGATATGAGTGTTTCCAACAATAAGAACCTTGATACTCCCATCCATAACAGCTTTCTTAAGCATGCAGGTAACAATGGTAAAAAGATAAGGAGAAAGGGGGGTCCCCTTGCCGAATACCATTAGTGCTCCCAAAGAACCCAATCGGTGAACCATTGAATAAGACAGAAAATTTCAGAGTCTCCAAGCAATTCTTGATCCAACCAATCCAATTCGCAGGGAAATTCATCTTCTCCATCATGTGATAAATGAAAGATCTATTAAAAGAGTCAAAACCTTTCCTCAAATCTGTTTTGAGACAAATTCTATTCCCCTTATGCTAGAGGGCGATCTAGATCCAAAGGCAGAGCGAGGCTTGCAAGATCCATCCGCATGCCCAAAGGATGAGCAGACTGAGCATCTTCGCGGCCTCCATTGAAGAGAAACTCGAAGCCTCTTGACAGTTCCATCCAACTTTTTGTAATGAACGAACTCTGGGAGCTCTTCGTCAGAAGAGACCTCAATGCAAACACGAGTATATGACAATCTCCTGCATTCAGCTGTCATCTTATCTAGGTAGAGCGGCTTGCCAAGCGTACTAGCAAGCTTGGCAATGAATTCCTTGGTCCAGAGATGAAGTGGCAGGTCGTGAATAGCAACCCATAGAGGTATGCTCTTCAAGCTATAAATCTCCATACAAACATTAGGAGACCATCGTCGGAGGATCATTGGATGGCCCCTGATAGACCAAAATCCCTCCAGAATTCGACTCAAGTCCTCCTCCGCATCAAACTTACAAATGGAGAACCCATTGTCCAGAACATGCAACTCAAAAGCGTTGTTTGCCAACGATATTTAATGAAGGATTGTAGAGGAAAGAATGTTGCTTTAAGACCAACAACATACCCTACAATCGCTCTTGACCATGTAGCAAGAAGATCATCTAAATCTTTAGCTTCATAAACTGTAACCTTGATCCCTTTGATGATCTCTGGTTGAATGAACTGAAGATCTAAGGTAGGATTGGGCGACGAGGATTTGAACACGAACTCCATGCAACCGGTCTAGATGAGATCAACGGCCTGGAAGAAGACCTCGCTCTGCCTTTGGATCTAGAACGCCCTCTAGCATAAGGGGAATATAATTTGTTTCAAAGCAGATTTGAGGAAAGGTTTTGACTCTGTTAATAGATCTTTCATTTATCACATGATGGAGAAGATGAATTCCCTGCGAATTGGATTGGTTGGATCAAGAATTGCTTGGAGACTCCGAAATTTTCTGTCTTATTCAATGGTTCACCGATTGGATTCTTTGGGAGCAATAATGGTATTCGGCAAGGGGACCCCCCTTTCTCCTTATCTTTTTACCATTGTTACCTGCATGCTTGAGAAAGCTGTTATGGATGGGAGTATCAAGGTTCCTATTGTTGGAAACACTCATATCTCTCACATTATTTTTGCTGATGACTTACTTATCTTTACTCAGAATGATCATGCTTCTATCAAGATGTTGGCTATATTATCAAAAGTTTTGGTTTGAAATCTGGGCTGCTATTGAATCAGAATAAAAGCAAAGTCTATGTGGGGGCAAGTATGAGGATAAAGACATGATCACTAAAACTCTTGGAGTGGCTGAAGGAACACTGCCTGTGTCTTATTTGGGCCTCCCTCTCTTCTCAAGTGGTATGAAGAAGAATCATTGCTATCCAATCATTGGGAAGATCATCAAAAAATTAAGCTCAATGAAAAATAGACTCCTATCTAAAGCTAGCAGACTTGAATTGATCCGTTCTGTCCTTAATTCATATTCTTTATATTACGCTAATGCTTTCCTCATTTCTATTGGAATCATAAATGAAATTGATAGTATTCTAAGCAAATTCTTTTGCGGAGGAACTAAAGATGGCCGTTCTTTGCACATGATAAAGTGGACTACTATTTGTAAACCCAAAGATGAAGGAGGGTTAAATTTAAGGAACTTGCAGGATTGGAACAAAGCATGCTTGATCAAACACTTATGGGATTTGCTGCAAGAAAAAAAAATGCTTTGGTCCTGTTGGATTAATGATAAGTATTTCTACAGGAAATCTATTTGGAGTATTGATATGAAATCTTGTTGCCCAGCTAGCTAGCCCAGAGGGGGGGGGGTGAATGGGTTATTAAAAATTTGATCTTTGATTAATACCTGTTCACTAAAAGGATTACACAACAACTTAAACGAAGGTTAGAGTTAGAGGAAATGAGACAGCAAACACACAAAACACAACCACAAGACACAAGGATTTTTATCCTGGTTCAGAACTCCTCTCCACAGGAGACCTACATCCAGTCCCTGAGCAATACCTCAGGATTTCACTATCAAGGGTACTATCCCACTCATGGATCCTTACACCCAGCCACAATGGTCTTCCTTCAACTGAAGGGAAAACAACCACCCTGGATACCCCCAGATCTTCCTTCACCCAGAAGGGAACACAACTAATAAAAGGAAGTATAAGAACAAGCTTCAGGAACTAGCTCAAACAACTACAATCTGAACCAAACAAGCCTCGAGAGAGCAGGAATTTTACCACTGGTTTCTCTCCAAAGACTACACTTGCTCTCACAGGAATTTATTCTTGAACACTAAGAGCTAAAGAGCTAAGATGGATTGGAATGGAGTGCTTCGCTCTTGTTTGAATCACAGAAGACTTGAAGGATTGGCGATGCTTTCTTTCAGAATAATATTCTTCAAAAGTGTTGTCCTTCTCAGTCTTGAGTCTTGTATTTAAGCTTCTTCTTGAAAATTGAACGTTAAAGATCCGTTGTCCCTCATCCTGGTGTACGTTGACAGGTCTGCAAGGAAGCTTCTGATCTTCAGTCATTTATCCTTTAGTACACGCCACAGAAACATTTAATATCTTGTATCTTGTGTCCAACGTTGTACAGATAAGTCTTGTCAGATATCTGCTAGCATATCAACAATAAATAGAGGACAGCTAGGACTGTCGTCGATTGTTAGTTGCAGTTGGAACAGATATTGCAATATATACACTACGCTAAATTTGATTTTTAGCAGCAATTATAGTAACAGCCAATTTATATTTGCTGTTAATTAATAGCATTTTTTACAAAATAGCTTCTAATAAAACAAGTCCATAGTTACAGTGACTATTACATTTAGTAGCAATAATAATTAGCTGTTAATAAATAGCTTTTTTAGATATTGCTACCAGCTATTCTAATCGGGTGACCATTATTCTTTACCGGCATTTTTTTTAGCTATATTTGCATTTGGAATCACGGATGTTTTGGGGGGAAAGGTAATTAATTTTGTTAGAAACCTACTCCCGCGGGTTTTCATAGGAAAAACTTTCCTAGCCCCATACGTGACCGCGCGCATCACACCATTGGAATTGCCTCGCGTAGCCTTGTCGCCGTGACCTATCATCGCTACAGGTAGCCGCCGCGCTCCTTCCTCGCGGACGACTGCCCCACCTGGCGCTCCGCAAAGCCTTCGCATGCAGCAGACGTCGGCGTCCTTCGTCATCCTCTGCGCGTCGACGTGGCCCCCTTGCGCACACGAGGCATCGACTCCTTCCTCGTGGACGACTGCCTCGCCTCACGCCGCTTCACAAGCCTTCTCATGCAGCAGTCGTCGGCCTCCTCCGTAATCGCCTGTGCGTCGATGTGGCCCTCTTGCGTGCAGGAGGCATCCGCTCCTTCGACGTTCTTTTGATTTCCAGTGGAAGATCCATCTCGGCGTAAGGCGGTCGGTCTCTCTACGTGGATGTTGGAGACATACCATGCGATAGATAGACTTAGCATCGCAACCTGTGCACAGGGTGCAACAGTTCTGTTGTTCGTCCCCCTGTTGACGCACCCGTACGTTCGACGCTGTAGAGATCCTCACCACAGCAACCCTCTGCGTGTGTTGTCCTGCAGTTTCTTGATCGTTGATTGAAGTTTGTCATCGCCGCACGTCTTCCAGACCCACTTGCACATCTCGGCATCTGCAGCACTGTCTCGCCTGTCCCTGTCGGTGAATCGCCCACAACATGAGACCTCTTACTGGTGGCGGTTCTAAGTTTAGAGATAATATATCAAGATCCAACAACAAACGTGGGGATGGAACTTTTGTCCAGAGAAAACATGTGGGAAGAGGAGGTTACAACCAGTCGACAACATCTACCCGAGTCCAACCAGCGCCATCGGTTCCAACCCCATCAGTATTTTACTCTAATTCAATTTTCTTTTTATTTTATGAATAGATGGATATATTGTCATGTTTAATTTTATTTAGATGCAATTAAATTGGATATGAATCCTTATTTATTGTTTTCAAAAATAAAAAATTTAACACAATGGTGCATGGTTGAAATTTCAAATTAATTACCATAAGAAGGGCCGTAGAGCATGTTTGAGTCTATAGTACTATGAAAATATGAATAATATTTATATGTAATGCATGCATCTTTAGAATCAGCTAATTAACCTATATCAGATGGTGAAAGACATATATATATATATATGGTTTGGCATTTTTGTGTTGTTGGTCTTGAGGAATAACGTAGATAGAAAGTCATCCTTTAGAAAAAGCAAGGATATCTATTCATGCAGCAAGTTTATATCTCCGTTCTTCTAGATTAGAACATGATGTAAATAATATTTTAGTCTTATTAAATTAAGATAGATGCTTCGTTACTTTTATGTCTACTAGTACACTTTTATATTATTAACTATTGTATCTAATGAGCATGAGTTCCAAGTTGTTCTCCAACCTAGTGATTTTATATTTGTCTTGGATTATAGGAATTATTATCGGGAGCAAATTTGAGAAATGTAACAAGAAATATGCTAGTTGAGAATGAAGATATTCATACTGAGGAGGTATATATATTGATATAAATAAATATATTTGCTTTAATTCTATCATTATATCTTTTTATTTAAAGTATCGTGTCACGTTTTATATTTTTAAGTTTCAATTTATTATTTTAAAAAATGAGGAAAATAAGAAGTTTACATTCCTTTGATTATGCTCTCACATTGTATAGTCATTTGTAATCAATAAGTGTTTGATATATAAGAAGTAGAGAAGAACCAATCAGATGGTGCTATAGATAAAAGTTGGATTCGTAAACCAAGGTATAATTATTCCCCCATTAACTTTTTTAACTTTAATTTTAAAATACTTTAAACATTTACCACTTTTTTGCACTTGGTTGAAATAGGGCAAGTGATGAGTACAAGATGGGAATTAACAAGTTCTTAGACTATGCATTTCAGAGGACAACTATTGGAGAGAAAATATTATGTCCTTGTAATAATTGCAACAATTGTCTTCTCATGTTCCGTGAAGATGCTTTTGATCATCTTATATGTGAAGGTTTTACTCAAAATTACACTTGTTGGTACTTCCATGGTGAAAGAATGAACAACTCTATGCAAATCAATACTCAAAATCAAGGGCATGCAAAATACAATGAAGATCATGAGGCCATGTATGGAATATCAGAAGATATATGTGCAAATACATCACAAAATGATGATAGAACTCAACAAGATAAATCAGAATGCATTCACTTAGAGACAGATAAGTTCTTTACTCTGCTAAAAGATGCTGACAAAGAGTTGTATCCTGGTTGTGAGACTTTCACTAAACTTTCATTCCAGATTGCATTATTTCATGTCAAGTGTCTTAATGGGTGGAGTGATAAGTCTTTCGATATGCTGCTTGAAATACTAAGGAATTCACTTCCAGATGGTAAAACACTGCCAAGTTCTCATTATGAGATGAGAAAAATAATTAGAGATTTGGGATTTGATTACAAGAAGATTCATGCTTGTCCAAATGATTGTCAGTTATATTGGAAAGAGTCTACTAATGATGATTCATGCCGTATATGTAAAGCTTCAAGATGGAAAAATCCTGAGTCTGCACAAGGAAAAGATTTTAGATCTAAGAAAGGAAAATCTCCTGAAAAGTTCTTCATCATTTTCCTTTGATCCCAAGACTTCAAAGATTGTTCATGTCCTCAAAGACAGCTTCTTTTCTTAGATGGCATGATGAACATCGAATTAAAGATGGCTTGCTTCGTCATCCTGCAGATTCAACAGCATGGAAAACTTTTGATTATCATCATCCTTTGTTCTCTGGAGATGCTCGCAATATTAGACTTGGTTTGGCTAGTGATGGCTTTAATCCATTTAGAACTATGAATACTATGCATAGTACATGGCCCGTGTTATTGATGATCTATAATTTGCCTCCTTGGATGTGTATGAAACAACCTTCTATCATCATGTCATTACTTATTGAAGGCCCTCATAGTCCTAGAAATGATGTTGATATATATTTGCAACCACTGATAGATGAGTTGAAGGAGCTATGGAATAGTGGTGTAGATACATATGATTCATCAAAAAATGAAATATTTCGAATGCGTGCTGCATTGATGTGGACCATCAATGACTTTCCAGGTTATGCTGATTTATCAGGATGGAGCACTAAAGGGATGCTAGCATGTCCTAAATGTCACAAAGACACATGCTCAAGGCAATTGAAGCATGGACGTAAACAATGTTATTTAGGGCATCGAAGATTTCTCCCGCATGATCATAAATTCAGAAAAGAAAAGGCTTCATTTGATGGTAGCGAAGAACATCGAGATGCACCACGCCCTTTATCAGGTGATATTGTGTTGGATGAAACAAAAGATATGAATATTATATTTGGAAAAAAGTACACAGTTAAAGGATCTAAACAGAAAAGAAGAAAGGATCTTCCCCAACAATCACCATACAACTGGAGAAAAAGAAGCATCTTTTTTGACTTACCATATTGGAAGGATAATCTTATTCGACATAACTTGGATGTCATGCACATTATTGGATTGTAAAATATAACAATATTAAGTCTCGATATGACTTAATGGACATGGGCATAAGGAAGGAACTACACCCGCAGCACCGTGGAACAAGGGTATTCCTTCCTCCTGCATGCTTCAATATGGATGATAAAGAAAAAGAGATATTCTGTAGAGTGTTGAAAGAGATTAAAGTTCCAGATGGTTACGCTTCAAACATTTCTAAACGTGTTAAAGGGAATAAGCTATAGAGCTTAAAAAGTCAGAATTGTCATGTGTTGATGCAGCAACTACTTCCATTAGCTTTGCGGAGATCTTTGCCTAAGAAGGTAACAATTGTATTGATTGAACTATGCAACTTTTACAAGGCAATTTGTTCAAAGACACTTCGTATAAGTGATCTACAATTATTAGAATCTCGTATTGCTTTGACTCTTTGCCAAATGGAAAGGATTTTCCCGTCATCATTTTTTACAATTATGGTGCATTTATCAATTCATTTGGCTGAAGAAGCAAGACTAGCTGGACCAGTCCAATATCGTTGGATGTATCCTATTGAAAGGTATGCATATTCAAATTGCTTATTTGATTACTAATATTAGTGAGCTATATTCATTTAATCAAGTTCTCATGTATAGGTACTTAATGACATTAAAATCATATGTACGCAATAAAAGTCATCCAGAGGGTTCAATTGCTCAAGGTTACTTGGCAGAAGAATGCTTAACATTTATAACTTTCTTTCACATTGTCATATGATTGTCTAAATATTTACAGGTGCACAAAAGAAAACTCGTGGAGTTACTCGATGTCTAGATCTACTAAATATGGATAGAAGAAAACTTTAACTGTTGACGTGAATGATTTAGGCCAACCAGATGGACCTAATGCTAGAAAATTGGCAAGCTACTTGGGTACTATTGCTCGCAATCCACAAAAAGCTCCATTAACATGGGAAGATTGGAGGAAGATGCCAATAGAGTATAAGAATCACATGTGGGATCTTGTGAAGGTACTAATCTATAATTATTTAAATCCTTTCCAATTTGTATGTTGATCTATATATTCTTTCAAAATTAATGAATAGGAGAAGTTTGAGGTCGATGATGCCTTATATATATGGGCAATGAAAAGCCTTGGAAATAAATGGAAGAACTTCAAATGCAGTCTTAAGAAAAAATATATGGATGCTATCAATGTTGGTGATGATGTTCTAAATATATCTGATCCACGAGTAGATCCAGCACAATGGAAGGACCTTGTCAACTTTTGGAGGACTGAAAAAGTCAAGTAAGTAATAAACATTTGAAACTCTTCAATATAATAATATATCTATGTATTCTCTAATATTTCTTATAAATTTCTAGCAACGAAGTGCCATGAACAAGTTGAATCGTGAAAAGCAAATAGTAGGTCATACTACTGGTTCAAAAAGCTTTGCAATGATACGTGAGGAGATTGTAAGTGTACCATACAACATTGTCATGTTTGTGACACACATTATATTTTGTCTTGATTGATTTTTTTTCATTATCTTTGTTACAGCGTCAAAAAAGAGATGATGCAAAAAATCCTTCTAGAGCAGAATTGTTTAATATAACACATACTCGAAAGGATGGTCATCCAGTTAATGAAGAATCAGCTAGAGTTATGGTAAATGATTTATTAACATATTAGGCCTTTCCTTTTATTATTAAATGATGTCTAACTTTTTATTAATTTTATTAGGGTATATGCATAAATACAAATCTAAGAAAAATTATGCAAAAGATCATTCTTGTTTGCTCTTCGGGAGGAACATGGCTGAACTCCCTTGTTTGATGTTTTAATTTTTTGTGAATATGCATGAAGACTTAATAGATTTTTTGTTTAGATTTTCTATTTTCTATTTTCTGTTTTCTGTTTAGATTTTCTCTGAGGTAAGAGGAATCAGAACCTCTCCTCTCCTCCTTTGATTGTATTTAATTTGTTTAAGGCTTAATGGCTTAACTCCCTTGTTCAGATTTTCTGTTTAGTGAGACACAACTGCCATCAACAGTTGTATGAAACCAGAAAACATGTGACATTGTTTTGTTATAGCATCCATGTATGATTCCATGTTATGTTATAGCATCCATGCATGATCTTTTGTATGAAACCGTAGTATGATGCTCTTCTTTTGTATGATTCCATGTTTTCTTGGCCTTATATATATCAGTTTGTTATTATATGATTAACTGTTTTCTACTTATTTGATAAAGTAGGGTATGTTGCAAGAAGTTTCCTTTATTAAATGATGTCTAACTTTTTGGCCTTTCCTTTTATTATTAAATGATGTCTAATTTTTTATTAATTTTATTAGGGTATGTTGCAAGAAGTTTCCTCTCCAGAAGAAAATACATCTCCTAAGACAATGAAGGATGACCTTCTATCCCAAGTATTAGGAAAAGATAAGCCAGGACGCATAAGGATGCTTGGATTAGGTCCTACACCTTCTAGTGTATATGGCCCTGTGCCCACTCGTGCTCAAGCTCTACAAATGGTTAATCAAGTCAAGACATCATCTGAGACTGTTATATCAAAAATGTTTGAAAAAATAGAGGAAATGAAGGTGGAACACGAAAAAATGAAGGAATCATATGAGAATCGTCTTAGCAATTTGCATGCAGAAATTGGTACACTTAAAGACTTGATGCAGCAAAATAATGAAAATTATCAGGTAAAATTTTTAATTTATAACATCTTGCATGCAAATTAGTTTAATGATGTATAGAATAAACTTATTTGCTTTGTTTTTCTTAATCAGGCACATGATGGTAATGCATCGCCTTCAATTCATTCATCTGCTTCAAGTCATGAAGTACAACATCATAATGTGAGAATTATGTCTATTTTTATGCATATTACTTGATGGAATTCTTTTTTTAATAGCATTTAATTTCATACAACTGATGGATTAGGCTAGAATTCCCATCCAAGGCCCTCGTGAAATTTTTTCAAAAAGGACAACACAATTACATAGTGAGGTACATATTTGACATGTCAATATTGTTTTAAAACCATATTTTAAAGATCTTGTTGAATGAATTATCTTGTTATCCACAGGTGCAACGAGGATTAAAGAAAAGGGGAAGAAATGATGACAATGTGAATGTTCAGGTAAATACAGCTCTTAATGTTATAGATTGTTAGTGTATTATGATTAAAAGTTCTTTTTCTTCTTTTTTTTTTTTGACAGGGAAAAGTGATGGTTTACTTAAAGAGTTTCAAAAAGTCTCTTGTCAACGTGGCTCTTGCTACTATTGAAAGTAAAGATCCTTTAAAGAAGGTTGGAGGTTGTGACTTAGGATGTGAATACTGGGAAGTGGCTATAAATGTTGCTCTTGTTTATAATGAACCTCTCCCAAGACATATGGACAATTCAAGACAATTGGAGATGCAATTGGGGCAACTATTGCTTGGCCTTTTACTCTTGTACATTTGTTCAATTGTACATATTTCAATATTAATAACGTTATCAATTCTATGCTAAATATGCCTTTTCTCTTGCAGGTCACAAGGGTAGAAGAATGATCTACATGAAGACAGCTTGAAATGAAACATTTTGTCATCTCTTTTTTCTTTTCTCCTTTGGACATTTCATGATGACCATGTCAGAACCACCTATATTTTGGATGTTTATTGAGACAATGTTTGGAAAACATATTTTACTCTTGTGCATTCGTCATTTCTAAAAATGTGCGATGTCTTGTGAGAATGGATGTATATGATGTCTTTTTCGTGGAAATGGATTAATGGATATGTACGATGTTTTGTGGTAGGTTTTTGCCAATGAATCATAAATGTTGTGGAAAGATCTATCGAATACAGATAGAACAATGTACATTTTGATATATGTGTGTACAGGTGGTGTTGTATAATCAACTATAGTTGATAATTTTAAATGTCACTATTATAAATTTTTAGTAGCAAATATATATGCTAGTATATGTTATTATATACACTTTTAGTGGCAATTATATTGTTGTTAAAATATCTATTAGCAGCCAATTACTCCTTTTCAGTAGCTATTTAAATTGAACATATCTAATCTTCAAAAGCAATAAGAAATGCTGTTAATACGTATAGTGACAAATATGTTCTAATTTTAAAGGAATAAATAATAGCCATTATATTAGCTTCTAATGGTATACAATGGAAGCAATTATATTTGCTACAACAAATAAAAATGATAGCCAAAAGAATAGCTACCAATAATAAATATATTTAGCAGCAATTTTAAATGCTTATATTGCTAATTATTCTAGCCATTTAAATGGCTATCAAAAGTTTTTGCGACACTTAGACAACAAATAGAGTACAATTGTGCATATTTATAATAGCTTTTATAAGTGTCATTAAAGATTCCTTTTAGCAACTATGATTCTGAATGGCTGCTATTCACTTTTAGCGACGGGACTTATAACAACCAACTTTTAGATGGCTGTTAAAAACATTTAGTAGCAATTATTTTAGCTATAGCAGCATAAAAAATTACTACTAAAAGTCACATTTGTTGTAGTGATAGCAAAGCTCCTTTCTGTCTAAAAAGGACGTAGATAGAGTAGCATAAAAGTGGAAGATATTGTCTGCATGCATGAGAGATACGTTCAGAGTGCATTGAATGCATAGCAGTCAAATAGACGAGATACGACTTTGACTATTCAACGTATATCAAAGAGTGTTGATATAATAATGAAATCGATATGAACAAAGCCGATGCCTTTATGACTTATGAAATCGTTATAAGTTGATAGGCAAATCGTTATTATAATAATGAAATCGTTATAGCATTTATGAAATCGTTGTGAGATACAAATCGTTGTATTTCTGAAGAAATCGATATGAAACTCTTAACAAATCGTTATGAGATGCAAATCGTTGTGTTTCTGAAGAAATCGATATGAAACACTTAACAAATCGTTATGAGTGCAAATCGTTGTGTTTCTGAAGAAATCGATATGAAACACATAACAAATCGTTATGAGATGCAAATCGTTGTGTTTCTGAAGAAATCTATATGAACCACTTAACAAATCGTTATGAGATGCAAATCGTTGTGGGCTCTAAAGGAATCGTTATGATAACTTATGGAGTCGTTGTGACGAGCAAGTCGTTACGGGCTCTAAAGGAATCGTTACGAGAACTAAAGAAATCGTTATGACAGACAAGTCATTACGAGTTCAAAAGAAATCTTACGAGTACTAAAGAAATCATTACAACAGACAAGTCATTATGCTTTCTAAAGAAATCGTTGCGATGTCTTATAGAATCGTTACGATGGTCAAGTCGTTACGCTTTCTAAAGAAATCGTTGCGATGTCTTAGTAAATCGTTATGAGATCTTTAAGAAATCGTTATGATGACTCTATTGAAATCGATATGAGCTTATAAAGGAATCGTTCTGATTATCAATAGAAGTCGATATGAAGTATGAAGAAGTCGATGCAATGACTTGGGAAAAATTATGAAATGAGAGTCTTACCTGATTGTCTTGAACTTTCTTTTACTTTTATTTCTTATCCTCAAGGCTCAAGTAATTCATTAGTAATGTTTTGTTAATCATCAAAATTAATATATAAATAAGTGAATTAATTTATAGGGAGAAAGTTTGGTCATCAATCTCCCCTTTTTGATGATGACAAAATATACTAAACAACATAATGAAAACAACATGTTTTTCAGTGTTTTTCAGAGTTGCATTAGTTTTCTCCCCCTTTTTGTCAATAAGCAAAAAGATAGTCTATGAGACAAAGAAGAGAGAAAGCTTTGTATTAATTAGGAGTAAGATAATACATAGGAGACAAAAGGGAGGCATGCTGGGAAATAACAGTCCATGCCTTGACCTCCATGTCTTCAAAAATATGTTGGAAAACACCAGAAGCAACTGTAAAAGTAGGACCCATGGATGGAATAGTCCTATGAATGTAGAGCTGCAGCTGCTTCTCCATGAATTCTCCAAACTGATCTCCGTGCAGTATGTATCTGAAGAAGGTGCTCTTTCCAAAGCTGGCACGATGGAGAAATCTATCCAGAGATATTGGATAGAAAATCTTCTGATCAAGAAGATCCTGCTTCAGAGCATAGAAGGCAGTATATCTGGCTGCCCACTGAACATAGATCTCTTGAATGGGAGTAATAGAGTTGAGATCCAAGAAAGTTTCTGCTGATAGAATAGGCTTGCCTTGCCTGACTAGGGCCCTGTTGATAGCTTCCAAGTGAAGATGGGATGCAATATAGAGCTTTTCCCATTCGGTGGGAGAAAGCCTTTCACACTCAGAAAAGAGTGGAGCCAAGGTCTGAGACGAAATTCGGCCAGAGTGGTATTCTCTGAAAATGAACCGCAAAAAGGAAGGCTGTAAGGTCTCGGGTCTTTAATGGATCCTTATTGGGTCTGTAGAGGTCCTGTGTAGTCGACGGCCAGGGCTTGCCGTTGAGTCTGAGTCAGCGTCCAGCGATGTGGACGTCTGAGCTTGAACTCAGCGACAAGCTATGTGGACGTTAATCTGTAGGCGGTTCAGTTGGCGGCCATTGATGTTGACGTCGACTAACCAGTCCTGTTGAAATAGGGTAGCCCGAGAGCAGGGTTTCTTCTTCTCCTTTTCTCTCCTTCCTTCCTCCTTAGCTTTTCTTGATTCCTGTAGCTTCTGTTGGGTGATTTGAGTTCGTGGGAAGCTCCTGAATCGTGTGGCGTCGCTAGTTCGGCGGGAATCGCAAGGTTTTGGCGTGATTCGCGCGGAGTCTTCGGGGAGATCCGGCGCGATTGGTGGCTGTTTGGGGATTCTTAAGGCATTCTGAGGTAGGGACTTAACCCTATAACCTTCCCCAGCAAACCAGCATGTCCAATTAACTTAATTGATGTGCAAATCATGGTTTAGGGTTTGGGTTATATCATGCCAGAATTGAGGGTGGTTTGGATAATCTAGGTGTTAGATTGTCTAATTATGTTATTCTGGTAGTGTAGATTGGTGTGAGGAAGTGTTTCCCTCCATCAGTCAGAGTTTGGTTTTGTGTTTCTGCCCATTGGGACTGATTCGGGTCAGTTCTGGGTATGGGGAGCTGAAGATATCAACATCCACATCTGTTGACGTTGAGATCTTCAGGGGTAAATTAAACGACAAGGTCGACTACCGTTTAGTTATTGTTGGCGGCATAGGGGTTGTCGTTTACCTTTTTTTGGCGGCAATCGATCAGGCCGTTTATATCCTGTCTCCCAGCAGACTTAAGTTGTGTGATTAGAGGCGATTGACATGAGATGTCCGCCCTAATAACACATACGGGCCAGGCTTAGAGTGTGACTCCGCCTGTGCATTTGAGTAGTAGTTTGTAGCACGAGGTGTTTTACTTACTGCACGGGGTTTCAGACGTTGAGTGTGTTCCGTCTGTTGTACGCGCGTTGCGTTACCGTGTACCCGTTTCTGTTGTGTTACCTAGGCGTGGGTGCGACTCCGTCTAGACAACTAGTGTGTTGTTGTCCTCCGCTAGTGAGCCGGGACATCGAGTGCGACTCTGTCTTGTGCGTACTCCTTTTGGTGGTTTCGAGCCGGTCTCCGTGGAGCCCCTTCTCTACCGCTAGGGTCAAGCGTAGGGGAAAAACCGGTCGTGGACCAGACGCGAGAGAGAGCGTCTGTAGTGTGCACACGTGGCTGGGGTTGAGAGCCTCTGTGGTGACGGGACGCCGAGCCACAGACCCTAGCTGAGTCCTACTTGCTGTGTGTGTGAGTGTGTGTTACTGAGCCGTGTGGTTTACAGTTTTGTGTGGTGCGACGTGTACTTACTTTCTGTTTTTACTTTCCGCACTTTAGACTGTTACCGGTGGGGTTACTTTTCCCTACTGGGTCTCTTTCTTGAGACTCACTCCCTTCCCTTTCAGGTGGGTCTTCGTCGACTCCCGTTCCAGGCGAGTCTAGCCACTCCGGTGTTGGTGCTCCCTAGCTGCAGTGAGTTGTACCTTTTTGTTGTACTTCTGTACTCTGTACCTTGTCTCAGACTCTGAGGTTGTATATGATGTTCATATAGTGGAATTTTACTGCTTTGCATGGTGTGTATCTTCTTACATATAGTCTCCTCGGACTCTAAATTCCTACCCTTCCGAGCTTGTCTCGTGGGTTAGCGGGTCAGAATTCGGGTTACTGGTTGTTACTGGTAATGCGGATTCTGGGTCGTTACAGTTTGGTATCAGAGCCTGGTCTGATGAGATATAATAAGAAAATGCTACCATGTAACTCAGAGTCTAAAGAGTACAGCTGCACTGTGTTAGTTATGTAGCCGGAGTTAGTTAGTGTATTATGGTGTATTTTTTTGTTCTGTGTGTAGTTCTATGGCGCCTAGGCGACGTCCTAGAGAGGGAGTAGCCGAGCAGGCGACTCGTCAGGAGGTTGGAGATGCTCCGCCACCTCAGCAAACGCAGCCTTTGCCACAGGACGCACATAGTGGTATTGTTCCGCCGCCGCCACCTCCACCTCAGGTAGCTCAGGGATTAGACATGACTCATTTTCTTGAGGGGATGGCTCAGTTTGTTGCTCAGCACCGTGACGCGCCGGTACCCCAGGGTGGTACTGGGAGGGTGTTGAGGGAGTTTTTGCAGTTTCAGCCTCCTCAGTTTTTGGGCCAGCTGATCCAGATGTAGCGCGAGCTTGGCTAGATGCAGTGGAGCGGACTTTTCGTTCCATGGAGTGTGTTCCAGAGGAGCGAGTGTGTTAGCCAGTTACCAGTTGCAGGCGCAGGCGTTGACTTGGTGGTCCGCTGAGTGGGAGACTACTTTCAGTCTCGCCCACTGAGACAGATTCCGTGGCAGGAGTTTGTTGTTTCTTTTGAGAGAGCCTTCTGTCCTACTTACGTCCGGACGGAGAGGTTGTACCAGTTTCTGGAGTTGTAGCAGAGGGACTCTACTGTGGTGCAGTACAGGGCCAGATTTGTGGAGTTAGGGCGTTATGCTCCGCAGATTATGGGAGATGAGGGTCTGAGGACTCAGCAGTTTGTGAGAGGCTTGAGGCCAGAGCTCAGGCAGGCGCTGATAGTTGCTCGTGTCACAGACTTGGATGAGGCCTATCAGACAGCGGCAGCGTTGGAGGCAGACACCTTGCGGACTCGTGCTCGGAGTGCAGAGGTTCAGACGCAGGTAGTTCCTTCTCAGCCTCACCAGCAGCAGGGTACTGTGCAGACGACCCCGAGGACTACGACTTCCTACGCGTCCATTCTACTGGGACGTCGGCGAAGTCAGGATCTCGGAGGAAGTTTCGGCGTGATAGGAGGCAGGCAGAGCAGAGGCAGCAGTCGGTTGGGAGTGTGCAGCAGCCGACAGGTCAGCCTTCGCAGCAGGTACAACGTACTTTTGCTGGGCAGTGTTACCGGTGTGACCAGATGGGTCACATGGCGCGAGATTGTCCCTTGTTACCTCGTGTACCGCAGCAGCAGACTCAGACTCAGCCCCGAGTGCAGCAGCAGCAGCAGCAGGCACCAGTGCAGCAGCGTCAGCAGACTGGAGGTTCTGGTGGGTCCAGAGGTAGAGGTCGTGTTACCCACTTGACTCGTGCAGACGCGGAGGCAGCTCACCTGGTGGAAGGTACTGTTTCAGTTTTTGGTTGTGCAGCTAGAGTTTGTTTGATTCCGGTGCCTCTCACTCTTTTGTGTCTGAGGACTTTTTAGACTCCCGGAGAGTTGAGTTCGGGAGAGTCTGTTGAGTTGGCAGTAGAGTTGCCGACGGGGGACTTTGTCCTTACGTCCTACTGTCTCGAGGAGGTACCTGTGCAGTTGCAGGATCAGTTGTTGTCAGCCCGTTGTTTGCCTTGCAGTTGCATGATTATGATGTGATTTTGGGTATGGATTGGTTGGAGCGGTATGGTGCAGTGATGGATTGCCAGAAGAAGAGGGTGCACTTGCGGATACCTGGAGCAGCGGCGTTCTACTTCCAGGGTATCGTACCTCTTACTTCTCGCTTTCTAGTTTCTGCTTTGAGGGCAGGGAGGTTACTTGCTTCAGGTTGTCAGGGTTTCCTAGTTTCTGCAGTGACTCTTGACCAGATTGCCTCGGGAGTGGGAGACATTCCTGTAGTGTGTGAGTTTCCGGATGTCTTTCCGGAAGAGTTGCCTGGTCTTCCACCAGAGAGAGAGATAGAGTTTACTGTAGAGTTGGTTCCTGGCACTTTACCTTTTGCGCAGGCACCGTACCGTATGGCACCAGCGGAGTTGAGGGAGTTGAAGAGGCAGCTTGAGGAGTTGTTGGAGAAGGGCTATATCCGTCCTAGCTTTTCTCCGTGGGGGTCACCTGTTTTGTTTGTCCGGAAGAAGGATGGTAGCCTGAGGTTGTGTATTGATTATAGGAAGCTAAATCAAGTGACCATCAAGAATAGGTATCCTTTGCCTAGGATTGATGATCTCTTTGATCAGCTTCAGTCTGCTCGTGTCTTCTCGAAGATTGACTTGAGGTCGGGCTACTATCAGTTGCGGATTAGAGACTCGGACATTGAGAGGACTGCTTTTCGGACCAGATATGGACACTTTGAGTTTTTGGTGATGCCGTTTGGGCTCACCAATGCTCCAGCAGCCTTCATGGATCTGATGCACCGGGTGTTCCCCAGTTCTTGGACGGTTTGTCGTAGTGTTTGTTGACGACATTCTGGTGTACTCCGCTTCGGAGGAGGAGCACGCGAGCACCTGAGGATCGTGTTGCAGACCTTGCGAGAGCACCAGTTGTATGCCAAGCTTAGTAAGTGTGAGTTTTGGCTACAACAGGTTCACTTTTTGGGGCACGTGATCTCAGGTGAGGGAGTTTCAGTAGATCCAGCGAAGGTTGAGGCAGTTTTGCAGTGGGAGAGTCCCAGATCTGTGTCTGAGATTCGTAGCTTTCTGGGTTTGGCAGGTACTACCGCAGGTTTGTTCGAGATTTCTCTCAGGTTGCTGCACCCTTGACTCGGTTGACGAGAAAGGGAGTTCCGTTTGAGTGGTTGGATCAGTGTGAGCAGAGTTTCATAGAGTTAAAACGTCTGCTTACGTCGGCGCCAGTTCTTGCCTTACCTTCAGGTGAGGAGGGTTTTGAGGTTGCACAGATGCTTCAGGTGTTGGTTTGGGTGCGGTCTTGATGCAGCAAGGCCGAGTGGTGGCTTATGCGTCTCGTCAGCTTAAGCCCCACGAGGAGAGTTACCCGACCCACGACCTAGAGCTTGCAGCTGTGGTGTTTGCTTTGCGGATTTGGCGTCTTTACCTGTACGGAGTGAGCTTTGTTGTCCGTTACCGACCACCAGAGTTTGAGATATGTGTTTTCTCAGAGGGATCTGAATATGAGGCAGCGTCGATGGATGGAATATCTGAAGGACTATGATTTCAGCATTGAGTATAAGCCTGGAAAGGCGAATGTAGTTGTAGATGCCTTGAGTAGGAAAGCACAGATGAGTCATCTGATGCTTAGAGAGTGGCAGTTGTGGCAGTCTGCGGCAGAGGGGTCTTTCAGAGTTTCATCCAGTTGTCGACAGTTGGTGTTGGGCAGTTTGTTAGCAGCTCCCGCCGTTGTGAGACAGGTTGCTGAGGCTCAGCAGGCAGATCCCGAGTTGTGCAGTGTGTTGCTTCTCCCAGAGGTTGAGCTTTGTGAGGACGGGACCGTTAGGTTCCGAGGTAGACTCTATGTTCCTGTTGAGGAGTCTATCGAGAGTCATTTGTAGGAGGCACATGGTTCCAGGTACTCTATTCATCCAGGGGCGACCAAGATGTACCACAGGTTGAGACGTCAGTTTTGGTGGCCTGGGATGAAGAGAGACATAGCGGCTTTTGTTGCGAGGTGTTTGGTCTGTCAGCAGGTGAAGGCCGAACATCAGCGTCCAGGAGGACTTGTGCAGCCGTTAGAGATTCCGATGTGGAAGTGGGACCATGTTACGACTGACTTTGTTTGTGGTTTGCCGAGGACAGCTGGAGGTTTTGATAGCATTTGGGTTCTTGTGGACCGATTGACGAAGACTGCCAGATTCTTGCCTGTCAGGACTAGTTGGGGTGTGAGTAGGTTGGCCGCGTTGTACGTAGAGCGGATTGTTCCTTTGCATGGAGTGCCGATCTCTATCAGTCAGACAGGGATCCTTGCTTCACTTCTGGGTTCTGGCGCAGTTTCCAGAGAGCTTTGGGGACAGAGTTAGCTTTTAGTTCCGCCTACCACCCTCAGTCAGACGGTCAGTCAGAGCGGACTATCCAGACTTTGGAGGACATGCTTAGAGCTTGTTGCCTGGAGTGGCAGGGGTCGTGGACAGTTCACTTGCCGTTGGTTGAGTTCGCATATAATAATAGTTATCACTCCAGTATCGGTTTGGCACCATATGAGGCTTTGTACGGACGACCGTGTCGCACTCCTCTTGACTGGTTCGAGGTTGGCGAACGAGTTGTCACAGGGCCGGAGTTGGTTCAGCAGTCAGTTGAGGTAGTTCAGCTTGTGAGACAGAGGCTTCAGTCAGCTCAGAGTCGGCAGAAGAGTTATGCAGATCAGCGCAGACGACCGCTCGAGTTTCAGGTAGGAGACCAGGTGTTTGTACGTGTGTCTCCTATGAAGGGAGTGGTGAGGTTCGTAAGCGTGGGAAGTTGAGTCCTCGCTTTATTGGGCCTTTTACCATTTCTGAGCGTGTCGGGAGTTTGGCGTACAGACTTGAGCTTCCGTCAGAGTTGGCAGCAGTGCACGACGTGTTTCACGTGTCGATGCTTGGAGGTACCTTTCTGACGAGTCTCACGTTCTGCAGAGTGCAGAGTGGTCTGAGGTGACTCCAGTGTTGACTGTACCGAGTTTCCGTTGCACATTGAGGATCGCCGAGTTCAGAGGTTGAGGAACAAGGCAATCCCTTTAGTTCGTGTTGCGTGGCAGCGGCACTCCGGTGGTGAGTCGACATGGGAGCGGGAGGACGAGATGCGCGAGCATTTTCCGTACCTCTTTGGTGAGTTTTCTTTCCTTGAGTGTTTGAATTTTGAGGGCAAAATTCCTTAAGGGGGGAGAGCTGTAGGTCTCGGGTCTTTAATGGATCCTTATTGGGTCTGTAGAGGTCCTGTGTAGTGACGGCCAGGGCTTCCGTTGAGTCTGAGTCAGCGTCCCAGCGATGTGGACGTCTGAGCTTGAACTCAGCGACAAGCTATGTGGACGTTAATCTGTAGGCGGTTCAGTTGGCGGCCATTGATGTTGACGTCGACTAACCAGTCCTGTTAAATAGGGCAGGCCCGAGAGCAGGGTTTCTTCTTCTCCTTTCTCTCCTTCCTTCCTCCTTAGCCTTTCTTGATTCCTTTAGCTTCTGTTGGGTGATTTGAGTTCGTGGGAAGCTCCTGAATCGTGGTGGCGTCGCTAGTTCGGGCGGGAATCGCAAGGTTTTGGCGTGATTCGCGCGGAGTCTTTCGGGGAGATCCGGCGCGATTGGTGGCTGTTTGGGGATTCTTAAGGCGTTCTGAGGTAGGGACTTAACCCCTATAACCTTCCCCAGCAAACCAGCATGTCCAATTAACTTAATTGATGTGCAAATCATGGTTTGGGGTTTGGGTTATATCATGCCAGAATTGAGGGTGGTTTGGATAATGTAGGTGTATATTGTCTAATTATGTTATTCTGGTAGTGTAGATTGGTGTGAGGAAGTGTTTCCCTCCATCAGTTAGAGTTTGGTTTTGTGTTTCTGCCATTGGGACTGATTCGGGTCAGTTCTGGGTATGGGGAGCTGAAGATATCAACGTCGACATCTGTTGACGTTGAGATCTTTAGGGTGAATTAAACGACAAGGTCGACTGCCGTTAGTTATTGTTGGCGGCATAGGGGTTGCCGTTTACCTTTTTTTGGCGGCAATCGATCAGGCCGTTATATCCTGTCTCCCAGCAGACTTAAGTGTGTGATTAGAGGCGATTGACATGAGATCCGCCCTAATAACACATATGGGCCAGGCTTAGAGTGTGACTCCGCCTGTGCATTTGAGTAGTAGTTTGTAGCACGAGGTTTTTACTTACTGCACGGGGTTTCAGACGTGAGTGTGTTCCGTCTGTTGTACGCGCGTTGCGTTACCGTGTACCCGTTTCTGTTGTGTTACCTAGGCGTGGTGTGACTCCGTCTAGACAACTAGTGTGTTGTTGTCCTCCTCTAGTGGCCGGGACATCGAGTGCGATCTTTCTTGTGCGTACTCCTTTTGGTGGTTTCGAGCCGGTCTCCGTGGAGCCCCTTCTCTACCGCTAGGGTCAAGCGTAGGGGAAAACCGGTCGTGGAACCAGACGCGAGAGAGAGCGTCTGTAGTGTGCACACGTGGCTGGGGTTGAGAGCCTCTTGTGGTGACGGGACGCCGAGCCACAGACCTAGCTGAGTCCTACTTGCTGTGTGTGTGAGTGTGTGTTTACTAAGCCGTGTGGTTTACAGTTTTGTGTGGTGCGACGTGTACTTACTTTCTGTTTTTACTTTCCGCACTTTAGACTGTTACCGGTGGGGTTACTTTTCCCTACTGGGTCTCTTTCTTGAGACTCACTCCCTTCCCTTTCAGGTGGGTCTTCGTCGACTCCCGTTCCAGGCGAGTCCAGCCACTCCGGTGTTGGTGCTTCTCCTAGCTGCAGTGAGTTGTACCTTTTTGTTGTACTTCTGTACTCTGTACCTTGTCTAGACTCTAAGTTGTATATGATGTTTCATATAGTGGAATTTTACTTGCTTTGCATGGTTGTATCTTATTACATATAGTCTCCTCGACTCTAAATTCCTACCCTTCCGAGCTTGGTTGTCTCGTGGTTAGCGGTCAGAATTCGGGTTTACTGGTTGACTGGTAATGCGGATTCTGGGCGTTACAAAGGCAACTTACCCTGCTTGGCTGACATGCGGCCCATCTGCCTAGCAAACATATCCAGAGCATGGGAGCCGCATCTGAGTCAAACACTAAGGAGTGTAGCTTCAGCAGAAGAACTGGAGAGTCGACTTTGAAACTTGCAAAATCTACCTTGAGGGAAGATTCTGGATGTTCGGATCTCAGCATCACAATGGTGGAATGAAACTGGTAAAACTGACTTCAGGCAGCTTGTTCAAGTAGCAGAAATCACTGTACAGCTGGAAGTTCTGGCAATTCTAATCTCTTTCAAAATGAAAGGTCCCCAAGAGTTTTATGCTGGAGAGTAAACCACTCAGAAAGAGTGAGTGGGTGAGCTCTATAGGTAGGGATTTCTGCCCTGGCAGTCAAGTATTTGGTGTACTGAGCTTTGTTGCCCTTGACATTGGCCCACTGATCTTCAGTCTTAAACTCAGTGCCCTCAAAGATTTTGGATTTTTGAGGGTGGGACAGCTGGGTAAAAGGAAGAACAATGTTTAAATGCTCAGAGAGGTTGAGGAAAGGAATACCATAGATGGTGGAGAGGATGCATTTTTGAAGGTATTCCCTATAGATAGGTCTTCTCTGAGGTTCGAGGGTAAGAGAGTACCAAAGAGGAGAAAATAATGGTGAGGAGGGGATGCTGACAGAGGATGAATGTTTCCTCTTTTCTTGGCAGGACTGGGAGGATCAGTCCTGTGGATATGAGTGGCAGTGGAGAGAATGGTGAGGAGGGTATTTCTCTCAAAATCATCCGAATATTAGTGTCAAAGACACCAAGAAGTGAGGTTTTTCCGGAATGAAGGTGACAGAGGAAGGAGGAGTAGGAGGATAGAAGAGGTGTTTGGGATTGAAGGATGTAGACGGGTGAACTGGAGGGTTTGAGTGAGAGGTGAAGAAGGTGAGAATGATGATGGAGCTGAGGTGTGAGAAGGAGTGGGAGAGAAAGAAGGTTGAGATGAAATGAGAGAGGAAGAAGGTTGGGTGCGAGGCATAGGGTGTTTGAGAGTTGGTGGTGAGGGGGGCTGTAGAAGGAGATGAAGGTGAGGAGAGGGTTGGAGTTGCAAGAGTAGAAGTGTCAGGGGCCTTGGTAGCTTCAATGGGCTCTTTCCCTTTTGCATGACCCTCTCTGACAACTGCAGACGGCCCAGATGGCCCTGATGCTGCACTGATGGCCCTGGTGGCCCTGATGCTTGAGCTGAAGGCCCTGCTGGCCGAGACTCTTGAGCTGGAGGCCCTGGTGCCGAGGAACAGCTGCTGATTTGCTCTGAGTAGCTGCAGGAGAAAAACCACTTGACCTTGAAAGAATAGCAAGCATGGACTTCATATCAGACATTTCCTTGTTGAACCACTTCATAGCATTTCGGACTGAAGATAGCTCAGAGGTGGTTGAAGCTTGACTGGTCAGAATGCCTTGCACACTGGTCTAACTGATGATAAAATATCTCCTTGAGCCTTCAACAATTCCATAACTTCAGATTTACTTTTCTGTGGCTCTTTCTTGACCTTCTGTGAACCACTCTCTTTGTTTGCTCTGCTGAGTGACAAGCTCCTCAATATGTACATGGCTTGCACTTGGTTCTTCACTTACAGGAGCGCTGGCAGGAGAGGATTTTTTCTAAGATGGTGCATCTGTCTCAGGAGCATTTCTATAAGGTTCCTCATTGCCAGTTTGCTCCCCCTGAATAGAGCATGGAGATCAACATTTTCTAGCTCCCCCTGGGCAGGAGCTTCCTCCAAAACAATTTCTCAAGTGGCCTTCTGCCACAGATTCTGACAATTTGATTCACTAGCATGTTGTTCCCCTTGGCTGGGAACATCTTCCAAATCTTCTTGTTGAGTAGCTGCTTGCACCTCAAAACTGACCTGATTCAGTCAAATTTTCTGTATGGCCTGGTGCCATAGCTTCTTCTTCATCAAGTCCACCTGTTTCTGAAGTAACTGAGGTGGAGAAGAGAGTCCAAAACATCTCTTAAAATAGAGGCAACTATTGAGGTGGGCAAAGGATCTGCCACACCTGCTACAGCTTCTTCCATTTGAACTTCTGGAGGATGAGATTCAATTTCTATAATAGGTGATCCTGAAATCTCTGCTTGGAGTTCCACTGAAGGTACTGCTGCTGCTCTCTCTACTGCTGCTGATCTTACCTCTAAAACTGCTGGAGGATCTGCTGCTTCTTCTTGAATCTCTGGGACATCTCCGATGATGGCCTCTCCCTCTGCCACAGAGGTCTTGGTCCATATCCCATTTTGCACTGAAAAACCACTTTTCTTAGGTTCCTGGACCTTATAGACTGGCCCATCTTTTCCACAACAGCTCCAGATAAATCAACTCCAAAAGCTTGAAAATCTTGGTTAGGAGATGAGCGTAGGGCAAGGATACATTCATTTTGCTCTTTGTATCCCAGATTTGAGCACTAGCAAACTTCATTCTCTCCAACATGACTGCGGCCAAGTTAATCTCCTTATTCTGGATTACCCAGAACATCATATCCGAATCTGCCCTAGTGCAAGATGAGAAAGTAGCACTCCGGGAACCATAATTTGGCAGATAATGAAATGGAGTAGACGGTTGAATGCAGACATTTGATTGATATCTAATTTTTCGTCTTTCAGCCTGAACCTGGACCTATAATGCCAAGACCCTTTGCTTCATCGTTCACGGTGTGAACCCCACTATGTCCAGATGTCTTCACTCCAAACAACGTGTGCAGGAGTTCATGGTCTACCTTAATTTGGATACCCTTAACAGAGGAGACAAGGGACCCATCCGCCTCTGACTTCAGACAAACGAAAAAGGCTTTCACCAGGTCGGGATAACTTACCTCGGAGAAAGTGGCAACATCCATCCACTGCATCCTTCTCAAAGCTTCTACTAAACTGCTCATGCCATTCTTCTCTAGATTCTGAACATCCACTGCCTTGTTTCCGCAAATCTTCGTCTTCACGAAGGTGAATCTTTCCTGCTGCTCTGCGGACAGGTACTCAGCACTGTAGCCCCCTACACTTCCGGAGATCATCGGAGTGGCCATGGGTAGAGAGAAGAAAACGGTTCTGGAGAAGGAGATGATGGAAGAGATGGAAGCCCTCGAGGGATTCTTCGCGGGAAGAAGAGAAAGCTTCAAATCTTGCAGAGAGTCGATGCCGGAATCGTTAGGGCATCGGCTTGGGCGAACAAATAGAGAAAGGGTAAAGGTGGAAGATGAGTCGTTCCCAGAACGATTTGACTAATTAAATTACTTTATCGAAAACAGGAAGCGCCAAAAGGCGGTAACGGCAGAAGGCGACAAAAGGGTTTGACGAGTCAAACTGCTTTAACACAACAGCGGTCAAAGAGAGTAAATAAGCTGAGTTTTGCTTAAAGTCAAGGAAGAGAGAAAATTTTATTTAATCTAAAAATTTATATGCCAATTTAAATACAGAAATCTTTTCACAAATTGCACATCCCTAATTCCTTCTAAGAGATGTAAATCTCTCTCAGGTAGGGCTTTTGTGAAGATATCTGCTAGTTGACCATTTGTATCTATAAAAGAAATTTCTAAGTTACCACTAGCTACATGATCTCGAATGAAGTGATATCTAACCTCAATATGTTTAGTCCTTGAGTGTTGCACTGGATTCTTGGTGAGGTTGATGGCACTTGTATTATCACACAGTAGTGGAATTGACTTGATATGAATGCCGAAATCCTCTGTTGTTGATTTATCCATAGGATTGTTGTGCAGCAACTTCCAGCAGCAACATATTCGCCTCAGCTGTTGATAGAGATACTGAATTTTGTTTCTTGGAGGACCAAGATATCAGACATCCTGCAAGAAACTGACAACAACCACTGGTGCTCTTCCTATCTACTTTGCATCCAGCATAATCAGCATCAGAATATCCTACTAATTTTATCTCACAAGATTTTGGATACCAAAGACCTAAATCATGAGTTCTAGCTAAATACCTAAATATTCTTTTCATAGAAATTAAATGAGACTCTCTAGGGTCTGCTTGATATCTAGCACACATGTATACACTAAATAAAATGTCCGGTCTACTTGCTGTTAAGTAAAGTAATGACCCTATCATGCCTCTATAGTTCTTTTGATCTACCTTTTTACCATTTTGATCACTGTCCATTCTGGTTGATGTGCTTATTGGCGTTGACAGTGGCTTCGCACCTTCAAAACCAAATTTCTTTAATAGCTCTTTGGTGTACTTGGCTTGACAGATGTGGGTGTCTTCCTTCCCTTGCTTGATTTGTAATCCAAGGAAGTAGTTTAGCTCTCCCATCATACTCATTTCAAATTCTCCCTGCATAAGCTTTTCAAAATACTTGCAAAGAGATTCATCAGTAGATCCAAAAATAATATCATCTACATATATTTGCACAAGAAGTATATGTTTAACTTTAGATTTTATAAATAATTACTATCTACTTGACCTCTAGTGAAACCATGATCTAATAAGAAAGTATTGAGCCTCTCATACCAGGCTCTAGGTGCTTGCTTTAAACCATATAGACCTTATGGAGTTTAAATACATGATTTGGAAATTCGGTGTCATCAAAACTGGAGGTTGTTCAACATACACTTCCTCTTTGATAAATCCATTTAAAAAGGCTGATTTGACATCCATTTGAAACAATTTTAAATCTAATGCAGATGCATAAGCAAGTAAAATCCTAATAGCCTCAAGTCTAGCCACAGGTGCATAGGTTTCATCGAAATCTATGCCTTCCTCTTGGGAATAGCCTTGAGCTACCAGTCTGGCCTTATTCCTTAAGATTACTCCAGACTCATCCAGTTTATTTCTGAACACCCACTTGGTGCCAATAACTGAATGATTGGATGGTCTAGGAACAAGTGACCATACTTGGTTTCTCTTGAACTGATTTAGTTCATCTTGCATGGCTATTATCCATGATTCATCAGTTAAAGCTTTATGACTGTCTTAGGCTCTATTTGAGAAACAAAGGCTAAATAATCACAAGGGATTACATTACCTCTTGTTCTTACCCCTACGGATGGATCACCAATAATATTCTCAGGAGGGTGATCTTTCTTATGTCTCCATTCTTTGGAAGGTTTTCATGTTGAATTTCAGTCTGCTGCAGTTCTTCCAGAGGTGGATCTTCCTTGTCCTCAATTGAGGTATTCTTTAATTTTTCGGACAAGTCATCTGCATCATCAATGTCACTAATTTCTTCCTTTTTCAAGGAGGGGTTAGATTCATCAAAAATAACATGCACAGATTGTTCAATTAATAATGAGCGTTTATTGAAAACTCTATAACCTTTGGGTTTAGAAGTGTACCCCATAAAGATGCCTTCATCTGATTTGGCATCTAACTTGCCAATGTCCCTTTTTCCATTGTTATGGATGAAGCAAGGACATCCAAATATTTTGAAGTGACTGATCATTGGTTTCTTTCCCTTGTAGAGTTCATAAGCATCTTCTTCAGAATTGGCCTGATCATTACCCTATTATGATGTAGCTTGCAGTGTTGATGGCTTCGGCCCAAAAATATCTTGGCAAGTCATATTCTGATAACATTGTTCTTGCCATATCCAAAAGAGTTCTATTTTTCCTCTCAGCAATTCCATTCTGTTGAGGTGTCTTGGTGCTGAGAAGTTGTGCTCAATTCCTTGATCATTACAGAACTTTGCAAACTTTTCATTCTGAAACTCACCACCATGATCTGATCGGATAGAGATAATGGTGAACTTCTTATCTTTCTGAACTTTCTTGCTGAAGCTGACAAAATTATCAAAGGTGTCATCTTTGTGCTCTAGAAAGGATACCCAAGTAAATCTTGAGTAATCATCAACTATGACAAAACCAAAATTCTTTCCTCCGAGACTGGTAGTCCTCATTGGCCCAAATAGATCCATATGAAGTAATTCTAATGGCTTTGAGGTGGTCACTACTATCTTTGATTTGAAAGAGCTCTTGGTGTGCTTTCCTCTTGCACAAGGTCTGCAGATGCTATCCATTTTTGAGTTGACCTTTGGCAATCCTTCCACTAGATTTCTCTTTCTGAGCTTGTTCAATCCATCCAAGCTGCAGTGGCCCAGTCTTCTGTGCCACAGCTCTGTTGATTGATCTTTGCTGGCTGCCAAACAGACATCTTGATCCTTGAGTTCCTCGAGATAGAGAACATATAAATTTCTTTCTCTATATGCTTCAAATATGACTACTACATCCTTTAATATACTGCACTTTGATTCTTGGAACTGAATCTGATGGCCTTTGTCACACAACTGGCTGATGCTGATGAGATTGTGCTTAATCCTTTGACTAGCGTTACATCTTCAATAACTGATTTTCCTTTGATGTTCACGGACCCACTTCCTATCACTGTGCCTTTTCCATTATCTCCATAGGTGACTCCTTCTTCAGCTTGGAGATTAACGAAAAGCTTCTGGTTGCCTTACATGTGCCTTGAGCATCCACTATCCAATACCATTTGGATGCTCTTGAATTTCCCTGAAATTTAACATTAAGTTTAGGTACCCAAGTTCTTTTGGGTCTGAATGGTTAGTATCATCAATTTTCTCCCTTTTTTTATCCACTTTTTGTTCTTAGTGGGCAGGTTGCTTGACTGTGTCCCAGTTTTTACATGATTGCAACAGGTTGTTCTAGTTATTCTTTCAATTGAGTTTATTAAATTTTTTGGTGGCTTTTGTCCTTTTCAGATATAAACTCAGTGGTTGGATAAAATTAGGAAAGACTTTAGTTTCTTTCATTTTCTGAGGGAGTGTAACCGAATCCCTATTTCTCTTCTTGTTGATCTTTTAGCTCCATTTAATCATTAGAGGGTTTTTATTTGTGAATTTGTTTTTGTGCTTGTTAAGTTCATTTTCTTTATTAGTCTTTCTATTTCTGTTTTAATTCACTTAAGTCTTCCTGTTTTTCTAAGTTGTTATTTTTTCTATTTTTCTCTGTTAAATCACTTATATAATAATTCATTTCTTCTTTTATGTTCTGTTATTTCTTTTCAAGTTCTTCATTTTCTGCTTTTAGATTCGAATTAGTGTTTTCTAAACATATTAAATTTTTTTTGCTAATTTTAAGTAATTTAGATACTTCTTTATATTTATCATAGAGTTCATAAAAGCACTTTCTAGATTGTCAGAATCTGAATCATTACAGGAATCAAAGGAAGAGTTAGAAGTTACCTTGTCTTCGGTGTTGGCCATGAGAGCCAGGTTGGCTTCTTCTCCATCACTGCTTGAACTTGACTCACACTGTCTGAGTCACTGCTGTTCTCCCAAGCAGCTGCCATTGCCTTCTTTTATACTTCTTGAATTTTCTGAAATTATCCTTCTTCTTGTGATCATTCTTCTTAAGCATTGGACAATCTGCCTTGATGTGTCCAGGCTTTTTGCATTCATAGCATATCACTTCTCCTTTCTTCGAATCCTTTACTTCTGGTTTTCTGAGATCTTTATTTTTCTTGAAAAATCTTCTCCCAGACTGAAACTTTTTCTTCTTTGCTAGAATTCTTTGAAGTCTTCGAGACAGCATTGCTTCTTTATCATCACTGTCCTTACTGCTTTCACTATTGTCCAATGATTCTCTTCTGATATATCATCATTGCCTTGAGAGCATTTGATTGCTTCTTTCTGCTACTGGAGATTCTCCTAATCTCTCCATATTTATTCATGAGCCATAAGGGATCCTATTAATTTCTCCAATGACATTAGTTTTAGATCATTGGCTTCCTCAATGGCTGTTACCTTTAGAGTCCATGAGGATGGCAGAGATCTGAGGATCTTCCTGACCATATCTGGTACATCATAGACTTTCCTAATCTAGCTAATCCTTTGTGATATCTGTGAATCTACTGAACATTTGGGTTATGGATTCACTGACTGCATCTGGAATCTTTCATATTGAGCCACAAGAATGTCAATTCTTGTCTCCTTTACCTTATCTGTCCCTTCATAGGTAATCCTGAGCTTTTCCCACATTTCCATTGCGGATTTGCAGGCTGAAACTCTGTTGAATTCTTTCTTGCTGAGGGCACAGCAAAGGATGCTCTTGACTTTGCAATTTTAAGGAGATTCTTTTTCTGTCTCATCTGTCTACTGAGCCTTTGCATTGGTGACTAGAAGATCACTTCTTCTACAATGGACCATATTGTATAATCGTGGCCTTGTAGAAAGTACTACATTCTTGTCTTCAATAGGTATAATCTTCTCCATCAACAAAGGAGGTCTGTTGACTGACTGACCTTCGAAGTTACCTTGGGCTGCCATGGATCTTTACTCTTCAGATCGTTGGAATCTTCTTCTTTGTCGAAGAGACTCTCTCTAATACCACTTGTTTGCCCAGCTAGCTAGCCCAGAGGGGGGGGGGTGAATGGTTTATTAAAATTTGATCTTTGATTAATACCTGTTCACTAAAAGGATTTCACAACAACTTAAACGAAGGTTAGAGTTAGAGGAAATGAACAGAAAACACACAAAACACAACCACAAGACATAAGGATTTTTATCCTGGTTCGGAACTCCTCTCCACACAAAGACCTACGTTCAGTCCCTGAGCAATACCTCAGATTTCACTATCAAGGGTACTATCCCCTCACGGATCCTTACACCCAGCCACACTGTCTTCCTTCAACCTGAAGGGAAAACAACCACCCTGGATACCCCCAGGTCTTCCTTCACCCAGAAGGGAATACAACTAATAAAAGGAAGTATAAGAACAAGCTTCAGGAACTAGCTCAAACAGCTACAATCTGAAGCAAAAAGCCTAGAGAGAAGAGGAATTTTACACTGGTTTCTCTCCAAAGACTACACTGCTCTCACAGGAATTTCTTCTTGAACACTGAGAGCTAAAGAGCTAAGATGGATTGGAATAGGTGCTTCGCTCTTGTTTGAATAACAGAAGACTTGAAGGATTGGCGATGCTTTCTTTCAGAATAATATTCTCAAAAGTGTTGTCCTTCTCAGTCTTGAGTCTATATTTAAGCTTCTTCTTGAAATTTGAACTTAAAGATCCGTTGTCTCTCATCCTGGTGTACGTAGACAGGTCTGCAAGGAAGCTTCTGATCTTCAGTCTTTTATCCTTTAGTACACACCACAGAAAATTTTAATATGTTGTATCTTGTGTCCTACGTTGTACAGATAAGTCTTGTCAGATATCTGCGAGCATATCAACAATAAATAGAGGACAGCTAGGACTGTCGTCGATTGTTAGTTGCAGTTGGAACAGATATTGCATATATAGCAAAGCTCCTTTCTGTCAAAGGACGTAGACATAGTAGCATAAAAGTGGAAGATATTGTCTGCATGCATGAGAGATACGTTCGAGTGCATGAATGCATAGCATCAAACAGACAGATACGACTTTGACTATTCAACGTATACAAAGAGTGTTATATAATAATGAATCGATATGAACAAAGCTGATGCCTTTATGACTTATGGAATCGTTAAGTTGATAGGAAAAATTGTTATTATAATAATGAAATCGTTATAAGCATTTATGAAATCGTTGTGAGATACAAATCGTTGTATTCTGAAGAAATCGATATGAAATCGACTCTTAAAAAAAATCGTTATGAGATGCAAATCGTTGAGTTTCTGAAAAAATCGATATGAAACACATAAAAAAATCGTTATGAGATGCAAATCGTTGTGTTTCTGAAGAAATCGATATGAAACACTTAACAAGTCGTTATGAGATGCAAATCGTTGTGTTTCTGAAGAAATCGATATGAAACACATAACAAATCGTTATGAGATGCAAATCGTTGTGTTTCTGAAGAAATCGATATGAAACACTTAACAAATCGTTATGAGATGCAAATCGTTGCGGGCTCTAAAGGAATCGTTACGATAACTTATGGAGTCATTGTGACGAGCAAGTCGTTACAGGCTCTAAAGGAATCGTTATGATAACTTATGGAGTCGTTGTGACGAGCAAGTCGTTACGGGCTCTAAAGGAATCGTTACCAGAACTAAAGAAATCGTTATGATAGACAAGTCGTTACGAGTTCAAAAGAAATCGTTACGAGTACTGAAGAAATCGTTACGACAGACAAGTCGTTACGCTTTCTAAAGAAATCGTTGCGATGTCTTATAGAATCGTTACGACGGTCAAGTCGTTACGCTTTCTAAAGAAATCGTTGCGATGTCTTAGTAAATCGTTATGAGATCTTTAAGAAATCGTTATGAAGACTCTATTGAAATCGATATGAGCTTGTAAAGGAATCGTTCTGATTATCAATAGAAGTCGATATGAAGTATGAAGAAGTCGATGCAATGACTTGGGAAAAATTATGAAATGAGAGTCTTACCTGATTGTCTTGAACTTTCTTTTACTTTTATTTCCTGTCCTCAAGGCTCAAGTAATTCATTAGTAATGTTTTGTTAATCATCAAAATTAATATATAAATAAGTGAATTAATTTATAGGGAGAAAGTTTGGTCATCAAATCTCACTTCTCTTCTTCCATCGAAGGTCTTCTGAAGGCTAGAAATTGGTTGGTTGATCACATCTCTTATGGTATTTCTAGAGGCAAATGATATTAGCATGTGGTATGATGCATGGATCAATGGTAAAAGTATCTATCAAATGTTTGGTGATAGAGTGAGACAGGATTTGGGGGCTCCCAAGGATTTGATGGTTTCTCACATTATTCATAATGGTCATTGGTGTTTGCCTAATCCTACTTCTATTGACATGCTATCTCTCTGGCCTCAAATTGCTGCAATTCCAATTCATAACAATGGTGAAGATGGGGTTATTTTGAAGCATGATAATGGTAAGTTTTCTATCACATTGGCTTGGGATTAAATCAGATCTAAAAATAGCATTTGGAGTCTCAGCACTTGGACTTGGGATCGGCCAACAATCCCAAAATTTTCTTTATGTACTTGGCAAGCCTTGCATAAGAAACTTCCTACTATTGATAATTTGCAGAAAAAAGGTTTTGCATTCGTTAATAGATGTGTGCTTTGTTTGAAGGACATGGAGCCTACTGATCACTTGTATTTTGCTTGCCCTTACTCTAATTGTATCTGGAAGGAAATTTTGAGAAGATTTGATTTGAATAGACAACCTCATATCTCTATTCTTCATGAAGTTAATGCTCTCATTAATGACTTCCCTACCAAAGGCATTCTCATCAAGATGGTGAAGGTGGTTTTCAGATCTACGATTTGGTGGATTTGGAGAGAAAGATGTTTAAGAATCTTTGATGGAAAAAGCAGAGAAGAGTTCATATTCTTATTGACATCATTCTGGATTCTAGATGCTGCATGGAAAAGTATGGAAGCTTAACATTTATCCAAAAGAGAAAAAGGAATCCTCACTAGATTTAACTTTTTCATTAGCTAGATCAGATTTTAGCCTCAAGCCAATTATTTTTCTTCTACTAAAAGCATGATTTCATTTAACTTAAGTTTCATACTTGGTTATTTCTATGCATCGACTTGTCTTTCTTTGAGTTTTCAGTTTAAGGAGTTGGGGAGTCTTCAGCAGCAAGCTATCATGGAAAGTTATGATGATGTTTTTCTTGATTACTTAAGAGTTCAAAGGAGTATCACTATTAGCAGCAGCACTTTGTAATTGCTCTTCTTTTTCTCATAGTCCACGGCTTGTGTGGTCATGATTACTTCAGCTCTTCTACCTTAAAGTGAGAATGGCAGAGTGAGAACATTCCAGCTCTTTGAGGTGGGGTGCACTCTCCTATACTCCTTTAAGTAGTCACTGCCTTCTGATCAAATCTTGTGAGATCAAAGGCTTCTATATCATATTATTTCTTAATTCAATCTTTTATTACCTACCAAAAAAAATCTTAAGGCTAGAAACTGGTTGGTTGATCACATTGCATATGGTATTTCGAGGGGAAATGATATTAGTATGTGGTATGATCCTTGGATCAATGGCAAAAGTATCTACCAATTATTTGGTGATAGAGTGAGACAGGATTTGGGGGTGCCCAAGGATTTGATGGTTTCTCATTGTATTCATAATGGGCAGTGGTCTCTGCCTAATCCTACTTCTATTGACATGCTATCTCTCTGGCCTCAAATTACACAATGAAGATAATGGTAAGTTTTCCATCACTTCCACTTGGAATCAAATCAGATGTAAAAACAGCATTTGGACTTTTTTTTTCAATAAGTAAATAATTGGACTAATGGGGTGAAATGTACAAAGCCTTTGTCACACAACCGTGACATAAGGAGAAATTCTCCTAGAGTGGGCCAGGAGAGTGCACCCATTCTCAAAGAGAAGGAGTGTTCTCACTCCACCGTCCGCAGCTCCAAGAAAACACAAAATAAATGTCATGACCACACAAACCGTGGACTATGGCAAAGATAAAGAAAAAGGTAAGGGAATGCTGTAGATGTAGACTAGCAGATCTTCATCACCCTTAATGACTGCAATTCTCCGACTTGTGGCCGATCCACACTGAACCTGAAAACTCAACAAGATAACAAGTCCAAGCAATAGAATGCTAACTAGGAGAGTAAAAATCAGACTACTCATGTATACTGAAAAAGAGTTAATTGGCAAAGTGATACTAATCTAGCAGATGGAGAAGTTAAATCTAGTAAGAACCATTTTCTCCTGCATATTGGGACTATTGATTTTCAACCTACCCTCCAAACAACCTCTTGAATCATTAAGGATATCAATAAGAATATGAACCTTGTTTCTGGTCTGATTTTCAAAAATTCTAGTGCATCCTTCTCTCCAAATCCACCCAATAGCAGACCTTAAGTTGACTTTTATTAAACTTTTCAGAATTCCACATTTTTGAAAATTCTGATTCAGATATCGAATTTCATGCTGAAGAATACTTTGAGGATTTCTGTGGAGATCATATCGAATCAAAATCTCTTTCCGAATCCAATTTATGTAAGGGCACAAAAAAAAAGATGATTTGCAGTTTCAATGTCATTTAGGCAAAGCACACATCTATTGGAAAGAACAAAACCTTTTCGCTGAAAATTGTCCATGGTAGGGAGCTTATTTTGAAGAGCTTGCCAAGTGCAAAGAGCATGTTTTTGAACAATAGGACGATCCCAAGCCCATCCAGATAAATTCCAATTGCTGCCTTTTATTCTAAGATTATTCCAAGCAGAAGCAATAGAAAATTTCCCTTGGTCATGTCTCCAATTAATCCCATTGTCATCAGTCCTTATAGAAATAGCTTGATCTGAGGCCATAAAGTAAACATTTATAGGGAGATTGCATGAGGAAGATTCCAAACCCCGTTATTAATGAACTGAGACATAGTGGTATCCTTAGCAGCCCCCAAGTCTTGTCTGACCCTCTCACCATAGAGTTGAAAAATGCTTTTGCCAATAATCAAAGGATTATACCACATGTTGATGTCACCATAACTGATATTGTAAGAAATATGGTTGACCAGCCATCTTCTACCTTTAAGAATACCTTTTATAGCCGTGGAGTAATAAGACTTGATATCAATGTGCCAAATTGAGTTTTTGTTGAAATACTTCTGATTGACCCACTTGCTCCAAAGAGAGTTATTACCTTTCAACAAATCCCAGAGATGCTTAATCATACAAGCTTTATTCCATTCATGCAAATTGAACCATATGTAAAGAAGTTTCAACAGAAGTCCCACTCCAGAATAATTTGCTCAAAATGCTATCAACTTCATGAATAATGCTGGTAGGAAGCAAAAATGCATTAGACCAATAGAAAGCAATGGTTTGCAGTACTGAATTAATCAACTGAAGTCTACCAGTCTTAGAAAGGAGACGTGATTTCCAAGAATGAATTCTATTTTTGATTTTCTGAACAATGGGTTGGCAGTAATTGTTTTTGATACCATTGGCAAAAAGAGGTAACCCCAAGTAAGGAACTGGAAGTATTCCTTCTTAAACTCTAAGAATGGTTCTCACATAATCTTTGTCACTAATATTAGCACCCACATACACTTTACTCTTCTCATGATTAAGTTTTAGACAAGAAAACTCCCCAAAAGTGTTGAGAATATCAGCCAGCATTTGGACTCTCAGTACTTGGGCATGGGATCGGCCAACTGTCCAAAAGTTTTCTTTATGTACTTGGCAAGCATTCCACAAGAAGCTTCCTACAATTGATAATCTGCAGAAAAAAAGTTTTGCATTTGTTAACAGATGTGTCCTTTGCTTGAATAATATGGAGACTACTGATCACTTATATTTTGATTTCCCTTACTCAAATTGGATCTGGAAGGAAATTTCGCAAAGATTTGATTTGAATAGACAAACCTCATTGCTCTATTCTTCATGAAGTCAATGCTATCATTCAAGAGTTCCCTGCTAATGGCATTCTAATAAAAATGGTGAAGGTGGTTTTCAGATCTGCGATTTGGTGGATTTGGAGAGAAAGATGTTTAAGAATCGTCGAAGGGAAAAGCAGGGATAGAGTTCACATTCTACTTAACATCATTCTGGATTCTAGATGCTGCATTGAAAAGTCTGGGTGGCTTAACAGTTTATCCAAGAGAGAGAAAGGAATCCTCAATAGATTTAACTTTTCCATTAGCTATATCAGTTTTTAGCCTCAAGCCATCTTATTTTCTTCTACTATAATCATGATTTCCTTTAATTTTAGTTTCATACTTGGTTACTCCTATGCATCGACTTGTCTTTCTTTGAGTTATCTGATTCAGGAGTTGGTGAGTCTTCAGCAGCAATCTATCATGGAAAGTACCGGGGAAGGATTTCTTTACTTGCATGGAGTTCTTAGAAGAATCAATATTAGCAGCAACACTTTATTTCGGGGATGCAATCCCAAAGATAGGATTGAGCAACTTGCAATATTCTGCACTCAAAGGGACTCTTCACATTGATGCAAGATTGTGATCATAATCTAAATCATCCATAGTCTTCAAGTTGTGTAGTCATGTACTTTCAGCTTTTTAGCTTTGTTTACTTAGAGTGTAGTTTTGGTGGAGCGAAAACATTCCTCCTCTTTGAGGTAGGGGTGCACTCTCCTAAACTCCTCTACGTGTCTTTTGCTTTTTGGTCATGTGATCAAAGGCTTTTGTACATATTATTTCATTAATACCATTTTTACTTATCGAAAAAAAAAGTGGTAGCATGTTCTCACTCCACTGTCCTCAACATTTGGATGTCAAAGATAGATAATTTCATGACCACACAAGATGTGGACTATGAATAACGAGAACTAGAAAATACATTGAGATTCTACTGATCAGAAATGTTGAAGCACATAAAAATCTCCTTCTCCCTTCTCGTAATTGTTGTTGTTGCTTTGAAATTGTCCATGCAAATTTTGATGTCTTGTAGGATACAAATTAGCACTTGCATTTTGGAGCGATTCTTGGCCTCAAAGGTTCTGATGCATCTCTCAATCCATATCCACCAAACCACCATCTTTAGAGCTAGCTGAGCAAGGGACCAGATAGCATTATAAATAGGAAAATTAACCTTAAGCTTTTCCATCTCACTCTTCAAATCAACTTCCGGTGGTTTACCAAAATCAAATCTACGAAGGATTTCTCTCCAAATCCATTGTTGTAGATACAATTACAGAATAGATGTTGGTTGCTTTCTTCATTATTTCAGCATAAAACACATTGGTTTGCAAGCTGAATGCCTCTCCTTTGAAGCTAGTTTTGAGTGGGAAGTTTATCCAAGCCTACTTGCCATAAACAAATGTTGAATATCTACTTTTAGCCCCATTTTTCTTCTTTTTTTTTTTTTTGCCATTGACATCAATGAACATCTGCTAATAGAATTCATGTTCTGGAGGGTAATACAATTTCAAATGTTTGTCATTCAACGGTGGGAAGAGGATTTCCCCTTTGTGGTCGATGAGCCAGTAGCCTCCCCCCTCATAGACTTTGTGGACTACACAAGGTCCATGCCAATTGGGACGAAGTTTTCCGCTCGGTCGACCTACCATAACTCCCTTTTCTTTTACCATGACCAAATCCCCTTGCATGAAGACCCAATGTTTGACCAATTTCTCATGTGCTCAAGTCATTCAGGCATGGTACTCCTAAAGATGCTTGTAGGCCCCCAACCGCTTTCCTTCGAGGCCAACCAATTCTTCTAGCCTTCTTCCGATCTCGCCTTGTTCTTGGGGTTGTAGCCCGGTATGCGCAGCTACTCTGTAGGAAGCCATTTCAATTTCAATTGGGACCATGGCCTCTACCCCGTATACCAGGAGAAGGGTGAGCATCAGGTAGGGGTTTTAATACATTGTATGGTATGCCTAAAGAGCTTAATGTATTTTCTCTTCCCAATCACTTTTACAGCTTCCGACAATCTTAGCCAGTAGCTTGTCGAGGGTCTTGTTGAATGCCTCGGCTAGACCATTGGCTTGGGGATAATAGACAATTGACGTTCTCCAATCAATGTGGAATTTTGCTGCCAATTTGTATATCATTTGATTTTTGAATGGGGTGTCATTATCTGACACAATTCTGCTTGGAGTGCCAAACTGGTATATTATATGCTGCCTGACAAATCTGCCAAACCGATAGTGAATTTCCTATTGTTTGCCACCACACTATCCGGAGATCTGACAAAGGAATCCTTGTCACCGCCAACAAGCTCTCCTTTCCCTTCTAAAACCGTTGTGGAGGGAAGCACCTTCGTGGAAGAACCTCTGGTTTCTGACACCTTCAAGGACGTGCATGGGGGAGGTAAACTTACCTCCTTTCTATTCATGACAGCAGCCTGCTTGCCTTTAAGCGAATCCAGTGATCTCCCTTCCTCCTCTTGCGCAATCAGATTCCTTTCTTTATGAGAATTGCCAGAGCTCGAAATCTGTCCCTTTCCTTTCACCAAAGTTGCCTCGCCATCATCCTCAATAATGATTTCACCGGCCTCCAAGGTAGCCATATCATTAGTTTCTAAATCTTCCTCCATTCTTGCAAGAATAGAAAAGTGATTATCTTTCTCGCAGGCTTGGTTACCAAAAGGTTGCTGAGTGCTTTTAGTCATAGACTTAGGCGAGGTAGATTTCAATGACAAATTTGCTGAGCCATCCTTCTTCTTGTAAACTTGTTCAACAGGCTTTGCCCCAGCCTGAGAAGAATGATGACATTGTCCAAGAAGATGACCAAACGTACCACAAGCCCCACACCTTCGCATCTTCCATGAGTAAGAGATGTGAAGAGAATGCATTGATCCATCAAGCTCCTTATAGCTAACCATGGATGGTAGTTCAACTTCCGAAGATGTTCACACAAGCTCTAGCAAACGATAATCTCCTCCATTCAGCAGTAAGTTTGTCCATGAATAGAGGTTCTCCCACCATGCTGCATATCTTGGAGATAAATTTCTTCGACCAAAGATGAATAGGTAAGCTATGAATAGAGACCCAAACAGGAATATTCTTGAGACTTTCCAGCGCCATTCTGACTCCTTTCTCCCATCTTTTGAGAATCATAGGATGCCCTCTAATAGACTAGAAATTCTCCAGAATACGCATAACATCCTCTTCACTATCAAGTTTACATTAGAAGAATCCATTCTCCAAGAGATGCAAATCGAAACCTACCACTCCCCATCTGTTCTTAATAAACGAAGAGAGAGGCATGAAAGAGGTTTTTAGATCAACAACATACCAACAATGGTGCGATCCCAAGCACCTTGAAGCTCTTCCAAGTCTTCTATGTCGCAAACAATAATCTTCTTGTCTTCCTCAATAGTGGTTGGAGCAATATAAGAAAGAGCATGAGAAGTATCACTAGAACTTGGAGCTGAGAAACGACTAGCCCAGTTTTTGGTGCTGCAGACACCTCAACCGAGCCACGTGAACGAGACCTCCAAGATGACCTAGAAGAAGATCGCCCCCTCCTTCCGGACTTGGACTGCTCCATCAAAGAAGCAGGCGGAACAACGCCCTGGTGGATAGCTACTTGAGAAGAAGACAGCCCAGCCAAGGAGCCCATCACCCAACTCCAAGGAACCAACGAGCACCACCACAACCTAGCACAACAAACCAAAGAAACCTACAGAAAAGAAAAGAAAAAGTAGACCCCGGTTGAAGGAGTTCCAACCGGTGGCTGCCCTCAAGGGATCGCCACCACCAGAAAGGTGGATCGAATCACAAACCTCACCGCAGAAGAGAGTCCCTGACGGAGGGAAGTTTCGCCAGGGGAGGCCACCCACTGCCAAGAAGGAGGGGGGGGGGAGCCTGAACGCTCACAGGACCTGCGCTCTCCTCAGAGCATCTCTCTCTAGAATCCTAGAGAGAGAAACTGCCCACTCCGTAAATTATATAGTCGGATGACCCATCCATAAAGGATAGTAATTCATGTCCCGTTGTCATATCGACCATGGTTTCGGTGATCGAGACAGGAAAGTCATCTTTGGGGCAGGCCTTGTTCAAGTCTGTATAGTCGATGCAGATCTGGACTTGGCCATTCTTCTTCTTCACTGGCACTATGTTACCAAGCCAGACTAAATATTTACAACGCTCTGTGAAGTCCACTACTAGGAGTTGCTCCACTTCAGCATTAACTTTGAGCTCCAACTCATGCTGCATATGCCTTTGGGGCTTCTTGACAGGCTTAGCCATTGGGTGTATGGACAATTCATGCTCCGCCACAGAGGGATCTAGCCCAGGCATTTCTTTGTATGTCCAGGCCAAACAGTTCTTGTATTCAAGCAAGAGTTGTTTGTATGACTGTCTCTCCTCCTCATTGAGAAGGGCGCTGACGAAGATTGGTTGGGGGTACTCTGGATCCCCAAGATTAAGCTCAACCAGTTCGTCAAAAGTAGCCTGCCCACCATCCTTAATTTCATAGAATGGGTTGTAAATGAACGAAGTCTTTTTTGTCGTCTGAGTCATCGACGTGGACTTCATATTGTTCATAGCCGATATCGGACCCCAACTCGTCTTGATCATCCTCTTTTCTGCACAAGTCTGACTGTTGCTCTTTGCTAGTAGAGGTAGATTGTCCCTCTGCAGTGGAACGTTGATCATATATTATTTTTTTTAGGAGAGGTAATAACCTATAGAGTTGATGGCATGATAGACTTCGAAGCTTGGACTTCTATCATACCCAAGTCCTCTAGTGTTCTTTTTGGAAAAAAGGGGCATCCATCAGACCTGCGACGGATTCCATAACAGGTGGAAATAATCACGCCGGCCAAGCTCTTGCACTTGCGAGATCTTCTGCTGTTGGCACATTATTTTAATATGTTGAGGCAAGTCCTCCATTTCTTGGATAGGTTGGGGATCTCCCCTGGGCTTTTCATTCCGACCCAGGTCATCTTGAGGGGGTGTCTGAGGGAACAAATCCCCTTTATAGAAGACAATATCCCTCACTGGTTGCCCTTTCCTTTTTATTGTTTGAATGCAGTAGGTGACAATAAATGTTTCAACCACTCCACTTCACATTCCTCCCGTAGGAAGGAAAGTTGCATACATGTCAGAAGAAGAGAGATACTTTCATTGATGCCCCGACCGATGAGATTTGTCTGGAGGTTGATCTCCCACCTCTCCGGTCAATTGGTTTTGACTTCGACCGAGTCGATTCGGAGGCTGAGTTAATGGATCCCGAGGAGGTCTTCATTTAAGCTGAAAAATTCTCCAGCGTCTCTATCTTCATGTGTGATTTCATCAGCCTTTTCTTTACCTTTGCCTTTCACATCGGCTGGCGGTTGACTAGAGGGCTCGCCCAAATACAACTGGGCATCTGTCAAATTGCACTCCGCTGGGCTAAACGGCACCTGGTCAGCAAATATTGTATGTTGCTTTTCCTCCTTTGCATATTTGATACATTGGTGGACGGTCGAGGGAACAACCCAATTTTCATGTAGCCACGGTCGCCCCAGCAATGCCTTATATGAAGTGTTAGCATTGATGATGTAGAAGATGACTTGTGTGGCGAAATCACCTAGCAACAGCTCTACATCGACCATGCCTAGAGCACTTTACAAATTTTGGTTGAATCCAACGATCCTTACATCTTCCACCCTTTGCAAGTAGGGTACAGGGTAAAGAGACTGGAAGGTCTTCAATGGCATTATGTTGACGGACGCCCCGGGGTCAACAAGGATCCAATTGAGTTCATGTCCATTTATCCTTCCTTGCATGTATAAAGGACGGTTGTGGCATGAAGATGGCAGCAACATGTCTTTATCCTTGAAGGTGACGTCCGCCGCAAGTTCCTCGTAAGCTTCAGCTCGGAGTTCAGCTACCTGGGCTTCATAAGCTCCAAGTTGCTGCAATATTTGGATCAGGGCTTATCTTAGCTCTTTGCTCCATGCAATGGCCTCCCAAATGGAGACGTTGGTGGGGAACCGCCTCATGTGCTGGATGATTTTACGGTCGGCAGCCGCGCGGGCTTGCTCCAGAGGAGGGAGCATTTCCAATAGCGGTTTGGGCTGCCTTTGGGGCATACCTTCTTGTTCAATTCTCTCTTGCTTGTCCAACTTTTCTTCGAACAATGGAGCTATGAATTCATCCTCTGAGTGAGGGGTATCCTGATTGCCTTCATCAACTAGATTGAACGACGCCGGTGCGACAGATTTCTCTTGCGGGGCTTGAATGGTCACCTCCTCATCCTCATCATAGGGATCAAAGATGAAAGACTTCGCTCGGACATCTACTTCGGGGATTGGGCTTGAATCTTCTCCTCGTAAGAGGATTGTCCGACTACGATTTGGAGGGTTACGACTTGTGCTAGCCATAGGGTCTTGATTTCTTCCTCGACCCCGGTCCCGGCCTCTGCCCCAACCACGGTCCTGTTGCTCAGTGTTGCGGCATCGATAAGTCGATATGGTGACTTTCTCGACAGGTCTTGAAGCCTTCACGCCACTGCCACTTGCAAAGATTAAGTCCTCAGGCGGTGGTATGGACACCATGTTGTAGGAGAAACTTTTCATCTTCTCCTCCAACATTTCCAGGTAACCTCTCTTTCTTTGTAGAAGAGAACGAATTCCTCCAGGATGGAGAATTTCTCACCATCCAGAGCCCTTCGATGCATTTCGAGGAGGTGGTTTTTTAGCCGAGTCTTTCGCTCGAACTCATCCCAAGGAATGTCGAGAGGCACTGCTGCAGTGGGATGAGAAGGGACATATTCTTCCAATTCATCGATCAACTTTTGCAGCATCTACAGATGGGTCAATTCCCTGGGAGCCTCCATGGTGGCAGCCTGCTCAGCTTGCTTCTTTAATCTTCTTTTCAAGTTCTTTTGCTTATTCTTCTCTCTCATATTGGTTAGAGCCAATTCAATTAGAGAAGGGGATTTCAACTGCGGAGGCGGCCGAGAGGTGCCTCGAGAATAAGGACGACCATGCGAACCTCCCCTTTTAGGGAATGTCAGAGGAGGATGCTTTATCAAGGCCACAGTGGCCCAATTAGTCTCGTCCATCTAATGTTGGAAGGTGGCATTGATCGCCCGCTCGATGATCTCAAGTGGTAATTCTTGGAATTCTGCCATATAAGGACCAGTTTGCTGAGGGCTTGGTCCATCTGCGAGATCCTTGTCTTTTTTACATTCAGCCTGCAGTGCTTGGTCTTCACCTCTCCTTGCTGGAGCTTCGGGAGATTCACATTGGATCTTGCTCCCCCGGCCGTGTTTTGCGCCAGGTCGAAGAAGTTGGCTTGGACAGGATTCCTGTGGCTTGGAAAAGGGGCCAGCTTTTTCTCATTTGTAAGAAAATCTTCTGGATATTGCTTTTGCTCTCGATCACTCGAGGCTTGCCCAGAAGCAGGTATGTTTAGATGCTGTCTGGACCCCTTCTTTGGCTTGGGTGACCGCCCCACCACCTGTTCGGCCCGGTCTTTGGCATTAGTTGAAGACCGATGCGGCGATAGGATCCACCCCTGCACATCAAGCAAGGGTTCTTTGACCTTCATGTGCTGCATATACTCGGATTGCTCCAATTCCCTTTGAGTCACTTCTTTAGACCCCTTGAGGACCATTGAGAATAAGGATGACCATGCGAACCTCCCCTTTTAGGGAATGTCAGAGGAGGACGCTTTCTCAAGGCCACAGTGGCCTAATTAGTCTTATCTAGCTGATGTTGGAAGGTGGCATTGATCGCCCGCTCGATGATCTCATGTGGTAATTCTTGGAATTCTGCCATATAAGGACCAGTTTGCTGAGGGCTTGGTCTAGCTGCGAGCTCTTTGTCTTTTTGACTTTCAACCCACAGTGCTTGGTCTTCACCTCTCCCTACTGGAGCTTCGGGAGATTCACATTGGAACTTGGTCCTCCGGCCCTGTTTTGCACCGGGTCGAAGAAGTTGGCATTGGATAGGATTCTTGTGGCTTGGAAAAGGGGCCAACTTTTTCTCATTTGTAAGCAAATCTTCTGGATATTGCTTTTGCTCTTGATCCCTCAAGGCTTGCCCAGAAGCAGGTATGTTTAGATGTCATCTGGATCCCTTCTTTGGCCTGGGTGACTGCCCCACCATCTGTTCGGCCCGCTCTTTGGCATTAGTCGAAGACCGATGCGGCGACAGGATCCACCCTTGCACATTAAGCAAGGGTTCTTTGACCTTCATGTGCTGCATATACTCGGATTGCTCCAATTCCCTTTGAGCCGCTTCTCTAGACCCCTTGAGGACCATAGAATTGCCTTCAGAATTGATCACCCCCTTTTGAATGAGGATCTCGATGCAGTCTTGGTATTGACAATATAGGGGGTGGGTTTTCTCCACCTTCGTGTATGTCGGTGGAGGATCATACACCATTATCCGACCCTCCCTCAAAAGATTATCAAATATTTTCTTGGTGTTCTTTTTCAAGAAGGAGCAAGCATGAGAGGGTCGCCATCCTGGGTTCCATAAGGTGGAGTTGGTGCTGGAGGAACCGGCTTCAACTGTCTTCGGTTCTGGGAATGTGAATGTCACTGCTATATAAATTTCTGACGGGTGGATGACGTTAACCGAATGGGTAGTAACGCCGGCCTGTTAATTTGTCTGCCCCTGAATGTGAGGCTATGGCCGGTTGACCAAGGCGCCACCCATGTCAATCACACCTTGGTTAATCTAGGCTTCAGCCTTGCCCTTGAATGTATAGCAATCTTCAAGTTCATGCCCCATGACTTGGTGATATAGGCATTAATCTAGAGGGATGTTTGCCGATGCCGAGCAATCCAGGAGTCCTCCCAAGACGTAGGTGCGAAAGATCGCCAATGTTTCATGGAGTGGGAAAGAGTATAATCTATCTGTCGCCCTACCCCCAGTCGAGGTTGAGGCCCCTCTCGAGAGCCACCCCCCCCCCCCGCTCAGGGGATATTCTGGTAGTGTGGATATGAATGCTCGAGTATGGAGTGCACATTGGAGGGCCGTCAAGCACTCATCCATACTCCTTAGATATCTCATCATTTCATCTTGTCCTTGCTGGAGTGATCGGAGTTGTTTCTTTAGACCTTGAACAGCCTTAGGCAGGCACCCATATTTAGAGTAAGGGGCCCCATAGGTGTAGAGGGGTCGCAGATCAGGAGGGCCAGCCTCCGACCGGCTTGACTCAGCAACAGAAGCAACCACGTGGATCACATTAGCCGATTGCTTCGACTGCTCCCAGGGGTGAGGTTGTGGAGGAGTGATCCTATTCTTCTGCATATCAATGAGACCTTTCTGGATCATTTTCTCCACCTAATTTTTGAATGTTGTCTTCAATAGTGTGCCCAAGCATGCGATGATATCTCCAACAGTTGGGTTCGCTAACTTTGTCAACCTCTGTCGGCCTTCTTGGCTCTGGAATAGTTATCAACTTTTTCTTTACATAGAAGTTGAAAAGCTTCTTGGTGTGCTCCTTTTTGAAGGAGTACGATGTCTTCATATGCTCGGACAATGGGGTGACGGGTGCTTTCCCCTCGGCCCTTTTGTTTGGCTTGCTAGGAGCTGCTTCACTGCTATCCCCATCCACTAACGAGAAATTTACCGTGTTACTTCTTTGCCGGTAACCCAATCCTTGCCAGTTTTGCTTCTCGAAGACACATAGTTCGCCCATGGCCGTTATATAATAAGCCAGATGTTCCTACGGGGAGCCTCGCCCATAAAACTTCTGGAGCTTTGGCGCTTTTGGACAATCTGGTGGCAGCTTTTTAGAATTGGTGGTGGATTGGGAACGACACACTGTACAAATCGACAGTCGCGACTCCCTCACCACGCTGAGCGAACTTGTCCTCCACGATCCTCTCTATCAGGCGTCATTGGGCAAGGATGCCTTCAGCAGAGGACGTGTGAGGGGATTGCTAATTTGGGCGACGAGTAGAATGCAGCTCAACCTCAAGAGATGACCCAGTTAAATGGAGCGCTAACCAATTGGTTGCTGAGGGATTGACTAGTTGTTGCTGTTGGGATTAAGTGTGAATGTAATTCAACTCTCCTCATATTTTGATGATGACAAGTGGTGATTTTAGTGCATGACAATTGAAACATGTTAAATGCATCGCCCATAGAACAACAATACTCAAAGAGCATGTTCCTAAACACATTTATTATTCATATACATGATAATTCAATTAACTAATGATTTATGTGTTTAATGCCTCAGGGACAAACATTTCTTGCAAAGGTAGTGTCGACACAACCATCATTGGTGTCGACACAATGGCTCAGAGCAAAGGCAGAAATGTGAAGAAAAGAACCTCTAGTGTCGACACTAGACCAGGGCAGGTCGACACTAGTGAGCCTTTCCAGAAGGCCTGCTTTTCAACTGACTGCGGCAGGTCGACACTACACAATCTCAGGTCGAGCCTTCCCAGAAGGCCTATTTTTCAGCTGACTGTGGCAGGTCGACACTACACAATCTCAGGTCGACACTAGAGCCTTCTCCCAGAGAATCAATTGGCCAGTCTAGGATAGTGTGTCGACACTACTCAAGGGTAGGTCGACACACTCCGGAATGTTTGGAACTTAAACTTCCTCCTGGACACGTGGCACCCTAGGGATTCGATGGATGGGCCTTGGAACTTGTGCCCACGAACCCCAAGGGTACCTTTGGATATTTTTGGTATAAATACTCCCTAATTGGCTATCCATCACATGAAGAGAGCTTCCAACCGCCTCCAAGAAAGCTTTGGCGGCAAGAGAGCCTCTCCTCCCAGGTTTTGCTCCCTCCTGTGCTTCTTCTCCACAATTCACACTTCTCCAAGCACAAGAATCGAAGGTTGATTAAGATGAAGCATTAGGATCAACTTCAAGGGAGCAGATGAAGTAGAAGCCAGCGATTGTGAAGCACTTAAGGAAGATCCCAAGATCAAAATTGCAGAGCATCGGCCAAGGGACTTCAAGTGATCAAGATCCTTCCAATTCAGCCTCTACAAGGGAGTCATCTTGAAGAACAAGAATTGTCGTCATCATATCTTAAGTCTTCTTGGTTCTTCTTGGCTATTCTAGAAATTGTGCATATTCCATTGCATCAATTTTCTTGAATTGGCCTTAATAGATCAGATCGTTACTAGAGGATCTGATTCTTGGTGTTTTTGTTCTAGCAAGTGTTTGTGAGCCTTTGTGCTTAGTTGTTGAGTCGTCGTACTCAGTTTGTGTTGTTGAGCAGTCTTGCTCAGAATCTAGAGTAGTATTGCTCTAGGTGGTGTGTGAGTTGTCTAACTCATTTGTGGAGTTGTCAGGCTCCAGTGTGTGTTGTGTTTTCAAGTTGATAGTGAATCCTCACTATGTGAGGGGTGGATGTAGGAGTCACATGGTGTGATTTCCGAACCACCTAAAATTTCTCTGTGCAGTGGTTTGCTTGGTTTCTAATTTTCAGTTGCGCTAGATGTATGCATAGGGCTGTGCAAACTCTCTTCTAATCAACTTGCTCATTCACTTCATTTACACAATTCTCACACCAATTGATTAGATTTGCTAAGTGTTCTTTCATATTATCTCTGATTCTAAGAACCGCTTTTAATTGACTAAGTTTCCGCTAAATTGGACTAGATCTATTCAACCCCCCCTTCTAGATCTTGTCCACACCTATTTCGATCCTAACAATTGGTATTAGAGCGGGTTTACACTTGATCTGAGTTGATCTGAGTAATTTCTGAGTGTTCTGTGTGTCTTGATTGTTTGCTTGTTTGTTTGCTAAGTATCTCTTCTTTGCACCATTTAATTGTCTTAATGGATTCAAGAGGGTTCATGGCTGAGGGTCACTCTATAAATAGGCCACCCTTTTTCAATGGAACAGACTACACCTATTGGAAGAATAGAATGCAGGTCTTCCTTAGAGCCCAAAACTATGAAATTTGGAAGGTAGTCGAAGTAGGTCCCTATGAAAATCAGGGGAGGAAGAGACCTGGACTAGGGAACAGATAAGGGGCCACTTTAAATTATAGTGCCATGAACATGATCCAATGTGCAGTCCACCCCAAAGAGTACTCAAGAATCTCAATGTGCAAATCTGCCAAAGAGATGTGGGATAAACTTGAGTTACTCTATGAGGGAACATCTCAGGTTAAAGAAACTAAGGCTAACATTCTTGTCTCTGAATATGAATTGTTTATGATGAAATCTAATGACATAATTTCTGAAATGTTTGCCAGGTTTATGATCATAGTCAATGGATTGAAGGCCTTAGGTAAGGACTATTTAGATGCTGACTTGGTAAGGAAAGTTCTACGTTCTCTCTCTTCAATTTGGCACACAAAGGCCACTATCATTGAAGATTCTAAAGATCTGTCCAAAATCTCTTTGGATGAATTGATAGGATCTTTAATGACATATGAAATTAATCTAAAGAGAAATGAAGAACATATAATCAAAACCAAGCCAGTAGCACTAAAGGCCTCATCTAGTAACAAAGACAAGAGTCTGGAGAAAACCAGTTCTGATGAGTCTGAGTCAAATGAGGATGAGATTGCCCTCATGATCACGCAATTCAGAAAATTCTTGAAGTATAGAAAAGGAAAACTTTTTGGCAAAAAGAAATTTTCATCAGGTAAAAGAAACACTTCCTTTTCTAATGCTAATTCTAACAAGAATAAAAAATCTGACGAAATTGTCATTTGCTACAGGTGCAACATGCCAGGACATATGAAGGGAGAATGTCTTGAAAACAAAAAGGAAAAGCACAAAAAGATTAACAAGTGCAAGAAGCCGAAGGCCATGGTAGCCACTTGGTCTAATGAAGACTCAAGTGAAAAGGAAGAAGAAGAAAAATCCTCAACCTCTGAAAGTGAATAGATCTGCTTCATGGCAAATAGCTCAGATGGAAAGGTAAGCACATCTTTCGAAGACTTTTCAGTTGAAGATTGGCAGGATGCATATGCTGAATTAGTTGAAAAATACACTGAAATGAGAAAAGAAAACAAACACATCAAAAAGAAAATTGAAAATATCTTGCACAATCAATCCTTCAACAAAAGAATTTGTGAGCTTGAAAATGAAGTAACAGAACTTAATTAAGAAAAGGAAAATCTTCTGAACTTAATTGATGAGATTAAGCTTGCCTCTCAAAAGGCCACCCATGAATTCAGAGAATTGTCTGAAAAGCTGGAAAGCAAAACAAAGATAAACAACAAAAGGTTGAAGAAATCAAAACCTTGGAAAACCAGCTAAAGGAAAAGGATGAAGTCATTGAAACCTTTACAAAAGGTAAGGACAATTTGGAGGCATTGCTGGGAGCCAAAATGAACTCAATTTCTCATGGACTAAGATTCAATAAACAGAAACCTAAGAAAGACAAATTGGTGAGAAAAAGGATAAAACACCATTGATTAAATTTGTCAAAGGTCCTAGTCTTGAGAACACTGAAAATAAGCAAACATCAAGCAAAACACCAAAAATTTCAAAAACTCAGAATCAAAACAAGGCAATCAGGTCGACACAGTCACCTGACAGGTCAACACTAGTTCACAAGAAGAAGGATTCTGTGGCTGTTGTGTCGACACCAGTCAAGGAGAGGTCGACCTGCTCAACAGCAACCAAAACAAACCACAAAATAAAAAATTCAAATAAAAATTTGAAAAATAAGAAAAATCCAAAGAAATCATTCATAAAAAACCTTGAACCTCCAAGATAGCATGTCAAGCTGATTGGACCAATTCTTAGAGCCAATGGTATTCCAACCCATGTTGGAATCATCCCCAATTCTTCTATCCAAATTTTCTGATGTACCAACAAAATCCTTGGATTCCACCTCCTCATCTAAATTCTCATATTCAAATGAAAAACTCCCCTCCTACTGAAAACAAAAACACTGGTGTTTTCATCCCTAAGGGAAAGAAGAAATTGAAAAAGAAAGAGAACACCACTGTAATAAAACAAAAATAAAAAACAAATCAAATTTGGGTGAGAAAAGATTTGATGATTATGTCCAAACATTCTGATGGGCCCAACTCTGTTTGGGTACCAAAATCTTCTCTCCACTGATTATTTTTGCAGGAAGGTCGTGCACCCAATTCAAATGTGTGGTTCCTTGACAGTGGGTGTTCAGGACACATGACTGGAGATAGAGCCAAATTTTCATTCCTGATTGAGAAGGAGGGAGGTTCAGTAATTTTTTGAGGTAAAAATAAAGGAAATATCATTGGATCTGGTAAGGTTGGTCAATCTTCCTCAAACTCTGTTGATAATGTTTTATTAGTTGATGGTCTAGATTACAATTTGCTCAGTATCAGCAACTATGTGACAAAGGTCACAAAGTTGTGTTTGAATCTGATTTCTGTAAGATAATTGATTCATCAACTGATAAAATAATTTTTTTTGGAAAAAGGGAAAACAATGTTTACATGATCAACCTCAATAAAAACATTTATGAAAATCTTTGCTTTGTTGCTAATAAAGATGAAATTGCATGGACTTGGCACAAAAGACTTGGCCATGCAAGTTTCAGACTAATGAATAAATTGTTAAGGCTGAATTTGGTTAAGGGTCTTCCTGAATCCTTTTCTAATATTGAAAATCAAGTTTGTGGGATTTGTGCCCAAGGAAAACAAACCAGGAAATCTTTTAAAACCTTCAATGAGGTACTCACATCTAGGCCACTAGAATTACTTCACATGGACCTCTTTGGCCCAACAAGAATTCTAAGTCTAAGTGGCAAAAGATATGGGTTTGTAATCATTGATGATTTTACCAGATTTACATGGGTTATTTTCTTGTCCCACAAAAGTGATACTTGCCTTGAGTTCAGGAAATTCTGTACCACTGCCTTAACAAACCTTCCATATAAAATCAAAAATATTTTGACTGATCATGGGGGTGAATTTGAAAACCAATCCTTTTCTGATTTATGTGCTGAACTTCAGATTTTTCACAAGTTTTCTTCACCAAGAACTCCATAACAAAATGAAGTTGTGGAAAGAAAGAATAGAACTCTTGTGGAAATGGCTAGATCCATGCTCTTAGAAAGCAATTTGCCCAAATCCTTCTGGGTTGAAGCTGTAAACACAGCAAATCACATTCTAAATAGAGCTTTGATCAGACCAAAAATCAGAAAACCCCCTATGAAGTATTGAAAAATAAAAAGCCAAATGTATCTTATTTCAAAACCTTTGGGTGTAAATGCTTTGTTCATAACAACAATAAAGAAAAGCTTGACAAATTTGATGCTAAGAGTCAGGAAGCCATCTTTCTTGGCTATTCTGAAGTGTCAAGAGCCTTTAGAGTTTATTCACTCAAAAACAAAAATGTTAAAGAGTCTCCACATGTTATCTTTGATGAAAATTCTTTTTCAACTAAAAGTTCTAAGCCTTGCAGGGAAAATCAAGACAGTGAAGAAGATGATTTCGTTGTGGACTCTTCACCAACTGTTGAGGAGCTTGAAGACACTGGTGAGAACTTGAACATCAATTCACCATCTTCAAGTGGATCAGGTAATGTTGCTCCAAATTTCAGTACCCCTCAACAGGTAATTTCTAAACATCGAATTTTAAGAGATCACCCATTGGATAATGTAGTTGGTAATTTGCATGATAGAGTTAGGACTAGATCATCATTCCTACATGCTCTTGAGGAAGACCCACTAGCTCTAATTTCCCAAATTGAACCAAAGTCAATTGATGAAGCTTTATCAAGTTCTGATTGGATTAATGCCATGCATGATGAACTTCATCAATTTGAAAGAAATCAAGTATGGGAATTAGTACCTAGACCTAGTGACCAAACAGTCATTGGCACTAGATGGGTTTTCAGAAATAAATTGAATGAATCTGGTCAAGTCATTAGAAATAAAGCTAGGCTAGTTGCAAAGGGGTACAATCAAGAGTTTGGAATTGACTTTGAAGAATCATATGCCCCTGTAGCTAGACTAGAAGCAGTTAGAATTTTCCTTGCTTTTGCATCCTCCATGAAATTCAAAGTCTATCAAATGGATGTTAAAAGTGCATTTCTAAATGGATATATAAAGGAAAATATTTTTGTTGAACAACCTCCTGGATTTGAAAATGAAAATCATCCTAACCATGTTTTCAAGCATCATAAGGCTCTCTATGGTCTTAAACAAGCTCCAAGAGCTTGGTATGACTGTTTGAGTTCCTTTTTAATTGAAAAAAGATATTCTAGAGGAAATGTTGATCAAACATTGTTCACAAAAACAGTCAATAATCAAATAATTGTTGTCCAAATTTATGTTGATGACATAATATTTGGATCAACCAATAAAGGCCTGTGTACTGAATTTTCAAATCAAATGAAAAATGAATTTGAAATGAGTTTAATGGGAGACTTAAAGTTTTTCTTGGGATTGCAGGTTAACCAAACACATGAGGGGATCTTCATAAGTCAAACCAAGTATGTCAAGGAACTTCTGAAAAGGTTTGGCTTTCAGAACCTCAAGCATTCAAACACACCAATTGCTATTAATGCTAAGCTAGAAGAAGACTCACTTGGTAAGTCAGTAGACCCAAAGACCTACAGAGGTATGATTGGTTCTCTACTCTATCTTACAACTTCTAGACCTGATATTCAGTTTTGTGTGTGTTTGTGTGCTAGATTTCAATCACATCCTAAGGAAAGTCACATGTTAGCTGTTAAAAGAATTTTCAAATATCTTGTTGGAACATGTGATTTAGGAATTTGGTATCCTGCTGGGTGCAAGTTAGATTTGATTGCCTATTGTGATGCTGACTATGCTGGATGTAAATTAGATAGAAAGAGCACAAGTGGCTTGTGTTTGTACTTAGGTGGGTGCCTAATTTCTTGGGCTTCTAAGAAGCAACATTCAGTTGCTCTGTCCACTGCAGAGGCTGAGTATGTTGCAGCAGGTAGATGTGGAACTCAAATTCTTTGTGTGAAACATCAACTTCTTGATTACAACCAAGAGTTAGGTTGTGTTCCCATCCTATGTGATAACACAAGTGCAATAAATCTGTCTAAAAACCCCATTCAGCATTCAAGAACCAAGCATATTGAAATTAGGCATCATTTCTTGAGAGATGAGGTAGCAAAGAAATCTTTTGAACTCCATTTCATAGAAACTGAAAAACAAATTGCTGACATCTTCACCAAACCTCTTCCTGACAGTAGATTTTCATCTTTGAGGAGAGAGCTTGGCCTTTGTAAATGTCCATTTTCTTGATCTCTCTCATTGGGTTTTGGTTAAGTGTTATGCACTTTCTGAGGGGGAGTTCTTTGCATCATAATTATCTTTGCTTCCTTGATTCATACTATCTCTCTCCATTTCACTTTCATGTCTTTTTAACAATGGATTCTTCAACTTACATTGTGTTGAATTTCTTGGTATATCAAATGGTGACTTGGAGAAAGGACAAGTTATGCTTGTCTGGACACTTTCACTATGCGAGAGTATATGTCTCCGCCAAGTACCAAGAAATGAATATGCAATGGCTGAAGGGGAGTCTTCATTGTTCAAAGAGAATAATTTTTTTTTCCTTGTTTAAACTCATGCATATCTTTGTCTTGATGGAAAGTTGATGAAATCATCATCTCAGGTGGAGCTTGAGAATTCACAAATCATCACTCTTGCAAAATTCAACATTTCTCTTGATTTACACCAACTTCCTTGCATGATATCCTCATTGAGTCAACTAGAACCTCAAAATGATCTTTTGAGTGATCTACTACATTTTTTCACAATCAACTCTCAACTACATTCCTCATCACTGAAGAAATTCAAAACTCTTTAAAAGACTGAAAATCAATGTGTGTCTTGATTCTAACCATCTTTTTTCAACTGACATGAAAGATAAATGATTTCCTTTTTAAACATTGTCTCCAAAACACACTCATCTCAACAGAGCAATGGCATCTATACTGAGAAACTACACACCTTCACAATGAATGAAGAGCTATGTATGTCATGAGGTATTATTGCTATCTCTGTTCAAAGGGGATTTCAAAATAAAAAAAATATTAAAAGCTCCATATTTCGATGATGACTGAGTAACTGAAAATATTGGCGTTTGATCAACGTATATTTTCAAGTCAAAAGGTTGTCTTTACCCTTTGAAACTTGATAATGGGTAAACTCTCAAGTATCCAGGAACTATGGTGTGTAAAAAGCATTAGTTCTTGAGTGAACAAGACTTACCACATTTGAAAGTTTGATTAAAAAAAAAAAAGTGTGTGTAACCAAGGAGAAATGCCTCAAAGGAATCATCATTCTTTCTCAACAGTTTGTTTTAAAGATGTTTGTCTTCATCACACTTGATTTCAATCTAAAAGATATTTGGATTTCCTTGTATTTGAAGAATTTAGTTGGTTGTTATTGATTGTTGGATGCATTATATCCCTCACTTTATCATTTTATTGGCTCAAATCACCTCATGATCATATCATGTTGGATGTTGTGTTAAAACATAAAATCTGTTGAATTTCTGCAATTTATGATCACTGAATTTTTTAGCATCTTAAAATTCCTTGAAATGTTAATTCCATTGATTGGTCATCATCCTAAAGATGTCCCAAAACTCCCACATTTTTCCCATGCTCAAATACTCACTTTTGTTCAGGCCAGGTCGACACTATCAGTCCCTAGTGTCGACACTACTTCCTGTCCGAGAAGCTTTAAGGCCTGGGCGCCGGTTAAACTCGTCTGAGTTCCTGCGGGGCATCACACCCCTAAAAACCCTTTTTATTTCCCATGTCGACCCCATGGCCATCCTTCCCCACTCAAATCGGCAGGAAACCCCCGTCCCCTTCCCTCCATCGACCCTTGCTTCCTCTTCTTCCCTTCATTTCTTCCTCCTCATCCCTGTTCTTCCTCCTCCTTGCTTCTATGGCGCCGAAACATCAACCTCGGCGTGGAGCAAGAGCCAGAGCGACGGCTCAAGCTATCCGTGTGGATGAACAGCCTCCCACTGAGCGGTGGAGTAAAAGAAGGCACGACCCTGTGGAGCAGCCAGGGCAGTCTTCAGCTTCCAAAAGAGGTAGGGCATCCTCCTCTGTCAGAGGTAGAGGTTCCTCGCACGCTAGACGGAGGATCTTGGTCTCCTCTCCTGAAGTCTCTGAAGAGTCCTCCTCAAACCCTTCTGAGTCTGAGGCCACACCTTCCAAACAAGTGCGTGAAGGTAGATCAATCCTAAAGCCCCGGATTGTCAACTTGGATGACAATGACCTTCGTACTACCTTTCCGGAAATCATTGAGTTTTTAGCTTTCAATCTTGGTTGCCATTTATCTCAGATTTCGGATTGTTTACCCTAGACTTGTCCAAGAATTCTACTTGAATTTGATATGTGATGAAGATGGTTACAAGTCTGAAGTTCAGGGTATTGCTATTGATTTGCCAATCTCTTTGGCTGCCACTTTGTTCAGAATTCCTGATGCAGGAACTAACTACCATGAGTTTGAATTTGATCTTCATGAAGCCTATACATTGTTGACTGGTCTTCCAGCAGATCCTTCTGATACAAAGCAGACTCATGTAAGCAAATTCAACACCAATAAATTCCCTCCAGTGTTGAGAACCCTTCACCACATACTCACTACCATCATAACTCCCCAAGGTGGTGGAAGGGATAGGCTTACAGACATCCAGAGATTTATGCTCTACTGCATGAAGAAAAATCTCAAGGTCAATCTCCATGTCATTATGTTTCAGATCATATCCGAGACCACCAGGAATGATCTACATAGGTCTCTTCCATATGCAGCCCATCTGACTCCTGTGTTTGAGCATTTTGAAATTCCTCTTGCAAATGAAAAGACTCAAACAATTCCCAAGGCAAATGTTTATTGCTTTAAGCATTTACAAAAGTTTATGGGGTTCAGACTTGAAGGTAATCATGTTAGGAGAGGACCAATTGTTGAAACACCTGAGGTAGTGGCACCTCCTGCTGAGGACCAGCCTCTTGCTGAGCACCAGCCTCCTGCTGAGGACCAGCCCCCCATCAATGAGGATTAGCCTCATGTTGAAGGAGACACCCAAGCTGAACCATTCACCCCTTCATTTCAAGATTCCTCTCCTGTTCACCCCTCTATGGACTTACCCAACTTCATCCCACAACCTCAATCTCAAGCTCACACCACTCCTGTCTTTGGTGGACCTACTGTTCCACCAGAGTTGTACTCCTTTTTAAATGAGAAATTTGAAGCTTTCACCTCCACAATTCAAGAAATGTCAGAAAGCTTCACCTTGAAAGTTCAAAGGCTTGAGAATGTTGTGACTGCTAAATTCATTGAGCAAAAGGCAGTTTCAGACTATGCTGCACAAAGGTTCAACAGGTTGATTGGGACAATGGCAGATGCTTCGGTTGAGCTGAAGAGCATCAAGACAAATGGAAAAAGTTCTTCTGGGAATCTTGGCAAATTCCCAAGCAGATGTCTTCAACACCAAGGAAACTCTTTCACAAATCTCTAAAACAAGATTGTCATTTGCTCATTTTGTTGATGACTTATATAAAGAACTTATCAGCCCACATTGATAATGAGATGACTGATATCAAGAAGGAATTGAAGAACATCAATAGTCATGGACTTGGTAGTTCATCCTCTAGTGCCCCATCATCAACTGTTGATTTGTCTGCTCTTCAGTACTCCATTTCTGACAATAGCCAAAGACTTGAAGAAATTGTTCATACAAGGCTCTCCACTATGCAGAAACAACTCAACATGAATCTTCATGCTATGGATTCAAGACTCAAAGCTATAGAGTCCATCCTCCTCCCAATTCCTCATCCTCCTCCTCAATCTTAATGTAATGTGTCTTTCCTTTAATGATGTCGAAGGGGGAGAAGATAGAAGAAAGTGTAAAGAAAGTTTTTTGTTGAAATACTTTTGTGAATGTATGAAAATGATCACATCCCTGTGAAGGCAAAGTTGTTTGCTTTAATGAAATGAAATGAAACATCTTTGTTTTCAATGTGATTGAGATTGTCTTTGAATGAATGTCAATGGATATCAATTGTATGTGGAATGTCAAGCTGCTTGGCTATTTGTGGAAATAGTTATCTTTAGTAACAACACTCTTGTGAATTAAAAAAAAAAAATTCAAATGTTACTAAAACTTGTTCAATAGCCTTTGACAATTGTGAACAAAAAGAGTTGAACATATCTCATTGTCATTCACTGTATTTCAAATTGGATGTGAATAATTGAATTGCTTAAAATCACACTTTGTTAAAACCTTCGAATTTTCATATGAACCTAATGTTGCCATCATCAAAAAGGGGGAGATTGTTGGGATTAAGTGTGAATGTAATTCAACTCTCCTCATATTTTGATGATGACAAGTGGTGATTTTAGTGCATGACAATTGAAACATGTTAAATACATCACCCATAGAACAACAATACTCAAAGAGCATGTTCCTAAACACATTTATTATTCATATACATGATAATTCAATTAACTAATGATTTATGTGTTTATTGTCTCAGGGACAAACATTTCTTGCAAAGGTAGTGTCAACACAACCATCACTGGTGTCGACACAATGGCTCAGAGCAAAGGTAGAAATGTGAAGAAAAGAACCTCTAGTGTCGACACTAGACCAGGGCAGGTCGACACTAGTGAGCCTTCCCAGAAGGCCTGCTTTTGAACTGACTGCGGCAGGTCGACACTACACAATCTCAGGTCGACACTAGTGAGCCTTCCCAGAAGGCCTCTTTTTTAGCTGACTGCGGCAGTTCGACACTACACAATCTCAGGTCGACACTAGAGCCTTCTCCCAGGGAATCAATTGGCCAGTCTGGGACAGTGTGTCGACACTACTCAAGGGCAGGTCGACACACTCCGGAAAGTTTGGAACTTAAACTTCCTCCTAGACACGTGGCACCCTAGGGATTTGATGGATGGGCCTTGGAACTTGTGCCCACGACCCCCAAGGGTACCTTTGGATATTTTTGGTATAAATACTCCCTAATTGGCTATCCATCACATGAAGAGAGCTTCCAACCGCCTCCAAGAAAGCTTTGGCGGCAAGAGAGCCTCTCCTCCCAGGTTTTGCTCCCTCCTGTACTTCTTCTCCACAATTCACACTTCTCCAAGCACAAGAATCGAAGGTTGATCAAGATGAAGCATTAGGATCAACTTCAAGGGAGCAGATCAAGTAGAAGCCAGCGATTGTGAAGCACTTAAGGAAGATCCCAGGATCAAAATTGCAGAGCATCGGCCAAGGGACTTCAAGTGATCAAGATCCTTCCAATTCAGCCTCTACAAGGGAGTCATCTTGAAGAACAAGAATTGTCGTCATCATATCTTAAGCCTTCTTGGTTCTTCTTGGCTATTCTAGAAATTGTGCATATTCCATTGCATGAATTTTCTTGAATTGGCCTTAATAGATCAGATCATTGCTAGAGGATCTGATTCTTGGTGTTTTTGTTCTAGCAAGTGTTTGTGTGCCTTTGTGCTCAGGTTGTTGAGTCGTCGTACTCAGTTTGTGTTGTTGAGCAGTCTTGCTCAGAATCTAGAGTAGTCTTGCTCTAGGTGGCGTGTGAGTTGTCTAACTCATTTGTGGAGTTGTCAGGCTCCAATGTGTGTTGTGTTTTCAAGTTGATAGTGAATCCTCACTGTGTGAGGGGTGGATGTAGGAGTCATATGGTGTGATTTCCGAACCACCTAAAATTTCTCTGTGCAGTGGTTTGCTTAGTTTCTAATTTTCAGTTGCGCTAGATGTATGCATAGGGCTGTGCAAACTCTCTTCTAATCAACTTGCTCATTCACTTCATTTACACAATTCTCACACCAATTGATCAGATTTGCTAAGTGTTCTTTCATATTATCTCTGATTCTAAGAACCGCTTTTAATTGACTAAGTTTCCGCTAAATTGGACTAGATCTATTCAACCCCCCTTTCTAGATCTTGTCCACACCTATTTCGATCCTAACAGTTGCCCCCTCCATGCACTTTGTTCTTGTGCCGATTTGGGAGGCTGTGGCGCATTAGTGGCCATTTATCGCTTCATCTCAAGCATAAAATTTGTCACCTTGAGATGCCAACGTTGCATCATTTCATACTTGGCATCATCAGACATTGCTTGAAATGCAGCTTGAGAGGGTGGAAATACTGCTTGATTGACGGGCACTCCATCATCGGGGATGTTCCTTTCGTCTCCTCGAATGCTTATGATCTCGTCAGCATCCAAGTCCGTCGGGGCATTTTGGACTTGCTCTGACTGCTGCTCCTGACCATGCCCTAGGATTTGAGTTTGCCGAGAAATGCCCGGCTGGGCCACCGATCGTGAAGACGCTGCCCTCCTCTCAGTCATCTTGGTGTTGCGGTAAACCGCGTCAAGTTGTTGATCATAGGTGTCGGGCCCTGGTGGGTCTTCGAGATTTTCATATGCTCTCGCCAGGTCCTTGCCAGAAGTGTAGTAAGTGTACACCTTCATCTTGTTGCCATCTTGAGACATTTTCACTGTCCTTCGCCTCTTGGGCTAAGGTGATGCCCCCAGTCTGTCAAAGATAGAAACTCATGGTGCTTGATCCTCAAGGTGAGTGCCCCCTTTTACCGGATTAGTTCCGTGCTTTGGGAGACAAAATTTGGCTTCATGTAGCTCCCTTTTCTCTTTTGTCCGCGAGGGCGTTGAGATTTCGGGCCCCTAGGAGGATCTTAAACGATTTAAACATACACAACTTTACAAGCACTATCATTTAAAAAGAAAATACACAAACTTACACAAACAGATAGGGATACCCTTTAGCCATTTCAGCGGCCAACTCCCAGGTATCCTCACCACCCAACCTATTTTCCCATCTTACCTTAACCAACTCAATTTCCTTATTTCTTAACTTCTTGATCTTTCGATCTGTGATCTGCACCGGATATTCTGGCATTGTCATATCTGGCCTCAGGTCACCACCTTGATATCTAATTATCTGAGCTGGATCTTCAATACATTTCCTTAACATGGAGACGTGGAAAATATCATGCACATCCGCAAAATCAGCTGGCAAATCCAGCCTATAAGCCACTTCCCCAATTCTTTCAATTACATGGAAAGGTCCCACATACCTCGGACTCAGCTTCCCAGATTTACCAAACCTCATTATACCTTTACTTGGGGAAACTCTCAGAAAAACAAAATCTCCCACCTCAAACTGAAGTGGTCTCCTCCGCACATCTGCATAACTTTTCTGCCTACTTTGAGCTGCCTGCAATTTTTCTTTAATAAGCTTTACTACTTCAGTGGTTTGCTGAATTAATTCAGGACCCACTAATTGCCTTTCTCCCACTTCATGCCAGTTCAATGGAGTTCTACATGGCCTTCTATATAAAGCTTCATACGGTGCCATTCCAAGACTGGTATGATAACTATTATTGTAGGCAAACTCAACCATTCCCAAATGATGTTCCCAACTACCTCCCCAAACTAAACAACAAGCTCGCAACATATCTTCAATTGTCTGAATGGTTCTTTCTGTTTGACCATCTATCTGGGGATGATAAGCGGAGCTATATCTCAACTCAGAACCCATCACCTTTTGCAAACTTCTCCAAAAACCAGAAGTAAATCTTGGATCTCTATCCGATACAATAGTCTTTGGAATACCATGCAGTGGAATAATTCTTTCAACATAAACATTTGCCAATCTGTCCACTGTCCAAGACATACTTACTGCCACTAATCTGCATACCTTAGTCAATCTGTCAACAAACACCCATATTCCATTATGCCCAGAATTTGTCCTTGGTAAACCTGCTACAAAATCCATTGCAATATCATCCCACTTCCACTGTGGAATGGGTAACGGTTGCAACAGACCTCCCGGTTTCTGGTGCTCTGCTTTAATCTGTTGACAAATGGCACATCTTGCCACGAATTCTGCTATTTCTTTCTTCATATGACGCCACCAAAAATGCTTTTTCAAATCATGGTACATTTTAGTACTACCCGGATGAATAGTGTACCTTGATTTATGAGCCTCTTATAGAACACGCTGCTTCACTTCTCTTTCTGCAGGAACAAACAACCTGCCCCTAAGCCTGACCACACAATTATCATCAATTGAGACTCCTTCTATTTTCACAATTTCGGGTAAACCTGCATCTGCTCTTTGAGCCTCAATAATCTGCCAATATAAAGACGGCTCTACAACACTAGCAGCTAGAATTGCCTGACGCTGACTGCTGGGCACATACAAAGAATTCTCTGCTACCTCTTCATACAACTTCCATTCTTTAATCATCATTAAATTCATATATGCCTTTCTGCTCAAAGCATCGGCCACAACATTGGCCTTACCCGGATGGTAAGCCAAACTGAAATCATAATCTTTCAACTGTGGCGGAATGCCTCGGCCAAGCCCGTTAAACCAATAACGCACTTGACCCGAGTCCGCCTCCCGCGAACAGGCCGGAGCCTCGCAAGGGAAACCAAACCACAGTCCGTGTAAACATAAAGGAACACACCACATTTCATATATAATTTTTCACAATTTACATAGCCATATTCCATTAAAACTGTAAAGGTATACAAAAGTCTGGGGCATACCCCGAGGTACAACAAAAGAAAGTAAACAACTATAAAACTACAAAGCTACAAGGCTACACTGCTGAAGTACTACTCCGCTGGAGGTACTGACCCTGCTCCGCTACGACGCGGCCCAGAACTGGACGTCGGACGGGAAACGTCCTCCTCGCCCTCACCTGTGGGGGTAGGGGTGAGCCTCTCTAGTCACTGGCTCAGTAGGGAACTCCCCCAAAGCCGAACAAACCACAAACCACAAGTACAAAACAGTAAACAGTACCAACAACATATAAAACAGCTAAGCAGTAAGTAAAGCTGTAAAACTACTCACTGTCTGCCGACTACGAGAAACAACTGTAGTAACTAAACGGCAAACCCAAACAGGTGTACAAGCCAAAGTAGAGACAGCCAACACGAGCCACGTAAACTGGTTCGCGACACCAGAAACTGACTCGGACAACTAACACAGGTCCACCTCTCAGTCTCACAGCCACGGACGAAGGGTCCAACTGCCGCTCCACGTAAAAAGGTCAAACAACTGTGGAGACCAACTAAAACACCACAACCTGCAAACCACACGGTCACAGGCCCATGCCTGGCACCTCCAGTGACCCTGGCCTGGGCTCGCTAGAGTGAGGCACTGGAAAAAGGACTAGCTGGGGTCCAGTACGTCTACTGGTGTCTGTACCCCCAACTACGAGCGCGCTACAAGTGACTAAAAACAACCACAACTGTCACTGTCCCACTGTCGTCTTTCCCTCAGCCGGACGTACAACTCTAACACAAGAGTGAGGGTGTCCAGGTCAGACGACACAGACCTCGACGGTACAACACAAGTACCGGGACAAAGCCCCGAGCTAACAGCCTGGCTCACAAAGAACCTGGGGCACCCAACTGGAGAGGTAACCACGGTAGGCGTCGTACTACTCGTCACGTACACAAAACCACGTGCACGTCACACACAAACCACGTGAAACCTCACGCAAACCACAAGTAACCACTGGTCCACTATATGTAAACCCAACTGACTAGCGTACACAACGCGCAGTCACCGAAGTAAACACTTAACAGCATATCTTGTATGCTAAATACGAGAACCATGTGCACTTAGTGCACCTCGTATGATACCACACATGCATTATCGATAAAACACCATAAATAGCCACTTCTGTTCATATAGGAGTAGGCGGCCACATCGATTGCCGCTTACAGTAAGTAGACGACAAGGTCTCTGGCCGTCAACCTCCTGGCTGAAGATCTGGGCGGCAAACGATGTTGACGCCAAGTTCCCCGGCCTTAAACCCTGCAGAAACCCTAATCCGGTCCTGCGAGTTTTCCACTCATTCATATTACAGAAAAACATGTAAATGCTATTCCTCTAGCATGATAGAACCCAATACAACCCAATTATACATGCTTTACACATTAAACTACACAAACCACCCATTATTCCGCATGGTGCAACTTTATCCAAACATGGATTATCATACTGGTTCAAGTAGTTATGATGTGTTTTAATGTTTCTACGGAGCTACCAGGGTTCGTCCCCTACCTCAGAACGCGTTAGAATCTCCCGCAACTCCCCGGTTTACGCCGAGCCCTCCGCGAACTCCCACGCGAATTGCACCACGCCGCGACGTTTCCTCGCGCAATTCGGCGACGCCGCGCGTCCCACGATCGACCAGCCACTCCTCGATACCTGTTAGAACCTTCAAAGACTCGGGGGCAGCAAGCTGGGGCAAGAGGGAGAGAGGGTGAGCTGAGAGAGCTGCCCTCGGGTGAACATATAACCTGCTGAACTGACAGGTTGGCGTCAACCCCCTTGTCGCCCACATGCACCGCCAGACTAAACGTCCACAAAAGATGCCGTCAAGTTCATGATGTAAACGTCAATGAACCTGGACGCCAACAGTCAACGACCACCCCTTGGCCGCCAACTCAGATAGAACAGCAGCAGGTCCTATTCCAATTCAGGACCTACCCTGCTCTTCACCTGCTCAAGCCACGCAATCACACCATGCATTCCACACACCCAATTCACACTGGCCTCACAACGGCCGCCACAACCACAATGCACATGATCCGCATGGATCCGAAAAGCACGCGACGTTACATTACTATCATCTAAAAAGAAAATTTCGACCTCGAAATTCATAACACAACACAAAGTTAAACGATTTAAACATTCACAACTTTACAAGCACTATCATTTAAAAAGAAAATACACAAACTTACACAAACAGATAGGGATACCCTTTAGCCATTTCAGCGGCCAACTCCCAGGTATCCTCACCACCCAACCTATTTTCCCATCTTACCTTAACCAACTCAATTTCCTTATTTCTTAACTTCTTGATCTTTCGATCTGTGATCTGCACCGGATATTCTGGCATTGTCATATCCGGCCTCAGGTCACCACCTTGATATCTAATTATCTGAGCTGGATCTTCAATACATTTCCTTAACATGGAGACGTGGAAAATATCATGCACATCCGCAAAATCAGCTGGCAAATCCAGCCTATAAGCCACTTCCCCAATTCTTTCAATTACCTGGAAAGGTCCCACATACCTCGGACTCAGCTTCCCAGATTTACCAAACCTCATTATACCTTTACTTGGGGAAACTCTCAGAAAAACAAAATCTCCCACCTCAAACTGAAGTGGTCTCCTCCGCACATCTGCATAACTTTTCTGCCTACTTTGAGCTGCCTGCAATTTTTCTTTAATAAGCTTTACTACTTCAGTGGTTTGCTGAATTAATTCAGGACCCACTAATTGCCTTTCTCCCACTTCATGCCAGTTCAATGGAGTTCTACATGGCCTTCCATATAAAGCTTCATACGGTGCCATTCCAAGACTGGTATGATAACTATTATTGTAGGCAAACTCAACCATTCCCAAATGATGTTCCCAACTACCTCCCCAAACTAAACAACAAGCTCGCAACATATCTTCAATTGTCTGAATGGTTCTTTCTGTTTGACCATCTGTCTGGGGATGATAAGCGGAGCTATATCTCAACTCAGAACCCATCACCTTTTGCAAACTTCTCCAAAAACCAGAAGTAAATCTTGGATCTCTATCCGATACAATAGTCTTTGGAATACCATGCAGTGGAATAATTCTTTCAACATAAACATTTGCCAATCTGTCCACTGTCCAAGACATACTTACTGCCACTAATCTGCATACCTTAGTCAATCTGTCAACAAACACCCATATTCCATTATGCCCAGAATTTGTCCTTGGTAAACCTGCTACAAAATCCATTGCAATATCATCCCACTTCCACTGTGGAATGGGTAACGGTTGCAACAGACCTCCCGGTATCTGGTGCTCTGCTTTAATCTGTTGACAAACGGCACATCTTGCCACGAATTCTGCTATTTCTTTCTTCATATGAGGCCACCAAAAATGCTTTTTTCAAATCATGGTACATTTTAGTACTACCCGGATGAATAGTGTACCTTGATTTATGAGCCTCTTCTAGAACACGCTGCTTCACTTCTCTTTCTGCAGGAACAAACAACCTGCCCCTAAGCCTGACCACACAATTATCATCAATTGAGACTCCTTCTATTTTCACAATTTCGGGTAAACCTGCATCTGCTCTTTGAGCCTCAATAATCTGCCAATATAAAGACGGCTCTACAACACTAGCAGCTAGAATTGCCCGACGCTGACTGCTGGGCACATACAAAGAATTCTCTGCTACCTCTTCATACAACTTCCATTCTTTAATCATCATTAAATTCATATATGCCTTTCTGCTCAAAGCATCGGCCACAACATTGGCCTTACCCGGATGGTAAGCCAAACTGAAATCATAATCTTTCAACTGTGGCGGAATGCCTCGGCCAAGCCCGTTAAACCAATAACGCACTTGACCCGAGTCCGCCTCCCGCGAACGGGCCGTAGCCTCGCAAGGGAAACCAAACCACAGTCCGTGTAAACATAAAGGAACACACCACATTTTATATATAATTTTTCACAATTTACATAGCCATATTCCATTAAAACTGTAAAGGTATACAAAAGTCTGGGGCATACCCCGAGGTACAACAAAAGAAAGTAAACAACTATAAAACTATAAAGCTACAAGGCTACACTGCTGAAGTACTACTCCGCTGGAGGTACTGACCCTGCTCCGCTACGACGCGGCCCAGAACTGGACGTCGGACGGGAAACGTCCTCCTCGCCCTCACCTGTGGGGGTAGGGGTGAGCCTCTCTAGTCACTGGCTCAGTAGGGAACTCCCCAAAGCCGAACAAACCACAAACCACAAGTACAAAACAGTAAACAGTACCAACAACATATAAAACAGCTAAGCAGGTAAGTAAAGCTGTAAAACTACTCACTGTCTGCCGACTACGAGAAACAACTGTAGTAACTAAACGGCAAACCCAAACAGGTGTACAAGCCAAAGTAGAGACAGCCAACACGAGCCACGTAAACTGGTTCGCGACACCAGAAACTGACTCGGACAACTAACACAGGTCCACCTCTCAGTCTCGCAGCCACGGACGAAGGGTCCAGCTGCCGCTCCACGTAAAAAGGTCAAACAACTGTGGAGACCAACTAAAACACCACAACCTGCAAACCACACGGTCACAGGCCCATGCCTGGCACCTCCAGTGACCCTGGCCTGGGCTCGCTAGAGTGAGGCACTGGAAAAAGGACTAGCTGGGGTCCAGTACGTCTACTGGTGTCTGTACCCCCAACTACGAGCGCGCTACAAGTGACTAAAAACAACCACAACTGTCACTGTCCCACTGTCGTCTTTCCCTCAGCCGGACGTACAACTCTAACACAAGAGTGAGGGTGTCCAGGTCAGACGACACAGACCTCGACGGTACAACACAAGTACCGGGACAAAGCCCCGAGCTAACAGCCTGGCTCACAAAGAACCTGGGGCACCCAACTGGAGAGGTAACCACGGTAGGCGTCGTACTACTCGTCACGTACACAAAACCACGTGCACGTCACACACAAACCACGTGAAACCTCACGCAAACCACAAGTAACCACTGGTCCACTATATGTAAACCCAACTGACTCGCGTACACAACGCGCAGTCACCGAAGTAAACACTTAACAGCATATCTTGTATGCTAAATACGAGAACCATGTGCACTTAGTGCACCTCGTATGATACCACACATGCATTATCGATAAAACACCATAAATAGCCACTTCTGTTCATATAGGAGTAGGCGGCCACATCGATTGCCGCTTACAGTAAGTAGACGACAAGGTCTCTGGCCGTCAACCTCCTGGCTGAAGATCTGGGCGGCAAACGATGTTGACGCCAAGTTCCCCGGCCTTAAACCCTGCAGAAACCCTAATCCGGTCCTGCGAGTTTTCCACTCATTCATATTACAGAAAAACATGTAAATGCTATTCCTCTAGCATGGTAGAACCCAATACAACCCAATTATACATGCTTTACACATTAAACTACACAAACCACCCATTATTCCGCATGGTGCAACTTTATCCAAACATGGATTATCATACTGGTTCAAGTAGTTATGATGTGTTTTAATGTTTCTACGGAGCTACCAGGGTTCGTCCCCTACCTCAGAACGCGTTAGAATCTCCCGCAACTCCCCGGTTTATGCCGAGCCCTCCGCGAGCTCCCACGCGAATTGCACCACGCCGCGACGTTTCCTCGCGCAATTCGGTGACGCCGCGCGTCCCACGATCGACCAGCCACTCATCGATACCTGTTAGAACCTTCAAAGACTCGGGGGCAGCAAGCTGGGGCAAGAGGGAGAGAGGGTGAGCTGAGAGAGCTGCCCTCGGGTGAACATATAACCTGCTGAACTGACAGGTTGGCGTCAACCCCCTTGTCGCCCACATGCACCGCCAGACTAAACGTCCACAAAAGATGCCGTCAAGTTCATGATGTAAACGTCAATGAACCTGGACGCCAACAGTCAACGACCACCCCTTGGCCGCCAACTCAGACAGAACAGCAGCAGGTCCTATTCCAATTCAGGACCTACCCTGCTCTTCACCTGCTCAAGCCACGCAATCACACCATGCATTCCACACACCCAATTCACACTGGCCTCACAACGGCCGCCACAACCACAATGCACATGATCCGCATGGATCCGAAAAGCACGCGACGTTACAACCACTCCCAAAAAGTTTGGAGATCCGACGACGGCGGGGAAATCCCCGAACACCATTGGAGTCGCCAAGTAGCCATTCCTGGCATGGCTGGCTACGACGAGGGGGCCGTAATTAACCGCAACCATCTCAGCTATGGGGTTGATGGCGGAGAAGCTTTAAGAAGAAAGGTTGGAGCCCAATCGGAGGTGGGGGTGGGCATGGCCCCCCTCCTCCTATAAAAGGAGGGGGGGGGTCCCTCATGCCCCACCTCCATCCGAGCACAAGGGGGGGGGGGTAGTTTTGCCATTTTTTTAGACTTTTCAAAGGTATTTTTGCAAAGGGTAATTTCTATGGTATTTTTGCAATTTTTTCAGGACTTTTGTGAAATTTGATGGGTTCGGGATTTGATGGATTTTGTGGAATGGTTTGGTTGGGATTTGGGTGGATTTTGGACTTTGGGAAATTGTTTGGTAGGGATTTGTGGGATTTGGGAGGATTTTAGGCTTTGTGGAGTTGAGATTTATATGGGGTAATTTTCTAGATTTATTCCACGGGGTTTCTCTTTGATGGTTTTTTTTGGGATTTTAGCCTTTGTGGGGTTTTGGGATTTTGGGTATTTTTGGGATATTTTCTGGATTTGTTCCAAGGGGTTTTTGGTGGTCTTTTTGGTCTTGAAGGGTTTGGAATTTCTGGGATTTTGACTTGGTTTGGTCCATTTGTGGGGCTTTTGGGCCTTGGGGTTTTGGGCTATTTGTGGGGTTTGAGGTTTGTGGGTTTTGGCTAAGTTTGGGCCATTTATGGGGATTTGGGGCCTTGGAGTTTTGGGCTATTTGTGGAGTTAGAGGCTTGTGGGTTTTTGGCTAAGTTTGGGCCATTTCCCTTTGCCTCACATGGACACGGTTTAATACCGTTTGCCCATGAAGAATTGGCTTTTATAGTAAAAATAAATGTTTGTTTCATATTTCTATGGACAGATAATTTTTACAGCCAACATGCATATAGTCACTTTGCTCCAGTTCCTGCTGATCTGCTTCCCTAGCTCTTTTCAAGACCAGGGAATTTCCTTTCGAGTCAATCTTTCCCCTTTGTATCAAGGTCTCGATCCAATCTTAAACAATTGGACATCTATTCGTAGGATGCAACAGCATGGCATGGTACCGGCAATACATGGGGTGGTTTATCTCCTCCTTGGTGTATGTCGGCGGTGGATCATGTGCCATCACATAGCCTCCTCTTAGAAGATTATCAGAAATCTTGTTAGTGTCTTATTTCATGATGGAGTTTTGATGAGAAAGCCGCTATCTTGGATACTAGAGGGTGGGGACAATGCTGGAGGAACCAGCTTTTGCTGTCTTCGGTTCTGGGAATATGAATGCCACCATTGTATAGATTTTGGGTGGATGGATGACGTTGACCGAATGGGTAATAACGTCGACTGAGTGATTCACCCATTCGCGAATGTGAGGCTGCGGCGGATCAACACGAGAGCTGCCCAGGTCGATGACTCCTTAGTTGATCCAGACATCAACTTTATCTTTGAAGGCCCGACAGTCTTCCAAGTCATGTCCCGCGACTTGTTGATATATACAATAGTTCGTCGGGATACATGTTGGTGGCTGGTAGCCTAATAACCCTCCTCGTAGGCAAGCACGGAAAAGTGCCAGAGTCCGATGCCGCGTGAAAGAATATAGTCTTTTTGTCGCCTCATCATCGGACGGACTTGAAGATTCCTCTGATAGCCATCCTCCAGATGGGGGACGAGTCGGAAGTGTAGATGTGGCCATCAGGGCTGGGAGTCTGTGATGGAGAGCAGTCAAACGAGCGTCCATGCTCCTCAAGTATAGAAGCACCTTGCGTTGGCCGTGTTGCAGCTATTGGAGCTGCCTTTCGAGGCTTTGCACCGCTTCTGGCAACGACTATGTCCCAGGGTCGAGAAATAATGGGTCTCGTGCCCGTTTGTGGATTAAGAGTCCCATGGATCGGCCTCAAACATATCAAATCTGGGGATCGGAGTATTAACATGGATCACATTGTCCGATTGCTTCGATTGATCCCAAGCATGAGGCTGTGGAGGATCAACCAAATTGCCTTGCAATGCAATGAGGCGGCTCTGGATCAACTTTTGCACTTCATTCTTGAAGACATAGCAATTTTCAATGAAGTGCCCCAGCATGCGGTGATAGAGGCTAGTGTTCGGCTCATGCACCTTACCTAGCCTTTTTGGCCCTGGGAGTGTGATCAAGTCTTTCTTCACACATAAGCTAAAGAACTTTCTTGTGTGCTCTTTTTTGAAGGAGTAGGGTGTGTTCATGCACTCGGGCAACGAAGGCAGAGGCGGCCTTCCTTCTGCCATCTTGCTTGGAGCACCGGAGATTGAGACCTTCTTTCTCTAGTCTACGGGAGCGAAGTCCAAAGCATTGACTTCTTTACCAAAAGCACGCTTCTTATTTGATTTGTTTCTGGAGGAAGTATGTGTCCGGTTGTCGGTAAAGAACATTTGAATCACCGCGATGACCGAGTTGAGCTGGTCGAAGCCTTTGATATTGGTGCCTAGCAGCTTTTCACTTATCTCGGCCACTAGGCCTTGCTGACAGATGGTAATAGCATCCTCTTGCATCGGGGGATTGTGGCACCTCATGCTGAAGTCTCACCACTGCTTGATGAAGTCAAGTGTCGTTTTACCTTTTCATTGCTTGAGGGAGAATAGCTCTGCTAACAACACCTTTCTTTCGACCGTTTAGAAACGGTCGATGAATTTCTTTTGCAGGTCGGCCCAATCAACAATGGAGTTGGGCCTTAGCCTTGAGTATCATTGGAAGGCGATTCCCATCAGGGAGGTTGCAAAATAGCAGAGGAAATAAGATTCATCAAATGGCAAATCTCACATCGTTGTTATATAATAGGTCAGGTGCTCATTTGACGAGCCCTGTCCGTCAAACTTTTGCTATTTTGGTGCCTTGGGGCAATCCGGTGGAAACTTTTTAAATTGATGGTGGACGAGATATGGCACACTGTACAGATCTACAGTAGCGGTCCCCTAGCCTCGCTGGGCAAAATGGTCATCCACGATCTTTTCAATCATTGGCAACTGGGCTACAATGTCTTCACCGGCGGATGCTTCGGAGTTCCCCAGCGTGGCTGCTGGCGGATCGACATTATAGTTATTGGGCGTGGCTGCCTGCTGGTTTTTCAGTAAGTAATAATGGTATTAAAGAAGAATAATGTACAAAACCTTTGATCATACAAGCCATGACCTAAAGGTGAAAGTCAACTAGAGGAGTTCAGGAGAGTGCACCCCTACCTCAAAGAGGAGGAATGTTCTCACTCCACCAAACTGCACTCTAGAATAACAAAACTAAAAACCTCAAGTAACTAAATTAATCCATGACTACACAAACCGTAGACTATGGAAGAATGAATTACAAGCCAAAGTTTTATACCAAGCTTCTCCTATGCACCTTTCTGAATGAATGGTAGGAACCCAATACTTGTGTAGCTGATATTCCAAATAAACCATAAAGATTAGTAGATGAAAGCCCAAGCAAAGAATTGCAATGTAGAATCATAAGTTAAATCAAACATTCTAGAACTAGTTAGACTAATAGCTATAAAATGAACTAATCTAGTGAATGGAGAAGTTGAACCTAGTTAGAACCCCTTTCTCATGATTAGATAACTTAGCATTCTTCTCCATGTTGATTAGATCAGGCACATCGCCATGTTGATGTCTTCTCTAACCATTTTGGTTTGCCATCGGCATGAGGCAGCGTGGTGCATTTGTGCCTACCTATTGCCCCATCTCCATCATGAGGTTGGTCATTTCGGCCTGACAGTGCTGCATAACATCATATTTGGTGTCATCTGTTATCGTCTGGAAAGCAACCCTGGTCGGCGGCATGAAGACAGCTCGGGTCGTCCTCTATCAACTAGGAGTTTTCCATCCTCAGGATGGAGGCTTGCGACCTCATCTTCATCCGCTCCTTCACGGTCATCTTGGATTTGGCCCGGGAGTGACCCGTGATCATATTCGGGTGGAGGCTCCATGGTTAGCCCCTGATTTGATGGTCCAACCTGACCATCGTACTATCCTTGAGGAGGTCTTCTAGCAGCACTTTAGGTATATCGGTGAACAACATCACCTCCACGGCCAGGTTCATCTACCCTGGCTGTGTCCGTAGGGACGCCGGATGGCTCGGCCAGGTCTGTACCATATAACAGGTGAAGATTTTCATCCCCCCACCTTCTTCGTGAGTCCACAACACCCTTCGCTTTTTCGGCTTTTGTGCGCCTGGGTGAAATGTTGCCCCCAGACTGTCAAAGACTGAGGTGCTCAGTCTTTCGAAGACTGAGACTCGTGGTGCAAGAGTTTCATGACAACTTTTATTATCCCCTGCGGTAGGTTCTGCCTAGGAGGGGATGAAGTTGGGCTTCCGATATATCCCCCTCCTCTTCTGTCTGCGAGGACGAGGAGGTTCGGGGCTCTAAGCTTTTTCTGGCTCAGAATGTGATTTCTTCGGGTCTTCAGCGGGTTGGCCCACTCTTCCTTGCTGCATTTGACGAACCTTCTGCTTGGTGACCCACATTTGCCTCATTTTGCGAGGCTGGTGAGGCGCCAAGCTGGACGCTAGCTCAAGTTGGGATCCTTTTCAGGAGTCCCGTTTGCTTTGACTCATCCCCTGGAGGGGAGCGAATTGGTTGGAGGTGGATATGGTGGGGACACATCTGTCCCTTGGCATGATCGGCTCACCTCCATCAAGCCAGACGCGTACATCTCCAACGAGAACAGTTTTGCCAGAGTTGGAGGTGATCGCCTTGGGCTTATTACCCTTCGGCCCTAGTGCTTCCCCCTTTTTGTAGGGACTGCGATGCAAGGGATGGTGTTTACTGAGAAGACTCGGCCTTGATTTGGGCAGAGCTTAATACCCCCAGCCGTTGTTCCTTTCGATGTTGTTGCCGACGTTATCTGGATGGTGGGCATCACCCTTAGGAACTAGGGAGAACCCACGACAGTTGGGAAGTCGCTGAAGACCATGGAAGTGGTAAGGTAACCACATTTGGCGTGGTTGGCGACGACGACCGGACCGTATGTAACCGCTGCCATTTGCTTCAGTCAAATTGTTTGCAGGTGGACATAGGCATTTCACACCGGCTTCAACTCCTTTCGACCTTGCAGTGTGGATGTCAGCCATCATATAACCCTTGGTGGCATAAGGTCTTTTTACATATGTATTAAAGGCATGAATGGTACCACCGGACGTGCCAAACTATGGAACGTGGGAGATTTATACACGTATGTATATATGGATGTATATATTATCCATTTTGTATGAAAGATATATGGGTGCATGTATATCTATGCATCGGCGTGCCAGACTGTTTAAAATAAACAGACAAAGTTTGATATTTATGAGGTGCATCGGGTATAGGCCCTAAGCCCTCGAACATTTATATGTATATATTCCGTGCGCATTCCTTTTATCAGGCGATTGGAGTGATCGTGTACTAGACCATTCCCCACCGAATGGAGTTAGTGTTTTATTTACATCGAGTAAAAACTCGAAGACCTTCAATACCATACGTTTGTTAAAAGACCTTGCCACTATTAAGAGGTTATGAATGGAATTTTAGACATCCACAATTATTTTGTTCACATTTGCATTTATATCCTTAATGGGGGTTTATATGCCACCATTAAGTGTTTACAAAGCTTTACAAAGCAATATCCCGCCTCTATGCGTGCTATTTTAAACATGGGAAGACTTTCTACAAAAGAGCATTGTCAATATATATAGACCTGCAGTGCTTTCATTTCACCAATAGTCTTTCACTAGAGCACTGGCAGAGGACCATTCACCGCCTGCGTACAGAAGGCAGCCAGAGGTACCTTTCTCCCTACGGCTCAAACAAGCCCCAAAAGATCCCCACCAGTCTCCTTCCAACCTGTATATCTTTGGTGTTCAAAATTAATAAACCCCGAGGCTATTCCCAGGGCTTTTCGGTCATTTCTCGACCTCCTGGGGCTTTTCAGCCGTATCTTGACCTCCCGAAGTTTTTTCAGCCATATCTCAACATGTCCAAGGGTTTCCGCCATTATTTGACAATCCCAAGACTTGGAGTGGCCTGCCATAAGCCGGGCCAAGGAGAGAACACATCGTTTCATAGAAACGGCGTGGGTCCTGCTCCACTGGGCCGTGCAAACGACATGAGCCAGGTCTGTCTGTCATTTCTTGACTTTTCAGAGCAGTTCTAGATATTTCCGTCATTGATTGACTTTCCTATATGCTCCTGCCATTTATCGGCTTGCTAGGAATTCTCTGCCATTTATTGACATTTTTCAAGAACTCCCAATATGTTCAGGCTTAAGTCGTACCCAGGAGAGCGCACACAGCTTCATAGAAGTGGCGTGGGTCCTGCTCCACCGAAATCAACAAAAGACGTGAACCTTCATATTGTTTCTTGCCATTTTCTCCACCACAGGGACGTATCTTCAATTTTTTAGACAGCGTGTGTATTCTTGTACTTTTCCAGAACAACAGGGGTATTCCTGTAATTTTTGGACAGTAGGGGTATTCCTATAATTTTCCAAGACAGTAGGGGTATTCCTATAATTTTTAGAACAACAGGGGTATTTCCTACAATTTTTTAGACAGCAAGACATACGTGTAATTTAATACACATGCACAAACTTTTTGTCCTTAGGGGACTTTGTGTAATTTTACACAAGTCATGCCCACATGGGGTCTTCATATTTTTTGAAGGACAAACATCCCCGTGGGGTGTGAAGGGGGGGGGGGGGCCTTCATCTGTAGCAACCCAATATTTTAAATACCTAAATAAATAAAAATAATGGGAGAAATGGATCCAATAAAACCCAATAAATATTAAAAAGGTATGGGCTTGATTTAATTAGCTCATGCAAAGGCTAATGGGCCAAATTAGGAGTAAGGGTTGAGAACCAAGAACAAATATGCAAAAATTCGTAACCATAATTATGGGAAAAATAGAAAAGGGTAAAAGAGGGATTGAAACCATGGCAATTAGCCATGAATGGCAAGCCAAATTGCCACCCACCATTGCAGCAACCTTCTAGAGGGTTTTCCACTCCAAATGGGAGGGGAGATCACCAAAACAAGGAAGGGAAGAGTTGGAAATCGCATTCCCCTTTCCTAGTTCCATTAGGATATGAAATACAACCGAAACATATAAGAACTCGTCCTAAAACTAATAGGGAAGGTTCACATACTTGTTGGGGTCGTGGGAGGCGGAGCTAGGGCTTCAGGAACGGAGGAGAACGGCTGGAGAAGGGAGCTTCTTCCCCAACCGCACTGTGCCTCAACCTGTGCACAACCAAGACTCTAGGCTTCACAAAGGTAGGTATTCTCGGGCCAAAGATGAAACTAAATCATCCTATCTTGTAGAGCATCTTGTCTACTTTCGTTTGCAAGTGATATTCCCAATTTGTATCATGTAATCATCGAGTTATAAGCGTTTTCCCATCGTTGCGCATATCTGTCCCGTTTCTTGTTCATGCATGTTTGCACGCCTTACGAGACCAAACTAATTCGGTCCAAAGGCATAGATCTCTTCATCTTGATGATCTCTACAAGTTCCATATTCATCACTTTGACCCATGTGCCCCCGTTTAAGAGATATAAGTGTTGCATGAATGTCGCTACATGTTCCTGTGTTTTCTGCTATTTTTCGGGTTGAGGCTTGAATCGCGTCCAGTCCAGGCGATGTGATTCATGGCACTGGTATCACATCAACTTCTGCCGCCGTGATTACCTGAAAAGCATCCGTCGAGGGCAACGCATTTTGGCATGTTCCAGTGCCTCAAACTATGCGCCTTTAACCCGTCAGACATTCTCTGAAATGTGACCGCACAGGTCGACACGTTGCAGGGATTTTTCCCTCCTCTGGGAAATTGTGCTAGGGTTTTCAAGAATGCGGAGGTCTCTGCCGATGCATTTCTGCCCGCCTAAGAAACAAGGCCACGACCCCCGACGCGATTTACCTGCAGGATTCCAGCACCGAATTTAACTCTAATTGAATGCTGATTTGGACTATTTAAGCATGTGTATACCCTTTTAGGTTGTGTAATGAACAGTAAACCATCATGATTTTATAATTTGATATATGTCACATAATCATTTAATTTAAAAGTTCATGTGCACGACTATTATTGTCTCATGATTTCATAGACATGCACACACTTCAAACGATTATCTTTGCCATGAGACTATGTTGAAATTATATGAATAACTTATCTGGTAAAATACCTAAATAATTACACATAAATTTACTTTTTTTAATAATGACATTGTTTCTGCTTTATTATGTGGTTTTGGAACACCGATATCGCCGCTCCACTGTTCTGGAATTCCTCTGGAACGTCGAGCAACTTGTTTTCTTTACACACTACTCTCTTGACAAGTTGGAACCTCTCTATCGGGCATTCCGTTCTGGTAGACAAGGGGCCCTTTTGTTAAGACCTTCGTAAGACTCCGTACTATGTGGATTCCCTCATGAGATCGAGTTGGTTGTACCCTAACGCCCATAACACCTCTTAGGGATCGATATGATCCAAAAGGCTTTAGAAGTTATCTCTCATCTTAATATCATGCTGGACCTCTGAACCTGTGCATAACATGGCCAGTGAAAGGATAGTGAATTCCACCTGACTGTCAACACTAATTGCGCGTGTTGTGAAACTGTTACTATCGCTCGTTTAATTCGACGTTTTATGTGCAATGACCTCTAGTTCTCATCTACACTCTACTCGCTCATCTATTCACACTCTCTCTGCTATCTCATCTATTCATCTAATATTCTCATCTAATTCTTGGTACTCTTTATTGGCCATTGACAGATTGTCTAAAGATAAACAATATAACTAATGCTTGGCAATATATAGAAGGGGCCTGGTCAGGTCCTGGGAGGTGCGGCCAAAAGTGCGATTTGCCCGCGAGAGTTAAATGACCAGAGTGTTTGACATTACACTCAAGTGCTATCTATCTCGACTATCTAGTTGACAATCAAAGTACTATACTATACTCGTTGTGCTATTGTTATACGTTGTACTATTTGTGCTATGGCCATCCGGCTCTGTGCTATATTTGAAAACTTGTGCTATTTTCAATCACGTGCTATCATGCTATCTTTTACATTACTTGACTCTCTCGCTTTATCACATAGTAACTCTGCTTTTAAATACATTAATCATGTAAAGTTGCCCGCACTATGAAATATAAATCCTACTGGGCGTTGTCGCTCACCCTACGTTATTTGTCATTGTGTTCTCAGGTGAGGCTGAAGAGAATGAGTACACTCACGAGGATGGGGAGGACCAAGAGTGATCCATGAGTGCTATGACGTCACCAAGTTATCCTAGATTGTCTTAGTAGTCTTTTATTTCCATCATATGTATTAGAGTCAATTGGGCCCTATGTTATGGTTCTGAGTTAGTTGATGTAATAGACATCAATTGAATTATCAATGAAGGATATTTGCTCTCGCATTATTTAATTATCCAATGGTTTGTTGTCTATTCTACACTCTAGACTCGCTTACTTGCAATTGCCTCACGTTCCGATATTTCGCGTCGGGCGTGACAGCTTTGTGGTATTAGAGCCTAGGATGTCCTTACCAAAATAATTAAGTCTAGGATGTTCTAGGACGGACTACCATGACACGCGTCTGAGTCAACTATCATACCTATGTGAGATTTGGGTAGAACCAGGGTTAAGATCTAAAAGATATTCACACACGCATGAATTAAACTCCATATCAATGTCCTAATGACAAGTTATTTTTGTAGGAAACTTAAGAAACTAAGATGATTGCTTAACGCTCTCAAATGAGGGGCATGCAACAAACAATCCAAGAACTCACTTGTGCGCTTCTGCAAGCGGCACAAGGAGGAGGAGGAAACTGCGATGCAGGTGAGCTACATCGTAACTTTAGGAGTTTGAACCCGCCTAAGTTCAGTGGTTCTACTGATCCGGATGAGGCCGAGCACTGGCTAAAAGAGACGAAAAGGATTTTCCGTGTCATGCAATGTGCAGCTGAGGACAAGCTGCTACTAGCTACATTTCAATTGGAGAAGGACGCTCGCGCTTGGTGGGAGTCAGTGGAAGCTACCAAGGCGAATGGTCAATTCATCAGGGCTGAATTCAAAGAAGCCTTTAATTCCAAGTACTTCTCCAAGCGTGTCCAGGAGAAGAAGGCTGTGGAATTTGCTGCCCTTAAACAGAGGAGCTTATCGGTGGCTGAATATGAGGCACAGTTTTCAAGACTGGCTCGATATGCTGAACACCTGGTGAATACAGAAAAGATGAGGCTAGGTGCTTCCTCAATGGCCTTTAGCCTCAGTATATTACTCAGCTGGCCCCTCTTCACATTCAAACATATGCTAAGAAGGTAAAGAAAGCGCAACTACTGGAAGATGCTACGGACTTCACGGATCATATCAAAGGAAAATTTGTGAAGAAAGAACTAACAACTGGAGTATCATCTGCCAAGTCAACCAACGGCAAGAAGCGTCCTTTCAATATCACGGAAGGACCCAGTCAAGAAAGGAAACCCAAGGTCTTCATCCCCAATACTCCCGCAAAAAGCAACTATAAGCACTGTGACAATCCAGGTCACACCGTTGATGAATACTGGAGGAAAGTCGGTGCATGTCTGTGCTATGAAAGCTGCGAGCACCGTATTCCCGAGTGCCCTCTACTATAGGAGAATGACAGGTGCACTAATGTGCCTAAGAAACAGGGGAGATTGCAAGCCCTGCATGATGAAGAGCCCGCTGAGGAGGGTGGCATGGTGGAAGGTACACTGCAAGTTTTCTCCTTATCATCATTTGTTTTATTTGATACTGGAGCAACCCATTCATTTATATCTCACAACTTTGCTGATACTTTGAATGTTAAACCTATATCTATGGGTTGTGAATTCTCTGTCACACCACCACTGGGAGAGAAGGAGAAATTGAACAAATATTAGCCATCTACCAATGTAATGATCGGAGAACACAACCTAAAAGCCGACCTGGTGTGTATGCCCATGGAAGGCTATGATGTAATTCTGGGAGCCGACTGGTTGTCCACTTATGGGGCAAGTGTCGACTGTAAGAAAGGGAAAGTTACATTTAGTGATTTCCCTAAGTTGTCATTCACGGGGATTCGACATAAGAGATAGATGTCTTTAGTCTCTGCCATAAAGGCCCACAACATGATAAGGAAAGGTTGCTTCACTTTCCTTGCAGCCGTGGTAGTTGAAAGGAAAGGGTCTAAGATAGAAGACATACACATAGTCCAGGACTACCCAGATGTATTCCTCGAAGATCTGCTTGGGATTCCCCCTGAACGTGATGTCAACTTTGCCATTGAGTTGATCCCTAGAGCTGCCCCGGTATCGCGTCGACCGTACCAGATGTCACCTGCCTAGCTAAAGGAACTGATGGAGCTATTAGAGAAAGGGTTCATCAGACCAAGTACTTCCCCATGGGGAGCACCTATGCTGTTTGTTAAAAAGAAGGATGGATGTATGAGGCTATGCATAGACTATCAATAAGTCAATCAGCTAACTATCAAGAACAAGTACCCATTGCCTCCGGTCAATGAACTTTTCGACCAAATATCTGGAGCTCAATATTTCTCCAAGATTGACCTCAGATCTGGCTATCATCAAATGAGGATCAAGGACGACGACATTTTCAAAATGGCTTTCAGGAGCAGTATGGACACTATGAATTCTCGTTATGCCTTTTGGTCTAACCAATGCTCCTACAGCCTTTATGCAACTCATGAACAACATCTACCGACCGTCTTGACAAGTTCGTGGTCGTCTTCAACGATGATATCCTCATATATTCAAAGACCAAAGAAGAACATGAAGAACACCTGAAGATCGCACTGCAAGTTTTGCGAGACAACAAATTGTATGCAAAGCTGAGCAAGTGCGAATTTTGGCTCGAAGAAGTGTCCTTCTTGGGCCATGTTATATCAAAGGATGGCATCTCTGCTGATCCCTCCAAAGTCGAAGCTGTACTCAATTGGGAGAGACCAACCAACGTCACAGAAATTAGAAGCTTCTTAGGACCGGCTGGTTACTACAGGTGGTTCATCAAGGACTTCTCCAAGATCGCCGTTCCTCTCACGCGTCTTGCACGAAAGGAGAATCCCTACTCCTGGAGTAAAGAGTGTGAGAAGAGTTTTCAAACTCTCAAAGAATGTCTAACGTCAGCACCTGTTCTCGCTCTTCCAATAGAGGGAGAAGGTTTCTCTGTCTATATCGACGCCTCAGGAACTGGGCTTGGCTGTGTATTGATGCAGCAAGAGAAAGTCATTGCCTATTCTTCAAGACAACTGAAGACGCATGAAGTCAACTACCTCGTGCATGATCTAGAGTTGGCTGCTGTGGTCTTCGCCTGAAAAATCTGGAGACATTATTTATATGGTGAGCAATTCACGGTCTATTCAGACCATAAAAGTCTGAAATATTTATTCTCTCATAAAGAACTCAATATGAGATAGAGGAGATGGCTAGAGTACCTAAAAGATTTTGACTTCAACATCCAGTACCATCTGAGCAAGGGAAATGATGTGGCTGATGCCCTTAGTAGAAAGTCGATGGCATCTGTATCGAGTCTAGTTCTCGTCGAGATGCAATTACTAGAACAATTCGTAAGGTTAGACTTGAACATTGAACATAGGGATGATCGAGTCTTGTTTGCCAATATCAAGATTCAATCGGACATGCTGGGAGAGATCAAAGCACAACATGATAGTGATCCATTCTTGGTTCGTATCAAAGAAACTTTAGCTGAAGGACCTGATTTTGCTACGATCGAGGATGGAAGGCTGGTATTCCAAGGAAGGTCATGTGTTCCAGACAATGAACAATTGAAGAGAAAGTTGATGGACAAAGCTCACCAGACAAAATATACCATTCATCCTGGAGGTACCAAAATGTATCAATATATGAAAAGAATGTTTTGGTGACCGAATATGAAGAGAGAGGTAGCCAAGCATGCCACTCATTGCTTTACTTATCAATAGGTAAAGGCGGAACACATGCGCCCTGCTGGCGTGCTTAAACCATTGGATATTCCGGAATGGAAATGGGAAAGCATTGGCATGGACTTCATCATGGGTTTACCTAAGACTCGTGGTGGACTCGACGCCATATGGGTCATTGTTGACCGACTAACCAAATCCGCACACTTCCTACCTATAAAGAGTAAGTGGTCGGTGGAGGTATTAGCTGCCTTATATGTCAAAGAGATCGTAAGACTGCATGGAGTTCCATCATCCATCGTCTCAGATCGAGATCCGAGATTCACCTCTCATTTTTGGAAGGGACTGTAGACTGCACTTGGTACTAAGCTCAATTTTAGTACCGCTTTTCACCCGCAGACTGATGGACAGACTGAGAGAACTAACCAGATAGTTGAAGATATGTTGAGAGCATGCACCATAGATTTCCAAGGCTACTGGAATGAGCACCTATCATTAATTGAATTCGCCTGCAACAATAGTTATCAGGCGAGTATTAAAATGGCAACATTCGAAGCACTCTATGGTAGAAACTGTAGATCTCCTGCATGCTGGAATGAAGTTGGGGAATAGCAATGGTTAGGCCCGAACATGATACAAAATACAACCAGGGATATTCAGGTGATTCGAGATCGGCTCAAGATTGCTCAGTCCAGACAAAAGAGTTATGCTGACAAGAGAAGGAGAGATCTAGAATTTCAAGTGGGAGATCATGTGCTTTTGAAGGTATCTCCTACCCGTGGCATCCAAAGATTTGGTGTTAAAGAAAAGCTTAGTCCAAGATTCATCGGTCCTTTTGAAGTGCTCGAAAGGGTTGGTGAGGTTGCTTACCGTCTGGCATTGCCACCAGATCTGGCATGTGTACACAGTGTGTTTCATGTTTCCATGCTGAGAAAATATGTGTACGATCCTACGCACATCATTCGCCATGAGAAGTTGGTGCTGAACAAGGACATGTCATACAAGGAGAAACCAGTCAAGATACTAGAACAAAAGGTGCAGCAACTCAGGAACCGTCCCATCCATGTGGTTAAAATACTATGGAATAACCGTGGAGTAGAAGCAGCTACATGGGAACCTGAAGGAATCATCAGGCGAAACTACCCCGATCTTTTTGGTAAGATATTCTCTCCTTCATGATCATATGAATTTGGGGATCAAATTTTTTTTAAGAGGGGGAGGATGTAGCAACCCGATATTTTAAATACCTAAATAAATAGAAATAATGGGAGAAATGGATCTAATAAAACCCAATAAATATTAAAAAGCTATGGGCTTGATTTAATTAGCTCATGCAAAGGCTAATGGGCCAAACTAAGAGTAATGGTTGAGAACCAAGAACAAATATCCCAAAATTCGTAACCATAATTATGGGAAAAAATATAAAAGGTTAAAAGAGGGATTGAAACCATGGCAATTACCCATGAATGGCAAGCCAAATCGCCACCCACCATTGCAACAACCTTCTAGAGGGTTTTCAACTCCAAATGGGAGGGGAGATCACCAAAACAAGGAAGGGAAGAGCTGGAAATCACATTCCCCTTTCCTAGTTCCACTAGGATATGAAATACACCCTAAAAATATAAGAACTCGTCCTAAAACTAATAGGGAAGGATACTTGCTGGGGTCGTGAGAGGCGGAGCTAGGGCTTCAGGAACGGAGGAGAACGGTTGGAGAACGGAGCATCTTCACCAACCATGCTCTGCCTCGACCTGTGCACAACCAAGACTAGGCTTCACAAAGGTAGGTATTCTCGGGCCAAAGATGAAACTAAATCATCTTATCTTGTAGAGCATCTTGTCTACTTTCGTTTGCAAGTGATATGCCCAAATTCCATCATGTAATCGTCAAGTTATAAGCGTTTTCCCATCGTTGCGCATATCTATCCCGTTTCTTGTTCTTGCTTGTTTGCACGCCTTACGAGACCAAACTGATTCGCTCCAAAAGCATAGATCTCTTCATCTTTATGATCTCTACAAGTTCCATGTTCATCACTTTGACCCATGTGCCCCCTTTTTAGAGATATAAGCGTTGCATGAATGTCGCTACATGTTCCTGCATTTTCTGCTATTTTCAGGTTGAGGCTTGAATCGTGTTCAGTCCAGGTGACGCGATTCATGGCACTGGTATCGCATCAACTTCTGTCGCCGTGATTACCTGAAAAGTGTCCGTCAAGGGTGACGCGTTTTGGCGCATTCCAGCGCCTCAAACTATGCGCCGTTGACCCGTCAGACATTCTCTGAAATGCAACTGCACAGGTCGACGCATTTCAGGGATTCTTCCCGCATCTGGGAAATCGTGCTAGGGTTTTTAAGAATGCGGCGGTCTCTGCCAACACGTTTCTTCCCGCCTAAGAAACGCGGCCACGACCCCCGACGCGATTTACCTGCAGGATTCCAGCACTGATATTAACTCTAATTAAATGCTGATTTAGACTATTTAAGCATGTGTATACCTGTTAAGTTGTGTAATGAACAGTAAACCATCATGATTTTATAATTTGATATATGTCACATAATCCTTTAATTAAAAGTTCATGTGCACGACTATTATTGTCTCATGATTTCATAGACATGCACACACTTCAAATGATTATCTTTGCCATGAGACTATGCTGAAATTATATGAATAACTTATCTGGTAATATATCTAAATAATTACACATAAATTTCCTTTTTTTAATAATGACATTGTTTCTGCTTTATTATATGGTTTTGGAACACCGATATTGCCACTCCACTGTTCTGGAATTCCTCTGGAACGTCGAGCAACTTTTTTTCTTTACACACTGCTCTCTTGACAAGTTGGAACCTCTCTATCGGACATTCCGTTCTGGTAGACAAGGGGCCTTTTTGTTACGACCTCCGTAAGACTCCATACTCTATGGATTCCCTCATGGAGACCGAGCTGGTTGTACCCTAACACCCATAACACCTCTTAGGGATCGATATGATCCAAATGGCTTTAGAAGTTCTCTCTCATCTTGATATCATGCCGGACCTCTGGACCTGTGCATAACATGGCCAGTGGAAGGGTAGTGAATTCCACCTGACTGCCAACACCAATTGTGCGTGTTGTGCAACTGTTACTATCGCCCATTTAATTCGACGTTTTATGTGCAATGACCTATAGTTCTCATCTACACTCTACTCCCTCATCTATTCACACTCTCTCTGCTATCTCGTCTATTCATCTAGTATCCTCATCTAATTCTTGTACTCTCTATTTGAAGAGTTATGCGGAAGTACACAATACGGTAATCTAGAAGGGGGGGGTTGAATAGATTACGGCAATTTTAAACTATCGATGGCTTCTTTTAGATGCTACAGCGATCTTAATGAAATTGATTCAAATTCAATTAAGTGTGAGACCGCTTGAGTTGATTTAAGTGAGAACAGAAAATCAACGTGCGTATGAACACCGTGCCTACCAATCATCTATCGCAAAACGCGAACAAACCACAGACAACCCAGGACAGAGCTCAGGTTTTCAATTCCTGAGTGCATCTGTCGACAGATGCAAACTGCCTGTCGACAGATACACTCAGAAACTCATTTTCCTGAAACCCAGTTCTCAGCCTGAGTCTGCCTGTCGACAGATGCAAGTGCACCTGTCGACAACCGACGGAAACTTCAGATTTTGGGTTTCCAAATCCGGCCCCACTTGGGTGTTTCCTTCCTCCACGACCCCCACCTTTACCTAACACTATATAAGCATCCTTTTGGAGCCAATTTCGCAGAGAGCAGCCTCCCATCCAAGAGCCTCCAAGGGACCAAGAGGAAAAGCCCCAAATTGCTGCTCTGCTTCAACTTTCCGCCCAGATCGACGTGGAATCACCATCTATGCGGAGCTGAAGCCGGATCGTCATCAATTCAACCTTCTACATCGATCAATCTACATCCAATCGAAGTTTGAAGAGTGTTTGGACGATCCACGAGAAGAATTCCAACCGGATTGTTCCCTAATTCCCAATTCTTCTCCATTTCATAATTTCCATTCCATCGTGTGTGTGTGTGGTTGTGTTTCGAGCATCCCTTGTGCTTGATTCACGTATTTGTGGTTGTTCTGATCGTGGTTCATCAGACAACGTGTGTGTGGTTGAGTTGTAGTGTTGAACTCGCTCATAAGCAGTCGTTTCTGCGTGTGTGTGTGGACGGTGGATGTAGGATACACGAGTTGTGTACTCCGAACCACCTTAAATCATCGTGTTCTGTGGTTTGTTCGCGTTTTGCGATAGATGATTGGTAGGCACGGTGTTCATACGCACGTTTGATTTTCTGTTCTCACTTAAATCAACTCAAGCGGTCTCACACTTAATTGAATTTGAATCAAATTTCATTAAGATCGCTGTAGCATCTAAAAGAAGCCATCGATAGTTTAAAATTGCCGTAATCTATTCAACCCCCCCCTTCTAGATTACCGTATTGTGTACTTCCGCATAACTCTTCAATTGGTATCAGAGCGGGTTTCTCCGATTTACAGCTTTTCGTAATTTGATCTAGCGATCAGGAGATTTTCGATCTTATGGATTCTAGCAAAGGGTATATGGCCGAGGGACATTCAGTAACCAGGCCACCCTATTTTGATGGCACTGACTATTCCTATTGGAAAAATCGTATGCAGGTATTTTTGAGAGCTCAAAACTACGAGCTGTGGAAGATAGTCAGCAAAGGACCATATGTATTGCCCGAGGACGAAGACACCTGGACGAAAGACCAAATAGCCAAGGGAACTCTCAACTGGAGTGCACTAAACATGATGCAATGTGCGGTGCATCCAAAGGAGTTCTCAAGAGTCTCCACATGCTCAACAGCAAAAGAGATGTGGGACAAGCTTGAACTTATCTACGAAGGTACGTCCGAGGTAAGGGAAACTAAAGTTAGCATGTTAGTGTCTGAATATGAAATGTTCAAGATGAAAACTGATGAAACCATATCAGACATGTTTGCAAGATTCATGCTAATAGTTAACGGGCTAAAAGGTCTTAAGAAGGAATACTCTGAAAGTGACTTAGTGAGAAAGATCCTTCGATCTCTTACTTCATCTTGGAATACTAAGGCCACTGTCATTGAGGATTCCAAAGACCTTTCCAAAATGAAATTGGATGAACTAATTGGCTCTCTAATGACATATGAAATCAACATCAAAAGAAAAGAATTAGAAGAAAATCCTAGAAAGTCAATTGCTTTAAAAGCATCCAATAAAACATCAACAAGCTCCAAGAAATCTATTCAACAAGATAGTGATGAGCAAGAAACATCTAGTGAGAGTGATGATGGTGAAATGGCAATGCTCACTAGACAATTCAAGAAATTTTTGAAGTTCAAGAGGAGAGAAACAGGTAATTCCAAATCCTTTCCTAAGAAAAATTTTTCACAGAAATATGAGTCAAACAAAAATCTGACATTGTTTGTTATGAATGCAAGAAACAGGGGCATATGAGAGGAGAATGCCCGGAACTCAAGAAGAAGCTGAAGAAAGACAAATTCACCTCCAAAAAGGCCAAAGCAATGTTGGCCACCTGGAGTGATGAAGATGAAGATGAAGATGCACAAGAAACATCCGATGATGAAGAAGTGAAATGCTTGATGGCCAGGAGTGATGACTCCAGCGAGGTAAATTTCTCATTTGATGATTTCACTGCAAGTGAATGGGAGGAAGCATACACTACTTTATTTGAAAAATTTCGTGAATATAGATCTGAGAATAGAGCATTAAAAAAGAAATGCAACTCCCTTGTGCATGATAAGAACAATGATGAACGAATTGCATTCCTGACAAAAGAATTAGAAATGATGAAAGTTGATGAAAAGACTCATAATGAAGAAATGGATTGCTTGAAAATGAAATTGCAAGAAACACAAAAAGAAAAAGACTGTTTAAGACATTCTATTGAATTCCTTCAAGAAGAACAATTGGAAACCAAGAAAAAGTTGGAACAAACTGAAAAGGAATTGAAAGAAAAATCTGAGGACTTAATGAAATTTGTAAAAGGGAAGCAAAATCTAGATGCGGTTTTGGGCGCCAAAATACATGTAACCAAGCATGGATTAGGATATCAACCTGTCAAACAAAAGAAAATAGGAGAGTCATTGATAACTTCATTTGTTGATCCTAGCCCAAGCACAACCAAGCATGCTCCCACAAAGCATAATTCAAGAAAGTCTCAGACCAAGCCACTACTACACAAACAAAATGTTCCCAACAAACAAAAGAAAAAGCCACCTGTCGACAGATACAATGGTGCCTGTCGACAGACAAGAACAATTTCAATGAATAAACAGTCTATCAAGCAACAGAAAATTGAAAAGAAAATTCCTTCATGCAATGTGTGTAAAAAGATTGGTCATCATGAAAAACAATGTTGGAATAATCCAAAGAAACAAAAAGTCAAACAAGTTTGGATTCCTAAACATCTACTTTGTTGCATGAATGAAATTTTGGGACCCAAAGTAATTTGGGTACCAAAACCTCTTGTCTGATCCACATTTGCAGGAATGCCTAGCAGCCCAACATCAAAACAAATGGTACTTGGATAGCGGCTGTTCGAGGCACATGACGGGCGACAAAGGTAAATTCTGTTTCCTAGTGGAGAAAGACGGAGGACAAGTCATTTTTGGAGGTAACAACAAAGGCCAAATCATTGGCACAGGTAATGTTGGTAAGTGTTCCTCCAATTCAATTGAAAATGTACTGTTGGTTGATGGCCTTAATCACAATTTGCTTAGCATAAGTCAATTATGTGATAGAGGTCACAACGTCATTTTTGAATCAAATTCATGTCAAATTGTTGATAAAGAAACAGGAAGTGTAAAATTTTCTGGAAAAAGAGTGAATAACATTTACTTAGTTGATTTAGATGATCCAGAAAATGACAACTTGTGTCTTGTTGCAAATAGACAGGATGAATTGACCTTGTGGCATCGTAGGCTTGGCCATGCGAGCTACAACGTGTTGCACAAGATCATGAAGCTCAAATTGGTAAGTGGACTTCCTGACATCTCTTTTAGCAACAACGAAAGTTTTTGTGATGCATGTGCACAAGGAAAACAAACCCGGAAGTCTTTCAAATCTAAAGCACCGGTAAGCACATCTAAACCATTTGAACTGTTGCACATGGACCTGTTTGGACCAACTAGAACTTTAAGTCTCAATGGCAAACGTTTTGGTTTTGTCATTGTAGATGATTTCTCTAGGTTCACATGGGTCAAATTCTTGGCACACAAAAGTGAAACACTCACAATCTTTCAAGAATTCTTTAACAAGATTGAGCATGGCAATGTGAATAAAATATGCTCAATCCGCACCGATCACGGGGGAGAATTTGATAACAATGCATTTTCTGATTTTTGCAGGCACCAAGGGATTGAACATCTGTTCTCTTCCCCAAGGACTCCAGAACAAAACGGAGTAGTGGAGAGGAAAAACAGAACATTGGTGGAAATGGCTCGCACTCTTCTGGTTGAAGGCCAACTCTCCAAAAGATTTTGGGCAGAAGCAGTGAACACTTCGTGCTACATTCTAAACAGAGCCATGGTAAGACCTGTGATAAAGAAAACCCCCTACCAGTTATTGAAAGGTAAGAAACCCAACCTTGGGTACTTCCGAGTTTTTGGCTCAAAGGTATTTATTCACAACAATGATAAATCTGATTTAGATAAATTTGAAGCCAAAAGTGATCAAGGTGTTTTTCTAGGCTACTCAGAACACTCTAGGGCATATAGGGTGTTTAACAATAAAACACGAACTGTGGAAGAAACTCCACATGTCATTTTTGATGAGACTTATGCCAAGTCTAACAGATTGAATGTTAACAGGATTGAAGAAGAGGATGAAGGAACATCGCTTAAGGATCTACAAGTCAAAGCAAAAGACAAATCTGAAGTAGACTCCAAGACCAAAGGTGGATATCTTCACCGGGACTACGATGAAGATGATGAAATAGCATTCAGAAAACAAGATGAAACACTTGAAGAGAATCCACCAGAAAGTGATCCTCCTGAAGAACAACATTCACAAGATCAAATTCCTCAAGGACAAGATACTCCCGGCCCTTCAACAATCACAAATGTGAGGTATTCCAAAGATCACCCACTTGATGATGTGATAGGTAGTTTAAATGATTCTGTTCAAACGAGGTCTCAAGTAAGAAAATAATTGAACATGATCTTTTTGCCTTTGTCTCTCAAGTGGAACCCAAAAATGTTGAAGAAGCCTTAAAAGACAACTCATGGATTGATGCTATGCATGAGGAACTTGGTCAATTTCAAAGAAATAATGTATGGAGTTTAGTTCCTAAAACCCCTGAAATCTCTATCATAGGAACTAGATGGGTGTTTAGGAATAAACTTAATGAAGAAGGAAAAGTGATAAGAAATAAAGCAAGACTCGTAGCAAAAGGATATAGTCAAGAATTTGGTGTAGACTTTGAAGAGTCCTTTGCTCCTGTAGCCAGGTTAGAAGCAGTCAGAATTTTATTGGCATATGCATGCTCCCATAAGTTTAAACTCTATCAAATGGATGTTAAAACTGCTTTCTTAAATGGCTATATCAAAGAAGAAGTCTATGTCTCTCAACCACCAGGTTTTGAAAATTCTGAAATGCCTAACCATGTGTATAAATTGCACAAAGCTCTTTATGGTTTGAAACAGGCACCTCGAGCTTGGTATGATAGACTAAGCAATTATCTGGTAAGCAAGAGCTACTCAAGAGGTAAAGTAGACCAAACACTCTTCACTAAGAAAGTTCGCAATCACATAATTGTTGTTCAAGTTTATGTGGACGATATCATATTTGGTTCTACTAACCCTTCACTGTGTGAAGAATTTTCTAAACACATGCACAGTGAATTTGAGATGAGTCTAATGGGGGAGCTTCAATTCTTTCTTGGTTTGCAGGTGAAACAACATAAAGACGGATTCTTCATAAATCAAGAAAAGTATGTCAAAGAGCTTCTCAAACGATTTCAATTTGAGCAAGCTAAACCGGCCTCCACCCCAATGAGCACAAGCATCAAATTGGAAAATGATGAGAAAGGTAAACCGGTAGATGCAAAGCACTTCCGAGGTATGATTGGCTCACTCCTTTATCTTACTGCAAGTAGACCGGATATTCAATTTAGTGTTTGCCTTTGTGCTAGATATCAATCTAGTCCAAAGGAAAGCCATTTAATTGCAGTCAAGAGAATTTTCCGATATCTCTCCGGAACATGCAATTTGGTTTTTGGTACCCAGCAGGCAGTAGCTTTGATTTGATTTCATATTCTGATGCTGACTATGCTGGATGTAAAATCGATAGAAAAAGCACTAGTGGATATTGCCAATTCCTTGGCGGTTGCATGGTTTCGTGGGCATCCAAGAAACAACACTCGGTTGCACTCTCCACTGCAGAGGCAGAATATGTCGCTGCAGGAAGTTGTGCAGCTCAAGTGTTGTGGATCAAAAGTCAGTTAGCTGACTATAATGTTCAAATTGGATGCACACCTATCCTATGTGACAACACAAGTGCTATCAATCTTTCAAAAAACCCTGTCCAACACTCACGGACTAAACACATAGAAATCCGTCATCATTTCTTGAGAGATGAAGTTGCCAATAAAACCTTGGAACTCATTTTCATTCCCACAGAAAACAATTGGCTGATATTTTCACCAAACCCTTGTCTGAAGATAGATTCACATCCTTAAGAAGAGAATTGGGTTTGTGTAAAATGCAATGAAACTGACTATCCATTTTGGAATACATGCTCTTTATGTGTGAATGACTATGTGGTATATCAAATGGTGAACTGTGGAAGAACAAGTTCGGCTTGTTTGGAAACTATCATCATGCGTGAGAAAACATTCTCCGCCAAGTATCCATAGTCCCATTACATATAAAGGTCCTGTACTTCACATAGGATTTTTAGTTTCCTTACATTTTATCATGTTAACTCCATGAGACAATGTTTTTTCTGTGACCATGTGCTTGTGTATGACCTTCCTTTCATGATCATGTTTGTTTTGTATCAAATGCTTGTGTGAATCCTTGCTTAGATGTCGTGTCAACACGTGCACACACTATGGGGGAGTAAGTTAAGGATTGTTGAGTATTTTCTGAGGAAACTCCTCATACATCTACTTGTTGAATTCTCACTTCCTTGAACTCAAAAGTGCAATCAATCTGAAACAGAAAAATCCACTCTGTTCCTATCTGTCGACAGACACATTCCATCTGTCGACAGATTCAATCAGTCTTGTTCTGGCAGAAACTTCAATTCCTCAGTCTGTGTGCATCTGTCGACAGACAGACTTCTTCTGTCGACAGATACACCCATTCTTCTTTATTTTTCAAATCCTTCTTCATACTTTTCAGAAAAGTGTTCCTTAATTGATTTAAAGGTAAACCTTGGTTTGTTTGTGTGCAATATAACCCTTCATATCCACTTCATGTCGAAGTCATGAACCAAGTCTAAATGTTGTTTGATGCATGACCTGATTAAGGTCTTTTTAGATCATTTTGAACATAATGAGCAAACCAAATGATTTTTAAACATCTCCTTTGAATAACTCCCTTGTCGTTAAACATGAATCTAAAATGATTTGAAAAATCAGAAAACTCTTGAATTTAATGTTCCACATTACAACTTGCCTAAAGAAATCTCATGTACTTGACAAAAAGCAAAAATAAAAAAAATAAAAAAAAAGGGAGAAAAGCTACCTATTTCTTCAGTTCAATCAACAAATTTGTTTTTCATTTGTGGGATGGAGGTAGAGCAATGATGAAAATCACTAAGTAACCGGGGACATGGGCATCACAAATGTCAGTCTTCGCGTCAAAAGGTTGTTTCATTATCTCTATACAATGGCTTGATGGACACTCACATTGAGTAACTGGGGGTATTGGCATCACAAATGTCTACCTTCACATGAAAAAGTGAAAGTGCTCCTCATTGCCACTCTTTTCCATCTTCGTTGCTTAAATCTTCCAAGATCATACCCGAAATAGAGTGAAGCCTCCGAAATTTTTGTCAAGTCCAATGTGTTTCTTCGGTAAGACATTCTTGTGGGCATTTAATTCAATTGTCATCTGACTATCATCTCTATTTAAATGCATGTTTGTCTTCAACGGCCTTAATCAAAAGAGTTATTTAATTTTCACTGGCTTTTGTGAAATGTGTTCCTCATGATCTAATTAAAGATCTTATCATTTTAATTCAAAATCTTTTTAGATTTGTGTCATGTCTTCATCTTAATGGATATGGATTTTTGTCTTGCACATACACCCATTTTGCCTTAAAACAACAAATGAACACTTGTCCCTTTGAAAATTTTGACAAAAATCAAGTTTTCACCAAAAAGGAGCTATCTGTCGACAGATAGACTGGCATCTGTCGACAGACGACGGCCCAGATCCTTTTTCAGAAAACCCTCGCGCCAGTTCACCTCCTTTTGTGGGGGCCTTCCTTTTAAAACCCTCCAAGTCCATTCTAAGGCCACCCACGACCCTTTTTCACCCCTCCTCTCTTGTTCCCTCCTCCTCCTCTCCAAACCCCCTCTCTTTCCCCTTCAGGGCTCCGTCTCCGACGATCCTGCTCCTCGTCTGGGATCCCTCCACTCTGCCTTCACACCATTCTCATCCTTCCTCCTGCGATGGCACCCAAATCGAAGCTTCTCGCTCGCCGCCGTCGCGCTCCGACGGACGCCGGAGAAAGCTCCAGGGCTCTTCTGAACGCCGCAGCAAGCATCGTGAGGATCGGTTACCGGAACTCATCGTTCCTCAAGGTCTCCGTCTTATCCGACCCAACGGCACCTTCAAGAAGATTGTCCAATCCCGGTATGTGGACTTCGAGTCCTTAGCACCGATGTTCCCCTCACTCCTACCTTATTTTGACACTCAAGGGTGGACATCCTCTTATACTCCCACTTGCAATACTCTCCAACTGCCGTATCCGAGTTCTACAATAACTTAGGGCTTTCCGATCAGGGAGATATCTACTCTTCGGTGAAAGGCACTCGTTTTCGCCTCACCGCAAATCTTCTCTCCACAGCCCTTGAAATTCCAAACTCAGGAGTTGAAATCTTCAACTACAATCCCTCTGCTTCTGAGTACTATGAGCTTCTCACGTTGGAACCTTATGACACTACCAAGGAGATTGCTCGTCTCAACGCCAACTCATTTCCTCCCTTGATCCGGATGATCCATCACATCTTCACTACCTTGATCGTCCCGAAGGATGGAAGTCGAGAGTTAGTCACCGAGGTCCACAAATCCTTGTTCATCTTTTTCCTCAAGTGTCAAGAAATCAATCTTCCTGAACTCATGATAAGCCTCATCCGTCGGTGTTTCTCTAACACCAAAAGATCAATGCCATATGCTGCCCATCACTTCTCTTCTTATTTCCTTGGCATTCCTATCCCTCCAAGTGAGCTCATCTCACTAAAATCCCGAAGTGCCTTTGACCTCACTGCCGCCAACCGCATGGGCTACAAGATTGTAGACGGCGTCGTCACTAGGACTCTCAAGGGACAGGAACCACAAGGAGCTGACGTGTCAACTGGTGAAGAAGACAATGAAGGCGATGAAGCAAATGAAGGCAGTGATGAAGAACCTGAAGATGAGCAAATGCCTGACCAAGCTCAAGAGTTTGATGATGTACCTGTGCCTCCACAACAACCGTTCATGATTACTTGGCACAAATCCATCAAGAAATGATCTCAGGATTTGCTCAGATGACCGAGCTGGTTGCTCGCCTCAACACTCTGGATGATATGACCATGGCTTTAGAAGTTCCCTCTCCTCCTGATGATCATGAATAGACCTCTGGACCTGCATAACATGGCCAGTGGAAGGGTAGTGTCTCACTTGACTCAACACCTTTGTGCTTGTCAATGTTATATCCCCGTTTATTCACGTTTTATGTGCATGACCTATAGTTCATTGTCTACTCCCTCATCTTTCACATCTCTCTGCATCTGTCAATTCATTAAGTATCCTCATCTAATTCTATGTACCCTCACTATTGGCCATTGATGGTTGTCTAAAGATAAATAATATAACTAATGACTGACAATATATAAAAGGGGTCGGGTCAGGTCCTGGGAGGTGTGCCCAAAAGTGTATTTTCCCGCGGGAGTTAAATGACCAGAGTATTTGGCATTACACTCAAGTGCTATCTATCTTGACTATCTAATTGACAATCAAAGTTCTATACTATACTCGTTGTGCTATTGTTATATGTTGTGCTATTTGTGCTATGGCCATCCCGCTCTGTGCCATATTTGGAAACTTGTGCTATTTTCAATCACGTGCTATCATGCTATCTTTAACATTACTTGACTCTCTCGCTTTATCACATAGTAACTCTGCCTTTAAATACATTAATCATGTAAAGTTGACCGCACCATGAGTTATAAATCCTACTGGGCATTGTCGCTCACCCTACGTTATTTGTCATTATGTTCTCAGGTGAGGCTGAGGAGAATGAGTACACTCACGAGGATGGGGAGGACCAAGAGTGATCCACGAGTGCTATGACGTCACCAAGTTATCCTAGATTGTCTTAGTAGTCTTTTAATTCCATCATATGTATTAGAGTCAATTGGGCCCTATGTTATGGCTCTAAGTTAGTTGATGTAATAGATAGCAATTGAATTATCAATGAAGGATATTTGCTTTCACATTATTTAATTATCCAATGGTTTGTTGTCTATTCTACGCTCTATACTCGCTTACTTGCAACTGCCTCATGTTCCGATATTCCATGTTGGGGCGTGACATCATCTCCTCAAAGGAGGGGTCTTCAAGGACGAACCTTCTCTCCTCCCACCTTCCAAAAAAAAACCAAGTCCTCATAATAGGAAGTCTTCCCTCAGGCCAAAAGTCCTTTTTTTCCCTCACCCTTGCCCTCTTATTTATAGGGGTTTGGGGGCAAAGGGGAGGTCCTACGGGCCCTGTTGGGCTTGGGGCTGAAACCCCCGTGGGGGATGTTCTATGCAAAAACACCCTGTTAGGGGGGGTTCCTGCGAGGAACACCCCCGTGGGGGGGGGGGGGGGGGTGTCCGGCATAGAAAAACCCCCTGGGGGTGTGCTGGCACATATAGCCCAACTAGGGGGGGGGTCTGGTGCAGAAACCCCCCTTTGGGGGGTTTGTGGTTGCTATTTTTTGGCAATTTTGGAGGGGAGGGGTTCTTTTGTTAATTTTTTGTGTGTGAACAGTAAATATTTACTTAAGATATTACATGTAAATAAGAAAATACCCCATATTTGAATCCAATAAAAATATTAAAAAAAAATCATATTTCTTACCAATAAAAAGTCAACTCTCTCATCTAAGAAGAAAATCACGATTTTGGTGATTTCATCAAAATGCCGACTTCGTAATTTCTCATAACTTGGCTCAATTAAAATTTTCATAATTCAAATAAATCACATGGAATGTTAAAAATCTAAAGTCATGTGAAATAGTCAAACGTATACTTGACTTTTCCAAGGGACTCACTCCTACTGACAGTAGACTAAGTATTATCAGTAGGAGAGTGAGTCCTTTGGAGAAGTCACGTGTATGTTTGACTTATTTCACCGGACTTTACATTTTTAGTATTTTATGTGGTTTATTTGAATTATGAAATTTTAATTAAGTCAAATTATAAGGGATTAGAAAGCCGACATTTTGATAGAATCACCAAAATTATGATTTTCTTCTTAGAAAGGAAAGTTAACTTTTTATTACTAAGAGAGGTTATTTTTTAATACTTTTATTAGATTCAAATAGGGGGTACTTTTTTTTGGTAAGTAATAAATGTATAGATGAACAAAAGGAATATACAAAACTTATGACCATAAGAACATGGTGTTGCCCAGCTAGCAAGCCAAGAGGGGGGGTGAATGGGATACTTTAAAATTTGATTATCTAAAACCTGTTCACAAAAACGTTCACACAAAAAGCACTTCGATGATTGTTCGAGTTAGCGAAAAAGAAAACAACAAACACACAGCAAGCGATTACACTACACAAGATTTTATCCTGGTTCGGACCTCCTCTCCACAGGAGTCCTACGTTCAGTCCTTGAGCAACAACTCAGGATTCACTACCCAAGGGTACAGTCCCCCTCAAGGACACTTACACACTCAGCCACAGCTGGTCTTCTCTTCACAACCCGAAGAGGTATAGACCACCCTGGAACCCTCCAGGTCTTCCTTCAACACGAAGGGAATAACACCCTGGAACCCCTAGGTCTTCCTTCAACACGAAGGGAATAACACAAAGATGTGTTCAAGGGATGATATGCCCCAGGACCAAGCTAATAGCACAGTGCTTGATCCGAAGCGAAGACTGAGAGGAAAAATTCTACAAATAAGAACACTCTTAGTTCACAATAGCTCTCTCAAAGTTCTACACTAGACACAGAGAACAAAGAGCTACAACAAGACGATGGAGTGAGACTTGAGCTCTTCTATGGTGCTTGCAGATTTTGAATTCTCAAGATAATGTCTTCACGTCGGCACCAGTCTTCTATTTATATCTTCTTTGAAAATGTAGCCGTTGAACTATCCGTTGTCTCTATGTTCCGAGAATTTAGACTGCATGGCTTTCCTTTGTAGTCAACGGTTCTTTGCGTTCCATGCACGTAAGAAGAAAATCCATCTTGATATCCTCCAGCTTCTACTTTATCCAACGTTGTATAGAGTCGTGATGTCAGAGACCTGCATAAATTAAATGCTAAAACGTAGACAGGTAAGCTGTCTCTTGTTGTCAGTCAACATTAGAGTGAGAATACATCAAAATAGAAATTTCATTATGTCTTTCCAAAAATATATTACATGCAAGAGTATAAGAATAGAAGATATCTGGACATGCATCGTGCAGAGAAATGTACGGTTATATTTAATGCATGGATAAAAGAGAAATATGCGGGATATCTTTGACTTGTCAAGATATTTGAATATCAAGTCGTTATAGCTCATGAAGTCGATATGAACATGACTTATAGAATCGTTGTGAATGAATCATTGTTCATGTGAATCGTTGCTCATTCGTAAACAAATCGTTGTACACACAAATCGTTATGCATCCATAGCCAAATCGTTCTGGATAACAAATCATTATGACACTATAAGCAAATCGTTATGAGCAAATCGTTATAACCAAATCGTTATGAGCAAATCGTTATAACCAAATCATTATAACACTATAAGCAAATCGTTATAACACTATAAGAAAATCGTTGTGAGCAAATCGTTATAACCAAATCGTTATAACACTATAAGCAAATCGTTATGAGCAAATCGTTATAAGCAAATCATTGTAACACTATAAGCAAATCGTTATGAGTAAATTGTTATAATCAAATCGTTATAACACTATAAGCAAATCGTTATGCTCACTTACGAAATCGTTGTGAGATTGAAATCGTTATACTCACTTGTCGAATCGTTATGAGAGCAAATCGTTATGCTCACTTACGAAATCGTTGTGAGATTGAAATCGTTATACTCACTTGTCAAATCGTTATGAGAGCGAAATCGATGCGATAACTTAGCGAATCGTTTTGAGATTGAAATCGATATAAACCAAAAATGATATGATACTAATGAAATAGTTATTCTTGGCGATGACTTATGAAATCGTTATGCTTTAAAGCGAGATGATGTGTACTTAGAGAAATTTCATGCTCTGAAAATTAAAAACAACATTGTGAGAATTTACTTACAAGTCTTTGCTTCATTTTGCGTGGTTTATTTCCTGTGACTAAGCTTCATGAAAACTTGTTAGATACTAATTGTTAGGACTTTGTTAATCACCAAAATAGATATATACTTGATGAAATTATATGGGGATGATCTGATCATCAATCTCCCCTTTTTGGTGATGACAAAACATAACAAGAATATATACTGTTTGAAATAAATCTAAGGAATTGTGCAGAAAAAAAAATGTATTTCAGAAGTTCTATTTTTCTCCCCCTTTTTGTCATTAAGTAAAAAGATATCAGACTGAGACAAAGAAGAAGGAAGAGAAGATAAGTTAGATCAAAGAACTGTTATGCTTATCTTGAGGGGTTACATGGAGGTAGAAAGCAGAGACAGAAGAGAGGCATGCCGTTGATAATGCGCAAAGCCTTGCATTCCTGCTCCTCAAAATAGGTCTGAAAAACCCCAAAAGCAATAGAATAAGATGACCCCATGACAAGAAACATTCTTTTGATGTGAAGTTGGCACTGAGCTTCTAGAAAGGTAGCATATTCATCTTTGCTAAGGGAGACCCTGAAGGAAATGAAAGAGCCAAAGCTGGCAAACCGAAGAAACTGGTTGATCTTTATAGGGTAGTGGATCAGATGCTACAGGAGATCTTTCTTCAAAGACATAAAAAGTTTGTACCCCTCAACCCACTGATCATAGGGCTCTTGAACCAGATTGAGGGAATTCAAGTCTAAACAGGCTTCAGCTGAGAGAGTAGGCTTGCCTGCCTTAAACAAGGAACTGTTCAAGGTTGCCAGCTGAAGGTGTAGACACCCATTTCTAACCTATAAGTCGAGCAAAATCTCTTGTCGCATCATTGACGCCCCACGTTGGCTCATCATCGTCAAGCTGGCTTTCTCCGATCATGACATCATTTTGATTAATTCACCGCCCTGGAGGATCCTTCTGGTCAAATCAAACGAATATCTCTCATTATTTCTCTGAATGAAGGCTGTACATGAGTTCGGATGCATTACATGCCAAAAAAATGCAGAAAATACCAGAAGACGACAGGTCATGTGTCGTGTTCTTGAAAAAGACATACCCCATGTCGCATTGGTAATTCTATATTTTAAATCCCTCAGAAAATCGAAAATAACTCAAGTTCACCTTCCATATGAGGAAGGCGACATGTCGAGGTGTCGCATTCAGAAGGTGACACTCAGACCATCACATTCTGGTCCTTAAATAGGAAACTCAATCCGAGGCTGATTTGGACCCATGCTATTGATGGTAATTGCTTCTTTTGGACGTCCAAATTGAGTCCAAATCTTCTCAAATTCGGAGCAGGCCTTCCTAATATGATCCTTTCCGAGTTCCAATGGCCCTTGCACAGCCATACTTACCCAGAGTCGGACTCTTGCCCATTATTCCTCTCAGACCCGAGTTGGGAATAATCACCCATAAAACCTTATTTCTCCATCTTTTTGGGCAAGGCCGGAGCCATTAGTTCGGGAATCCAGAGAGCTTCATCTTGCAAGAAGAGCGTCTTCTCTCCAGATGACTCAGAAGAGCCCTCCAGGGCATTTTCCCATCGGCTATCCAATTCTCCCCTCCTTTTCTTCTTTATTTCATCAATTTCATGCATGCATAGTTTGTTTTTCTTCTAGTTTAGCATTAGAACACGAAACACACACCCATCCTTAGCACCCCCAGGGGTTAAAAGCCCCAATCCTGTGAGTTCCCCCCATAATAGTTCATGTACATGCGTTTTTTATTGAATAGATCTTCTATGCACGAATTCTAATGGGTTTTCTTTGTGTTTGAATCATCTTGGCAGGTGTTTGAAGGTTAGAACGAAGTGAGGCTCCTGTCCCTTGGCCGGCTGAGGAGTAGGAAGACAAGAACCCACAACTCTGTCCCTCTGAAGAGAAGGCGACAAGGTACCTGTCGCGTTCAAGAAGGCGCCAAGCCTGCTGTCGCGTTTAGGACAAAGGAAGGCGACACTCCCTCTGTCGCTTTATCAGGTACTCCTTCTACTTCACCTTTTCTTTTCCAAGGTAGTCAGCCCTCCACCTCCACATCTACATCTCTAAGGCGATTACCCTGGTGGCGATCACGGTCAGTTCTTAATCCCTATACTCATAATTTATAATTCAAAAGGGGATACAAATCCCGTGATTACAAAGGGCAGACTGGTTGTAATGCTTTTCCTAGTCAATGGGAGAAGGCCTTTCACATTCTGATAGCAGAGGGGCAAGAACCTCATAAGTGATATGCCCGAGATGAAATTCCCTGAAGAGGAATCTTTGGAAGGAGGGGAGATGACCCTGCTGAGCTGAGATCCTTCCCATTAGACGAGCAAATCTCTAAAAAATAACAGGACCATGTCCATGACCAAAGAATGCAGTTTGGGGAGAAACACATTGTCTGGTATTTGCAGGGTAGCGAAATCCACTTTGAAGGAGCAATTAACTGGATTGACAATTTTTAACGAAGCAATAGCTCCCTGGAACTGACCCAACTGCACTTCAGGTAGCTTGTGAAGATAACGATAGTCATTGAAGAGCTGGAAGTACCGGATGAGCTTTACTTCCTTTTGAATGAAAGATGCCCAGGTAGACTTGTGATGAATGACAAACCACTCTGAGAGAGTGAGTGGGTGATCCCGGGGTAGAAATCGATCTGACTTTGCAAGTAGAAACTTCTTGTAGAGAGCCTTGTGCCCTTTAGCCCACTGATCTTCAGACTTGCATTCAGCTATTTGGAAGATTTTGGATTGATCAGCTTTGGAGATGTGGCAATAGGGAAGGACAACATTGAGGTGATCAGTTAGATTGAGAAAAGGAACACCAAAAATGGTGGCAAGGATATACTTTTGGAGATATTCACAATAGATTGGTTTCCTTCGATTGTCAACAGTGAGGGAAAACCAAAGAGGAGGAAACTTAGGAAGAGCAAGAGTGTTGGAGAGTTTCCTCTTTTTAGAAGAAGGACTAGAAGAAGGAGAGTCAGTTCTGTGGACATGAGAACCAACTTCCAGGACTGAGCGGATTGTGGTAATTTCCAACTCATCCTCGAATTTCTTGAGAAAGGGACCTTCAAGTTGTGCACCTTCAGGCATAAAGGTAACAAAGGAGGGAGGAGTAGGAGGATGAAGAAAGGATTGATGTGTAGGAGGAGGTATGATGGATGGTCTAGCTGAAGAAGGACCAAAGGAGGATGAGGCTTCGACTGATGATGGGGCTGGAGGGTCTTCAATGAGAGGAGGAGGTGGAGGAATGGATGTAGAGGTGGAAGGAGATGAAGTGGATTGGGAAGGAAATGGTGTTGGAGAAGAAATGGAGCGAGGCATGGGTTGTTTGAAAGGGATAGGTGCTGGTGGTGCTGTGGAGGAAGATGGTGGTGAAGGAGGGGTTGGAGTTACAAGAGATGAAGGATCAGGGGCTTCTGGAGCTACAACTAGCTCTTCTACTCTTGGAATCACACCCTCGGAAACCACTGGCCCTGTTGGCCCAACAACATCCTCTGATAGCCTTAGTGGCCCAGTCTTCACAGCTTCAGCATGATCCTGCACTGCAGTTGCTACCTCTTCAACAACCTGTGGCCCGAATGGCTCTGCTGATTCTTCTGAAATTGGCTCTGATGGACCTAGCATCTTGTTGCCTAGCCTCTGAAGGCCCAAACTGCGGACTGGTTCTGCAGGAGAAGGAGCAGGAGGGGTATTTGTGGACTGCGCCCTCATCAAATCTGTAAGTGCAGCAATAGACTCATTAATGCTAATAAGCTCACTGCGCACCCATCTAATTGCATTTCTGACCATGCCCATCTCCTTAGCTGAAGTACTATGGCTTATGAAAATTGGCTGAATATCGGATTGCACAAAGCACAGAATCTTTCCTTATTCATCCATTCTTTCAATAAGAGGCTTCAAATTGACCTTTAGATGCTTCTTCGTTACTCTCCGATGGGCCTTCCATGTGAGGAGGGGAATCTCCGGAGCTACGTGTTTCCCCTTTTTGCTTGCCATTGCAACGGGCTCCACATTTTCCTCATTATCATAATTTGAGGCACTTTCTACAATGCCTTCTTTGAACTGATCATCAACGGGGGCATTGGTAGTGTGCTCCCCCTAGATCTGTGCTTCCTTTTCAACAGATTGCTCCCCCTGAATAGGAGCATCTTCCATATGGGTATCAACTGGAATATCTTCTTTTTCTTGCTCGCTCTGAATTGGAGCATTTTCCATGACAACATCTATACTGTGGCAAGATGCTACAACCTCTGCAGCTGGATCTACCAAGATCTCTGGCTCCATCCGAGTATTGGTTAAAGAGTCCAGTACACTCCGAAGTATTGTAGCTACTTGTGAGGAGGGAGGTGCAACTTCTGAATTCTGTCCAACAAGCTCAATAAATTCTTGAGGAATGTCCTCAATCTGGCTTCTAATGATCATCGATTCTTCTACTTGGACCTCTGTTGCTGCTGCTACTTGTTCCACTGCAATTTCTGAACAGATAACTTCTTGTTGTTGCTCTTGAACTTCTGGTCCTTCTGGTACTTCTACTGCTACTGCTACTTCTCCTACTTCTTCTTGGACTTTTTGGGCTTCGCCAATAATGGCTTCACCCTCAGCCACTGAGGTCTTAGTCCATATACCTCCAACCAATGAGAATCCATTTTTCTTTAAGTTTCTGCTTCGAATAGCCTGGCCTATTTTCTCTGACACTGCTCCAGATAAATTGATGCCAAAATGTTAAAATACCTTGGTGAGCAGATGTGCATATGGTAGGGATACATTTAGCTTGCTCTTCTTGTCCCAAACCTGAGCAGATGCAAAGTTCATTCTTTCTATTATAACCTCTGCCATATTTATGTCCTAGTTCTGAATAGCCCAGAACATCAGGTCTGAGTCTGCCTTTGTACAAGTCGAGTAGGTGGTACTCCTAGGGACCAGAATCTGGCATACTATGAAATGTAGAATCCGGTTGAATGCATTCAGCTAGTTGATGTCTATCTTTCCATCCTTTAGTTTGTATTCGGGACCAACAATCCCTAATCCCTTCGCCTGGATATCAACAGTGTGAACCCGACTGTGACCGGTGGTGCAAACTCCAAATAAAGTTTCCAAAAGCTCATAGGTAATCTTAATCTGAGTTCCTTTGACAGTGGATGTCAAGGACTCGTCCTCCTCAGTCTTCAAACAAACATAAAATGCCTTTACTAGGTCTGGATAACTCACCTCTGACAGAGTTGCCAGCTTCGTCCATTTCATCCTCTCTATTGCTGCAATGATGCTGCCCATTCCATTCTTCTGCAAGTCTGCAACGTCCACTGCCTTGTTCCTACAGACCTTGATCTTCACAGTGGTATACCTCTCTTGCTGCTCAGCGGTAAGAAACGCAGCTCCGTAGCCCCCGACGCTGCCGGATACACCAGACACGACCATGGATTTGAATGGGGAAAGTTTCTGGATGATTGGAATGAGGAAAGGAGCAGAAGCCCTCAAGAGATTTCTCACGGGAAGGAGTTGGAAGCTTCAAAATTCTAGAGAGTTGATGCCAGAGTCGATAGGGTATCGCCTCAGGCAAGTTGAAGGAGAAGAGAGCGGGAGGTGAATCATTGTAACACAGATTTTGGGTTTTTATCAAAAAAAGTAAAGTAACTTTTTCGAAACAAAAGGCCCCATAATGGCAGAAAACGACAAAGTGACCAGTTCGAGAGGAATAAATATCTTAAAATTAATCGAAGTGACTCAGATAAGTAAGAAACAATAATATTTTAATGAGATTTTGCTTAACTACAAGGGAGAGAAAATTTGGTTACTCTAAAATAATTTATATTTTAGTTTTATACAGATAAATCTTTCACAATTTACACATGCCTAGTTCCCTTCTAAGAGAAGTAAATCTCTCTTCAGATAAGTCCTTTGTGAAGATATCTGCTAACTGATTTTGTGTATCTACAAAAGAAATATTTATATTACCATTAGCTACATGATCACGAATAAAATGGTACCTAACCTCAATGTGCTTTGTCCTTGAATGCTGGACTGGATTCTTGGTAAGATTTATTGCACTTGTGTTGTCGCACAGTAATGGAATTGTCTTGATCTGAAGTCCATAATCCTCAAGTTGTTGTTTAATCCACAATAGTTGTGTACAACAGCTTCCAGCAGCTACGTACTCAGCTTCAGCTATAGACAGTGCAACTAAATTTTACTTCTTTGAGGAACACGAAATCAGACATCCTGCAAGAAATTGACAACATCCACTGGTGCTTTTCTTATCTACCTTGCATCCAGCAGAGTCAGCATCAGAATATCCTACTAAATTAATTTCACATGAATTTGGGTACCATAATCCTACATCATGAGTTTTGGCTAAGTATCTAAATATCCTTTTAACACAAATTAAATGAGACTCTTTAGGATCTGCCTGGTACCTAGCACACATACATACGCTAAACAATATGTCAGGTCTACTTGCTGTTAAATAGAGTAATGAACCTATCATATCTCTGTAAAGTTTCTGATCTACTTTCTTACCATTTTTGTCACTGTCTAGCCTTGTTGATGTGCTCATGGGTGTTGACAGTGGCTTGGCGTTTTCAAATCCAAACTTCTTTAGTAATTCTTTGGTGTACCTAGCTTGACAGATGTGAGATCCTTCATTTCCTTGTTTGATTAGCAATCCGAGGAAGTAGTTGAGCGCCCCCATCATGCTCATTTCAAATTCTCCCTGCATAAGCATTTCAAAATACTTGCAAAGAGATTCATCAGTAGAGCCAAATATTATATCATCAACATATATTTGAACAAGTAACACATTTTTAAGTTTCGACTTAATGAATAATGTGCTATCTACTTTTCCTCTAATGAAACCATGATTTAACAAAAATGAACTAAGCCTTTCATACCAAGCTCTAGGTGCTTGCTTTAATCCATATAAGGCTTTATGCAACTTAAAAACATGATTTGAAAAATCCATGTCATCAAAACCAGGTGGTTATTCTACATATACCGCTTCCTTTATAAAACCATTCAGAAAAGCAGATTTTACATCCATTTCAAAGAGTTTTAAATTTAATGCAGAAGCATATGCAAGTAAAATCCTAATTACCTCAAGTCTAGCCACTGGTGCATAGGTTTCATCGAAATCTATGCCTTCCTCTTGGGAATAGCCTTGAGCTACCAATCTGTACTTGTTTCTTATGATCACACCAGCTTCATCCAATTTGTTCATGAACACCCATTTGGTGCCAATCGCAGGATGATCTGATGGTCTCGGAACAAGGGTCCATACTTGGTTTCTCTTGAACTGATTTAGTTCATCTTGCATGGCAAATATCCAAGATTCTTCAGTCAGTGCTTCATTGACCGTCTTAGTCTCTATTTGAGATACAAAAGCTAAATAATCATATGGAATTACATTACCTCTTGTTCTTTCCCCAACAGATGGATCTCCAATTATGTTGTCCAGTGGGTGATCCTTCTTATACCTCCATTCTTTTGGAAGATTGTCATGTGATGTATCCTTTTGTTGCAGATCTTCCAAGGGTGGATTTTCCTTGTCCTCAATCGATGTGTTATTTAGCTTCTTGGACAATTCATCTGTATCATCAATATCACTATCTATTTCCTTTCTCAAGAAAGGGTTAGTTTCATCAAAAATAATATGCATTGATTGCTCAATTAATAAAGTTCATTTGTTAAATATTCTATATCCTTTGGGTCTTGAAGCATACCCTATGAATATACCTTCATCTGATTTGGAGTCTAGCTTACCAATATCTCTTTTACCGTTGTTGTGGATAAAGTATGGACATCCGAATGTCCTGAAATGGCTGATTTTCGGCTTCTTCTGCTTGTATAGCTCATATGAAGTCTTTTTCAAGATTGGCCTGATCATTACTCTGTTGATGATATAGCATGCTGTGTTGATGGCTTCGGCCCAAAAATATCTTGGAAAATCATATTCTGATAGCATTGTCCTTGCCATATCCAATAGGGTTCTATTCTTTCTTTCAGCAACTCCATTTTGTTGCGGTGTCCTTGGTGCTGAGAAGTTGTATTCTATTCATTGGCTATCACAGAATTTTGCAAAGCTCTCATTCTGAAATTCTCCTCCATGATCTGATTGGATACTAACGATGCTATACTTCTTATCCTTTTGAACTTTCTTACTGAAACTAACAAAACTCTCAAAAGTATCATCCTTGTGTTCTAGGAAAGAAACCTATGTAAACCTGGAGTAGTCATCTACTATAACAAATCCAAAGTTCTTTCCCCCAAGACTTGTGGTCCTCATTGGCCCAAATAGATCCATATGTAGAAGTTCTAAGGATTTAGAGGTTGTTACCACGGTCTTTGACTTGAAGGATGACTTGGTGTGCTTCCTTTTTGCACACGGCCTACAGACACCATTCATTTTTGCACTAACCTTGGGCAGACCTTCCACCAAGCTTCTCTTGATCAACTTTCTCATGCCATCCAAGCTGTAGTGGCCCAGTCTTCGGTGCGAGAGATCTGTTGACTGCTCTTTATTTGCTGCCAGACATATGTCCTGATCCTTTTAGTTCATCCAAATAAAGTACATACAGGTTCTTTTCCCTGCTGGCTTCAAACACGACTGCACCATCCTTCATAATACTGCACTTTGACTCTTGAAATCCGACCTGATGTCCTTTATCGCATAGCTGGCTGATACTAATAAGGTTGTGCTTCAGTCCTTTCATACAAAGTACATCTTCAATGATAACTTTTCCTTTGCTACCGACTAGTCTGCAACCTATTACAGTTCCTTTGCCATTGTCACCATATGTAACTGTGCCTTCCTCAGGTTCAAGGTGAGAGAACAACTTCTTGTTACCTGACATATGCCTTGAGCATCCGCTATCTAAGTACCATTTGGATGCTCGAAGGTTTCCCTTGTCTTCGATGTTGGCCATGAATGCCAGTGTAATACCCCATATAAGAATATGTTAAATGGACTAAATCAGCAGACTACCAACAACCCGGACTAGTCATTTTCAGAGCTCGAGTAGGAAAAGAACTCTGAAGTTAAGCGTGCTCAGTTGGGAGTAGTCCCAAGATGGGTGACCTTCCTGGGAAGTCTACCAACTGGCACGGTTGTTGGGCCAGTTTGCTGTTTGGGTCGTCACAAATGGTATCAGAGCCTTACCCAGCGGAAGTGCAGGAACTAAGTGCCACACAGGACAAAGTGCTACGCTATGGGAGCCACCTCTTGAAGCCATAATGGCGCAAAGTGCTACATAGTGGGAGCCACCTCTTGAACCTGTGGGGGCCACCTCTAGAATCCTGCCTGCCTGGGGTTTGATTGTGTGCTATGTGTGAGCAGCGATGAGGACCTCGCTTATATAAGAGGGGTAGATTGTAATACCCCATATAAGAATATGTTAAATGGACTAAATCAGCAGACTACCAACAACCTGGACTAGTCATTTTCAGAGCTCGAGTAGGAAAAGAACTCTGAAGTTAAGCGTGCTCAGTTGGGAGTAGTCCCAGGATGGGTGACCTTCCTGGGAAGTCTACCAGTTGGCACGGTTGTTGGGCCAGTTTGCTGGTTGGGTCGTCACAGCCAGGTTGGCTTCTTCTTCTTCTTCATCGCTTAAGCTTGACTCGTTGTCCGAGTCACTACTGTTGTCCCATGTTGCTGCTATGACTTTCTTCTTAAATCTTCTGGTGTGTTTTTCTTTCTGAACTAAGTTTTCTTGAGCTTCGGACATTTTGCCTTGATATGTCCGGGCTTCTTGTATTCATAGCAAATCGGTTCAGTCTTCTTTGCATCTTTGACTTCTGACCTTTTGAAATCTTTTCCCTTCTTGAAGTATCTTCTTCCAGACTAATACTTCTTTTTCTTAGCCAAGATGCATTGTAACCTTCTGGATAGCATTGCTTCTTCATTTTCACTGATGTTCATGCTTTCTTGGCTATATGAGCCTTCTTCTGATGTGTCTTCTTTTGCCTTGAGTGTGTTGGAATGCTTCTTTATGCTAGATGATTCTCCCAACCTTTCAATGTTAATCTCATGGTCCATAAGGGACCCAATGAGTTTCTTTAGCGACATTATCTTCAAGTCATTAGCCTCTCTATTATTTTGTTAATTTTGGAGTCCACGAGGCAAGTAAGGATCTGAGAAGTTTCCTTACCATGTCTCCCATCTGATAGGTTTTACCAAGACCAGCCATTCCATTAGTGATGTTGGTGACCACTGTACATCTGTGTAATTGTTTCACCGGTTGCATCTGAAATCTTTCATATTAGTTACTAGAATATCTATTCTGGTTCCTTTACTTGTCAGTACCTTCGTATGTGATTCTCAACTTCCACATTTCCATAGCGATTTGCAGATTTGCTGGCTATGTAAGGCCCTCGAATTTTGTCCTTATTATTTTATTGTGTGCAATTTTATGCTTGTGTATGTATATGCATTATCGTGTAAGTATTATGTATACATTATCTTGGTGTACTTATGAATGTATGTATAAACTTAGTTGTATGTATATATCGGTTGATTTCGTGACATAGTGAGTGTGTGCATTACACCCTATGTATTGCATGCATGAACTTAGGAGAAATTAGGGTTTTGCATGGTTTTGGGTTCTGGCCGAAGGGTTAGTCGACGTCAACATGAATGGACGTTCACTTATTGTTAACGTCCATATAGGTGGACGTCGATTATTCAGTCGACGGCCATATCGGTGGACGTCTATATCCTGACAGACCAGTCTGCAGCAGCATGGTGTGCCATGCCTTGATGGGAGATACCAACCACTCCCCAACGGCTCCTTGGCCTTCCAACCGACCTCTTGCGTGGGGTGAGAGGGTCCTCTCTTAAGAGAGCCCTTGTTGCAACCTCTAGAGCTCTCTTGGCTCTTTGCAAAGAGATAAGAGAAAACCCTAGTGAGCTGTGAGAAAACTTGGAGTTTGGAGGCTTTGATCCGGCGATCCAAGGCCTCTTCTGGAGATCTACTTCGACAAGGAGGAAGACAACACATCCGGCTACACATCCCCGACCCTGGATTGCAGAGGGGAGCATCACAGAGGCCGGAGTGGAGACATCTTGGAGGCTTCTTGGGACTGCCCAAGGAGAGCTTCTCCAACCATTTTGATCCCTTTAGGAGTTTTTCCAAGGCAAGTAACCCTTTCACCTTGTCCATGTATGTGTCTAGGAGGTTTCTATCATTTTTATGGATTTTCCTCGTGTCCTGGATCCCCTACATTCACCATTCTTGAAGCTCGGACTGTGTTTTTGCACAGGCCCGAACTTGACGGCAAGATCCCTTGCCGTGAGATCTTGTGACGGCCAACGATATTGCCGTTTACTTTGTTTAACGGCCAGACTATGCCGTTGAGTTCTTCTTGACAGAACAGTGGACTGTTCTGCCCTATATCTTTAAATTTCGGATTTCTGCGCATGAGGATATAATGTAAATTTTATGTTATGTAAAATAGATAATGTGATGTGTGTGAAATTTCCTGTATTTTTGTGTGGATGGAATTAATTATTAGAATTATTAAAAGGCATGTGTAGGAAAGAGGTTACGCATGTTTAATTTTGTTCCCATGAATTCTGAGGAATTAAAGGCTGTGAAATTTTATGAACCATGTTTATATGTATCAGTCCATGCCCTGCAAACTTGGAAATTTTCCCATACTCATGCGAATTTTTATAATTTCTACAATGAGAAATAGAAAACATGTGTAGACCTTGCAAAAATTCTAGTAAATCGTGTGTTGGGAATTAAATTGGGAAAAATTTCTTGTGCCAATATGTATGTGTGGTTCATGACTGTGCATGATTAAATCTGAAATCCATGCTATGTTCTATGTTAACTTAATTTATGAATGGCATGAAACCAAATGTTTTAATTTCTATAAATACATGTGAATTCAGAAAAATCTGAAAATTTGTATGTGTGTTCTTATAACCGAAAACAGCATGTGGTTAAATTTTCAGGAAAATTTGATAACATTAGCCTACTCTATGAGATTTCCATGTGAAAATGAGCTACAAATACATGTACCATGATTTAGGTTAAATGATGTGCATTCCAATTAATCCATGAGAGCTAATAAATGTTTGATTTCTGTTATTAGTAGCACCATGCTAGGGAAGAACAGAACCATGTGCATAAACAAGAAAGTGTGAATATCATATGTAAAACGTGTGTTAATCGGAATGTGTAATGTGTAAAATGTGCCGTGTGTGACACTGCTTCCATAGAGGGCTGTGGAACTGTATCATGGAAAGGTCCCCATGAGAAGGTTCAATGTGTTAAGATATCCTAAGGGCATTAGGATGAAATCCTGGAGGTGGACAAGTACCACTGGTTAGGGTGGAGACGTGTTCTCCCGGTCTGCGCAGTGCCAAGAGTCATCACTGTATTGCCTAGGTGATGTGCTATGTGTTATGTGTATGTGATGTGTCCTTCTAGCGGTGGTTTGGACCATGTGTCACGGCAAATAAATGTGAAATGTGAATGTGAGCATGTGTAAAATGTGTATATGTGAACATGTGAATGTGAAATGTGAAATCATGTGAACTATTTATGTTAGAATGTGAACATTGTGTACATGTGAAATGTTTGAAAAATGAACCATGTGAAATATGGGAATGTGTAACCATGTGAAGTGAATGTGTTAGAGTATGAGACGATAATTCATGCTATGATATTTCTAATTCCATGTAAATTGCCATCATGTTATAGTCAAATTGGAAGTGTAGTTTTCATGTGAATAAATGAGTAGAAAGCATGTGATCGGGAGTGTTATGTGAAACATCTTAAACCATGTGCCATGTGTTTTGACTTTGTAGAAATACCATGATAGGTTGTCTCTTATTGATGTTCAAGCATGCTGTATGATTGCCGTGCAAATTGAAATAGTAGAACCTACTATGATGTATGCATGAATGATGTGTATGGAGTTACTTGCTGAGTCTTTTAGACTCACTCCTTGCTTCGGCGTACAGGTTTAGTTGGTGACACACTTTTGGAGGAGACCGTGGAGAGCGACTCCGAGCGTGGAGAGTAGCTTGTGGAGTTGACGTTGTGTCCCTTTTTGTTTCATAGTATGTAAATTGTAGCTTGTATTAGAGTTATCATTTATGTAATTGTGGACAAATTATGTATTAAATGTAGAACTTTAATCTTGTGGACAATGTAGTTTGGTTTAATTTCAATTATGAAAGTTTAGTCCTTTAATTTGCTATATGGATCATGTATGAGAAATGTGGATGATGAAATGTGATGACAGTTAGTCCTTTACTTCCGCGACTCTGTGTCTATATTTGTGTATATCTCAATCATGTGATAGTGTTTGGGTAAATGTCCCACTGTGATAACCTTTACTATACCGACGTGGGTTGGTATAACCGTACCGGTATAATGAGGGTCGTCACAGAGATTGGTATCAGAGCGACCGATTGAGATCTTACATGAATATACATGAATCATCATCCTCATTGCATGCTAAATCTTTATAGATTGTCCACATGGGTAGAAACGACTAATAATGAATGGAAAATAGATAAGAAAATGGTTAGGAAGCTAAGTAACCTAGCTCTAATGGTGGCTGAAATTTTGCAGCCATGGCTTCCCGTGGACGACGTGGAGGTGTGCCAGCTCGCGACGACGAGCAGAGGCGTGAGGAGCGGGTAGAGCAGCAGGCCCCGGCCCACAGGGTCCTGTGCTTCCCCCACCACCGCCAGTGGATTATGTAGTCTTCATGCAAGGATTGGTGCAGGCCATGCAAACTCAGGCCCACACCCAGGCAGCACTCCAGGCCCAGTTGGAGGCCCAGGTAGAATAATAAAACAACCTAGTAGTTGCTATTTAAATTGCATGATATTGTGTTTATTGTATATCGTTATTGTTTGGTGTAGCAGGCTCAGGCCCCAGCTCAGGACCATGGTGGACCTTCCATCATGGAAAGATTCAAGAGGATGCTGCCACCCTCTTTCAAGGGGGAGAGCGATCCGTTGCTAGCAGAAAGCTGGATGAGGGAGATCGAGAAGATCTTCCGGGCCATCAGGTGTGTGGATGAGGACAAGGTTACTTTAGCCACCTACATGCTACAGGTATGTGTTAGTTTTGTGTTTCCTATTCCTGTTAAGTTGAAGTTGTTTAGCGGTGCTTATGAAGGTTATGTTGCAGGAGAGAGCTGATGTGTGGTGGGCTTCATTACTACGTACACGGTTTGAGGACGGTGCGATTGATGTTGCTTGGGACGAGTTCGTGAGGCTCTTTCGGGCCAAGTTCGTCCCCGAGCACATCCAGGACAGGATGGAGCAGGAGTTCCTCACTTTGACTCAGGGCTCCATGACCGTACTCGAGTATGAGGCCAGGTTTGCAGAACTATCTAAGTATGCACCTCACATTGTGGCAGATGAGCGCAGGAAGGCAAAGAAGTTTGTGATGGGCCTTAAGCCATCACTGCGGACGAGGCTCGTAGCGTTTGATCATCGTACCCTGGACGAAGCCCTTAGCGCTGCTTGTAGGCAGGAAGGCGAGATGGAGCGGTACCTTGAGGAGAAGAAGGCTTCGCAGAAGAGACCAGCACCACTTTCCAGCGACAGGACAAGAGGAGAACAACATACCAGTCACCACAGCGCCCTGTGGTAGTCAGCAACACTCAGGTACCTTCTGTACGTTCCTCTGGTGACAAGAAGGAGTGCCCTCACTGTGGAAGGGCACATGGTGGTACGGAATGTTGGAAGATAGCGGGCAAATGCCTAAAGTGTGGGAGTAGCAACCACAAGATCAAGGATTGCCCCAGACTTCAGCAGGAAGCTCAGCGAGGAGCGCCAGTACCAGCAGTAGCGGCAGCCGCGCCAGCGACAGGACGACCAGGAAGGCCTCGAGCCCCAGCTCGAGTGTTTGCGTTAGCTCGTGAGGACGCCGAGCAGGCGGAGCATGTCACCGAAGGTACAGTTTTACTTTTCGGTGTGCACGCTCGGTTTTGTTTGATACGGGTGCCACTCACTCGTTCATTTCCGAGCGGTTCGCTAGGCAGTTAGCCCTAGAGTCAGTATAGAGTCTGAGGAGTTAGAGGTCCCTTTGTCTGTGCACACCCCTGCGGGTACGGTATCGACTAGGAAGTGCATTCCGTCGTTACCTGTGTGCATTGAGGATAGATTCCTAGATGGGTGTTTCTTCTTGCTAAAGATGAAAGACTACGATTGTATTCTTGGTCTGGATTGGCTAGAGGAGCATTATGCGTTAGTGGATTGTCGTAGGAAGAAGATTGTTTCCGCATTCCTGGTGAGGATGAGTTCTCTCATCCCTTGCCAAAGAACTTAGCGGGAAAGTTAGTTATCTCTGCCATGAAGGCGATGCGCATGGTGAACAAGGGTTGTGACGCATTTCTTGCCAGCGTTATGCTAGTACCCGATGCTGGTTCGTCACTGACTCTTGCAGAGATCGATGTGGTGCAGGACTTTCCAGATGTCTTTCCCGACGACTTGTCTGGATTGCCACCGGATAGGGAGATAGAGTTCACTATAGAGTTGCTTCCAGGCACCTCTCCTATCTCGAAGGCCCCATATCGGATGGCCCCTGCAGAGTTAGCCGAGTTGAGGAAGCAATTGCAAGAATTGCTCGATAAGGGATTTATTCGCCCTAGCGTTTCCCCTTGGGGCGCACCTGTATTATTCGTCAAGAAGAAAGACGGGTCACTTCGGTTGTGCATTGATTATAGAAAGCTAAACCAGGTGACTGTGAAGAACAGGTATCCCTTACCTCGGATTGATGATCTGTTTGACCAGTTGCGAGAGGCATCAGTCTTTTCCAAGATTGACTTGCGATCTGGTTATCATCAGTTGAGATTAGGAGTGAGGATGTGTCCAAGACGGCATTTAGAACCCGTTATGGACATTATGAGTTTTTGGTTCTTCCTTTCGGATTGACCAACGCCCCTGCAGCGTTCATGGATCTCATGAACCGGGTGTTTAGTCCGTATTTAGATAGCTTTGTTGTTGTGTTTATTGATGACGTGTTGGTCTATTCTCCGGATGAGGCCACACATCGTCAGCATTTGAGGTTAGTCTTAGAGGTCTCCGTGAGCACAAGCTGTATGCGAAGTTCAGCAAGTGCGAGTTCTGGTTGCACGAGGTTCATTTTCTCGGGCATGTTATCTCCGGTGCTGGTGTTGCAGTTGATCCAGCAAAAGTCCAGGCAGTTATGGATTGGGAGATTCCCAGGACCCCTTCGGAGATTCGTAGTTTTATTGGGTTAGCTGGTTATTATCGGCGATTCATTGAGGGTTTCTCATCCATCGCCGCCCCTTTGACAAAGTTGACCCGGAAAGGTGAGAAGTTCGTATGGTCTGAGGCATGTGAGCGTAGCTTTCAGCTATTGAAGGCTAAGCTTACTTCTGCTCCGGTATTGGTATTGCCTAGCGGTCTAGAAGGTTTTGCCATTTATACGGATGCATCTCAGATTGGTTTAGGCTGTGTGCTCATGCAGCAAGAGAGGGTAGTGGCTTATGCTTCTCGTCAGTTGAAGGAGCATGAGAGGAACTATCCGACTCATGATTTAGAGCTCGCAGCTGTGGTTCATGCACTAAAGATCTGGAGGCACTATCTTTATGGTGTCAGATTTGAGGTGTTTACCGACCACAAGAGCTTGAAGTATCTTTTCTCCCAAAAGGAATTAAACCTGAGGCAGAGGAGATGGATCGAGTTCTTGAAGGACTATGACTTCGACCTTCAGTATCATCCTGGAAAGGCGAACGTCGTAGCGGATGCTCTTAGTAGAAAGAGGTCTTGCTCCAGCAGGATTGGAAGATGTTGGAGGATGCAGCGTGCTCTATGACCGAGTTAGAGCCATCGTTGTGTCAGGCTTTTGTAGCTCAGCTATCCCTTAGATCCTCAGTCTTGGATGAGGTGATTGAGCAGCAGAAAGCCGATCCTAGATTGTTAGAGTTAGTGGGTAAGGCGGGCATTGCTCGTGATGAGGACGGTGTGATTAGATTTCAGCACCGTGTTTGTGTCCCCGATGTGGTAGATGTCCGTGAGCATGTGTTAGCGGAGGCTCATAGATCGCGATTCTCTATTCATCCGGGTAACACTAAGATGTATCAAGACCTGAAGAGATCATTTTGGTGGTCCGGCATGAAGAAGGATGTTGCGGATTATGTGTCCAGATGTCTAGTATGTCAGCAGGTGAAAGCCGAGCGGCAGCGACCATCCGGCCTTATGCAGAGGATGGATATCCCCGTATGGAAGTGGGAAGCTGTCACTATGGATTTCGTATCGGGTTTGCCTCGATCTAGAAGGGGCAATGACTCGATTTGGGTAGTTGTAGATAGATTCTCGAAGACTGCTCATTTCTTGCCTATGAAGAAGAAGCAGTCAGTAGAGAGTTTAGCTAGATTGTATGTTAGCGGTATCGTTAGATTGCATGGTGTGCCGAAGTCGATCATTTCGGATCGAGATCCGAGATTTACTTCGAGATGTGGAAGGGTCTTCAGGATGCGTTAGGTTCGGAGCTTAAGCTCAGTTCGGCGTTTCATCCCCAGACCGATGGACAGTCCGAGAGGACTATCCAGACGCTCGAGGATATGTTGAGAGCATGTGTGCTGGATTGGAAGGATGATTGGGAGCGTCATTTACCTCTTGTGGAGTTCGCATACAACAACAGTTTTCATGCTAGTATCGGTATGGCTCCATTCGAGGCGTTGTATGGTAGGCCCTGCAGATCTCCTTTGTGTTGGGAGGAGACTGGTGATAGACAGCTGATTGGTCCGGAGTTAGTTCAGGAGACTTCGGATAAGATCCAGTTGATTAGGAGGAGGCTTGTTGCGGCACAGGATAGACAGAAGAGCTATGCCGACAACAGGAGGAAGGATCTAGAGTTCGAGGTAGGTGATCATGTCTTCTTGAAGATATCGCCTACGCGTGGTGTCGTCAGGTTTGGCAGGCATATTAAGTTGAGCCCTAGATTCATTGGCCCGTATGAGATTCTCAACGATTGGGCAACGTGGCTTATGAGCTAGCTTTACCCCCAGCTTTGGCTAGTGTTCACCCCGTTTTCCACGTATCTATGCTCAGGAAATATGTCCGAGATCCATCTCATGTTATTAGTCACGAGCCAGTGGAGATCCAAGAGTATTGCGTGGACCGTTCAGCACCTAAGAATTGCGTCGGTAAAAGTTCTATGGCGTAACTTCTCGCGGGAGGAGGCTACTTGGGAGCTTGAGGATGCGATGAAGAAGAAGTATCCCCTTTTGTTTGAGTAGTGTTGTCCTAACTTCGAGGACGAATTTCTTTAAGGGGGAGAGGGTGTAAGGCCCTCGAATTTTGTCCTTATTATTTTATTGTGTGCAATTTTATGCTTATGTATGTATATGCATTATCGTGTAAGTATTATGTATACATTATCTTGGTGTACTTATGAATGTATGTATAAACTTAGTTGTATGTATATATCGGTTGATTTCGTGACATAGTGAGTGTGTGCATTACACCCTATGTATTGCATGCATGAACTTAGGAGAAATTAGGGTTTTGCATGGTTTTGGGTTCTGGCCGAAGGGTTAGTCGACGTCAACATGAATGGACGTTCACTTATTGTTAACGTCCATATAGCTGGACGTCGATTATTCAGTCGACGGCCATATCGGTGGATGTCTATATCCTGACAGACCAGTCTGCAGCAGCATGGTGTGCCATGCCTTGATGGGAGATACCAACCACTCCCCAACGGCTCCTTGGCCTTCCAACCGACCTCTTGCGTGGGGTGAGAGGGTCCTCTCTTAAGAGAGCCCTTGTTGCAACCTCTAGAGCTCTCTTGGCTCTTTGCAAAGAGATAAGAGAAAACACCCTAGTGAGCTGTGAGAAAACTTGGAGTTTGGAGGCTTTGATCCGGCGATCCAAGGCCTCTTCTGGAGATCTACTTTGACAAGGAGGAAGACAACACATCCGGCTACACATCCCCGACCCTGGATTGCAGAGGGGAGCATCACAGAGGCCGGAGTGGAGACATCTTGGAGGCTTCTTGGGACTGCCCAAGGAGAGCTTCTCCAACCATTTTGATCCCTTTAGGAGTTTTTCCAGAGGCAAGTAACCCTTTCACCTTGTCCATGTATGTGTCTAGGAGGTTTCTATCATTTTTATGGATTTTCCTCGTGTCCTGGATCCCCTACATTCACCATTCCTTGAAGCTCGGACTGTGTTTTTGCACAGGCCCGAACTTGACGGCAAGATCCCTCGCCGTCAAGATCTTCCGTTGACGGCCAACGATATTGCCGTTTACTTTGTTTGACGGCCAGACTATGCCGTTGAGTTCTTCTTGACAGAACAAGGACTGTTCTGCCCTATATCTTTAAATTTCGGATTTCTGCGCATGAGGATATAATGTAAATTTTATGTGATATGTAAAATTGATAATGTGACGTGTGTGAAATTTCCTGTATTTTTGTGTGGATGGAATTAATTATTAGAATTATTAAAAGGCATGTGTAGGAAAGAGGTTACACATGTTTAATTTTGTTCCCATGAATTCTGAGGAATTAAAGGCTGTGAAATTTTATGAACCATGTTTATATGTATCAGTCCATGCCCTGCAAACTTGGAAATTTTCCCACACTCATGTGAATTTTTAATAATTTCTACAACGAGAAATAGAAAACATGTGTAGACCTTGCGAAAATTCTAGTAAATCGTGTTTTGGGAATTAAATTGGGAAAATTTTCTTGTTGCCAATATGTATGTGTGGTTCATGACTGTGCATGATTAAATCTGAAATCCATGCTATGTTCTATGTTAACTTAATTTATGAATGGCATGAAACCAAATGTTTTAATTTCTATAAATACATGTGAATTCAAAAAATCTGAAAATTTGTATGTGTGTTCTTATAACCAAAAACAGCATGTGGTTAAATTTTCAGAAAATTTGATAACATTAGCGTACTCTATGAGATTTCTATGTGAAAATGAGCTACAAATACATGTACCATGATTTAGGTTAAATGATGTGCATTCCAATTAATCCATGAGAGCTAATAAATGTTTGATTTCTGTTATTAGTAGCACCATGCTAGGGAAGAACAGAACCATGTGCATAAACAAGAAAGTGTGAATATCATATGTAAAACGTGTGTTAATCGGAATGTGTAATGTGTAAAATGTGCCGTGTGTGACACTGCTTCCATAGAGGGCTGTGGAACTGTATCATGGAAAGGTCCCCATGAGAAGGTTCAATGTGTTAAGATATCCTAAGGGCATTAGGATGAAATCCTGGAGGTGGACAAGTACCACTGGTTAGGGTGGAGACGTGTTCTCCCGTCTGCGCAGTGCCAAGAGTCATCACTGTATTGCCTAGGTGATGTGCTATGTGTTATGTGTATGTGATGTGTCCTTCTAGCGGTGGTTTGGACCATGTGTCACGGCAAATAAATTGTGAAATGTGAATGTGAGCATGTGTAAAATGTGTATATGTGAACATGTGAATTTGAAATGTGAAATCATGTGAACTATTTATGTTAGAATGTGAACATTGTGTACATGTGAAATGTTTGAAAAATGAACCATGTGAAATATGGGAATGTGTAACCATGTGAAGTGAATGTGTTAGAGTATGAGACGATAATTCATGCTATGATATTTCTAACTCCATGTAAATTGCCATCATGTTATAGTCAAATTGGAAGTGTAGTTTTCATGTGATTAAATGAGTAGAAAGCATGTGATAGGGAGTGTTATGTGAAACATCTTAAACCATGTGCCATGTGTTTTGACTTTGTAGAAATACCATGATAGGTTGTCTCTTATTGATGTTCAAGCATGCTGTATGATTACCGTGCAAATTGAAATAGTAGAACCTACTATGATGTATGCATGAATGATGTGTATGGAGTTACTTGCTGAGTCTTTTAGACTCACTCCTTGTTTCGGCGTACAAGTTTAGTTGGTGACACACTTTTGGAGGAGACCGTGGAGAGCGACTCCGAGCGTGGAGAGTAGCTTGTGGAGTTGACGTTGTGTCCCTTTTTGTTTCATAGTATGTAAATTGTAGCTTGTATTAGAGTTATCATTTATGTAATTGTGGACAAATTATGTATTAAATGTAGAACTTTAATCTTGTGGACAATGTAGTTTGGTTTAATTTCAATTATGAAAGTTTAGTCCTTTAATTTGCTATATGGATCATGTATGAGAAATGTGGATGATGAAATGTGATGACAGTTAGTCCTTTACTTCCGCGACTCTGTGTCTATATTTGTGTATATCTCAATCATGTGATAGTGTTTGGGTAAATGTCCCACTGTGATAACCTTTACTATACCGACGTGGGTTGGTATAACCGTACCGGTATAATGAGGGTCGTCACATGATATGTGGTTGAACTCTTTCTTGCTAAGAGTACAACATAGGATACTCTTGGCCTTGCAGTTTAGAGAAATCTTCTTCTTGTCATCTTCCGTCCATTTATCCTTTTCATTCGTGACCAGAAGATCTCCTTCTTCAACTATCGACCAGATTTGATAGTCAAGACCTTGTAGAAAGAATTCCATCCTTGTTTTCCAATATGTGTAGTCTTCACCATCGAAAAGCGGTGGCCTGTTTACTGAGTGACCTTCGAAGTGACCTTGGGCTATCATTTGATCTTTTCTCTTCAGATCGTTGGATCTTCTTCTTTGCTGAAGAGACTAGCTCTGATACCACTTGTTGCCCAGCTAGCAAGCCCAGAGGGGGGGGGGGGGGTGAATGGGATACTTTAAAATTTGATTATCTAAAACCTGTTCACAAAAATGTTCACACAACAAGCACTTCGATGATTATTAAAGTTAGCGAAAAAGAAAACAACAAACACACGGCAAGCAATCACACTACACAAGATTTTATCCTAGTTTGGACCTCCTCTCCACAGGAGTCGTACGTCTAGTCCCTGAGAAACAACTCAAGATTCACTACCCAAGGGTACAGTCCCCCTCAAGGACACTTACACATCCAGCCGCAGCTGGTCTTCTCTTCACAACCCGAAAAGGAATACACCACCCTAGAACCCTCCAGGTCTTCCTTCAACATGAAGGGAATAACACCCTGAAACCCCCAGGTCTTCCTTCAACATGAAGGGAATAACACAAAGATGTGTTCAAGGGATGATACGCCCCTGGACCAAGCTAATAGCACAGTGCTTGATCCGAAGCGAAGACTGAGAGGAAAAATTCTACAAAGAAGAACACTCTCAGTTCACAAAAGCTCTCTCAAGGTTCTACACTAGACACAGAGAGCAAAAAGCTACAACAAGACGATGGAGTGAGACTTGAGCTCTTCTATGATGCTTGCAGATTTTGAATTCTCAAGATAATGTTTTCACGTCGGCACCAATCTTCTATTTACATCTTCTTTGAAAATGTAGCCGTTGAAGTATCTGTTGTCTCTATGTTCTGAGAACGTTTGACTACATGGCTTTCCTTTGTAGTCAACGGTTCTTTGCGTTCCATGCACGTAAGAAGAAAATCCTTCTTGATATCCTCCAGCTTCTACTTTATCCAATGTTGTATAGAGTCGTACCGTCAGAGACCTGCACAGATTAAATGGTAAAACGTAGACAGGTAAGCTGTCTCTTGTTGTCAGTCAACGTTAGAGTTAGAATACATCAAAATAGAAATTCCATTCTGTCTTTCCAAAAAGATATTACATGCAGGAGCATAAGAATAGAAGATATCTTGACATGCATCGTGCTGAGAAATGTACGACTATACTTAATGTATGGATAAAAGAGAAATACGGGGGATATCTTTGACTTGTCAAGATATTTGAATATCAAGTCGTTATAGCTCATGAAGTCGATATGAACATGACTTATATAATCGTTGTGAATGAGTCATTGTTCATGTGAATCGTTGCTCATTGGTAAACAAATCATTGTACGCACAAATCGTTATGCATCCATAACCAAATCATTCTGGATAACAAATCGTTATGAGCAAATCGTTATAACCAAATCGTTATAACACTATAAGAAAATCGTTATGAGCAAATCGTTATAACACTATAAGCAAATCGTTATGAGCAAATCGTTATAACCAAATCGTTATAACACTATAAGCAAATCGTTATGCTCACTTACGAAATCGTTGTGAGATTGAAATCGTTATACTCACTTGTCGAATCGTTATAAGAGCAAATCGTTATGCTCACTTATGAAATCGTTGTGAGTTTGAAATCGTTATACTCACTTGTCGAATCGTTATGAGAGTGAAATTGAAGTGATAACTTAGTGAATCATTCTGAGATCGAAATCGATATAAGCCAAAAACGATATGATACTTATGAAATAGTTATTCTTTGCGATGACTTATGAAATCGTTATGCTTTAAAGCGAGTTGATGTGTACTTTGAGAAATTTCATGCTCTGAAAATTAAAAACAACAGTGTGAGAATTTACTTACAAGTCTTTGCTTGATTTTGCTTGGTTTATTTCATGTGACTAAGCTTCATGAAAACTTGTTAGATACTAATTGTTAGGATTTTTTTAATCACTAAAATAGATATATACTTCATAAAATTATATGGGGATGATCTGATCATCACTTGGTACATAGGGACTAGACTCCAAATGGAGGCCAGGAGAGTGCACCCTACCTCAAAGAGGTAGAATGTTCTCACTCCACCGTTCTCAACATTTGGATCTCAAAGATAGACTATTCATGACCTTACAAGATGTGGACTATGAATGAAAACAGGAAATTACAATTTGAAAGAGAAATCTTCTATAAGGGATTAGAAAATAGGAAATTACAAATAGGGAGTACTTCCTTATTTACATGTAATATCTTAAGTAAATGAAACTACAAATATAAACATTTACAATGTTCAGGTAAATAAGGTATCATCATCGACATTGCTCTGTGTTGTAATAGATAAATAAGGTAATTTTACAAAATTGTGATGTTCTTGAATTTACTGGGTTTTTTTATTTTTACTCATTCTTTCTATTTTTTGTGATTTTCCATCATTTTCTAAAAAAATATTTAATTTTTTAATCTAGTTGATCCAAGATTAGCCAAATTTTCGAAAGATCTGCCAATCTGATCCAGATCGGGATCGTCCCAAACTGATTAAGGCGTCTGATCCGATCCTACCTTCTATAAAGTAGGGTGCTGGATTGGGTTTCACAAGACTTTAGAACAACAATTTCATATCTATTATGGAAAACCAAATAGTTGACACAGTTGTGAGATATAGTGAGGGACTTTTTTTCGACTTTTATTATGACCAATTTTGCCATGTCAAATACATGGAAGGCAGGATCGAAATCGGGTCGGGATCGCCAAGGCCCGATCCAATCCTAGATCGGATTGGCAGATCCCACTGATCCAAGGGAAGTCTGGCCGATCCTGGATCGGCCAGTCTAGAAAATTGATTTTTTTTGTTTGAAAAATTGAGAAAAAATCAGAAACAATCAGGAAAAAATAGCAAAAATGAGAAAAAAATCTGATAAATTGAGAGAACTAATATTTGCATAAAAAATCAATCATACATGCATTCATAGTTTATGAAACATGAAATGTAAGGCATTCTGTATTAATACTCCTATAATAACTCAAGAAAAGTATAAAATATTAAATGTAACTTACATTTAATGGAAGACTAATAATCTTGCCATCCACTTGGACAACTTCCAGACCTAGATGACTCACCATCATGTGGGTTTTGATAGCCATAACCAAAGAGGGAATTTGCCAAATCATGCATACCCATTTGAATCCCACTTTTTTTTTTATAATAAAAAGGTACTAAGGTAACAAGCGAGCTAAGTGCGCTATCTCCCAGCGGGAGATAACGTTCTCACTCCCCTAGCTGTACTCGGCCCTGAGATTTTATAAATATCATGGTAAACCAAATGCAAGATACAAGAATCAGCGGGGCGTGCCCTTGAGAAAAATTGGAAAAACTAGACTAACCGAATAGATGGGAAGCCAATTTTATCAAGCACAAATGGACCCTTACAAACAGGAGGGAAAGAGGCACCAGTGAAGACCGAGGAAATTTTCCTCTCACATGCTAAAGATGCTAGGGCATCTGCCACCCTATTCGTTTCCCTGTAAGTATGAATCACTGAAAGATTTAGGTGATTGAGTAAGTGTTGAACAATCTTCTACCACCAAGAGCATTTCCAGGAAGGACATTTATCCGAAAGAAGAGATTTCACCAAAACCTTAGAATCTGAATAAACCACAGTAATATGAATGCCATGATGCACCGCCAACCTTAACCCATCTCATAGAGCACGCACCTTTGCAATAACACTATTTCCTTGGCCATAAAAATATGCAAAATTGAGATGAACATCCCCTTTAGAATTGCGAAAACAACCACCACCACCACAGGGACCAGGATCACCTTTACAAGCACCATCCACATTCAAGCAAAAACCATAAGAAGGGGGAATCCACCACAATAACTTTGGAGTTTTCAGCTTGACTGTGGGTTTAAAACCAAAGCTAAGAAGGACGCCTAGCTTATAGTGCAAGTAGACTTTTTTAAAAACCATTCCTTGGATGGCCACATTCACTGCATATCTGATATCTAAAGTAATCCTCCGCACTGTTTTAGGTGTAGAATCAAATCTTTTAGCACATCTGAATTTCCATATCTCCCACAACATAAGCAGCACAACATATGTAGTAATGAAACCATGCGCAGAGTGACAGTTTATGGTGGATAAAATTCTCCATAAGGTGGAAGTGATACGGGGACCCTTAGCCTGTGCATGAAAAATCAGACTAGCCCAACTCCACATATGAGCAGCTAACTCCCCCTCAAGGAAAAGGTGATCCAGATTCTCAACGGAAGGACTTGTACAACAAGAGCAAGTAGAAACTAAATAAACTCCACAATCAGCTATTCGATCATCAGTAGCTACAACCCTATGAAGAACCTTCCACCCAAAAAGAGCAACCCGGGGATTGAAAGCATTATTCCAGATTCTGGGCATGTTAGGGCAGTAAGTACCTTGCGGTCGAATAGTTTGGAAGGCAGACCTGGTAGAAAACTGACCATTAGCGTTCTCAGTACAAACACAAATATCTAAAGATTCTGAAATAGTGACATTCTCCATAACTCTTTGAATAATTTAATGACTTTTGAGAGGATGATCCAGATTCACTACCACCTCATTGACCGAAGAGAATGGGTGATGAATCGAAGCAGGAAGAAAAGAAATAAGTGGGACGTTGCCAACCCACCTATGCCTCACTATGTCGATATGCTTGCCATCCCCCAAAACCCATCTACTATGCTGCATAATGAGATTATTCACCATGTGAAATACTCCAGAAGAAATACCCGAAGGAAACACTCTGCTAACTTCAGTGAAATTAGTTTTGAAAAATCTGCTTCTAGCATATCTTGACCACAGAGACTGACCATGGATTGCATTCCAGATGAGCTTAGCCATAAGGGAAATTTGAACATGCCACATACTTCTAACACCTAGACCTCATTCCTGCTTAGGCCTAGAGATTTGATCCCAAGAAACCTAGTGGCGACGCCTTTGGCCCTCTGCCCCATTCTAGAAAAAAGATGCACAGGAGCGCTCAATGTAATGAATAACAGACTTAGGCAAACAAGAAGCAGAGGCCACATAGATAGGAATTGAGCAGAGCACTGAATTAATAAGGATGACTCGTCCTGCTTGAGATAAAAGTTTAGATTTCCATGAGGATAACAAATTGTTCACCTTGTCAATAATGTGCTTATAGTGGGAAACTAAGGTGTGCCCAGAAGAGATGGGAATGCCAAGGTAGGATAACACCCCCTACTGTCTTCTGAAGCCTGTGAGAGCTGCAATACGAGATCCAACAACTGTAGGAGCTTTGGGAGAGATTATAAAACAACTCTTTGAAGCATTAACCTTTTGGCCAGACGACTCCTCACACTGGTTTTAAAGGGAAATAAATTTCCTAATATTGCTGGTCTGACCATTTAGAAATATGAGGGTGTCATCTGCATAAAGAAGATGAGAGACAGGAATGCAACCCCTGGGGCCCCTGAAAGGAGCAAGAACGCCTTTAGCATGAAGAAAACTGATACCTCTACTTAGTGCCTCTTCCATGATAATAAAGAGACCAGGCGCCAGTTGGTCACCCTCCCTAATACCTCTGGAAGATTTGAAATACCCAACCTGCTGGCCATTAAATAGTACAGAGAACCAACAATTACTAATCAACATGCCAATGTAAGACACAAAGCGAGATGAGAAACCAAAGCTCCGAAGCACAGCAAAGAGGAAGTTCCACTCCACTCTATCATAAGCCATCATCATGTCCAACTTAAAATAACATTATTCTCACAAACCTTCCTTCCAATGTCCTTCATCATGTGACGGGAAATAGACACATTTTCAATAATAGAACAACCCTTCACAAAAGCTCCTTGCTCCTCAGATATGATATCAGGCAAGATAGGAGACAGACGATCTGTAAAAAACCTAGAGATAATTTTGTAACAAAAATTACAAAGACTAATAGGTCTAAAGTCACCAAACGTCCTTGGGTCTTTAACTTTTTGGATCAATGCAATAATGGAAGACGTAGCACCACGAGGTAAAGAATATCCCTTAAACAAATCTTGGACAGCACTCACAACATCCTCACCAACTATATCCCAGCAAAGAGAATAGAAAGACCCCAGGTGTAACGACCCTCCTCATACCTGTACGATTATACCAATCCCCATCGGTATAAAGAACGTCGTCACAGTGGGATAGTAACCCAACACTAAGTGTTAAGGTTGGTATGTCCATGAATACTAAAAGAGTACAACGGAATTAAAAGAAATGCTTTATTTTATTCCATCATCATCACACATTCCACAATCTATATAGAAAAAGGAAGTACTAGAGTCCACATTATTACAACTTGAAATAACTACATTGTCCATTACATTGTCCATATGAATTACATCATTCCAACTATAAATTAAAACAACTACTAAAAGTGAAAATCTCCTCAAGTGCTATTCCTTGTATGTGGTATCAATCTTCACTGTTCTCTCCTCAGCTACTGGATAACCTGTCACACCTGTACGCCGAAGCAAGTATGAGTCTTACAAGACTCAGCAAGTAATCTAAAACATCAAACTTATACATATCATATACATATTATACTATTAACAATCATGAAACACATGCTATCATACTAATTATAATAATTCACATAGCACAAGCTTTTTTTTTATGGTTAACAACACCTATGTTTTTCCCAAACACATTCCAGATTAACACATGCTCATATTAAATCATAAAAATAACATACATCCACACAAGTTCTCTACTCATGACATCTTTTCTGATACGTGGTTCAAATCTTTATCATATCATTACATAATTTAATCAAACTTAAACATAAGGTTATGTACAAAATGATGAATACTTTTAGCATAGTATTTGGTCAAATTCTCATGTATTCACATCACTTTATCATACAACTAACTTGCTGTTTTGACGTACAATTTATCATACACTCATAACACTTACACATATTTTCTAGTAAACTACATAATATGATATTAATCTTTCTATCATAGTTAAGCATAATCCAATTAATATATACATGACATGAACATATGCACTCTTAAACACCTATCATGTAACATGATATATTAATCTAAACATTTTTCCTTAATGTGTAACAGTTCTACCAATTAGAACATGCAATTATACATAACGTATATAACAACCTAACATGATCTCTATTTATTTTTCACATGCACTTTTCTCATTTATTTACACATTTCATTTGCTGTTTTAATATGAATAATTCACCATGATAACACCTTTATTAAACATGGAATGAAAATTTAATACACATTCAAATCGGATGGCAATCATCTACAAATTAAGCATGAAACTACATACTAAATGAGTAGCAATTCTATCATGGAACATAGATATTATTTCATGTGTTTATCAAAAACAAAATCTCATTTAGCTTGCTGTTTTGACATGAATTAAACTTAATTACATAGATTTACACTTATTCTCACGCTACCTTATTCATTGTCAAATTTACCTACTCATTCTTCCACATTGCATTTCTTTACATGTTTACATACACGTATTGATACATACCACCATATGGAGATTATTAAACTATATTACATAACATTAAACATGGTACAAAACATGATATTATAATTATGATAGTAACACATGAATGACATAAATAAATAAACATGTAATGATACATTGGTTTCACATACACTTGTATTTTTGCTATCTTTTACTCTTCCTTACAAATTAATTTTCACTCATTCCATTGCACTTACTCTTGCATTCACATTTATCATTTTACACTATGTTCACATTTAATCTCTTATGTTGCCGTGACACACAGTCCTAACTACCAAGTAGAGGAAAACAATCACTTTAACACTTAGTGCTTATCACTTAGTACTTAGCACTCACTTTCACATATTCGTCACCTAGGCAATGCGGTGACAAATCCAGGTAACTGCGCAGAACCGGGAGAAGCCCTCTCCACCCTAACCAGCGGTACTTGTCCACCTCCAGGATTTTATCCTAATGCCCTTAGGATTTATCTCATAACATTGAGCCTTCCATAGGAACTTTTCTATGGTACAGCTCTCAGACCCCTATGGTAGCAGTGTTATACATGGCTAAATATTTCATTAATCACTTTATCATTCTTATCACCTTTTACTCATGCTCATACACATATTTTTCATCCTATTTCCATTTACAGAAATTCACATTGTTGTTTAACAGTGATAAATCACTCAAAATAAGGCATTAACATGCTGCTAACCTTTGCTTTACCCATGATTAACTCTAACATGCTTAACATGGCTATTTTCACATTTAAAACCATGAAAATACCTACTGTCATTAGAAGTTCACGCAATTTTTATCACAATTTAAGGATAGTAAATAGAACACATTCTCAAATTTTCAAAATTTTTTGAATAGAAACATATTTATAACAATTAAATCACTGTATAGGTGCATTTATCACTAATTTCTCTTAAACAAAAATTTCAGTAAAATAGACTAATATGATGGTGTCAATACGTTCATACAATAACCATATCATTACATAAAATTCACCAAACCCGAACTCACAAATATCCTATTTACGCAGATTAAATGTGCTTATCTTATGGTCATAACTCAATCTCCAGAATTTTAATAATTAACAAATTTCATGAAAATTTACGAAATCCTCATGACATGACCTACTAATCACCCTTGACCCCTCATAAAAACTTCAGCAAGAAAACATACCCAAAAATCATTTAAATATATTAAACAACAATTTTCAGAACACTGAAGAACTTAACTGCACAGTCCTGGCCAACATCTCTTGCCGTCAACTGATGAACTTGACGGCAGGGGATGTTGCCGTCAACTTCTAGACAGTAATCTGCATAATCACACTCACATGTACGGGGAAATTGGAGTGTCCAGGACTCGAGGAAAAATCCGTAAAAATTCTAGGACCTAGGGGACATGTATAGGGATGATGTACATATGTTACTTGCCTCTAATAAAATCCTAGAAGATCAAATCTTTCTATTGAAGCCCTCCTCGGCCAAAGCAAGAGGGTGCTCAGAAACTCCTTTGATATGGTTCTCCAGTCGTTGTAGGTCGTTCCTCGGGGTTGGGGATGCCTCCTTGACGGTTGGACTACGCTCCAGTCGTTGTAGATCTCCTAGAAAATCCTCCAGTCACCAGATCAGAGCTAGGGAAGTCCAACTTTTCTCACAGAAAATACTAGGGTTTCACAATGACCAAAAAGGCTTTGTGCGGCCAGAAAGTGGGTTTTTATAAAGTTGGATAGGTTGGGTACTCACTCGAGTAGGTTACCCAAGGTTTAGGAAGGGTTTCCTAAACTGGAACCGGCCATAAAGCGAGCATTAACAAATCTAGAACCGTTAAGTAGGAGGATATTGACGTCAACATCGGTCGTAGTCAACTGCACAATTGACGTCAAGGGGGTGGCCGCCAACAGGGGGTTGGCGTCCAGGGGGTGGCCGCCAACAGGGTATTGGCATCCAGTGATGTGGACGCCAACCACCCAGCAGTGCCAATAGGCCAGAACTCCGATAACCTTGAAATAAATACATAAATACACACAAAATAATTTAATATATGTAAAAATAATTTCACAACCTTCACCGCATAAAACACATGCATTCATAATTTTTATTTAAATATAACTTATACTAATCATAATTAAGGATAACATGCATATATGCACATGCACATTCACATTACATAGTCACATACATTGTGCAAGAACTTATAATGAAATGTGTTCATTATTAGTTAAATTCTATTTGTACATTATCATTCAAGCATCTTACACATCATAATAATTTATCATGCTTAGAAATAGATATATAATTCGAACAAGATTAATATGTTTGTGCACATATATACACATCATAGCTACATATAATATGCATGGAATAATCAAACACAATATGCATCTCAACCATTAGATAATATATACATTTAATTATAATACATGTACAAAAGTAAAATCATATATGCTTATAAGTTGCATGATGGCACTTCACATTATATGAGTAACATTACTTTAATATATCATGCATAATGTTTAAATAAATACCTTATATACAAAAATTGGCTAATTTCTTATATTCACGAAAATAATATACATACACACATGCACATGAACATTTTGTAGTTATAGTATGCGAAAATTTTAATACGTATAGTATATTTATGACATGTAAATATCGCACGCTCAATATAAAATGACGAAAAAAATTCGGGGTCTCACATCGGGAACCCATCCGGGCCAGGAGCAACTTTACCATTCTGCCCATCACTGCCGCCTTGACTTCAAGGCTATTAGGAATAGCACAAAGAGATGAATTCTGTTCCTGAGAGATGAGAGAAGGAATAACCTGCAGAAGCTCATCATTGACCACCATATGAGAGGTAGAAAGGAGTCTTGAAAATAAGATGACGAAGCATTCTTCAAAGTTTCCTGATCTTCACACCATTACTGTAACGCCCCAGAAATTTAAAATGTTAAGAAAATAGAAATAATTTGGTTAAAATACCTTAGGGTTGTTATTAAATTGTGATAATTATATGATAGACTTAATTAGTAGTAATGAACGTTATCTCAGTATCGTACCTCGAAGTGCGTGCCTCCACAGGGCGATACCGGAAAACGACAACGAAATAAAAATCCGAGAACATCATAATTTCCATAAAAATGTGGAGAAATTAAATATGTAATTATCTAAATTTTTCGACGTACGGATTTCAAGGTACAGTCGACGTGACTATTTTTCGGGTGATTTTTCACCTAGTGTAAAATAAAATCTAAAAATTAAATAAAAAACGCCATAATTTGTAAAACGATCACATTAGCTTATGGTAGATATTTCAAGACAAACATACATCATTTGGACATGTTTATAGAAAGATCTTTCGGCCAGCTGAATTATGGTCCAATTACTGTTTGGATTTTCTGGAATTTTCAGGAGGCTTATGTGGGTGACCCTGGGAAGGCCAGCGCACATGGTAATGGGATCAACATGTACATCCCTTAGGTGTAAACCTTGTAACTTGCATGGCAAACGTGTCCAGACATGGTTTAAGGAGATTACAACATTGACACCTTGATGGCTATCGTGCCATCATGCATGGCCAGCGTTGAGGGCTATAAAACCCCCCAAATACCCAGCTTGCGAACCGTTTAGGTCTGCTCCTGTTGCTGCTATTTTTTCTTGTCCCTTGTAGTGGGTAAATGGTTGAGGAAGTTGTTGCTCCTATTGGTTGTGTTGCAACTGTGTTTGCAAGACCTCATACTGTGAGTGTAGTGGGTGAGTGTTAGTTCTATACTTGTGCACCTTGAGTACCTATTCGAGTTGTGCTTGAGCTGCTGCAAGGTGTGGTGGTGAAGCAAACTCTGGAAGTGGTTGCAGCAACGACAATAGGCTTCACCTGTTTCTTTCCCTACTTGTGGCTACGTCTTCCTCTGCTATAAATCGTGTTCTTGGGGGAATTCAACGCCAGGACGGGATTTGTGTTATTCAAATCAGGTAGGATTCAATTCATTCATTCCTCTCTTACTCTTACCCTTGAACTGGCTATGGAACTTATTGTTAAGTGTACAAGCTCTCAATTCCTTGTTTGAGATCCATAAGTACTTCTAGAAGCTTGTGTGCATCGTGTGTTGTGGTAGAATTCTCTTCCTTTCCCACTCTTCTCTAAATTCTTGACTCCCACACGTGTTAAAGAGGTCATGATCACCTACTTACTTGCTTAAAACTTGTGAAATCTCTTTTGAAACTGTGTATCCATCCCTTATAATCATGTTTTAGTTGTGTGTCTGTAGGATTCACTTCCATCCCATTCTTCTTCCTACACCTCAACTTAGTTCAATAGTTTGAGGTAATCCTGCACCATGTGTAAGCTATTTCCCAGATTCAGGAAGTAGCTCCATGATAAGAATTGAGCCTTCATCATGTTTAATTTAGTGTTTGGTCATGAGAGGCAACACATCATTCCCTAATCCTCTTTCTTCTTGTTCTTATAATTCCTTCATGTTAAGAGATCCATGTATAAGTGTAGGATTCATTTCCTAATCCTCTTTCTTTCCACTTCTAGATTAATTGCTTGAAGTGATTCTTATCATGTGTCTATCATTCTTCAATTCAGAAAATATGTTCATGGTAGAAACTGAATCTTTCATCATATTATAGTTAGTCCTCAAGCCATGAGAAGTTACCTATTATCCCTTCTTCACTTCAACTTGTTTAAAATCTGAAATCAGATTGATTCCGTTGTGTAGTGTAGAGTGAACTATGATAGTTCTTGTTCTTCTTAGAAGTTGAACCTTTGAGAAACCATGAAAGTCTCTAGTGAGTGTGCCTTGATAAATGAATGATGAAAGTAGGAAAGAGAGTTTTAAGGGAATTACTCTTTCAGTAATTTCCCCTCGAATTTGTCTTCTTGATGAGCATCTATGTGAATCATATCCTCTGTTCTTTCTTTCATTTTCTTGTCATGTTACATTGAGCTATAGAACTGAAATCATACTTGTTCAAAGTCCTAATTGTGTTAGGAATGTTAGAGAAACTTTGAAGAACCATTCGAGGTTGGATTGAGTGGTTTTCTGACAATTTACACAGCCCCTGTCGACAGACGAAGGACTGGCTATCGATAGGAACCCCTGGCCAGAACCAGAAAACTAGCACTTTGTGTCCCTGTCGACAGGCTCCTGGCTTGCTGTCGACAGGTGCACACAGAACTGAAATCCCAGTTCTGGAAAAACAGCCCCTGTCGACAGCAGACCCAAGCTTGTCGACAGGTCTTGACAGAGCCATGTTTCTAGCATCTTTTTGACTCCGTTCTTCATTGTAAATCCTACCCAATTGCTCAAACTAATAATCTACCTATAGTTTGTGGTTTTTACTATCTAAACCTCTACTAAAACCAGTCATGTGATCTTTCCTTTTTCCTTGAATTATTTCTTCAAGTTCCGAACAAAATTGTTCTTGTGAAACTATCAATTTCTGAAATCAGTGAAGGAACCAAAGTTCCTTGGTTCTTGTGTGCAAACCTTGAATAACTATGAGTAAAATCCTTGTATCCTTGACTCATTACAATAATGAGTGTGTTATGATGACGAGTTGTGAGTCTTTGGGACTCATTTGAGTAATATGCCTGGCAAATAAAGGGCTGGTTCAGTCCTGGGGGGAGCGCCCGAATTCGTCAGTGGCCGCGTAGGGGCGATGAGGACAGTGAATGTTGGCATGCATCATTAAGTGTTTGATTAGTCATCATAATACACATGTGTGTATGAATACGTGCTTGATTCTAAACTTATGTTATTGACCATGCTTCTATATTATCCTTGTTCTTATGTGTTATTGAATTGACTCATTCATTCATAGCTTTGAACACTCATTGTTAATAATGTTCATGCTCTTATCTTGAGATCATACATGTGAATCCTTCTTAATTCAAGAAATTGAATTCTACTGGGCTAGTTAGCTCATTAATTCCTACTATTTCAGGTATTACAATTCTAGAAGGCGGGAACTTCGGGATTTGTGTGTGGAGAGATCAACCGTGGCGATATTTTATTTTTGAGATTGTAAAGCAAGAATCATGTAACACCTATTGAATGGCAAATAATACCTATTATTTAGTGAAGCTTCTGAGTAATTGTCCTGTTCAATTAATAGAATTTTACTCTTGATTTCTCGTTCGTTCACGTTCTGGCATTTATGGCATATTAAATGTCGTGACGTGACAGAATGGTATCAGAGCCTTAGTTCGATAAATCTAGGGATAACCTGTGAGGATGGGTAGAAAGCCTAAGGTTAAACTAGATAAGTATAGTTGGATATAGATTTTATTGAGTATGAAATGAAAATTTAGATGTAGTTTTTTTTCCCTATGATTCTTCTCCACTTTCCTAACTTCATGCTCGTAGTTCCTTTATCCGTATAAACTCATGGTTATATTTGTCCTTAAATCTGAAAGCATCATTAGGATTATTTTCCTAGCCATAATGATCATGTTTTAGTTAGAGTTGTGTTATGACCCAAGCATACTATGAAACTTATCCCATTAGTAGTAAGAAAAAGTGGTTAGGAAGTGTTACACCTCTAGTTATCATCTTGCTTTTAGGTTTCCATGCTATAGTATATCCCTATTGTCCTACTTGTCTCCGACATGAAATATGGTGATAGAACTAGAATTAAGACCATTTTAATGTTACCAATCATATAAGGACTCATAGAAACACTTGGTAGAATTTTATGTGGTAGTTTTATCACATTTCTGAAAATTTAGATCTTATCTGTCGACAGCTAACAGTCACCTGTCGACAGGGACCATGCTTCCAGAACCCAGAAATACAAAACTGTTAGTAACTGTCGACAGATAGCATTGATCTGTCGATAGATGTCCTTCACCTTTCGACAGCCGACTCTGGTCTGTCGACAGATACCCTCAGAACCAGAATAACCTTGCTCTGTCTGTTGTCATCTGTCGACAACCACTTTCTAGCTGTCAACAGACACCAGTTTGTGTTGAACTGATCCTTGTTCAGTTAGATGTGTCAGCAGGTTCAGTCAGAAGAGTCAGCAGGACCCTTGTAAGACTGAACTTATACCTTATTTACATTCCATATCATTTAAGTAAACTTAAGATATTACATGTAAATAAGGAAGTACCCCCCATTTGAATTCAATAAAAATATCAAAAAAATCATATCTCTTACTAATAAAAAGTCAACCTTCCCACAGAAGAAGAAAAACGTAATTTTTGCGATTCCATCAAAATAGCGTCTTTCTAATTTATCACAATTTGGCCTCCCTAAAAATTTCATAATTCAAATAAACCTAGTAGAATGTTAAGAATCCAAGGTCTGGTGAAAAATGATAAACACACATATTACTTCTCCAAGGGAGCCCTCTCCTACTGAAGGAAAAGTCAAACTTGTTCACCCTTTAATTTATATCCTCTTTAGACTTGAACTCATCAAAATTTTCCTTCTAATTGTATTCCAAGGATCCAATGTTTTCTAATTGAGTTAAATCCTATAATTTTGCTTCAATTAATTAACAGCATGGCATGTCAATGCACACAAACAATTGGACTTGGGATCAGTAGGAAAGGTATCAGTAGAGATAACTTCATGTCTTCTAAGAGTCAACCCCAATCAAGTGATTGCAGTTTTGATTAACTATCTATCACGTAGAGTTGATCTTGTAATTTCTTAATATCAACCTCACATATGAGTAGAGTCAACCTAACCTCCATTGGAGTTAATCTCAAGCCGTATCTTTCTCTAAGTATTAACTAGAAACTTAACTAGTGTTAACCTGATTTATATGTAGTGTCAACCTAAGAAGTAATCAGGGACAACACACTTAATAGACCTTTTGACTTTATGAATTTTCTTATGTTATAAAAGACTTGTGTTAAATATTTATTACATTCAGCTGGATATATATCAAAACCAGAAACACAACATATACCATCTGTCATATTTTAAGATCCTACAAGAAAAAAGCATCATTTAATCATGAAGATTAATGTATAAAGTAACTAGATACATACTGAAACAATTGTATTAGTAGTATGAATCAGAAAAGCTGAGTTTTAAATCACATGATTGACTAACTAAACTTAAATTTGTTTGCTCAGCCAGCGTAATGGGAAAAGAAACACAATGGATAGAGGTTCAACATGCAATGGACAATCTTGCTCAGTCCGTAGAACGGGTGGTTCCCGTTGATGATCAAAAGAAAAGTGACTGAAGCTATTAGAAGAAATTTTATGTATAAGTTAATTGGATTAGAGTATACTAAGAAGTGCTTGAATTTAGTTGTTATACTATGACAGAACTTGGTAAGTTTTGTCAATCAATGTAATCTGTAAGGCTGAATATGGAGTTTTGTAATAAGAAATTTTATGTGATAAATAAGATCATTGTTGTCAATCTTCATACTCTTCACACTCATCAACCTCGTCATACCTTATTACCCTTTTTAAGGGAATATGTACTCATATAACTCTATGATGGTTAAAGTTATTCCTTGATAAAAAAAATCTTAGGAGTAATATACTACTACCAGAAATAAGAAATGTAGTAGCATGTACTAATGGAACCCCTGTTCATCACATGGCTTCATAAAATTTAAAAACGCTAACTAATATTCAGATTTCCATCAACTAATGATGTCGTGTTATAGAAAGTGTATAGCATGGTAATCATAATCAGATTAATGAAACTAATCTGAAATAGATAAAGATTCTAAAAATTGAAAACTTACATCTTTGTGATCTATCCAAACTAAGTCAAGAAGTTTGGAGGACCAAACTCTTTTTAGTGGGAGAGAGTTGTAACGCCCCAGAAATTTAAAATATTAAGAAAATAGAAATAATTTGGTTAAAATACCTTAGGGTTGTTATTAACTTGTGATAATTAGATGATAGACTTAATTAGTAGTAGTGAACGTTATCCCAGTATCGTACCTCGAAGTGCGTGCCTCCACAGAGCGATACTGGAAAACGACAACGAAATAAAATTCCGAGAACATCATAAATTCCAGAAAAATGTGGAGAAATTAAATATGTAATTATCTGAATTTTTCGACGTACGGATTTCAAGGTACAGTCGACGCGACTAATTTTCGGGTGATTTTTCACCTAGTGTAAAATAAAATCTAAAAATTAAATAAAAATCGCCATAATTTGTAAAACCATCACATTAGGTTATGTTAGAAATTTCAAGACAAACAGACATCATTTGGACATGTTTATAGAAAGATCTTTGGGCCATCCGAATTATGGTCCAATTAGGGTTTGGATTTTCTGGAATTTTCAGGAGGCTTACGTGGGTGACCCTGGGAAGGCCAGCGCAAATGGTAATGGGATCAACACGTACACCCCTTAGGTGTAAACCTTGTAACTTGCATGGCAAATGTGTCCAGACATGGTTTAAGGAGATTACAACTTTGACACCTTGATGGCTATCGTGCCATCATGCATGGCCAGCGTTGAGGGCTATAAAAACCCCCCAATAACCAGCTTCCGAACCGTTTAGGTCTGCTCCTGTTCCTACTATGTTTTCTAGTCCCTTGTAGTGGGTAAATGGTTGAGGAAGTCGTTGCTCCTATTGGTTGTGTTGCAACTGTGTTTGCAAGACCTCATATTGTGAGTGTAGTGGGTGAGTGTTAGTTCTATTCTTGTGCACCTTGAGTACCTATTCGAGTTGTGCTTGAGCTGCTGCAAGGTGTGGTGGTGAAGCAAACTCTAGAAGTGGTTGTAGCAACGACAACAGGCTTCACCTGTTTCTTTCCCTACTTGTGGCTACATCTTCCTCTGCTGTAAATCGTGTTCTTGGGGGAATTCAACGCCAGGACGGGATTTGTGTTATTCAAATCAGGTAGGATTCAATTCTTTCCTTCCTCTCTTACTCTTACCCTTGAACTGGCTATGGAACTTATTGTTAAGTGTACAAGCTCTCAATTCCTTGTTTGAGATCCATAAGTACTTCTAGAAGCTTGTGTGCATCGTGTGTTGTGGTAGAATTCTCTTCCTTTCCCACTCTTCTCTAAATTCTTGACTCCCACACGTGTTAAAGAGGTCATGATCACCTACTTACATGCTTAAAACTTGTGAAATCTCTTTTGAAACTGTGTATCCATCCCTTATAATCATGTTTTAGGTGTGTGTCTGTAGGATTCACTTCCATCCCATTCTTCTTCCTACACCTCAACTTAGTTCAATAGTTTGAGGTAATCCTTCACTATGTGTAAGCTATTTCCCAGATTCAGGAAGTAGCTCCATGACAAGAATTGAGCCTTCATCATGTTTAATTTAGTGTTTGGTCATGAGAGGCAACACATCATTCCCTAATCCTCTTTCTTCTTGTTCTTATAATTCCTTCATGTTAAGAGATCCATGTATAAGTGTAGGATTCATTTCCTAATCCTCTTTTTTTCCACTTCTAGATTAATTGCTTGAAGTGATTCTTATCATGTGTCTGTCATTCTTCAGTTCAAAAAATATGTTTATGGTAGAAACTGAATCTTTCATCATATTATAGTTAGTCCTCAAGCCATGAGAAGTTACCTATTATCCCTTCTTCACCTCAACTTGTTTAAAAAATGAAATCATATTGATTCCATTGTGTAGTGTAGAGTGAACTATGATAGTTCTTGTTCTTCTTAGAAGTTGAACCTTTGGGATACCATGAAAGTCTCTAGTGTGTGTGCCTTGATAAATGAATGATGAAAGTAGGAAAGAGAGTTTTAAGGGAATTACTCTTTCAGTAATTTCCCCTCAAATTTGTCTTCTTGTTGAGCATCTATGTGAATCATATCCCATGTTCTTTATTTCATTTTCTTGTCATGTTACATTGAGCTATAGAACTGAAATCATATTTATTGAAAGTCCTAATTGTGTTAGGAATGTTAGAGAAACTTTGTAGAACCATTCGAGGTTGGATTGAATGGTTTTCTGACAATTTACATAGCCCCTGTCGACAGACGAAGGGCTGGCTGTCGACTGGAACACCTGGCCAGAACCAGAAAACCAGCACTGTGTGTCCCTGTCGACAGGCTCCTGGCTTGCTGTCGACAGGTGCACACAGAACTGAAATCCCAGTTCTGGAAAACACCCTGTCAACAGCAGACCCAAGCTTGTCGACAGGTCTTGACAGAGCCATGTTTCCAGCATCTTTTTGACTCCGTTCTTCGTTGTAAATCCTACCCAATTGCTCCAACTAATAATCTACCTATAGTTTGTGGTTTTTACTATCTAAACCTCTACTAAAACCAGTCATGTGATCTTTCCTTTTTCCTTGAATTATTTCTTCAAGTTCCGAACAAATTGTTCTTGTGAAACTATCAATTTTTGAAATCAGTGAAGGAACCAAAGTTCCTTGGTTCTTGTGTGCAAATCTTGAGTAACTATGAGTAAAATCCTTGTATCCTTGACTCATTACAATAATGAGTGTGTTATGATGATGAGTTGTGAGTCTTTGGGACTCATTTGAGTAATATGCCTGGCAAATAAAGGGCTGGTTCAGTCCTGGGGGGAGCGCCCGAATTCGTCAGTGGCCGCGCGGGGGCGATGAGGACAGTGGATGTTGGCATGCATCATTAAGTGTTTGATTAGTCATCATAATACACATGTGTGTGTGAATACGTGCTTGATTCTAAACTTAAGTTATTGACCATGCTTCTATATTATCCTTGTTCTTATGTGTTATTGAATTGACTCATTCATTCATAGCTTTGAACACTCATTGTTAATAATGTTCATGTTCTTTTCTTGAGATCATACATGTGAATCCTTCTTAATTCAAGAAATTGAATTCTACTGGGCTAGTTAGCTCATTAAATCCTACTATTTTAGGTATCTACAATTCTAGAAGGCGGGAACTTCGGGATTTGTGTGTGGAGAGATCAACCGTGGCGACATTTTATTTTTGAGATTGTAAAGCAAGAATCATGTAACACCTATTGATCCTTCTCCCCACGAGATCTCCCCTTCCTTGGCCTCCTCTCCTCGACTAGCAACTTTTGGCAACGAGCTAGGGCCGGCCATGGAGGGTTTAGGAGAGTATTTAAGCTTTCTCTAATTTTATTTCCTAATAGGACTCTAACTTCTATAAATTTCAGGATTTCCTATTTTCTCTCCTCTTCCTAAGCATGTCAACTCCTATTTGGGTTAGATTAGGATACAATTTCATGGCCAACCCAATCGGGTAGTGTTAGGAATCCAATTCCAACACAAATAGCTATTTTAATGATGTATTTGCCCCTTTTCTATTTAGGTAATATTTAATATACGAATTTTGGGTATTATTCTATTATTCCTCTTTTAAAAATCCCTATTTTGGCCCAATAAATTCTAGAGGGTCCATTTAACAAAGCCCATTACTTCTTTTCTTTTAATGGGTTTTAATTAATTCTCTTTCGTTTGATTTTCCAATTGATTTAATTTTTAATATTATTAAATTTTTATTTTTCGAAAAATTCAGGTTGCTACATGATGTTTTACAGAAAATAGATGTAGACAATCGATGTTTGAAGATAATCGATGTGAAAGCAATCAATGTTTAAAGATAATTGATGTTTTAAATGAATCGATGTTTTGATGCAATCGATAGATAAGTACAATCGATGTGAGAGTAATCAATGTGATGCTAAGTAGTAATCGATGTTTATGTTCGACTAGCCAAAATAGAACACCATCGATTGAAGTGGAATTTCGGATATGACGAATTGTAACTTCGTATATGACGTAGTAGAGTTTCGTATATGACGAAGTGAACTTCAACTGTTCGAGACAAAAACTTGCATGACGAAGTGAAGCTTTGTATATGACAAAGTAAACTTTAGATATGATGAAGTGGACTTTAGATATGATGAGGTAAACTTTGGATATGACGAAGTAGAACTTTGGATAGACGAAGTTAGCTTCGACTGATCAAGAAGCAAAATATGCATGACTTTAGATGATGAAGTTTAAAGCTATGGATGATGAGACTTGACTTCGATTAAAACTATGAGAAAGTTGTCAGTGATGTAAATTATGAATTGATGAATAAAAACATTAAATGACAACAAAGGCTTACAAGAACTTTGAACACCATCTAGTGGACTTATAGGGTGTTTGGTTGCACTTTTTTAACAGTTTTTTCTCTTAAATTTAAAAAAGAAGAAGGACAGACATCTTAACACGTTTGGTAAGTAATTTTTATTTTAAAGTAAAAATTCTATCATATGTAAATATCTCCCAAAATGAAAATAAGTAATAATTAATTTTTTTTAAAAATTACACACATAACTCTCTCCTTCCTCTCCCAGACTTGGCCCCCTCTCCCCTCTATGACCCCAAACCCCCCCCCCCCCTACACCCTCACCCCCCCCTCCCCCGCCTCGGTGGCTCCCCTCCCCCCTCACCCGCCCTGCGCCCCACCCCTCCCCCGCCCTGCACCCCCCCTCCTCTGCCCCGACAGCTCCCCCTCCCCCCCCCCCCCCCACTCTGCGTCCCCCCTCCCGCAGGAACCCCCACCCTGCCCTGCACCCTCCCCCCCGCCCCGACGGCTCCCCCTCCTCCCCCCCCCCTCTTCTCCCCCACCGGCACCCCCACTGTGCCTCCATCCTCCTCCTCCACCCCCATTGTGCCGCCCCCCTCCTCCTCCTCCTCCCCCCCTGCGCCTGCATCCTCCTCCTCCACCCCTCTGCACCCTCCTCCCTCCCCCCCTGCCTCCATCCTCCTCCACCCCTCTTGCACTGCCCCCCCCCTTGCATTGCGCCTCTATCCTCCTCCTCTACTCCCCTTGCACCCCCCCCCCCCTCCTTGCGCCCTCCTTCTTCCCCCCCCCGTTGGCGCCCTCCCCACCCCCTGCCTGTGCCCCCTCCTCCTCCTCCCCCCCTCCATCCTCCTCTTCCAAACATGTCTTTACAAACATGTTTTTATAAATTTTAAAAATTACACTAATTTTACCAAACAAATAATAACAATTTTCTTAATTTCAAAATTTTAGTCAAAAATTGGCACACTATAATGTTTTAGTTAGAAATAGTTTTTTTTAAAACTACAACCAAACACCCTATTATAAATTCTTGGAATACTTATAATGGTGATCCTTGAAGTATTATTTATTTCTTTTGAATTACCTGTTGACAGACTTAACCAAAATGACATTGAGGTAAAACACATTAAATATCTTGAAATGTAGAGATATTCTGATAATTTTTGTTATCATTAAAATATATAGTCATGGAGATAAAGAAGTCAACAATCTCGCCCTTTTTGGTGGTGACAAAACTAACTGAAGTCATAATGCTAAAAGAAAATGATATGGTGATTATGTATGTATTTCTGAGTATTTCTCCCCCTTTTTGTTAATGACCAAAAAGGAAGGTTTATGGAATAAGAATGATTAAAGCCAAAAGGAATGGTGTGGAGAAGGATTAAAGAGGTCTCCCCCTTAGTCCATGGCTCCCCTTTTGCTCAAACCAATTTAAAGAGATCAAAGAGTTAAATTAAATGTAGGGAACTTGGTCAGGCGGAGTAGAGCAAGAAAATGACCCACAAGAAGAATAGTGAGATTGGAAATTAAATATTAGATCAAAATGAAGAGATCTTGTGTTTAGCGCTTGTGAGGCCAATGTGTGGCCAATGTGGCTTGTGTTCGGTGTGTGTGTGCATTTTTGGGGCTTACTAGGCTGACAGTTTGGGCCCGTAGCACCCCAGGGTTTTCTCTCTTGCAATAAGATGATGATATAGGCCAACCTGTATGAAGGACGTATCGACCTGAGTGAAGAGTGAGTCGACCAACCATGAAAGACAAGACATTTTGTAGTCAATGACTACAAAAAAAAATGCTATGATTAGGAGTCAAGCATTATTCTAAGGAAATCTAAAAGATTAGTTGTCACGGCCCGACGCGGAATATCAGAATGCGAGGTAGTTGCAAGTAAAGGTATAGAGCAAGTACTAGACATCAAACCATTGCACAATGAATAACACTAAAGCAAATCTTTCTCATTAATAACTTTCCATTGTCTAGTTACAGCCACTAATATCAGAGCCAATCTATAGGGCCCAATTACATTGAAACAAAGCAAAAGGACTAAACTTCAAACCTAACTACTACAATGCCAAACATAGTAATAGGACGCTCGGGTACTCATGACATCACTGCAGGTCGTTCCCATCCTCTTGAGTGTATGGTTCATCCTCGGTCTCACCTGAGAACACAATGACAAATAACGCAGGGTGAGCGAACAACGCCCAGTAAGACTTAAATCTCAGGCTCAAGCAGGCTTTAATTAATTACTACATTAAAGGCAGAGTAACTAATTCAAGTATGGTAAAAGATAGCAGGATAGCGCATGATCGAAATAGCAAGACTTTCCAAATATAGACTTTCCAAAAAAATAGCACAAGTGTTGGGAATAGCACAAAAATAGTAAGATGGCCATAGCACAATAGCACAAAGTATAGCAATAGCACAACGAGTATAGCATAGCACTTTTTGTCAATAGACAACGAGAGAACATAGCACTTATTGATTGTCATTTAGATAGTCGAGATAGATAGCACTCGAGTTTAAATGCCAAACACTCTGATCATTTAACTCCCATGGGCACTAGCACTTTCGGGCGCACATCCCAGGACCAAATCAGGCCCTTTATTTATTGCCAGGCATTGGTTATATTGTTTATCTTTAGACAATCAGTCAATGGCCAATATAGAGTACCAAGAAATAGATGAGCGCACTAGAGGAATAGATGAGATAGTAGAGAGAACGTGAATAGATGAGCGAATAGAGTAAAGATGAGAGCTAGTGGACATTGCACGTAACACGTCGAGTAAACAGGCGATAGTAACAGTTGCACAACACGCGCACTTGGTGTTGGCAGTTAGGTGGAACTCACAACCCTACCGCTGGCCTTGTTAAGCATAGGTCCAGAGGTCCGACGTGATTCAAGATAAGAGCGAACTTCTAATAGCCGTTTGGATCATATTGATCCCTAAAGGGTAACATAGGTGTTGGGGTACAACCAGCTCGTCAACCATGTGGGAATCCATGGACAGAGGAGACTTACGGAGGCCTTGAACAAAGACTCACTAGTCCGGTAGAAGGAGTATTCGTCGGAGAGTTCGTCCAAGTCAAGAAGTAAGTGTGTAGAGAAAACAAGTGCTCGATGTTCTAGAGGAATTCTAGAACAGTGGAGCGTCGAGATCGGTATTTCCAACACATCGAGAGATATGAACACAAGTTCATTTAAAATATGGCAATTAATGAAAATTATTGAAATAAATTTCCAGATACATTATGAAACATTTTTATGCCAAATTAAGCCATATTGGAGGGTTCATGTGTGTGCATGTGTTAAGAGATTCATGGAGATGAAATAATCAAGTGAAAGACTTTTTAATTAACTAATTACATGTTCATGATTAACAATTTCTTTTACTGCGTTTAAGATAGTTAACATGGTAATAGTTATTGTAGAATGTCAGATCTTGCAAAAAGAGGGGGTTTCATGCAAAATCCTGAGATCGCGACGGACCCCAGTAAGGTTAGCGACGATGTCAAAGAAGATCGCGATAGGGGGTTACAAGTATCGTGACGGGTCTGTCAGAACAGGCGCTCAGATCGCGACGGGTTTGTATGAAGAAGGCGACAGGGCTGTCAGACCAGGCGATCAGGTCACGACGATGGTCCTGTCACGATCAGATCATGACGGGGGTTCATGTCGCGATCTACCTGAGAACGTGGCCTATCGGGCCGTCGCGTTCTCAGGTCCTTGGCCCGAGTCCGACAGAGATCTGACATGTTCTTGGTTCTTGGTCCAACTTACCATGGTTTGATACAGGGTCATTCAAAAATTAAGAACTAATGGCACAAGCGATGAAAAATCACGAAACCAATGTAGATATGCAATAGTATTCCCAGTAATTAGGAATTTGAGGACAGATATGTTTTGGTTAGGTTTTATCAAATGAAACATGGGGTACAACAAACTGCGAACAGTGGAGATGCAAGAATTTATTCGCAAGATAGAGTAGATGAAAATTAGGGCATTTAGGGGCAAAAGAACCCTAACATCCATCAGTTCTTACAGTAAAAATCTCATGGCATGAGGATGAGTAAACATGGAGATATGAATTTAATAAGAGGGTTCGGGGTCATGAAGTTCATAGAACTTTGAAAATTGAGAACTAAAGATTTGTTTGATGGAAAAATATGAAACCAAAGGGCTTTTGTTTCTAATGCATGAGACATCCTATAGAAAAATGATCATGGTTTATGCTTGTGAGAATGCCTACCTTTGATCGTTTTCCTCTTCTTGGGTTAAGACTTTAAGAACTCGGGTTGAGGGCTTGAGAACTCCTTTCTCCCACGAGATATCCTCCTCTTGGCCTCTGTTCCTGATCCAGCAACCTGTTGGCCCGAGCTAGGGCCGGCCATGAGGGTTCAAGAGAAGTATTTCAGCTTCTTCTCATTCCCTTCCCTAGTTTAAGTCCAATTCCTATAAATTCTGAGTTTTCCTATTTCCTACCTTCCTTCTAAGCATTCCACTTCCTGTTTGGGTGGGGAAGAGAGTCAAATTCGTGGCTAATCAATTAGGGTAGGTTTAGGATTCCAAATCTAACTCTATTTGCTTATTTAATGTATTAAATTCCCTTTTCTAATTAGTTAATAATTAAGTTGCTAATTTAGGGTATTTTCCCATTATTCACCTTTTAAAAATTCCTATTTTGGCCCACTAAATTCTATTGGGTCAATTTAATAAAGCATATTACTTCTTTTCATTTAACGGGTTTTATCTAATTCTCTTTCCATTAATTTTCTTTTATTTGATCAAATTTTTTAATATTATGTAAATTTTTATTTTATTCAAAAATTCAGGTTGGTACATCCTCCCCCTCTTAAAAGGAATTTGGTCTCCAAATTCATATGATCATAAGGGAGGAAATGACTTACCGAAGAGATCGGGGTAGTTACGTCTGATGATTCCTTCCGGTTCCCATGTGGCTTCATCCACTTCGTGGTTATTCCATAAGACCTTAACCACGTGGATGGGATGATTCCTGAGCTATTGTACTTTCCGTTCCAGTATCTTGACTGGCTTCTCTTCGTACGTCACATCTTTGTTCAATACCAACTTCTCGTAGCGGATAATGTGTGTAGGGTCATAGACATACTTCCTGAGCATGGAGACATGGAACACATTGTGTACACATGCCAGGTCCGGTGGCAATGCCAGTCGGTATGCAACCTCACCAATCCTTTCGAGAACTTCAAAAGGACTGATGAATCTAGGGTTGAGCTTTCCCTTTACACCGAATCTTTGAATGCCACGAGTAGGTGACACTTTTAGAAATACATGATCACCCACTTGAAATTCCAGATCTCGCCTCCTTTTGTCGGCGTAGCTCTTCTGCCTGGATTGAGCAATCTTGAGCCGGTCTCTGATTACTTGAATGTCTCTTGTGGTATTCTGTACCATCTCTGGGCCTAGCCATTGTTGTTCTCTAACCTCATTCCAGCATGCAGGTGATCTACAGTTCCTTCCGTAGAGTGCTTCAAACAGTGTCATCTTAATGCTTACCTGATAACTGTTGTTATAGGCGAACTTAATTAAAGGTAGGTGCTCATTCCAATAACCTTGAAAATCTATAGTGCAGGCTCTCAACATGTCTTCAACAATTTGGTTGGTTCTTTCAGCTTGTCCATCAGTTTGTGGATGGAACGCGGTACTAAAGTTGAGTTTAGTACCTAGTGCACCTTGCAGTCCTTTCCAAAAATGAGATGTGAATCTCCGATCTTGATCCGAGACAATAGATGATGGAACTCCGTGCAGTCTTACAATCTCCTTGACATATAAGGTAGCTAGTACTTCTACCGACCACTTACTATTTATAGCAAGGAAGTGAGTGGATTTGGTTGGCCGGTCAACAATGACCCATATGGCATCGAGTCCACCACGAGTCTTGGGTAACCCCCTGATGAAGTCCATGCCAATGCTTTCCCATTTCCATTCTGGAATATCCAGTGGTCTGAGCACGCCAGGAGGGCGCATATGCTCTGCTTTTACTTGTTGGCAAGTAAGGCAGTGAGTGGCATGTTCAGCTACTTCTCTCTTTATGTTCGGCCACCAAAATGTTCTTTTCATGTCTTGATACATTTTGGTACCTCCAGGGTGGATAGTGTACCTTGTCTTGTGAGCTTCATTCATTAGCCTCCTCTTTAGTTTGTTGGGGATGCATGTCCTTCCTTGAAACACTAGCCTTCCATCCTCAGTTATGGCAAAGTCCGGCCTTTTGGCTAGAGTTTCCTTGATGCGAACTAAGAACAGATCATTATCTTGTTGGGCTTTGATCTTTTCCAGCATGTTGGATTGAATCTTGATATTAGCAACCAAGACTCGTTCTTCCCTATGCTCAATATTCAAGTCCAGCCTTGTGAATTGTTCTAGTAGTTGCATCTTGCCAAGAACTAGACTCGATACAGTTGCCATCGGCCTTCTACTAAGAGCGTCAGCCACGACATTACCTTTGCCAGGATATTCCAACCATCTTCTTTGTCTCATGTTGAGTTCCTTCTGGGAGTATAAATGTAACGTCGCACATTTTTCGGATCCTGTTCCGGCATTTATGGCATATTAAATGTCGTGACGTGACAATTACTGAGACCCATCAAGAAGAAGCCTATGAATATAGTTTTTTCTCCTTTTATTCTTGACAACCGCTTGATAAAAAGTGGTATTTCGATCACCATTCTGTATCCATTCCATCCTGGCCTTCTGACACCACATCTTCTCATCATTAATCAAAGCCTGGTGGAGATGGGCATGAGATGCAGTCATTGCAATTCTATTGACTTCTGATGGATTTTGCTCAAAATCTTGTTCCGCCTGTGAGACACAGATCTCCACAGCACTGATGTTGTCCTGGAGGTTACCGAAAATCTCTTATTCCACACATGCAAAGCCTGCTTCACTGCCCTTAAACGACATAGCAAAGTAGTTTGGTGTAAATTGTTGACTTGAGCTTTCTCCAAATTGTGATGGAGCTGGACACTATCCCAAGCAGTTTGTATGTGCTTGTTGCTTCACTATGCACTTGTTCTTGTAAAGGCCAATGCCCCCATTCTTCTTGTACTTCAAGAGGTGAGCTGCTAATATCTGAGTATGGTAAAATGGGAGGTTGAAATGTAGGTATATGAGTAGACCCTGAACTATAGCTTGGCTCCCAAGGTGGCCACTCATAGGTTGCATGATGTTGTTGTTGTCCATGCCCTTGTCCTTCTCCTCCACCTCCTTAATGTTCTGTTTCTAGTACACAGCTTGTAGTAAGCCCTAGACCCAGAGAAAATCATGGCCTAGTATATCCTGCATCTCCCTGACAAGCTCTTGTGGCCCCAGTGGCAGCCCCATCATCACCATCATCATCGTCATTGGGATCCGGTATGGTGTCATCACTACGAATTGGTTGCTGCACTCTCCTCTTCTTTTGCCTAGCATTTGTTCTTTTTTCTTGCTCTATGGTCATTCACTCCTCTCTTTTTTCTGTTCGGTGCTGTTCTTAATGCAGGCTGGGTGGTAGGACCTCTAGATGTCTCTGGCAGATACATGCGTGTTGTGGTCTCTCTCTAGCAGTAGAAGTAACTATAGCTGAGATAAGAGAGGTGGGTCCTCACTTACCCTAAGCTCTGGATCTTGAGCCTTTACTCTATCCAATTCTCCTTCTGCCCATGAGCAATCGTGAGGGTCAGACTCTGGAACATCCCTTTATTTTTGTGTTTCCACCCATGCATTTAGTGGGTGTTCCTCATCAAGCAACCCTATCAACATGATACTGCTTCTCTCTCTGCTAAAGGTTACTCCCAATGACTACCCGCAAAAGCCATTAGCCTTGCCTCGCTCTTCTTTTGTCTTTGTCTAATGCACTTGAGTTTCAACCGCATATTATAATGGAAATAGACCAACTTCTCTAGCCTAGTTGCACTCAACCTTTTCTCACTTTTGTGTGAATAAGTGAGAGACCTTCCATAGCTAGGCTCAAGCTATTGCTCTCTCTCTAACTTTCTAGAGAGAGAAGCTCTGAGGAAAGGGAGTGCAGGCGAGTGTCTGGGGCTCACCCCCGCCCCCCTGGCGGTGGGTGGAGCTACTCTCCTTCGCTGAGGAAGGATCTCTTGCCCTTGAGAGCTCTTCCCCGTGGGGGGGTCTTTCTCTTGAGGGCTACCACCGGCTGGAACTCCTCCAACCGGGGTCTACTCAATCCTTCTTCAGCCTCTGCTAGTTCCATGGACCAGTGTGCTGCCGTGGTTGAGATGAGCGAGGTGCAAGGAGGTTCGAAGATGGGAGTCTCTTCTGCTGCGGGTGCCTCTCAAGTAGCCGAGGGGCTCCCTCCCAGAGGCCGAGTGATGGAACGAGTAGATCGAGCTCTGAAGGCCAGGCGTTCAGGCTCCAAAGTCTCTCAGGTTCGTAGGCCTTGGTCTTCTCTCTTTGGTGGAACAGGGAAAGAAGGAGTTCATGTGAAAGGATCGGCTCTTGAGTTCATTGAACTTGTCCTTCTCGATGACAAGAAGTTTGTTGTGTTTGATGGTGAGGATGCTAAAGAACATCAGGAGTCCTGGCGCTTTGCTCTCATGGGATATTGTATTGGTTTACGACCTCTTTACACCGCTCTTCATGCTTTCATTGTTAATATTTGGCAACCGAAAGGAGATATAGAGCTTCTAATGTGGGAGGGAGGGTTCTTCCTAGTCGTCTTTAATCAAGAGGAGGATCTCCAGAGGATTCTTGATGGGTTTTGGAGTATTCGTGGGCATCCATTGGTTCTCCGGCGATGGACTCCGGACCTTCAAATGGAGAAAGAGTTGCTGTGCAGCTTGCCAATTAGGATTCAATTTCTGGGGTTGCCTCTTCGTTGGTGGACTGTCAAGGGTCTCAGTAAACTTGTTAGCCTCTTGGGGCGCCCACTTCACATGGATTCACTTACATCTAGCAGGAAGAGACTTCACTTTGCTCGAGTCTGTGTTTTAGATGATGCAGATGTTACCTTTCCCTCAGAAGTTGATGTCATGAATGAAGATGGAAGCTTTGACACAATCTTGGTTGAGTATGAATGGAAGCCATTGCTTTGTACAAATTGTAAATCCTATGGCCATGGCAAGGGAGAATGCCGATCAGAGATTAAATCACAACGGAGAGTGTGGCGTGTCAAAGATAAATCTGCATCGACTGTGGCTTCTTCTACATCTTCAGTGTTGGATGAAATCAAGGATCTAGGGCCATGCAAATTCCATCCTTTACCGCCCTCAATGTGACTTCTTCTCTTTCCTGCGGATTCTCACCTCCAAAGGAAGGAAGACATGGGGAAAGTTGTTGATTCGAATGGCTTTAGGCAGGAAGGTATCAAGTCAGGGAAAGATGGAGATTCTATCACGATTGGGGGGCTGGCAAATTCTCATAGTAAGGGAGGTCCTTCGGGCCATTTGTATACTTCTGTTTTGAAGGGAAGTATGGCTGTAGGGAAAGTGCAAGTCTTGACAAAGGAAGTGGAGTCAGCTTCTGGGGGAAGTAAGATCATTATGGATATTGGAAATCTGGATAGATCGGTGGTTCTGGTGGATGGTGCCCGCTCTTTAGATGGAGAGTCTGATCATCGAAATAGCAATAACATGTCTCTTTTCTCTAAATCTGAGGATAAGCATTCCTTCACTAGATATTCCAAAGCTACTCCGGGACCGAATATGGACAATCCAAGGGAGGTGCAGGCGGTGCATGGAAATCTTCCTAATGGAGGAAAATCTGCCAACAGGTTTGCTACCTTGCAGAATTTGAGTTTAGAGTCTGATTCCCTTGATGCGGGTGCTACATTATCCATGCTTGGACGAATGCCTAATGAGGGGAAGGGTTGTGATGGTCTGCCACCTTTTGCGCCTTCACCTACTCGTCATGATACCATGCAGACTCATGAAACGCCAGGTATGTCTATGGGCCAAAAAATGGATAAGCTTCAAGCTAGAATCCGATCCCTCTCTCAAAGTTAGTAATGAAGGTCATTTCTTGGAATGTTCGGGGTCTCAATAAATCTGTAAATAGATTAAGTGTTAAGCACTCAATATTGAGTTCTAGTGCACAAATTGTCGTTCTTCTTGAAACTAGAGTTAAAATGGATAAAATGGTTAGTAGAAGACTTTCTATTGCTTCTCAGTTAAACATGATCCACAACTATAATGAGCATCCTGGAGGCCGGATTTGGGTTCTATGGAATGGAACCGCTGTTCACATCCATTGTGTTAAAGCTACTGCTCAGCTTATCCACCTTGACTGCACTGATCTTTCAACTGGGGATTTATTTCATTTGACTGTTGTGTATGGGTCGAATCTATCTCATGAAAGGAAAATCCTTTGGCAGGATATCTTAACTCTCTCTACTTCTATTTCTTTGCCATGGTTAGTTGTGGGTGATTATAATTGTGTTCGATTCCCCGAGTAGATGATTGGTGGTCGGAGGCTGACTTCTTCTATCCTTAGAGATTTTAATAACTGCATTGACCCATCCTCCTTGCTGGATTTAAAGAGTGTAGGAAGCACCATGTCTTGGAGTAATAGTTCTGTGGGGACTAGAAGAATAGCCTGCAGACTTGATCGTGCTTTCATCAATCAATGCTGGCTGAACAAATTTGCTGATAGCTATGTCTCTTATGGTGATAAATTTCATTCAGACCATGCTCAGCTTACCATATTCACTGATGAGGCTGTTGTGGGGGGACCTAAACCTTTTAAGTTCTTCTCTATGTGGGCTCAACATGACACATTCCTTCCTACTGTTGAGCAAGCTTGGGATTCTCAGACTCATGGCACTCCTATTTTTGTCCTCTGTCAGAAGCTTCGTGCCGTTAAGGCAGCTTTGAAGGTTTGGAATCAGGTGGAATTTGGTGAGATCTATCATAAGGTGGATTGTGCTGCAAAAGTTCTTCATGCAGCTCAAGATAACTTGGATGCTGATCCAATGAATGATGGCTATGTTGAGAAGAAAAACAAGCTCGTGAAGCCTATCTTCAATCCTTATGCATGGAGGCCTCTTATGCTAAGCAACGGGCTAAACAACACTGGTTATGCATGGAGGCCTCTTATGCTAAGCAACGGGCTAAACAACACTGGTTATTGCAGACTGACGACAATACAAAGCTTTTCTATGCTAGCATTAAAGGGAGAAGAATGATGAATACCATCCGAAGATGTAAGTTGCCTGATGGAAGTGTTACTGATGATGTTCTCAAGATCAAGGACCATGCACTTATTTTCTACTCTAGCCTCCTGAACCAACAACAGAATTATGGCTCTCCAGATATCCAAGCTTCTAGAATGCTTTCTGAGGAAGACAGGAATAGCATTATGAGACCCTCACTGATTCAGATTACAGAAGTTGTCATGGCTGCAACTAAGATAAAGCCCGGGACCTGATGTTTTCCAGCTGAATTCTTTCAACTTTGTTGGAGTATTGTTGGTAATGATGTGCTTGCTGCAGTACACTATTTCTTCAATGGAGGTAAATGGCTTCGCCAGTAAATCACACATTCATCTCCCTTATTCCTAAGAGTGAGAATGCCGACTCCTTTGATCAGTTCCGGCCCATATCCCTGTGCAATTTTGTGTACAAATTTTCACAAAGCTTATTGCTAACGAATGCAAAAGTTCATGCCGTACCTAATTAGCAAAAATCAATCAGCTTTTATAAAGGTCAGAAAATTTAGGATAGTATCCTTCTGGCAAATGATCTTGTGAGAGACTTCCACTCCAAGCATAGAGGTAGCTTACTATGCATGAAGGTTGATTTGAAGAAGGCTTTTGATACTGTTCACCGCAACTTCATTTTCCTTATATTGAGGAAGATGGGATTTCCGGAGCAGTGGGTTCAGTGGATCGATGTTCTCACCAATTCAGCTACCTTTTCCGTACTGCTAAATGGGACCCCGGTTGGATTCTTTCACTTATCCAATGGTATTCAGCAGGGCGATCCTTTCTCTCCTATCTTTTCTGTGTTGCAATGGAAGGACTTTCTATTATGATAGAGTAGAAAATGAGAGAAGGATTGCTTCAGTACAAGCTTTTGGGGATACAAATCTATCACATTGTTTTTTGCAGATGATCTTCTTCTTTTCATGAAGCCTAAAATCTCTTTTCAGCTCGGAGCGTAACCAGCGTTCTGATGACTTCTATAGCCTTCTGGTCTGAAATTGAATTCTGAAAAAAGCAAGGTCTTCATTGTGAGAAGGTGCATCCTAAGGGGCCTCTTCTTGATGCTTTGAAGGTTCAGGAAGGGCTTCTGCCATCCACTTATTTGGGCCTGCCGTATTTTCCACCAGGCTAACCAGTCTTCATTGTGCTCCAATCCTCCAAAAAATCACTCGGTGTCTAGCATCTTGGAAAACTCATTTACTCTCTAGAGCTGGTCGGCTGGAGTTGATCCGCTCTGTCCTACATTCTTATACGTGGTACTGGGCTGTCTCCTTCTGCTACATAACGTTTGGTGGGGGTAGTGGAGAGGCTTTTGCGAAATTTCTTTTGGCATTCCTCTGGTGAGTATAAGCCATTTCATCTTGTGAAGTGGGATCTTTTATGCAGGCCAAAAGATGAGGGAGGTCTTGGTCTCAGGCTTCTAGCAGATTGGAATTCTTCTACAATTACCATGCAATTTTGGATACTTCTCTCTTATCATGATACATTATGGAATCAATGGGTGAGAAACAGATACCTCAAGAACACATCCATCTGGTCTGCGCAAGCTCAATCTTACCATTCACAAGCATGGAAGGGTATGCCTCAAGCACGTGACTGGATTAGGCCTCATGTGACCTATAGAATTGGCAATGGAAACTCTATCAACTTATGGGAGGATCCGTGGATTGATGGGGAGTCCATTTATTCTCTTGGCGGTCAATACATTAGAATGTTGATTGGGCTGCCCCTCACTGCTACTTGTCAGTTCTTTTATTCAGAATGGGAGATGGTGCCTTCCTCCCCCCACATCTCCAGAGATGTTTGATCTTTTGCCTCGGATCTTTAGCATTCCCATTTCTGCAAACCAAGAGGATTCCATTGTCTAGAAGCATAACAATGGTTCCATTAACAACAAGCACATCTATGATCTGAAGAGAGTTATTTACCCTAAAGTTCCTTGGTTTTCCATTGTCTGGAAGAGACCTACAAATCAAAAACAGTCTCTCCATACCTGGCAGGTTTTGATGAATGGAATACCAACCTTTGATGCACTTCAGAGGCGAGGCTTGCAAGGTCCTAATATCTGTGTCCTATGTAAACAGCATGAAGAACACATTAACCATCTTTTCTTCAAATGCTCTTACAGTTCTTGGATTTGGATGCAACTCTTGCACAGATTGGATATTCATCACAGGCCGAGAGAGACTATCATAATTGAAAGTAAGAGTTTGATGAGAAGCTTCAGGGAGAGTGATGCTGGGAAGAGTGTGGCTTTCACTACTTTTAGAGCTGCGCTATGGTGGATCTGGAAGGAGAGATGCTTGCGGATATTTGAATCTAAATATCGCAGCCCCATGTAGGTTCTTCTTTCCATGTTATCTGATGTTCGCAATATAACTGAATTCCACATTCAGGCGACTACCTCTAACCATATGACAAACAGAATCATTAGGAACTTCAATATTCTAAGGGGTTGAATACCTTGTGCTTTGGGCTGCCCTTAGCGAGCTCATTGTATCTTCATTGCTATCGAACTGTGATAGCATGGATCTTTCCTAGTAAATATTCCATCATTTGCCATATTTAATACAAAATCCGGTATTACTTACCAAAAAAAAAAAGAATAAGTGAGAAAGTGCTCCAATTCCTCTCACATTGGCTAGATGAAGTGGTCTGACTAAGTACTCTAACGACAATCCTTGCAAGTAGATTTCTTTGACCAGCCTTGTAGTCTAACATAACCCACCACTCACCTGTAAAAAAAAAAGAACAATAAATTAGCACATAATGGTTTTGGATTGTCAATTTGTCATCAACTAAAGATGCTTAAGGTTCTCACCAGGATTCATTCTGTTCACTGCCTCTTTAAGATCATAATCTCTATAAATGTCCAACTTCAGTTTAAATTTATCCATCTAAAATATAAAATAATTGATATGATCAAACTAGTAATGTGCAATTTGTAAAGTATATTGAATACTTGAAAAGGGATTAAAGTCTTGAAGTTGGTTGTACCTCCATCATATCATCTATTTTTTCTTCAGTGGTCCTAGACAATCTTGAGATGACATTGATTGTCCTTTGGAGCACCTCACCATCGTTATGCGGGGAATCACTATATTGATGACTGGGGTTAAAAAAATACCCTACATGTACAAAACATGTCTAATAAGTTAGAAATTCAATATGCACAATAAAATATAATTTGAAAGTTAATGCATTTATCCGCTGCATGTAAATCATCGTGAAGGGTGGACTCCAATCTTCTATCAATAATTCTCCACCATATTTGAAATGCTATGCGATATCACTTCGCCAAATTAGACTTTTAGTAGAACTTTTACTAGCAGCCAATTGATATTTGCTGTTAATAACAACATTTTTCACAAAATTTCTGCTAATGAGTCCACTAAAGAGATATAGTGATTGTTACATTTAATAGCAATAACTATTCGCTGTTGATTAACAGCCATTTTTAAATATTAGCTACCAAATGTTAAAATTGGTGACTATTACCTTTAGTAGCATATTTGTTACTTGTAAATTCTTTTTAGTTTTTACAACCATGGATAGGTTTAGGGGGGAAGTAAAATATTTCAGAATCCTTCTTCCCTGGGACTTTTAACTAGGAAATAGTTTCCTTGTGCACAACCATGATAGCGACCACCCCTGAGCCCTCACGCCGCCGTGCGTGAGCCATCACAGCAAATGTCGCTCCCTCCTCACGCACACCCTCAACAAACAACCGCCCGCGTGCTTCCACGAGCCACCACTCCTTTCTCATGGATTACCCCCTGCCCTCACACCCGTCGAGCCATCACAACAGCCGTCGGCGTTCTTTTTGTCCTCCGGTGATTTCTATATCGCCGGCCGAAGTGAAGATCATCGTGCTTGCACACACCAACGGCGGCCCCTTGCATGCATGATGGGAAGCCTCCGTCTCCCCCTTCTGCTCCACCAGCCAACCTCAGCAGCCGCCGGCATTTGCATTGTACTCTGGTGATTTCTCCATCACCGATCAAAACTCCATCCTCTTCTACGTGACCCGTCCACATATAGTCAACCTACTGTGTGCATGGCGTAGAGACGCCCGTTGCTCCCTGTGCACATGCAACAGATCACTCTCCCCTCGTCACCTATGCACACGGTGGTAGCAGGTCGTTTCGGCCCATTTGCTGATGTTCTTCATTGTTTCATCTAGCTTTCGACAGGGAATGGATCTCTGCTGTGTGCCAGGAAGGTGAGAGGGTAGACTTTGAAGGTAGTGAAGCAGGACAAGAAGACCTAAGCCCAGGGGCATAGCTTACAAGCGGATGTAGTACTACACAGCCACAGGTTCGTCATAGCAGGTAATGCTTCGCATTTCTGTTCTTTTTTTTTTTGACATCTATTTGGCGGGGGTGGAGGGAACATCTTGCACACTTTTTTTTTTTTTTTTGGAAAAAGAACATGTTGCACAACATATATCATTCTTGTGCACAAGATATGTCATGCTCAAGCAGGAACCTAGCTACCAGTAGCAACCACTTGCAGCAGCTCTGTCATCAATCGGCCGTCCTTCACACATCCTTCAAAGATTAGGAACCCGTCTGTGAATCACCTGCTCTGTGAAGCCTCCTACTGGTGGTGGCTCTACGTATGGAGATAGGATACCAAGCTCTGGCAATGGCAATAAACATGGAGATGGAATTTTTGTCCAAAATAAATATGTTGGCAGAGGAGGTTACAATCAATCAGTAACATCTATCCAAGTCCAACCAACCCCATCAATTCTGACTTCATCGGTATCTCACTCTCATTCTAATAGTTTATTTCTTTGTTGTTTCAAAAGATGGGTAAAATCATAGTTTTTAATTATGTATGTGTAGTAACATTGAGCATTAATCCTTCTTTATTGTTTTTAGAAACAAAAAATAGTTGATATGAGTTTTTAATTTTTAATCTCTCTTTAGTTAAATAAATAATTATTAGGCTTTAAGAAGTCCATATGGCTATTTCCTTCCCTTTATGTTTGTAAGTATGTACACTTTATATTGTTATCTTTATGTGCTTAAAAGTTTATGAGTTCAAATCTTATTCCAATGACTTTTTTTTATTCAGGGCCATAATTATATAAAAAGTTAAATTAGTATGCACCTAAAAGAAATTCATGGATTGAAGTTACAAGCATCTGACTCCTAATTGCGCATTACCCTCTTTGACTCTCAATTATTATACTTCCAAGGTCCTAAAATAGAGTTGATCATAGAACTTGCATCAACAGTGCAATTCCAAGTTCTATATATATATATCTATATATATTATATATATATATATATATCCCTGAGAAATATATATACTTACCCTCTAAATATAAAGAGATTAGGTCATATGAAAGTGTTATTTATTATCCTTACCCTATATACAAATGATATCTTATAATGTTAATTTTTTGCATACTTCCTAAATCTTTCTTTTGCATCCCTAATCCAGAATATTTGCAATTTATTGAAATTAAAGCCCCGAGACAACTCTTTCAAAAAGATTACAAAATCTTTTCCTTTCCCATGGTTCAACCAAATCAATAACAAAAGGTTGTAGAAATCTGTTTGCTTCCATCACATCAATTCTGGTCAACTTTTTTAATTCTTCTATGAAGTTATTGTCTGTTTTACCAATCTCTAGGTCTAAAGTCCTCCAATTTCAACACAATATATTTCATTCATTTTACAATTAAGAACATCCTTTTTTTGGATGATTGTAAAATAAAAGATGGTGTTTTATTGATCTGTTGTGACCACAACTCATTTTTCTCAAGCTCATTTTTTTGATGGCTGTGAAATAAACAAAAAATTAGATGATTGTTAAATAAATTACAATAATGTCCTTCCTAAAAATCTCTCATAAGTTTTTGTCCTACTTGCTTATATTTTTTGGTTACTACACTTTTTTGTAATGTATTGAGTCTCACATTTTACAGTCATTTGTAATCAATAAGTGTTTGATACATAGGAAGCAGAGAGGAACCCTTCAAATTGTGCTATAGATAAAAGTTGGATTCATAAACCAATGTATAGTTATTCCTCTATTAAGTTGTGTAACTTTAATATTAAAATAGCTTTAACATTAACCACTTTCTGGCACTTGGTTGAAATAGGGTAAGTGATGAGTACAAGGTGGGAGTTAACAAGTTTTTAGACTATGCAAGAAATCCTTCTCGAGTAGAATTGTTTAGTATAACACATACTAGAAAGGATGGTCGTTCAGTAAATAAAGAATCAACTAGAGTTATGGTAAAAGTTTTATTATCATATAAGATTTGTTCTTTTATTGTTAAATGATGTCTAATTTTTTGTTGATTACTATCAGAGCATGTTGCAAGAAAGATCCTCTCCAAAAGAAAATACAACTCCTAGGACTATGAAGGATGACCTCTTATCCCAAGTCTTAGGAAAGGATAAGTCTGGACGCATAAAAATACTTGAACTAGGTCCCACACCTTCAAGTATATATGGCCCTGTGCCTACTCGTACTTAAGTTCTACAAATGGTGAATCAAATCAAGACATCACTGAGACTATTATATCTAAGATGTTTGAAAAGATAGAGGAATTGAAGGTGGAACATGAAAAAATGAAGGAATCATATGAGAATCATCTTAGCACTTTACATGCAGAAGTAGACATATTGAAAGATTTGATACAACAAAATAATGAAAATTTTCATGTAGACATCATTATTTATACCATTTTGCATGCAAATCTGTTTATGTGTTTATAGAATAAATTTCAAATATATATTTTTCTATCAGGCACATGAGGACAATGCATCGCCTTCCATTGCTTCATCTGCTTCAAGTCATGAAGTGCAAAATCACGATATCAGAATTATGTCAATTATAAATATTGCACTTGTTCATAATGAACCTCTTCCAATGCTATATAGACAATTTAAGATAATTGGATATGCAATTGAGGCAACCATTGCTTGGCCTTTTACTCTTGTATGTTTATTCAACAATTCATTTATAAATACCAATAATATTATCAATTCTATACTAAATATGTCTTTTCTCTTACAGGTCACTAAGGCAAAAGAATGATCTACATGAAGCCAGTTGGAAATGAAGCTCATTTTTTTGTCTCTTTTCTTTTCTCTTGTTGACATTTTATGGTGATTTAGAACCACTTGTATATATTTTGGATGTGGATTGGGACAATGTTTGAAAAGTATTTGTACTCTCTTGCATTTGTCATTTCTAAAAAGAATGTGTCATGTCTTGTAACAATGGATATGTGTGATGTGATCCTATAGATTTTTTGCAAATGAATCATTTGTTATGGATGGATTGAATATACATGCATAGAAGAATGTACATGTATGATGATATATTTGACAAGTGGTACACTAAAAACAACTATAGTGACAATTTTAAATGTTATTATTATAAAATTTTAGTAGCAAATATATGTGCTAGTACATGAAATGGGATACACTCTTAGCTGTAACTGTATATGTTGTTAAAAATACTTATTAGCAGCCAATTAAACCCTTTCAATATCCATTTATCATGCACATATCTAATCTTTAAAAGCAACAAAAAATGCTGCTAGTACATATAGTGACAATTGTAACTAATTTTTAAAAAGTAAATAACAACCATTATGTTAGCTTCTAACAAGCATAATAGTAGCAATTGTATTTGCTACTACAAGTAAGAAATACTAGCCAATAGATTAGCTACAGTAATAAATATATTTAGCAGCAATTTTAAATGCTTCTATTACTATGCAATCGTAGCCATCTAAATAGCTACCAAAGATTTTTGCGACACTTAAACAACGAATAGAGTACATTTGTGAACATTTATAATAGCATTTATATTTGTTGTTAAAAACTCCTTTGAGCAGCCATTGTTGTGAATGGTTGTTATTCACTTTTAGCGACGGGACTTATAGCAGCCAAATTTTGAATGGCTGTTAAAATGCGTTAGTAGCATTTTTTTTCAATAGCAGGATATGAAAGTGCTACTAATAGGCTTATTTGTTGTAGTGGCGATCCTTCTCTCTCAACCTTTCTTTGGCTTTATCCATAGCCTCATATAGGTAACCCATGTCATTCTTTTCCTCTCCATCAACCATCCTCAAGACTTGTACAAGAGGCTCTATTAGCTTCAAGTAATATGAATTCGATCCCAAAAATGATGGTCGCTGATCAAGCAGAAATCTCATGTGCGACATCTTTGGATTCCTCTCTCATGTATCCACATGTGCTAAGTACTCAGAACTGTGCATGAGAGTGCCCAACTCATGTCTAAACTTATGAAAACTCTCTAATGCAATAAATTGGGAGGCAAACCTAGTTGGTCAAGGACAAATGATGCCATGTCCATCTGTGCACTCTCTCATCATATGCAGGATTCTATTGTGTCCATAAATAAAACTAGTAATCATTTGCGCCTTGGACACCAAGTCATGCAGATGTTTATCTTTGCTAATGTCCTCCATCATCAAGTCTAAAGAGTGCTGCACAAGGGACCCAATAGAGATGATGTCGTTTTCCCAACAACTTTCTTCTAGCTACCTTGTAACTAGCTTCATTATCAGTGACAACTTGGACTACATTTTCCTCACCAATTTCTTCAAGCATCTCATCGATAAGCCTGAATAGGTACTCTACATTCTTCATTTCTCCACTAGCATCTACAAATTTCATGAACATTGTACCCTCACTACATTATACAAGGATGTTAATCATAGACCTTCTTGTTATTCCTGTCCATCCATCACACATAAGAGTATAACCCCTTGCCATCTATATAGCTTTGAAGGATGCTACCCACTTCTTTGTCTTAGGCAATTCCTCTTCAAGATGTTTGCCATAAATGTCCTTTGTTGTTGGAGCTTTCAAACCTGGTTTGCCTCCTCATGGAATCTATCATTATCTAGAAGTATGGACTAGATGTTGTATGGGCTGGGACCCCTACAAGTAAAAACTATTTTATATTATTTTTTACGCGCATGTTTGACTGAAGCAGCTGTGGCTTTCACCCCTTTAATTGCAAGGTTGTTTTGATGATGGTTTTCTATGCATGAATGTGTCCATACGACCTCGTACAAGATCAATGACACCAGTTCCCCTCATTGAACCACTGTCTTTCTAAGCCAACTAGTCTTATTATACTAGCTCCTGATGATGATCCTTCCCTTGTCCTATGGTACCTCCTCATCTCACTTTCCTCTCTAGTAAAGTTGCAGCACGCCGACACTGTCGTAGTCCTTCTCGCCATTCTCTCTCATTAGGTGAGAGATCCTCATACTCATCAACTTCTGACTCATCAACACAATTGCTCTTTATTTCATTACACCCTTACTCCTCCCCTATCGAGCTTGCTCAGAAAGCTCTTAATGCAAATCTTCTTATTGTTAAATACGTATGCCTTTTTATTGTTGTCTTCCAACCATATACTCTTTCATCTCAATCACTAGCTCTCGTGGACATTGCTTACATTCTGATACATTCCCACCAAGACCTGCAATATGTTGTTTTAGGATTATATGCCTCCATTCATTTCCTTCGCACAATAGTTACATTGCACTCTTTTAGAGGCAACATCAAGAAGAACACCATGACTCCACCCAATGTCCAATTGTGGGCATGGTGACTGCCCTTCCCCTTGGGCCCCTTCATTGTGACCCTCCTCAGCCATAATTGTTAATCCTATAACAGTACAAAGACATTCATGTGTAAGTATAAAATTATAACCATTATTACATCCAATAACAAAGAATTTTTATCTAATTTCTTGAAATTAACTCAAACCCTAATTAGAGTGAAATCTAGGAGTTTTATCTAATTTCCCAAAATTAACCACCAACATTATCATAAAAAGACACAATTAGGTCAATTAAGTGATTGAAACACTTAATTGATCTCCAATTGTGCTAATAGAACAAAAGCCCCAAATTTCAAATCCCAATTAGAGTGAAATTTGGGAGTTTTATCTAATTTCTTGAAATTAACCTTTCACATTATCATACAGAGACACAATTACGTCAATTAAGTGATTGGAATTTGGAACACTTAATTGATCTCCAATTGTGCTAATAAAACAAAAGCCCCAAATTTCAAACCCTAATTAGAGTGAAATTTGGGGGGTTTGTCTAATTTACAAACGTTAGCTTTTTAAAGCTCTCATATCCTTTCTATAATATAAGAATATGAAGATAGAATAAGATCAAACATATATGTATGATTTTTCATTTTTTAAAATTTTTATCTAATTTAAAAAATTTAATATATACCTTCATAAGAAAAGCTTCTCCTTTTATAACAACCTGGATTTTTTTAAAACCCTAAATAAATAGGAATAATAAATATAATAATAAATTTGTGAAATGCGCACTAAATTATAGAGCAATGGATAAAATAGTCAATAATCGTTATGGGCTAGTTTGTAATCGATGTCCAAGGTAATCAATGTTCAAGGTAATCGATGTTCAAGGTAATCGATGTTAGTAATAATCAATGTTGACAGTAATCGATGTTGGGGCAATCGATGTATCAAATCGACTGGCCCAGATATAACATTGTCAGCAAAGTTGGACTTCAAATATGACAAAATTTGCTTCATAATGACGAAGTTAAGCTTCGACTGATCAAGACCAAAATGAAGTAGACTTCGTATATGACGAAGTTAGCTTCGTATATGACGAAGTTAAGCTTTGACTGTTCAAGACCAAACGAAGTAGACTTCGTGTATGACGAAGTTAGCTTCGACTGTCCATGACTAATCTTGTATGACTTCGTATATGACGAAGTTACCGGTTATCTTCCAGACTATAAAACATGTGTTAACTATATATCCTATAATAAAAAAGAAAAATACGGACCATAGAAACGTGACTAAATCCAATAGTGGATTTCGAACTTGATCTCTATAACTAAACAAATAGGAAGACATGTTACAGATACTAATGTTATGGAAGTTCTAGAATCCATGGTAGGCAATCTCGCAAGATTCTCACGAGAATATCGGTCTCGGCCCCTTCCCAAGAAACGAGAAGGCCGAGATGAGTATTTATAGTTTCATTTACTTAAGATATTATATGTAAATAAGAAGTACCCCCCTTTGAATCCAATAAAATATAAAAAAAAACATATCTCTTACCAATAAAAGTTAACTCTCCCATCGAAGAAGACAATCGTGATTCGGTGATTTTAGTGAAATGCTAACTTTCTAATCTCTCATAATTTAGCCTATCTAAATATTTGATAATTCAAATAAACCACATGGAACACTAAAAATTCAAATCCGATAAAAAAGTCAAACATGTATGTGACTTCTCCAAGGAGCCAGTCTCTTACTGACAACACTTCGTCTGCTTGAGACCTCTCAAGATTTGGTCAAACCTAAACTATCATCACCCAAACTCATGAGAATTCACCTTCTAGTTTCTTTATTTATTTGCCTGTGTTATATTAATATATATATATATATAATAATCCTATGCAAATCAGACTGATTCCATGCGAATTATCCATGTGAACCTATGTGATCCACACTTTTATGTTATCTTGATCTCCCGAGATCTTACCGAGATCTCTTCTCTTTGACCCTCCCGAGACGAAGCCGAGATTTGATATGGCAAACCTTGCTATAACCTAATAAGACTCCTACCAAGAGTTCGGCAACTGTGAACCTAGAGATTTAACCATCAATAGACTTCCATATTAATCTAAATTAGTGCCCATCAAGAGAGAGTTTCTAAGGGTTTCCCACTCCAATTGGGATGGGCATCCTCCAGACACGGAAGGGATCAAGTTAAAACTGCAACTCCACTTTCTAGTTACGATAGGACTCCTGACAACTCTGAATCTATAAATCCTCGTCATAAGCCCTTGGGGGTGTAGGAATGCGGAAAAGAGGAAACACACATGGATATATATCTCTATATGTGTTGGTTTATTAATGCGTACTATATTATCCATTTTGTAGGAAAAATATACGGGTGCATGTATATCTATGTGTGGGCGTGCCAGACTGTTTAAAATACAACAAAGTTTGATATTTATGAGGTGCATCAGCTATAGACCCTAAGCCCTCGATATATATATATATATATATATATATATATATATTCCGTGCACATCCATTTTATCAGGCCGATTGGGGTGGTCATGTACTGGACCATTCCCCACCGACCGGAGTCAGTGTTTTATTTACATCGAGTGAAAATTCGAAGAATTTTGATACGATACGTTTATTAAAAGACCTTGCCAAAATTAGGAGGCTATAGATGGCATTTTGGGCATCCAAAATTATCCTTAAACATTTTTATCACATTTGTATATATGTCCTTAATGGGGTATATGTGCCTCCATTAAGCATTTACAAAGATAAGTCGTGCATTCACATACATGTTATTTTAAAACACGGAAGGACTTATTTACAAAGGAGTGTGGTCAATGTATAGACCTGCAGTGCCTCGTCCTTTCACCCACGGTCGTTTTCACCAGAACACGGGCAGAGGACGGCGTACGAGGAGACGACCAAAGGTACCCTTCTCCCTCTTCTCCCTTTATGCATGAGAGTTCAGATTTCTCCAAAAATTGGATCCTTCTTCATGGCCCTTACCCCCTATTTATAGAGGTTTTGGGGGGCGATGGGGTGCCTACAGCCCCTTTAGGTACCGGCACTAACCCCACCCCCGGCGGGGGGGGGGGGGGGGGGGGGGGGGGGGTATTCCAGCACAGAACACCCCTACAGGGAGTGGTTCAGCCGGCCCAAGGTATAAAGGTGGCCCCCGGGCCCTTTTCTCGCCCGTTTGATGCCGTTTTGACGTTGTTTAAAGTCCGTCTGGAGCCGTTTAAAGCCCCGTTTGTTTCCATCTTCCAACGTCGGGTTGCTTTATGCACCCGAGCATGTTCACGATGCGTAAATTATGCCGAATCGGAGGCTGAGATATACATCATGGCTTCCGGGTTGCCGAACATCACATTTAACATGTCATCCGAATTAAATCGGAATAAAACATGCATCATAACCCGTTTATCTCAGGTGTTTGAAATGGGATGAGTACGGGGATTTCTCCTGAAACTCTGTATTTTTCGAGTGAATTTATCGCCTGGCCTTTGTTTAAATCCTGATATTTTTTCTGGGTTCAACAAATGCCCCCCACGGGATATCCGTCGAAGACGGGGCAACGGCGGATGTCCCGTGGCATCTCTTTGAATGCATTTTTTCTTCTGCATTTACATACATTTGTTTTGCCGCATTGACGTTGCTTTTGACAGTCAATTTTTTTTTACATGGCAGATTTGAAGATGCCCCGTGTATCGAGCCATCGTGGAGAGAGAAGCGGTGAAGCCCGTAGGTGGTAGGGGACTGTCCGGCGTACCGACATCACAATGCCTCCTTTTGCTCCTTGCACTATCATGAAGGATAATATGTCCGGGCTTGATCGTGGCTTCACGATATGTGCCCGAGGCCCTTTGGTAGAACACTCGCCGGACGAGGGTATTGTGGACCCGAGCTCGATCGTCAAGTTCGACGAGATTTATTGCTATTTGTGGGGCGATAACTGCCCCAAGCACCTTCCTCTAAACGAACATTTGTTCCCGTTTATCCAGAGGTTTGTTCTTGAGGGATGGGATGGCCCTGCCGACCTCTTGGCGACCGAATGAATTCAGTTGGAAAGGGTCATCTTGGCAGGCCGATACAGAATGCTGGGGATGTGCAGTTTCAACTATCCCAGTTTCTCACTCGGCTACCCCCTGTAGGTGCAATTTCCATATACGCACCAGTTGGGGCTTTACAGCTCCGAGTCAGCTTGCTCCGTTAGGGGGACTTTAGTTGCACTGCCCTTTGGGAGCTTCATGGGCAGTAGATGGCCAGACCATCCTTTGCTGAGCATATTTTATTGCCCTCCGTAGCCAGTTTGCCTCAGAGGGTTATGACTGCCTCAGGAAATTTAGTAATTGAAAAATATAAATAAATTGAAAATGATAAATTCAATATTGGTGAAATAGCAAAACGTACGTGCCATTATCGTACATACAAAAATTCTATTATAAAATTCCATAAAAATCATAGCTCAACTCTAAATAATACCCCCTAATGACCCACAAAGAAATTCGTGCAAAGAAATATCTGATTGTCCAAGTTTAAGGCGTTTTGTGACCGATTATCTTAAGGAATAAGTTGGGAAATCATTATAACTGTACTTGATGGAGTCCAAAATTGTAATAAAATTTATGGATGGACTCCAAACTATATGTGGGATAGCCCATAAAAGAATTTGGACCATTGGAGAACTTATGACCCATGAACAAATTCGAGTATGAAAATAGTAAATGAATAGAAATGTAGGAAAATAGCAATAAATAAAATGGTCAATAGAAATAAAATAAAAGTCATGGTTAAACTCCAAAAAAGGTGAAATCAACTATTTAAATTATTTTGGCCAAGACAACCCCATTTGGGCCAAAGAATAAAACCCAATGTTATTAAACGCCAAATTCGTACCCATAATTATGTAGAAATTAGGAAAGGGCAAATTAGGGTTTAAACTAATGCTATTAGCCAAGCATAGTAACCCAATTCGTGGCCAACCATGCTAAGAGCTTTCCTAATGATGTAGCTGCTCCTATTGGGAGGACAATTTCCAATACATGGAAGGTACCATGTAGAAATCACAACCCACTTTTCCTAGCCTCATTAGGACTTTAAATAAACCCCAAACCTATAAGAGATCGTCACAAGACTTTTGAGGGAAGTTTACCATTGTGTTGGGGTCATGTGGAGGCAAGCTAGAGCTCTAAGAGAGGAGGATCTTCGGCTAGGAGGACACCATCTTCTCTGATCTTTTCTCTGCTGCGACCTGTGTAGAAGACCTTCTTAGATTCGCTTCAAGGTAGGTGATCTCCGACTTAACCTAAACGTTGCACATACCAATGGATCATCGAGTCTAGTTTCATTTGCATGTATTTTCCCTAATTTTTATGCAGTATTGAATCATATTAAGTGTTTTTCAAAAGTCGCGCAAAGATAGGGCTTTATGTGTTCTTCATGTGTTTCAAGTAAACTGAGGCCAATCTCATGCAACCAAAGCCATAGTTCTCTTATACTCCCTGTTTCCAACAAGTTTCATGTGTATACTTTTGTCCCAAGAGCCCTAGATCATGAAATATAAGCGTTACATGCATCGCGGTACCTGTTTTCTGCGTTTCGGGCAAGAACATGAACTGCGATGACACCAAACGTCGCGTTCTTCTTTGCATGAACGCGACGTACTAGTCCGTCGCATTCACCTGAAACGCGACCGTGCCCTACGTCGCTATTTTACCGTTGAGTTGACCGTTCTGACACCTCAGACTGTGCGCTGCGTGGGTTTCTGTGCCTTGCATTAATGCGACATCGTACTACGTCGTGATTTAACCTGTTTTCCCGCTCGAGGATTTCTGTTATTTTTATATTCTGCTTTTGAACCATCTCCTGAACACGATGGGTATACCCATCGCGATTCAAAGAGTCGCGGTATGAACACGACCGTGGTGATCGTCGCGATTTTAATGTCGTTGCGACATGTCGGCCTGTCGCGTAGTGAACGCGACAGACAGGACCGTCACATTCTGACTGCATAATCGATTCGGCAATCGATTCCTGTGTAAAAGGTGACCACATGACCCGTCGCGATTTGAACGCGATGGGTAGGTACGTCGCGATTTTGTTACTTGTTACAAAATCGAGCCTTGACTGTGTATAGTCCTTTTAAGTGCGACGACTATGTCCGTCGCGATTTCCTGGGCCAACCCGAGACTATTTTAAAGAGCTGTTCAGTCTATCATATGCATGTCCTTATGTCATATCATGTCATATAGTTATGCAATAGCCTAAAATGAATCAACCTACATGAAAATCATAAGAATATGAACATCTATTCTATTTGTAAATGATTGATTAATGTCATCTACCATGTGATCATGTGTTGATATATGCTATGTCCATATTCTGACTTGTCCAAAATTTAAATGTGATATATGTTAAAAGTACAACAACCATGTGATAGATTGAATTGCATACATGACATGCTGTTTGTTATAAGCTTTTTGTCTTGTTTTAAACCGTGGAATGTGGATTGAGACACGCTCTACACGTCGCACATGGCACATAGGCAGCCCTTTCTTGGGGAATTGGAAGCTCTCCGTCAGTCATTCCATATCGACAAACTAGTGACCTCTTCTCTATGAACTCCGTAAATCTCCGTACTCTGTGGATTCCCTCATAGAGACCAAGGTGGGTTGTACCAAGAAGTACCCGGAGATAGAATCACTTCTCTTCTTATCTTCTTCTCGTGAAGTGATTTGATAACATTGAAACCAAGCCATTAAGTATAAAGATTGAACTAATGAGAATAAGCCATTATGCTACCGAAATTAATCTGGATCATGTCCCCCTTGCATTGTTCTCTATCATCATTGACATGATCTTTAGTTCATCATTGTCCATTGCTTGAAAATCATGTTGGCCATAATGAATGAAGGAATTACCAGAAACTATGGAACTTCAGTTCACAACTATGACATGCAAATGGGCCCAGTCTGGTCCTGGGAGGAGCACCCAAAATACTTATAAATTGCGAGGGTATATGATCCATTGAGGTTGTCTGGCAATCACCTAATTGAATGCAAGATTGATCTGGGTAATTTCCAAATTGTTATGAATATTTGATTGATTATTGATTGAACTGTTATATGTGAAATGGCAAATCTATTGTACGTCATCGTTATTGAACCCAATTATGTCATTGTCCATTGGAATTCTACGGAATTCAACTTGAGATATCTATTGTACATGCTACATGCTATTGAATCCTGTCCCATGATAAATGATCGTAATGTCATTCTACTCATTAATATTCGTTCCGGCCTACATGAGATTGTCACGAATTGCTATTGAGCCATCCTTGTACGTGTTATAGCTTGGACTTGTCGCTATCATTATTGTCATGAGAATTGCATGATAGTATTGCCAATGTTAACATGTTAATTACGTAAACATGCCCCCACCATGAGATGTAAATCCTACTGGGTGCTAGTGCGCTCACACCTGCTTTCCATAATCTTTTTAGGTAATGATTATGAGGAACTAGAAAAGATGGGATCGGTGATGAGTGATGAGCTGCTCAACTGCACCCGTCGTTATATCTAGCCATCCATCAAGATTAGAGTTCAAGAGTCTGTAATAGTTAGTTTTCCTTTTATTGAATCGTATGTACTTTTGATACAATATTGGGCCTTGTTATTGGCTCTGACTATGTAAGGTTGTAGTTTGAGTTAATGGAAATGAAATAGAGAGTATTTGGCTGGGAATATTATTGTCTTACGTCTTGTGTTATACTTAGTTGTTACTCTGAATTACTCGACTATGATACACACACTTGTATCGCTCACACTCTCGACGTTTTTTTTCCGCTGCTAAATGTCAGGGCGTGACACCGCTAGTTGGTACAACAGGTGGTTAGTGGTTTCTTCTCATCGCTTCCGTTTTGGTGTGACCGAGTGTTTGATGGGGGGTCCTGCACCATTTTCATGAAATGCTAGACCGAGTTGGGCTTCGTCACGCAGTTACCACTACCCTATACCGTTATCCATGCCATTCCGGGCTGCTGCAGGCCTTGGCAAAGCGATTCAACCAGAGGTTCAATGTAACGCCCCAGAAATTCAAAGTGTTAAGAAAATAGAAATAATATGGTTATTATACATTAGACTTGGTATTAAATTAAGATAATTAATATTTAGGTATGATTAAGGGTAACGAACGTTACCCCATTGTCGTACATAGAGGTGCGCGCTTCCACAGGGCGACACTGGAAAACGACAACGAAATAAAAATATGAGAACATCATAATTTCCAGAAAAATGTGGAGAAGTCAGAAATGTAATTAGTTTAGTTTTTCGACGTACGAATTTCAAGGTACAGTCGACGCGACTATTTTTCGGGTGATTTTTCACCTAGTGTAAAATAAAATATAAAAATTAAATAAAAATCACCATAATTAGCAAAACCATTAAATTAGCTTATGGTTTAAATTTCACGACAAATGGACACTGTTTGGATAGATTTGCATAAGGGTTAAATGACCAGCTGATTTATGGGTGAATTACGGAAGGGATTTTGTGGGATTTTTTACTATGCCTACGTGTAAGGCTTAAGCGAGGCCAGCACACCTATAAGAGAAGGTAACACGTTAGTTACCATGTGTAACTTGCAGGGAATGCATGAACTAGGTGTCTGTGGGAGGTAAAAAGGGTTTTTACTCCCAACACCTGTTAACGTACGTGGCATTGTGCATAGAAACGGAATTGGGCTATAAAACTCACTGTGGAACCAGCTTGTAAACTTTCCCAATGCAAATCTCTGTTCGTTCTCCTGGTTCTTGTACCCCTTTTGCTCTTGTTTTCCTGCTTCTTGCCGCTGGAACTACTGCTAGAGGAGCTACTGGTGCTGCTCTTCTGGTAGTTGAGCTTGCAACCTTGTGAGGCTAACTTGCACTGGAAGCTGCTGCGTTGGCATCTGGACTTCATCATCTTCTTCAATAGGGTAGGATTCAACTTCTTTACATTCTCTTCTTATCTCTTCTCTTTTCTAAATCCTTGACCCCCACCTTTGTTAAAGAGGTCATGATCACCTGCTTACTTGCTATAGACTGTGAATTCTCTTTTGAAAAACCATGAACCCATCCCTTAGTCTTGTTTTAGTTCTGTGGTTGTAGGATTTTCCTTCTACTCTTGTTCTCTTATTCCTATACTTCAATGTAGTTCAAGTAGTTTGAAGGGATCCTTTACCAAGAATTTGTTGATTTCCAATTTTGGAAATTAGTCCCATGGTAAGAATTAAGCTTCTCATCATTTATGATTTAGTGTTTGGCCATGGGAGACAATACAATTCTTTCTTCCATCATAACTTGTGCAACTCCGAAATCATGTTAACCATTTATGTGAATCACATTCCATGTCCATTCTTTTGTTTTCTTGTCATGTTAGCTTCATGTTTGAGGCTAGGATCATACTTTGATAAAGTCTTAATCATGTTAGGAATGATAGAAAAGCTTGGTAGTACAATTTCTAGTTGGATTTAATCAATTTTTGGAAGCCTACATAGCACCTGTCGACAGCTCTGCATTCACCTGTCGACAGGGCCCTTTGTCCAGAGCCCAGAAAATGTAACCAGGCATGGTTGTCGACAACCACCCCTCTGGTTGTCGACAACCATTGTCAGGCTGAAACTGAGAAAGCTTTGGCTGTCGACAACCACCTCTTTGGTTGTCGACAGCCCACTGTCAGACTGAGAAACCAGCCTCTGGGAAAGCCTTGGTTGTCAACAACCACCCCTCTGGTTGTCAACAACCACTGTCAGTTCCAGATTTTTTTTAGCACCTACCATGAACCATTTCTTGACCCGAACTATACCCAATTGTTCTAACCAAATGCCTACTCATTGTTAGATGTTTCTACCACCTAAACCTCTACTAAAAACTCATCAAGTTTCTTTTCTCTTTGTCATGAATCATCTCCAAAATTTCTGAACATAATTGACCTTGTGAGACCATCACTTCTTGTAATCAGTGAAGGAACAGAGTTCCTTAGTTTTTGAGTGTGAACCTTGAGTGAATCCTTGTATGTCCTTGATCCATTAAAAGGATGAATGTGCTATGATGACAAATTGTGAGTCTTGGACTCATTTAAGAATTATGCCGGGCAAATAAGGGCTGGTTCAGTCCTGGGGAAAGCACCCGAATTCGTTAGTGGCCGCGCGGGAACGATAAGGACAAGTGGATGTTGGCATACATCATTTCGTGCTTGATTAGTCATCATGACATACATGTGTGTGTGAATATGTATGTGAACCAGAACTTAAGTGTTATCTTGAATGTGTGATTATGCTTCTACATTTCCATTGTTCTACATATGTTAATCAGTGGACACATTCGTCCCTCCATTTAATACTCAATGTTAGCAGTATTCAGATTCTTGTCCTGTGATTATATACATGAGTCCTTTTTGTTTAAAGGAATTGAATTCTACTGGGCTAGTTAGCTCATTCTTCCTACCTTTTTCAGGTTGTCCAGATGAGAGTGAAGTCTAAGGGGGGATGTGTGTACTGAGGGGACTGCCCGTCATCCTGCGAGTCATCAACTTTTATTTCTTTTAGAGTAGTTGGAATGTAATATTGCTATAGTTTTCTTTTGTATATTCCTCATTTAGACTGAAATGAGGAGTGTTATGTAATAAGTTTTCGCTAAACAAGTGTTTGCGTTTATGTTAATACTCGTGTTCATCATCTGTCATGTACAATAAATGGAATTTTATTAGGACGTAACAGAGAAATTGGTATCAGAGCTTAGTTCGATAAAACTAGGGATAACCATTGAGTTAGGGTAGAAACTTGGGATTTGTTAGCACGATTTTTGTAACTATAAAACAAAAAAATGCTTAACTTGTGAATCATTTCAGCATGGACATGAGTGCTCAACAAAGGTTGGTAGCAGCCATGGAAATGCTACATCAGGACCTAGAATCATATGCTCAAGCACAGAGAGAAACCCACATACAGATCAAAGAGGAAGTATTAAATCTGACGGCAGGCGCTTTCTTGGCGGGAAATCCACACCTTTCATTGGATATTATGAACCAAATCATGAATGATCTGGATGGTCTGAAGCTGGGGCAAGAGATGCTGCCCCATCAGATCGAGGGGTATTGGGAGGTGATGACCGATGCCGCGAGGGAGCTACATTATGGGGCTGCAGAAGAACAACAACCACCGCCTGCAGAACCGGTTATAGACTTGACTGGGAATTAAAAATTGTGGATATACAACTCACTTTTTGTAACCTCTCCTTTTGTTTAAATGTTGAATGTATATATGACTCCCATGTATTTGTGGAGTGAGAGGTTATGGTTTTGTACAAGTTGGAAGTAGGAGACTGTGGTAACTTAGTTGGGGATTGTGGTAACATGTTTTGATGTAAATATTTGAATAGTATATAGAAATGGTGTATTAGGTGGATTTGAATTGTGTGTGATGAATTTGAGTTTGGGATGATTGAGGAATTAATGTATATCTTATTGGATGTTTCAGCTACTATCTCCATTTAGTGATGGACGAAGGTGACGTTAGTTGGAGGAAGATGGAGAGTTCTATGCATGATTTGACTCGAGTAATGAAGACAGTAGCCAGAAATAGTAACCATAACGGAACAAGTTTATTTAAAGATTTTCGAAGCCTAAACCCTCCAAGATTTGCAGGAAGTATAGATCCCGATGAAGTTGAGAATTGGTTAAAAGACATTGAAAGGATATTTAGAATGATTAAGTGTACAGAAGAAGAAAAGGTTCAGCTGACTACGTTCCAGTTAGATCAGGATGCACGTGGTTGGTGAGAGACTGTGGAAGCTACCCTGGAGGATTCCAACCAGGTTAGTTGGGAAGAGTTTGTGGAACTGTTCAACGATCAATATTTCTCCGAAGTGGTTCAGGAGAAGAAAGCAAATGAGTTTGCTAGTCTAAAGCAGCTAAGGATGTCAGTATCGGAGTATGAGGCCCAATTTGCCCGGTTGTTAAAATATGCTCCACATCTTATAGCCATAGAGAAATTGAAGGCTAAGAGGTTTATGAATGGACTACGTCCTAATTTTATCATGCAGTTAACTCCTCATCTAATCACTACTTATTCAGAAATGGTTAAGAGAGCCTTGGCATTGGAAGCTGCGAATGATACTGTGGACAAGATTAGGGGGAAATTTGGAGAAGGATCTTTAGATCGAAAAAGGAAGTATGAGTCGGGGAATGCCCCGAAGGTTCAGCAAACTGCTAAGAAGGCAAGCAAAGCTCCGGTAGGAAGTAAGAATGTTTGTAAGCATTGTCATCTCAGTGGACATCAGGCTGAAAATTGTTGGCGTAGGTTGGGTGCATGTCTCAAATGTGGGAGTACTCAACATAGAATTCCAGATTGTCTGATGATTAAGAATGCACCAGCCAACCCAAATCCCCGAGCAAAGCAAGGAAGACTGCAAGCAATTCAAGAAGTGGTACCTGAATCCCCACAAGAGGGTGGATTGATTGAAGGTACATTGTTAGTAAACTCAAAACCTGCATTTGTGTTGTTTGATTCTGGAGCTACACACTCTTTCATTAGTTATGAGTTTACTAAATCTCTGGAAATACAATCAGTTCCATTACCCACACAACTCGAGGTTGCAACTCCTTTGAGTGAGGGTAAGAAACTTAAAGAATATTACCCTGCTAGCTCAATCATAATTCAAGGACATGATTTACCCGGTGACTTGATATGTTTAGAAATGTGGGATTACGATGTAATTCTTGGAGTGGATTGGTTATCTAAATATCATGCTAATTTAGATTTCCAATTAAGGCAGATCACTTTTCCAGGAAAGGAAATCTGTTCTATAACTTTTGATAAACCACATACCAGAAGAATACCAATAATTTCAGCAGTTAAGGCTTGTAAGCTAGTACAGAAAGGTTGTCAAGGGTATTTAGCTTCTGTGACCCTATTAAATCAGAACATTACTGGATTGGAAGATATTCTGGTAGTAAGGGAATTTCTTGATGTTTTCCCTGAGGAGCTACCTGGCGCACCACCTAATAGAGAGGTGAAATTTTCAATTGAATCGGTACCAGGAGCAACACCTGTATCAAGAACACCATACAGAATGTTGATAGAAGAATTGAAAGAGCTAAAAAGGCAATTGTTGGAATTGTTAGAAAAGGGATTTATTAAACCTAGTACCTCACCTTGGGGTGCTCCTGTATTGTTTGTGAAGAAGAAGGATGGGTCTATGCGATTGTGCATAGATTATCGTCAATTGAATCAAATGACTATAAAGAACAAGTACCCACATCCAAAAATTGATGATTTATTTGATCAATTGTCTGGGGCTCAGTGTTTGTCCAAGATTGACTTAAGATCTGGTTATCATCAGCTCAGGATCCAAGAACAAGACATTCATAAAACGGCTTTTCGAACAAGATATGGACACTATGAGTTCATAGTAATGCCGTTTGGATTAACTAATGCACCTGCTGCATTTATGCGACTGACGAATGACGTGTTTAGGTCTTATTTGGATCAGTTTGTAGTTGTATTTATTAATGATATACTGATCTATTTTAAAAGTATGGAAGAGCATGAAGCACATTTACGGATTACTCTGCAATTGTTACGAGGTCATAAGTTACATGCAAAATTCAGTAAATGTGAATTCTGGTTAAAGCAAGTGATGTTCTTAGGACACATTATTTCTAAGGAAGGTTTATCTGTAGACTCCTCAAAGATTGAAAGTATACAGAAATGGGAATAACCTAAGAATATCACTAAGATTAGAAGTTTTCTCGGCATGGCCAGTTACTACCGGCGGTTTGTCAAGGATTTTTCTAGAATTGCCTCACCTCTCACACAACTGACTAGGAAAGGAATTGCATTTATATGGAATGAGAATTGTGAACAAGCATTCCAATTATTGAAAGAATGTTTATGTACTGCTCCAATTTTAGCCTTGCCGATAGAAGGAAAAATATTTGAGGTTTATACTGATGCTTCCAATATTGGACTGGGATGTGTATTAATGCAAGATGGAAGAGTTATTGCCTATGCATCAAGACAGTTAAAGACTCACGAGAAAAACTATCCAGTGCATGATTTGGAACTGGCAGCAGTAGTTTTGCCCTCAAACTGTGGAGGGACTATCTATATGATAATCAATTCTTAGTGTACTCCGATCATAAGAGTCTCAAGTATTTATTTTCACAGAAAGAACTGAACATGAGACAAAGAAGGTGGGTGGAATATATCAAAGACTATGACTTCAAGATTGAGTACCATCCGGGTAAAGGCAACATTGTGGCTGATGCACTTAGCAGGAATCCTATAGCCAAGATATTTCAATTGCAAGTAAAGGAATGGAAGTTGTTGGAAGAATTTTCCACACTCAGTTTGAAGGTTGATCCACAAGAGGAAAAGATTGTAATTAATAATTTAGCCGTACAATCAGATTTGCTAAAGCAGATTAGGGAACAACAGGACAATGATCTTATGTTGGTAGAAATTAGAGAAAAGATGGCTTCTAGACTTGATTTTCATGAAGTTATCCATGGGAATCTTCGATTCCGAAATAGATTGTGTGTGCCAGATAATCCCGAGATCAAGAAGCAAATTTTAGGAGAAGCTCACTGGTCACATTACACTATTCACCCAGGAGCTGTCAAGATGTATCAGGACTTGAAGAAATATTTTTGGTGGTGCAATGTGAAGAAAGATATCATGGAATTCGTAGCTAAATGCTTGACATGTCAGAAAATCAAGGCCGAACGTCAGAAACCGACAGGAAAGTTAAAGCCACTTGAAATACCAGAATGGAAATGGGACAGTGTCGGTATGGATTTTATTGTAAGACTACCTAAAACACGAAGTGGACTCGATGCTATATGGGTAATCATTGATAGACTTACCAAATCATCTCATTTCTTAGCAATCAAGACAAGATGGTCTGTTAATATTTTAGCGGCACTATACATGAAGGAAATTGTACGGTTGCATGGAATTCCAAAAGATATTGTCTCCGATAAAGATGCAAGATTTACTTCACAATTTTGGAGAGAACTGCAAGGGGCATTGGGGACTAAATTGAAGTTTAGCACAGCATTTCATCCTTAAACCGATGGACAGACTGAACGAGTGAACCAGATTATTGAAGATATGTGCCGTGCTTGTATAATGGAGTTTGGAAATGACTGGAACGCTCATTTAGCAATTATGGAGTTTGTCTATAATAATAGTTACCAGTCTACTATTCAAATGGCACCATTTGAAGCTTTATACGGTCGTCAGTGTAGTTCACCATTGTGTTGGGCGGAACTAAAAGAATCACATATTCTTGGACCTGAAATGATTCAAGAAACAATGGAAATTATTAAGTTGGTACAAGATCGAATGAAAGCTGCTCAAGATCGACAGAAAAGCTATGCGGATCAAAGAAGAAGGGAGCTAGAATTTCAACCAGGAGAGCACGTGTTCCTTGAAGTATCACCTCGAAGAGGAATCAAAAGATTTGGTTGTAAGGGAAAATTGAGTTCAAGATATATTGGACCGTTTGAAATACTGACAAGAATTGGGGAAATGACGTACCAACTAGCACTTCACCACAATTATCCAACGTGCATGATATTTTCCATGTATCAATGTTGAGAAAATATGTGTATGATCCGTAACATATTATTGAATATCAAAATCTGGGAATACAAGAAAATTTGGCATATGAGGAAAGACCAGTGCAGATCCTTGACCGGAAAATCAAGCAACTTCGAAACAAGGAAGTTCCCTTATTAAAAATTCAATGGAGCAAGCGAGGACAAGAGGAAGCCACAAGGGAATTAGAGGATACCATCAAGACAAAATATCCCGAATTATTTACAGGTTAATTGCTTACCTTCATGTATTAAATTTGGAGGACTAATTTTTTTTAGTAGGGGAGAGTTGTAACACCCCAGAAATTCAAAGTGTTAAGAAAATAGAAATAACATGGTTATTATACATTAGACTTGGTATTAAATTAAGATAACTGATATTGAGGTATGATTAAGGGTAACGAACGTTACCCCTTTGTCGTACATAGAGGTGCGCGCTTCCATAGGGCGACACCAGAAAACGACAACGAAATAAAAATCTGAGAACATCATAATTTCCAGAAAATTGTGGAGAAGTCATAAATGTAATTAGTTTAATTTTTTGACGTACGAATTTCAAGGTACAGTCGACGCGACTATTTTTCGGGTGATTTCTCACCTAGTTTAAAAAAAATATAAAAATTAAATAAAAATCACCATAATTAGAAAAACCATTAAATTAGCTTATGGTTTAAATTTGACGACAAGTAAACACTGTTTGGATAGATTTGAATAGGGATTAAATGACCAGCTGATTTATGGGTGAATTACGGAAGAGATTTTGTGGGATTTTTTACTATGCCTATGTGTAAGGCTTAAGGGAGGCCAGCACACCTATAAGAGAAGGTAACACATTAGTTACCATGTGTAACTTGCAGGGAATGCATGAACTAGGTGTCTGTGGGAGGTAAAAAGGGTTTTTACTCCCAACACCTGTTAACGTACGTGGCATTGTGCATAGAAACGGAATTGGGCTATAAAACTCACTGTGGAACCAGCTTGTAAACTTTCCCAACGCAAATCTCTGTTCGTTCTCCTGGTTCTTGTACCACTTCTGCTCTTGTTTTCCTGCTTCTTGCCGCTGGAACTGCTGCTGGAGGAGATACTGGTGCTACTCTTCTGGTAGTTGAGCTTGCAACCTTGTGAGGCTAACTTGCACTGGAAGCTACTGCGTTGGCATCTGGACTTCATCATCTTTTTCAATAGGGTAGGATTCAACTTCTTTCCATTCTCTTCCTATCTCTTCTCTTTTCTAAATCCTTGACCCCCACCTTTGTTAAAGAGGTCATGATCACCTGCTTACTTGCTATAGACTGTGAATTCTCTTTTGAAAAACCATGAACCCATCCCTTAGTCTTGTTTTAGTTGTGTGGTTGTAGGATTTTCCTTCTACTCTTGTTCTCTTCTTCCTATAATTCAATGTAGTTCAAGTAGTTTGAAGGGATCCTTTACCAAGAATTTGTTGATTTCCAGTTTTGGAAATTAGTCCCATGGTAAGAATTAAGCTTCTCATCATTTATGATTTAGTGTTTGGCCATAGGAGACAATACAATTCTTTCTTCCATCATAACTTGTGCAACTCCGAAATCATGTTATCCATTTATGTGAATCACATTCCATGTCTATTCTTTTGTTTTCCTGTCATGTTAACTTCATGTTTGAGGCTAAGATCATACTTGGATAAAGTCTTAATCATGTTAGGAATGATAGAAAAGCTTAGTAGTACAATTTCTAGTTGGATTTAATCAATTTTTGGAAGCCTACATAGCACCTGTCGACAGCTCTGCATTCACCTGTCGACAGGGCCCTTTGTCCAGAGCCCAGAAAATGTAACCATGCATGGTTGTCGACAACCACCCCTCTAGTTGTCGACGACCATTGTCAGGCTGAGACTGAGAAAGCTTTGGTTGTCGACAACCACCTCTTTGGTTGTCGACAGCCCATTGTCAGACTGAGAAACCAGCCTCTGGGAAAGCCTTGGTTGTCAACAACCACCCCTCTGATTGTCAACAACCACTGTCAGTTCTTGTTTTTTTTTGGCACCTACCATGAACCATTTCTTGACCCAAACTATACCCAATTGTTCCAACCAAATGCCTACTCTTTCTTAGATGTTTCTACCACCTAAACCTCTACTAAAAACTCGTCAAGTTTCTTTTCTCTTTGTCATGAATCATCTCCAAAATTTCTGAACATAATTGACCTTGTGAACCATCACTTCTTGTAATCAGTGAAGGAACAGAGTTCGTTAGTTTTTGAGTGTGAACCTTGAGTGAATCCTTGTATGTCCTTGATCCATTACAAGGATGAATGTGCTATGATGACAAATTGTGAGTCTTGGACTCATTTAAGAATTATGCCGGGTAAATAAGGGCTGGTTCAGTCCTAGGAAGAGCACCCGAATTCGTTAGTGGCCGCGCGGGAACGATAAGGACAAGTGGATATTGGCATACATCATTTCGTGCTTGATTAGTCATCATGACATACATGTGTGTGTGAATATGTATGTGAACCAGAACTTAAGTGTTATCTTGAATGTGTGTTTATGCTTCTACATTTCCATTGTTCTACATATGTTAATCAGTGGACACATTCGTCCCTCCATTTAATACTCAATGTTAGCAGTATTCAGATTCTTGTCCTGTGATTATATATTTGAGTCCTTTTTGTTTAAAGGAATTGAATTCTACTGGGCTAGTTAGCTCATTCTTCCTACCTTTTTCAGGTTGTCCAGATGAGAATGAAGTCTAAGGGGGGATGTGTGTACTGAGAGGACTGCCCGTCATCCTGCGAGTCATCAACTTTTTTTTTTTAGAGTAGTTGGAATGTAATATTGCTACAGTTTTCTTTTGTATATTCCTCATTTAGACTGAAATGATGAGTGTTATGTAATAAGTTTTCACTAAACAAGTGTTTGCGTTTATGTTAATACTCGTGTTCATCATCTGTCATGTTCAATAAATGGAATTTTATTAGGACGTGACATTCAACACCTTCGGTACTGCGGTGGGAGAGACATCTCTCGACCTGTGGGCTTTCCACAGAATTTTTGGCCTTCCAATCTCCGGCCATTTTTATGAGGAGGTGTGCCTAGACGACCTCCATCGTGATTATTCCACCGGGGCGGGCTCCTATGCCATGCCTTACACCTTTAAATATTTGATGAAGGCCTGTTGGGATCTAGCCAGATGAGACAAAGAGCAGAGCCCCAAGGCTTCTCAGTGGAATGGGCAAGTGAGCTTCACCGCCTGGGTCCATTTCTTTTACAATGGACCTTACTGCTTCTGCGGTGGGTTTGCTTCTAACACCCATGACCCAGCCAGCTACACGCAGTTGTCCGTGGATTTCGAAGACAACCAAAGGCACTTGTATGCACCTCAGGGTGGAGGCTAGAATCTGAGGCGTCTCCCGAACAAGACCTATTTGGCAGCTTGTCTTGTATACTAGCTGGGTACATTTGTCCTCCCGTTTGGGGAGGAAGGGTTGGTTAGGCCAGAGATCATATATCCAGCATGCCTTCTTGCTGATGGCAGGCAGTTAGCATTGGCCCCTGCAGCTTCGGCCAACATTTTCCACGGCTTAGGAGATTTGATAGCCACCTCATCTCCGCGTGACAGAAGCATCTCGCTTGCGACTCATTACTTGAGTGCCTGGGGTGGTCTTTTATTGCCTGAACTATGCCAGGATGTTAGTATTGACAACCCTTCGACACCATTGCTTTTCATGTTCAGGAACCGTCTGGATCAAGATGCGTATAAGCAGTTGATTAGGGCTCGGCAGCGACTATCTTTTGTGTCATTAGCTGGTCAGCTCGGGCTTGATTTTGCTTTATGTTCTCGAGATTTCCAGCCTTGAGCCGAAGAAAATAGCGAGGGATGAGTATATCATCTACTGCACCATGCTGCCACTGAGAACTCCTTTTGCAAGGATTGGCTTTGCTGCATTCGTCCCAGTGTCTTGGCTTTCCGTAAGGGCTCATCTTTGTATTTGGAGCCATATTACCCATGTCACTTTGCTCACAACTTTTGGTATGACTAGGATGTTCCCCCGAATGCTGATTTTTCTATAAGTGCTTGGTTGTATAAGGGTTGTGACCGGCATTTGGTGGCCTCCAGCTGGTGGTGCTATTTCACCAGACATGATCCTTCCCCCAGATATTTTATCCCCGAGTAGCAGAGGGAGGGGGAGGTAGACATATAATATGCTCACTGGTGGTTTCGTCATAGCTTGATATTCCGGGAGCATGCCAATTGCATCAAGGAGGCTGAAACGAGGCGATTAGTCCGGACAGATGTGCCTGCAGCGCTCATTTCAGCGTCTTTTCTCTGGCAGGAATTTGCCATACGTGCAGGGACTGCGCGAGCTCTGTGGCTCCACAGCATGAGAAGGAAGACTTCTATACTGGAAGAGCGGAATGCCTATGTGGGGGTGATGAAGCCCCTAGCGCACTCTGACAATGGTTCAGCGGCCTTGAGGGCGACAACATATCACCAGGTATTTATTTCTGGTGGCGTCACTTTCTGCTGGACTGTGGGTATCCCCTAGATGTGGCACTTTCTAGCCCCATTATTCCAGGGGGCTTTAATAATGAGTTGTGGCCACAATGGGAAAGACACATTTAGCACTCCATAGCCCGCATTGGGCCTTGATTTTATTAATCAGGTCGAGAATGGCATGATGTTGCTGGACCTTTGGGGTGCCGTGGTCGGGGCTGGGAAAGTTGTGATGATACCACTAGAAAGGGTAGTCCTCCCGCCATCATTTTCACCTGCCCCGAGAGGTATGCGGCCTTTCCCATGCGATCTTTATTTTGACTTCTTTCCGCTTCTTCATTTCTTATTCGAAGCATGAATATACATATTTTTTCCATTGTCATACTGACAAGATTTTTTTTTCTTTTCTTTTGAACAACAAGCTTCATCCACTTGTCGGAGAAGCAGAAGCAAGCCGCCTCCTACAGTAGAAAGCGTAGAGCCAGCAAAGAGACTGGTCCCTTGCAGCGGGCTGCCCGTGGGAAAACCTCGAAGCTCTCTTCTTCGAACGAGGAAGGTAACTTCGGTTCCTTCTCCCATCAATTTATCATTTCAATTTTCATTTGTTTCCAATGAAGGCATCCCAACTCTGAGGTGGCAACACATCTTTTTTCTTTGCATTGCAGCTTTTCTCTTTCCTAGGGATAAGGGTTCGATCGGGGACACGTCGCATGAAGATGCAAACGCCCTTGCCGATGATGATTATAATCCCACTTTTGATGGAACGTCATCTCCTGATGGGGCTAGTGTTCCACGGTCATCACCTTTTGAACTACGTGCAGAGAATATTCACCCTTTTTCCCATTTCTTAATCTTGTCTTTATGACTTTGAGCTTGACGCCTCCTTGCCCTTTGCTTTCCCTTTTTTTCTTTTAGGGCATATGTCGGCGGGCATTGTTGCTAGCGAGGAAGCAGGGTGCCGGGATGTAAACACATCCACCCATGACGGGTCAGCTTCACTGCTGGCGATCCATGACCTGCTTAGTTCTAGACTGGAGATGGAGTTACCCGACTTTCCGGACTTCAATTTTATTGAGTTCGATGGGAGAAATTGGTCGCAGGTCCTTCATAGTGCCAGTGAGTGATTTCCGGGCCTTTTTTTTTTTTTTGCCAGTTCAGCCCCTCTCTTCTCTTTTTTATGCGGGAAATGACTGGAGGTTCCTTCTTCGTCTATTTGTTTCAGTGACGATCTCCTCTACAGTCGAGCTTCTTGGCATGACCCCGCCCGAGAAGGGGGAGATCCACAAGAGGGCAAGTGGAGAGTGTAGCAATAAGAGCTTCCACCAGACTCGGGATATGACTTCGCATTTGGCTTGCTTGTCTTTTTTATTTGTCGGGGTAGAGTAATGCCTTGCTGACGCTGAAAGGTGGAATTGATTGCCTGCTCAATTATCTTGAGTGGCAATTCCTGGAATTCAGCCATATAGGGGCCAGGATCTTGGATGGTCGGCTCCATCACCAGCTTTTTGCCCCTTTGGTCTTCATCTTGCCGCATGGGAGGCTTGGAAGACTCCGGCCGGGTCCCAGTCCCGTTGCTTTGTTCGGAACTGGGTCGAGAATGTCCATGGTGGACATGGATCTCTTGTTCATATATAGGGCCCGACTCCTCATTTGGAGATAAATTTTTGGGGTACTGCCTCGATGCCTTGCCCCCTTAAGCTTTGTCCGTGAGGGGGTGCAATTTGATGTCATTGAGACCCCTTCTTTTGTTGAGCTGGTCGCCATGAGACTTCTTCCGTTGGGCTTTTAACATCAGCTGGAGATCGCGGCGGAGGTATAATCCACCCCTGTTTGTCGAGCATAGGGGTCTTGAGATTTACGAACTGCATATAGTAACTTTACTCAAATTCCCGTTGAGCTGCTTCCCTGGCTCTTTTCATGACCACGGAATTGTCTTATGAATCGATCTTTCCCATTTGTATCAAGGTTTCGATCCAATCTCGAACAATTGGACATCTGTCTCAGCATGGCATGATACCGACAATACATAGGATGGTTTATCTCCTCCTCGGTATATGTCAGCGGCGGATCATGTGTCATCATGTAGCCTTCTTTAGAAGATTATCAAAAATCTTGTCAATGTTCCCTCTTACAAGGGAATTTTAATGGGAAAGTCGCCATCCTAGATACCATAAGGTGGGGGTAGCACTAGAGGAACCAGCTTTTGCTATCCCCGGCTCTAGTAATATGAATGCTGCCGTTGTATAGATTTTCGGCAGATGGATGACGTTGACTGAGTGGGTAACAACGTCCGCTAAATGATTCACCCATTTGTGAATGTGAGGCTGCGGCGGATCAACACAGGAGCTGCCCAGGCATATGACTCCTTGGTTGATCCAGGCTTCAACTTTATCTTTGAAGGCAAGACAGTCCTCCAAGTCATGTCTCGCAAATTGGTGATATATGCAGTAGTTCGTCAGGATCCTTGTTGGTGGCTGGCAGCCTAATAACCCTCCTCTTAGGTAGGCACGGAAAGGCGCCAGAGTCCGATGGCATGGGAAAGAGTCTTTTCACCACCTCATCATCGGACGGGCTTGAAGATTCTTCCAAGAGCCATCCTCCAGATGGGGGACGAGTAGGGAGTGTAGATACGGCCACCGGGGCTGGAAGTCTGTGATGGAGAGCAGTCAAACACTCATCCATGCACCTCAAGTATATAAGCACTTTGCGCTGGCTGTGCCACAGTGATTGGACCTGCCTTGTAAGGCATTGCATCGCTTCTGTCAATGACCTGTGCCCAAGGGTTGAGTGATGATGGGTCTCGAGCCCATTTGTGGACTGAGAGTCCCATAGATCTGCCTTGGACACATCTGACCCATGGACTGGGGCATTGACATGGATCACATTAGCCGATTGTTTCAGTTGATCCCAAGCGTGAGGCTGTGGAGGATCAACCAAGTTGCCTTGCATTGCAATGAGGCGGCTCTGGATAAACGTTTGCACTTCATTTTTGAAGACATGGCAATTTTCAATGGAGTGTCCCAGCATGCGGTGGTAGAGGCAGTAGTTTGGCTCATTCACCTTATCAACCTCGCCCAGCCCTTTGGGGCCTGGGAGTGTGATCAAGTCGTTCTTCAGGCATAAGTTGAAGAGTTTTCTCGTGTGCTCCCTTTTGAAGGAGTAGGGTGTACTCATGCGCTCAAGTAACAAAGGTAGAGGCGGCCTTCCTTCTGCCTTCTTGCTTGGAGTGCCGGAGACTGAGACCTTCTTTCCTTGACCTACGGGGGTGAAGTCCACAACATCGACTTCTTTGCCAGAGGCACGCTCCTTATTTGATTTATTTCTAGAGAAAGCATGCACCGGCTTGCCGGCGAAGAACATTTCAATCTCTGCGACAATCGAGTTGAGTTGGTCGAAGAGCCTTGTAGCTTTTCACTTATCTCGGTTGCCAGGCCCCGTCGACATATGGTTATGGCATCTTCTTGCATTGGGGGATTGTCGCACCTCATGCTGAAGTCTTGCCACCGCTTAATGAAGTCGAGTGTCGTTTCACCTCTTCTTTGCTTGGGGGAGCAAAGCTCTGCTAGAGACACCTTCCTTTTGACCGTCTGGAAATGGTCAATGAATTTCTTCTGAAGATCGGCCCAATCAACAACGGAATTGGGCCTCAACCTCGAGTGCCACTGGAAGGCAGTACCGGTGAGGGAGGTTGCAAAGTAACGAAGGAGATAGGATTCATCAAATGCCAAATCTCCCATTGCGGTTATACAGTAGGTCAGGTGCTCATATGGCGAGCCATGTCTGTCGAACTTTTGCAACTTCGGTGCCTTGGGGCAATCCAGTGGCAACTTCTTGAATTGATGGTGGACGGGATACGGCACACTGTACAAGTCTACAGTAGCGGTCCCCTCGCCTTGCTGAGCGAAACAATCATCCACGATCTTTTCAATCATCCGCCGCTAGGCCACAATGTCTTCAGCTGCGAAGGCTTGTGAGTTTATGCCCCGGCGCAGCTGCTGGCTCGGATCGACAGTATAGTCATTGGGCGCAGTTGCCTATTGGTTGACATCAAGTAAATCGCCAGGTTGATGTCTTCTTCGAGCATTTTTTCTTTCCGTCAATATAAGACGGCTAACATTGACCTTGCCTAGTAGAGGGGTATGCACCTTGGCCCGCCGGGTTTCCGAACATCACATTTAACATGTCATCTAAATTAAATCGGAATAAACATGCATCCGAACCTGTTTATCTCAGGTGTTCAAAATGGGATGATTCCGAGATTTCTCCCGAAACTCTGTACTTTTCCAGATGGATTTATTGCACGGCCTTTGTTTAAATCCTGGTATTTTTTCCGGGTTCAACAGAGGGCAAGTTACCAACTTGCTAAAGGACTTGTGGAAGAATACCTTGAGCACCAGAGGAGGAGGACATTGCCCAACTGAAGCTTTCTTCCCCAGACCCCGTTCTACTTCGTCATGCAGAAGATTTTCTTAGAAACGTCCAAAGGTAGACAATCTCTCAAGTACAAAACCAAATAATCTCGTTCATAGACAACCCAGAAAACCAGTAGCCAAAGCCCATGTTTGTCTCAGATTTTATCTCTCAAGTTGTGAGATTTTCATGTTCAAGGTTCTATTATTTCACGTACCCGTGACCTTTTGGTTGCTCTTGTTCTTCGTGAAATTCTTGTCAAGACCTTGATTTCTTTTGAGTATACCTTGTTAGGAGTTGTCTAGCTATTTCCATAAGTTACATGTCATATACATCGAGACCTAAGTGTTTCCTCTAGCCATAAAACCCAGATTTCTGAACTGTCCTGCTTGATACCGTGATGAGTCTGTCTTTAAGTTCCTGTAAAGACTGTAACAATATCAGGTAATATTAAGGTTAAAAGTATGTTAATTGCTCTATCCATGGAAGATGTGCATGATCTATTCCACTATCTTGAATTCTTCTTCACATGCACACACCAACCAGAAGAAAAGGAATCTAAACTTTCTGCCAGTACCGACTGCACTGTGCAACAGATACTATCATTGGTATTACTTGTCATTTTACGTGCCTAACCTGTTGTTTCTGTTTAGATCTCTTTATAAACTCATCTATTCATGTTTTTCTTTACGCTCTGATCTATTTTTCTTTACTCTCATCTACCCTTGATACTCTATTGGCTATTGACTGATTGTCTAAAGATAATAAACATGACTAATGCCTAGTCCTGGCGGGTGCACCCAAAAGTGCTAGTGCCTACGAGAGTTTATTGACCCAAGTGTTTGGCATTACACTCAAGTGCTAGTTATCTCGATAATCTAAAGAAAATCAAAAGTGTTATGTTGACTAGTGCGCTATCGTAATGTGCTATCTCGTGATATGACCAATCCTTTAACGTGCTAGATGTATTATATTTTTTTTTAAGTACTATTGTGCCCTTGTTATCATGTATATCCTGCTATCCAAGATATTAATCACTTAAAGCATGCCTATTTTACGAGATATTAAGTCCTACTGAACATTATTGCTCATTCTTTGTAATTGTGATTTGTCTTCAGGTGAATTGATGATGAGGACCACACACAAGAGGATGGGGATGAGCAGAATCAAGAGTGCCCCTAGTGTCGTCCACACTATTAGAGTCTAGTTTAGTTTAGTTAGTTGCTTTTATTTAAGTATGAAGTAGTTCTCTGGGCCCATAGTTAAGGCTCTGAACTAGTGAATGTAACATGGTGGAAGGAATAAGGAATATAGTTTGTTTTATACTAATTAAAACTATGCAGTGGTTTAATGTTTATATTGCTCTATATTTGCATTGTATTAACTGCTTCACATCCCAATATTCCGTGTCAGGGCGTGACAGTTTTGTGATATCAGAGCCTAGGATGTCTTAATTGGAACTCATAGGTTTAGGATGTTCTAGGATGGACTGCCTTGATTACGCATCGTCGGTCTTACCTATGTGAGGAATTCGGTAGAACCCAGAGACAAGGACTAAGAGATACTCACACACGCACTAACTTAGTGTAAGGTTACCTTTGTAAGAACATAGGTACTAAGATGGTTGCCGAACGTGGGCATGCAACAGACCATCTAGAAGCTCACCAATGCCCTTTTGCAAGCTGCACAGGGAGAGAAAACAAAATTGAACAAGTGTTTTCCATTAGCTGATGTGATGATTGGAGAACTCAGTCTAAGAACTATATGCCCATGGAAGGCTATGATGTGATTTTGGGAGCTGACTGGGGACCCAGTATTGAGAAAAGAGAAGATTTCATTTAGTGAATTCCCTAAAGTATCATTTCCTGGGATTAGATACAGGATAAGAATATCATTAATCTCTATCATGCGTGCACAAGCAATGATTATAAAGGGATGTGTGGCATTCTTTGCCGCTATTGTAGTTGAAAAGTAGCAAATATACACATAGTACAAGACTGCTCTTATGTTTTCCCCGAGGAACTGCCAAGAATTCCCCCTGAATGAGATGTAAATTTCCCTATCGATTTAATTCCTGGAGCTGCACTAGTATCACGTCAACAATATAGGATTTCACCTGTCGAGTTGAAAGAACTTAAGGCACAACTATTGGGGCTATTAGAAAAAGGGTTCATTAGACCAAGTAATTCCCTATAAGGAGCACCTATTCTATTTGTCAAGAAGAATGATGAGACCATGAGGTTATGCATCAACTACAGGCAACTGAACCATTTGACAATTAAGAATAATTGTCTCGAGTCAATGAGCTCTTTGACTAGATATCTGGAGCTAAATGTTTCTCCAAGATTGACCTTAGGTCTGGATATCATCAGATGAGAATTAAAGATGAAGATATCTATCAAGTATGGACATTACGAATTTGTCATTATGTCTTTTGGTCTAACCAATACCTCGGTAGCTTTCATACAACTGGTGAACAGTGTCTTTCGACCATACCTCAACAAATTCATCATGGTATTTATTGATGATATCTTTATATATTCCAAAACCAAAGATGAACATAAGGAGCATCTGAGGATCGCTCTACAAATCTTGAGCGACAACAAGCTCTATGCTAAGCTGAGCAAGTGTGAGTTCTGGCTCAAAGAAGTGTCCTTTTTGGGCATCTTTGTCGATCCCTCCAAGGTCGAAGTTGTCTTAATTGTGAGAGACCGACCAGTGTCACTAAGATCAGAAGCTTTTTGGGACTAGCTGGTTATTACAGACGATTCATAAAAGACTTCTCCAAGATCATTGTACCTCTCACACGCCTTACTCGAAAGGAGAATCCCTATTTATGGAGTATGGAGTGTAAGAAAAGCTTTCAAACATTGAAAGAATGTTTAACCTCTGCCCCAGTTCTTGCTCTCCCTCTATAGAGGGGGGAGGTTTCTCAGTTTATACCGATGCATATGGAATTGGTCTAGGCTGTCTGTTGATACAGAAGGAGAGGGTAATAGCCTATTCGTCCAGGCAATTAAAGACTCATGAGGTCAACTATCACGTACATGATATGGAGTTAGCTGCTGTAGTCTTTGCACTCAAGATTTGGAGAGACTATCTCTACGGAGAAAGATTCACTATCTACTCAGATCATAAAAGCCTAAAGTATTTGTTCTCTCAGAAGGAGCTCAACATGAGACAGAGAAGATGGTTGGACGTAAATAAGTACTTCGACTTCGACATGAGACATGAGACAGATAAGGACTTCGACTTCAACATTCAGTATTACCCTGACAAGGGTAATGCTATAGCTGATGTGCTTAGCAGGAAGCCTGTGGCATCATTATCTTGTTTAGTTATAGGCGAGATGAAATAGCTACAACAATTCTCCGGACTAGATGTAAATATTGAGCAAAAGAGCGACCAGGTACTAGTTTCTAATATTAGGGTACAACCCAACATCTTTGATGAGATCAGAGATCAAGAAGCAGACGATCCATTCCTAGTTTGTGTCCAGGAAACTATAGAAAACAGACTAGACTTCTCCATCACTGAAGATGGATGATTACTTTTTCATGACAGGACCTGTGTGCCTGATAATGAAGAACAGAAAGAAAGCTGATGGATGGAGCCCACAAGACCAAGTACACTATTCACCCTAGTGCAACCAAGATGTATCAAGACATGCAAAGAACATTTTGGTGGCCAAACATGAAAAGAGAAGTACTCAGACCCTTAGATATCCCAGAATGGAAGTGGGAAAGCATTGGCATGGATTTCATCACGGGTTTACCCAAGACTCGTGGTGGACTCGACGCCATATGGGTAATTGTTGATAGACTAACTAAGTCTGCCCACTTTATACCAATCAAAAGTTAGTAGACTGTGGATGTGTTAGCTACTCTCTATGTGAAAGAGATAGTGCAACGATACGGTCGTTTGGATCCAGGTTTATCGGGTCTATGTGTGGAGCTCTTGACCAAGAGATGGTCAATGGGCTGTTTTCGTGGTTTGTGTACACAGGGTGAGCAGTGTGGGCCGGTTATCCCAGCCCATTTGCACTGCTGGTTCATTGTCTGGAGTCGCGGTGGAGGAAGGCGATGCGATTATGAACGCGGCGGCCTTGCTGGACGCGATTCCAGGAACTGCCTTTATGACACGTGGCTCGAGTTTCCATTTGGCATCAGACAGGGGGGATGCATTTAAAGGGTTTAAACGCGGCTTCTGCCCTGGGCGCAATTTCACTCAGAGTGTTAAAAGCATCGTTTCGGCCAGACAAAGCAGAGGAGGCTCTGTCCAGCGTAGGGGAGGAGATGATGTGGCTTCTCCGGCGATTTCCGATGGGTTTCGGCTTCTAGCGGTCCGTGCGGCGCAAGAACCATGCGAGGACAACGCTCGGAGTGTGGGTGTGCCGTCGGCGAGGAGGTTTTGGCATCTTCCAGTTGGTAGGGAGACTTCCTACCTTGTGTTACTATTTTTAAGCATGTTTGGTTTGGGTTAAGGGGTGGAGCATGTGAGGGTGGTTTGCCCTTATTGAGTTATGCACATTTATAGCTTTGTATGGATTGGTTATGGTGGTTTCTCCCATGTGGGAGTGGGGGTTCGGCCTGTGAGCTGACCTCCCTGTGAGTGTTGAAATGCGGCCAAGACAGCGGACGTGTTCATGTGAACGCGACGTGCCGAGACGGCGCGTTCTGCTTTCTGATATGTTTGTTATGTCGGTTGTAAGGTCGCGACCTTGTGGTCTATCGCGTTAGCGTTAAACGAGGCGACAAGGTCGGACGCAAGTATAGGTTGACCGAAGGTTTGATCGGCTGGGGTCTGGTGGTGTCGTGTCGGGCAGACGCGACCTAGTTGCATCACTAAGGCCTGTCGCGACAGCCTTTTGAATAGCGTTTGAAGGGGCCGACGCGACACGGTCATGGTCCTTGGCCCTGCCGCGACAAGGTTTGGAATGGCGTCCAAACTGGTCAACGCATTTTATAAGGCATCGACTGTTGTCGATGCGTTTTGGCTTCTATGGTGGTTCTGCGTTGGGTGTTGGGCAATGAAGGTCTAGTGTAGACCTAGCCCGGATCTGTGGTATTATTTAAATTTGTTATGTAGTGTGAGTTGCCATGGAGGTCACGGGGTGACCAATGATAGGCGAGTTTATGTTCCGGTATCGGTATGCTTATGTGTTGTGTTAAGCATGCATATGTATTATGATTGTGTTCCGATATGGTTAATGTGTATAAGACTAATGTGTGGTCTTGGCGGTCATGTGATAACTCCGTTAATGAGCGGTTGTGTGTAGGATGGCTTGAGGGTCACAAGGTGACCAATGACAAGCCATTCCTTAGACTTGTGTACCGTGGGTTGTACCTAAAGGTTATATAAGTATGTATAATGTGTTTTGTGTGCTTACCGAGTCTGGTGGTCCGGCGCCTAATCTGGAATACCTCTCTAGTCGGTTACCCTAGCACCGGGTACTTAGGGCTTGTCCCGGTACTTGTGTACCGTAGAGGTCTGAGTCGTCTTCCTAGACACCCTCATCTTGTGCTTGAGTAGTATGTTCGGTTGAGGGGAAAGACGACTGGGGGCAGCTACTTATGTTTGTGGGTGTGCAGTCACTTGTAGCACGCTAGTGGTTGGGGGACGAACACCAGTAGTTGACATTGGTCCCCAGCTAATCTTGCTTCAGTGCCTCACCTTAGGGTTCTCGGCCAGAGTCCCTAAAGGTGTCAGGCTTGGGCCAGTGGGGTGTGTGACCTACAGGTTGTGGTGGTTAGTTAGTCTCCACTATTCTTGACTTGTTGTTGTGGAGCGGCAGTTGGACCTTCCGTCCGTGACTGCGAGACTAGGAGGTAGTTCTTGTGCTTTGTTGTCCGGATTGGATACTGGCGTCATGAACCAGTAGTCTGTTCCCGTGTGGTGGCGTCATCACCGTACCGACTCGTGTTTGACCATTGGTTGTGGTTTGTGAGTGAACCGCTGGTTAAGGTTATAACCGTGAAACTGTTAACCGTTGGGGTGTGCCCTGGAGGAGGCACAGTTCTGTGGTTCAGTGTTGTACCTCATGGTAGTAGGTACATGTACCCCTCGTGGGTAGAGTTATATTGTGGTACATGAGTCCGACCTCAACTGGTGTTGAGGCGAGACCGTGCGTACTGTGGAGGTCTTGTGGTGTGATGCTCCACGTGTTAAGAAGATTGGTCTCCATTTACGATATGGTTTACGAGTGTTGGCGGTTTGTCGTCAATCTCGATGCTCTGTGTGTGATGGTTAGCCTGTGAGACCGTAGCCTAGGCAGTGGTTTGCCGGTGAGGCTTGTGGTTGAGGTGTTTTAGTTGAAGGGTGGACTAGCGGTGTTTTGCTGGTCTTGTGTTTCCTTTTACTTTTCACGGACCGGGGTTTAGCCGGTGTGTTTATGATTAGTTGTAGTTTAACATTCTTGTGTGTGCATGTTATGTTTCGGCTAACGGTGTTACCAATGAGACCTTTTTAGGTTAAGGTCTCTTAAGTAGTTGTGTTTTCTTTGTGGGAGGTCCCTACTGAGCCAGTGACTTGTAGAGGCTCACTCCCTTACAATCTGTTTCAGGTGTTGGCCGACTTAGCAGGCGTTGGCTAACTTCGGCGTGGTTTACGCAGAGTAGTGCAGACTTGTACCACTAGCAGTAGAGTAGTAGAGTCGTTTGAGCTTGTGCTCCCTCGGGATATGCCCCAGGTAGTTGTACTCTTTAATTGGACATGTAATATTATAATTGTGGACTATTGTACATTATGGTTTATAGTTATATACACTTGTACTTTCCTATGTTATATACTGTAATTGTGGTCTTTTATATTCGTACTGGACATGTGTTTTAGATATCCCTTGCGAGACTTCGGTCCATTCACGGGAGATGGATTTGGATATGAACCCTTATTGGGTATGGATATCTAAGGCCATTATAGATAGTGAGACTACATGGAGTTCCATCATTAATAGTCTCAGACTGTGACCCAAGATTTACTTCTCATTTTAGAAGGGACTGCAAACAACACTTGGTACTAAACTCAGATTTAGTACTACGTTCCACCCAGATAGATGACATACTGAGAGGACTAATTAAATTGTGGAAGACATGCTAAGAGCTTGCACAATAGATTTTGAAGGCTATTGGAATGAACATTGCCTTTAATGGAGTTTGCCTATAACAATAGTTATCATGCAAGTATAAAGATGGCTCCATTTGAAGCATTATATGGTAGAAGTTGTAGATCCCCAGTATGCTGAAATGAAGTTGGTGAACTGCCATGGTTAGGTCTTGACATGGTACAAGCTACAGCAATGGTTACCTCCCTACTCCACAAAAGACACAAGAGGGTTGGGCTGTGATCGAAGGCTAGACTTCGAGGCCTACTACGCGGTCAACACTGTCGGGCTCGTGCCCTCGTCTGATCGGTGACATGCTGGCAAACAACCTCCTACCTCCATAACAAAGCCACAGGATGGAAGGGATAAATCCATCCCCACAAGTGAGGTGCCACCCCAAGAAGCACCTCAAGATGAAGAACAACAACTCTAGTCATTTTTCGAGGATGACTTCAGATATTTTGACGCCCACGTCACCGACTCTGATGACGAAAATGACTTTATCAATCTACAATTGACGCCATGCGAACTTGGAGATGGTGGGCAAGCTACCATAGATGAATTAGTCGAGCTCAACCTTAGGGAACCAGAGGAACCCCGACCAATATTCGTCCGCGCTCTCCTCAATGAAGAGGAGGGATAGTCACATCATCGACTCTTATTAGAGTTCAAAGACTATTTCACGTATGTAGGATCGGATATGTGGATGGATAGATCTAGAAGGGGGGGTTGAATAGATCTGACATCAATTAACGCAGAAGCTTAAGCAATTTAAAATTACTTCGAATCAGAGGTCAATTCACACAAACAATTTACTGATCTGAAGTGTGAGTGTGTATAGATGATGTGTGAAGCAGTTCAACAATTAGTGTGAGTACGAAATCCTATGCAAGCATCTAACGCAAACAAGCAGATCAAACCATTGCACATAGGATTTTTTAGGTGGTTCAGAAATCACACCAGTGATTCCTACATCCACCCCTCACACAGTGAGGCTCCACTACTCAACCTGAGTACAACACACACTGGAGCATGACGACTCCAAACAACCTTGAGTTCAACGACTCATAAACTGAGCGTGACGGCTCATAGAACAACCAGAGCACGACGACTCCAAATTGAGCATGACGGCTCAAACCACACCGTGAGTGTGACGACTCACAAACCAGAGCTCGATGGCTCCCAAAACACAAGCTAGATCAAAGACAATAGAAATCAGATCCTCTAGCAATGATCTGATTCAAGATAAATTCGTATACAGAAATTTGTGCAGAACTTCGTGCACAAATCTCATAGACGAAATAAGGAAGAACAAACTCAGAAATGAGAGAAATGGATGTAGAATGAGTGTTCTTCAGTGAAGAGGTCTTGAAGATGCTTGAATTGAGGAGCCTTGATGGAATTCGGTGGAGATTTTCCTCAGTTGGCGATACTCTGCTTTGATGGCATCTGAAATGCCAGAAATCCCTCTTCTATTGCTGCTCTTCAGTTGGATCTGCTCCCTTTCCTAGCACAACAACCTTCTCTCTAGAGATTCCCCTTGATTCCCACGTCCTTCCTCTTGAATGGATGGCCTGTAGCTTCTGGAGATGGAGCAAGATATGGAGAAACCCCTTTTTCTGCCAAACAGATTTTCTGGGTGTTGTATGGGCTCTCCTTCGTGGGATCCCCTTGGAGTACAAGAAACATGGGTATTTATAGCCCCATATGTCCATAAGGAGCCTTGGGGTACGTGGGCATAAAAACCTAGGACAAATCCCTCAATTCCCAAGCAGCCACGTGTCCAAAAAATTCGCGTTTTTGAGTTTCAGCTGGACTGTGTCGACACCACCAGGGAGTGTGTCGACACACTGTCCTAAACATGAGAACAGGTTTCCTGGAAGCTGGAACAAGTGTTGACCTGACCATTAAGTGTGTCGACACGATTGGCAGACTGTGTCAACACACAGGCAGACCGTGTCAACACACAGGTGGACTGTGTCGACACCACTGAGACAAATTTGTGTAAACCTGAAAATATAAAGTGTGAGATATTAAACATCAAAAACATGTTGTTTGAGCATTATTGTGATATGTATAAAATGTATAACATGTTCAACATGTCATCATCAAAATCACAATAACCTAGGTCAAATCACTTAATGTACGTGGGCACAAAAACCTAGGTCAAATCACTCAATTCCTAAGTAGCCACGTGTCCAAAAAAATTCGCATTTTTGAGTTTCAGCTGGACTGTGTCGACACCACCGGGAGTGTGTCGACACACTGTCCCAAACATGAGAACAGGTTTCCTGGAAGCTGGAACTAGTGTCGACCTGACCATTGAGTGTGACGACACGACTGGCAGACTGTGTCAACACACAGGCAGACCGTGTCAACACACAGGCAGATCGTGTCAACACACAGGTGGACTGTGTCGACACCACTGAGACAAATTTGTGTAAACCTGAAAATATAAAGTGTAAACCATTAATACAAGATATTATCATTATAATATGAGATATTAAACATCAAAAACATGTTGTTTGAGCATTATTGTGATATGTATAAAATGTATAACATGTTCAACATGTCATCATCAAAATCACAGTATGTCATCATTAAAAGCACAATATGTCATCATTAAATCACAATATGTCATCATTAAAATCACAATATGTCATCATTAAAATCACAATATGTCATCATCAAGATCACAATATGTCATCATTAAAATCACAATATGTCATCATTAAAATTACAATATGTCATCATTAAAATCACAATATGTCATCATTAAAATCACAATATGTCATCATCAAAATCAAAGTATGAGTGATGTTCATTGGTCATCATTAAAATACAACTTTAGGAAATTCATTGGTCATAACTAAAATCACAATATGTCATCATTAAAATCGCAATATGTCATCATTAAAATCACAATATGTCATCATTAAAATCACAATATGTCATCATCAAAATCAAAGTATGAGTGATGTTCATTGGTCATCATTAAAATAAAACTTTAGGAAATTCCAAAACACACTCAACCCAACAATCTCCCCTTTTTGATGATGACAAAACATATGCACAATCTCCCAATAATCTGACTTCCTTGACTGCAATAACACCCTTGACCATATACACCCTTTGAACTTTCTCCCATAAAGAACATTCTCCCCCTAGAAACTTTTACTTTCTCCTCCTTTAAGAAACTTTCTCCCCTTTTTGACAGCATCAAAAAGTTAGACAAGAGAGAGAAACAAAGATTGTAGAAAATCAAGAAATGAAATGTAGGAAATGAATGGTCAGAAGTAATCAAAATAAGTGAGGCAAAGTGATATTGTCAAATGAGAGAAATGATTGTGTTTTTGGTATTGTGCCACAAAGTTTAATCACAAAGACACACTCAACACAAGGTATTGCAAGATATAATGATCTGAATATGGTTAAAATAATGATGCGAATGTAAAATAAAGTGACCTATATGAGTGATCAGAAGTATTTAACAAGGATGTTAGGAGCTTTAATTTTAACACAATGCAGAATAATAGGTCTAAACTCAGTATACATGAGCTTTATTAAGGTCTTAAGCTTTTCTATCTTGTCTTTTGATTTTCTTGTAATTTTGGCTGGGAAAGAATACAAAAATAAATTAGTTAAATCTCACTTTTCAGTGCAAGATATCACATTGATCAGATGCAAGATCTCCTGATTACTCAATGGTTTAACTTTATTATCTTATAAAGAGTTGAAAATTTGATTTCCACTTTTTTACGGGAAACAACTCACTTTTTAGGTGAAATGGCCCGGTTACTTAGTGGTACAAGAATTTGCATTGCTCTATTTGTATCTTTCCAAGGTTTTGATCATTTTCTTTTGATGTTTTACATGAATATGTTTGCTTTGACCAGAAAAGTCAGGAATACAAATTTAGAAAAATTATTCTTAACATGTGGTAAAAATGAAGTTTAAACATGCACATGTTAAATAGTAAAGCCACTCATGTGCCTACAATTGTTTTGCAAGTCATTTTAAAGACATTCAGTATTAAGATTGCTTATCCTTGAAATGATACTGAATCTTTGAAATTAAACTAAATGCACAATGAGTTTAGTTTCAATGTTTTAATTCTCTCATAAGAAAATAGCATAAGGATTCAAAAATTTTGATGACTTTGAGGTTCAAAATAGACAAGTAAGTTCAAAAGATATGACAATGACTCCCCCTTTCATGTATCTCCCCCTTACAAGGTGAATATGAAGATTATTGAAGAAATAGGAATGGAATCAAGTGAAAATAGAATGAACGTGAATGTTTTATTTGAAAGACAAGGACTCCCCCTCAACAATTGCATACAAGGCTCTTGATACTTGTTGGAGACATATACTCACGTATAGTGAAAGTGTCCAGACAAGACTGACTTGTCTTTCTTCAAATCACCATTTGATATACCAAGAATGTCAATGCAATGTGAGAGTGAGAAATTTATTTGCAAGAACATTTGTCAACAAACTGAATGGAGTTGTTAATAAATCAGATATGAAGGAATATTTCTCCAGCATTTCACTCAAAGATTCTTTTGACTCACTTCCCCATAAGATATGCATGATATAAAATGATCATTTAAGCAATTCAGATATGTTCATTCAAAGTAGTTTGCACAGAAAGAATATGAACATGATCAAGCATGCAATACATGCAATTTATTGAATGAGAAAAGTTTTTCAAAAACTCAAAATTATTTCAAAGACTTAAAATAAAGTTTTTGAGATTTTCATTTTTCTTGATGACCTTTATGTAGAAAAAGACTATTGATACTTGGCGGAGAATTTTTCTCACGCATGATGATAGTTTCTAGACAAGCCTAACTTGTCTTTTCACATTTCACCATTTGATATATCACATAGTTACTGCAAAAAAGTCAATTATTCTTTATTGTTAGCATGAAATTCATTGTATTTTCAAGAACATTTTTGCACTTTTTCAAATTTACTCCCCCTTAATATGTGCATGAAATGAAAAAGCTAGCAAGCAATTCACACATGATTATGCACACAATTAGCTTTAAGCATAACATGACTTCTGGTACTTGGCGGAGTATTTTACTCACGCATAACGATAGCTTACAAACAAGCATAACTTGTTTTTCCACATGTCATCATTTGATATACCAAAAAGTCAAAGTTGTTGATATGCACACATAATTATGGGCACAATTAAGCAAGCATGATAACACAAACATGATTCAAATGTTAAAACACAAAGTTATTGTTGGGAGTAGCATCAGAACACATTTTTCATTATTCGGATAAAAAATCAAACATTATTTCAATTCAGGCAATTCAATTTTGAAATGATAAAGAAGTTTTACCTGAATGGACTTCAATTGCTTTTCAAAGATTTAACTTGTGTTCTCCAATCATTTCTTGCCTTGCACAGCTAATATCTTGAATCCATTTACAATGTATGGCTACAAGACTCCTCAGCTTGCTGATCAAGCTGGTTTTGGGACCCACACTTGCTTGGGTCCTGCAATGAAATCATAGTTAGAGTGCAATAAAGATTTTTGAATCTAAAATGATTTATTTTTGGTATAGATGCATTTCTTTCATTGACAGAACTATGAGCAGAATTAGTTCCAAATTTTCTTTTTGCCTTGCTCAATGCATCTATGTTTTTATGAAGTGTTCAATTTATATTCACATGGAGTTTCTGAGCATTTCAACAAAATCATGATTCTTAGTTACATGTGAATGATGTGAAAATTTTGCAAGTAATTCAAGATAAAATCATCATGGAAGAAATGAAATAAACAAGCAATCATGTTTCAATGACAACTATTTTTTATTTTATTTTTTTAAATTAATGACTCTTACACAAGGAAGATCATTGGTACTTGGCGGAGGTTATTCCTCACACATAATGATAGTTTCCAGACAAGCATGACTTGTCCTTCCACAGTTCACCATTTTATATACCAATTGATCTTTGCATAAGAGTCCCAATTGATTTCAGTTTTTATTTAGCAGGGAATCTCTCAGAAGTATTTACCTGGTGAGATTTTCAATCTCTTCACTTACATTCCTTGTAGCCTTTGTCATGAAGCCTTCATCTTGAAATTGACTACAAGGATCCCTGCATCCAGCATTCAAGCAGCACATTTCAGAACCCAAACTTGTTGGGTCCTAAGGATCTTCCATGAATCTGCAACAATGATTTTTGAATCCAAAAGGATTTTATATTTGGTGCATTTTTCTAAAGACTAGAAACACTAGAATCTTGGTTTCTAATCTTAGAGTTATTGTATAGAATGCACCACTCACATACTGAACATTTTGTTTTCTATTTTCCAGATTTTTATCATTGAGATTTTTATCATAGAATTTAGAGAGATTTTTTGTGCAACAGTTCCTTTTTCATGTACATAGAATTTCTGAGTGTTTTCAGCATGAACATGATCTTTATTCTTATGTACATATTAACATGAAACATGGGAGCATGCACAATATTATCAATTGTATGCCAACATTCCCTAGAAGTATGCCCAAATTTATGACATGTGAAGCACTGGACTGATTTGACATATTTATGGAAATGTTGATCTCTGTTCCAGCAAAATTTGGCTAAATGACCAGGTTTATTACAATTAAAGCAAATAAGATCATTTCTTACCTGGTACTTACCTTGGCATGTATGCATTTGCTGGAATCTCCTTTTCATGTGAGGAGGCTTACCATGAGGAGAAGGAGGTACCTTCTGGTGGCTCTTGGCATGATGTGAATTTGGATCTTGTCTTGGAGCTTTTTGGACTGATGGAGGAAGTAGATGAATTTTCTTGACAGTAGCATTTTTTTTTTCTCTGTCTGTTTCTGAACAAGAACTTTCACTAGTTTTTCATTAGAATTGACAGAATTCTTGTTCGCAACAGCTTTAACAAATGTTAATTTTGTTTTATTTTCATTTTTCTTATCTCTTACAGAAGCAAAACTTGTGTATTTAGTATTTTTCAATTCATGTTGAAGCTTTTATTTTTCAGCTTTTAATGCAACAACTTCTTTTTCTGAAATTTGAAGCTTGTTTAGCATGACATCCAAACCATTTTTCATCTTGTTCTTTTCATTTTCAAATTGAACAATTTGTTTTTCCAAATCAGCAATTTTATTACTCAAATTGCTATAATCATTGTCCAATGAATTGTCATGCAACAAGCATTCAATCTTCCTCTGTAAATGATGATTTTCTTCAACAAGTTGTTTGCATCTCTCATTTATTTGATGATCATGAGCCATGTTAGAAATCTGTCTGTTTAATTGATCATTTTAAAATTTGAAGTTTTCATTGAGATCAATCAATTTTCCATTTTCCTCTTTCAAATCAAGATTTTCATATTCCAACTGATCATGATTTTCTTTCAACTTGGACAACTTGTTTTCACAAATTTTAATTTTATCTTTCAAACTTTCTCTTTCAGAATTCAGTTTCTAAACTTATTTTCAAATTCTCATTTTCTTCTGAAAGATCTTTATCATTGTTCTGGAACAATTCAAGTATATTTTTCAATTTTTCACTCTCTTTGTGGCAATGTTTTAAAGTCTTTTTCAAATCTTTATTTTTAGTGTTCAACTTTGCATTAAGATTTTGCATCTTTTCACAGAATTCAATCAATTCAACATAAGACATGCCTTCATCTACATCAGAGTCAGAATTAGAATACATAAATGGATCTGGAATTGATTTACCTGACCTTGTAGACCCATTTGAACTATTGTGTTCTGAAGAGGATGAAGAATGCTCTGAGCTCATGGAATGTGCTGTTAGAGCCAAAGTTTTTGAATTGTTGATTTTCTGGATTCATTGAAGCTCTTCTTTGTTATTAAGCACTTGTGAATTTCTTTTGCTCCTTTTCTTTGTGAATCCTTTCCATCATGCTATTGGCCATAAAGCATAACTCCTCATCTCCCTAATTTTCATAAGGACCCACTTCAACTATCCTCCAGATTTCATAGTTTTGAGCCCTAAGAAAAACTTGCATGCGATTTTTCCAGTATGAATAATCAGACCCATCAAAATATGGTGGTCTATTAATGGAATGACCCTCAGCTACAAATCCTTGAGAATCCATCAATTAAAATGAGATAGTGAAAGAGCAAGCAAACAATTCAAGCAACTAACACAGAGATCAAACAGAAGCAATCAAATCAGATCAGAAACAAATATTAACCCGCTCTGATACCAATTGTAGGATCGGATATGTGGATGGATTAGATCTAGAAGGGGGGGTTGAATAGATCTGACATCAATTAACGCGGAAGCTTAAGCAATTTAAAATTACTTCGAATCAGAGATCAATTCACACAAACAATTTACTGATATGAAGTGTCAGTGTGTGTAGATGATGTGTGAAGCAGTTCAACAATTAGTGTGAGTACGAAATCCTATGCAAGTATCTAGCACAAACAAGCAGATCAAACCATTGCACATAGGATTTTTTAGGTGGTTCAGAAATCACATCAGTGATTCCTACATCCACCCCTCACACAGTGAGGCTCCACTACTCAACCTGATTACAACACACACTGGAGCACGACGACTCCAAACAACCTTGAGTTCAACGACTCACAAACTGAGCGCGACGGCTCAAACAACAACCAGAGCACGACGACTACAAATTGAGCACGACGGCTCAAACCACATCGTGAGTGCGACGACTCACAAACTAGAGATCGATGGCTCCCAAAACACAAGCTAGATCAAAGATAATAGAAATCATATCCTCTAGCAATGATCTGATTCTAGATAAATTCATACACAGAAATTTGTGCAAAACTTCGTGCACAAATCTCATAGATGAAATAAGGAAGAACGAACTCAGAAATGAGAGAAATGGTTGTAGAATGAGTGTTCTTCGGTGAAGAGGTCTTGAAGATGCTTGAATTGAGGAGCCTTGATGGAATTCGGTGGAGATTCTCCTCAGTTGGCGATACTATGCTTTGATGGCATCTGAAATGCCAGAAATCCCTCTTCTACTGCTGATCTTCAGTTGGATCTACTCCCTTTCCTAGCACAACAACCTTCTCTCTAGAGATTCCCCTTGATTCCCACATCCTTCCTCTTGAACGGATGGCCTGCAGCTTCTGGAGATGGAGCAAGATATTGGGAAACCCCTTTTTCTGCCAAACAGTTTTTCTGGGTGTTGTATGTGCTCTCCTTCGTGGGATCCCCTTGGAGTACAAGAAACATGGGTATTTATAGCCCTATATGTCCATAAGGAGCCTTGGGGTACGTGGGCACAAAAACCTAGGTCAAATCACTCAATTCCTAAGTAGCCACGTGTCCAAAAAAATTCGCATTTTGAGTTTCAGCTGGACTGTGTCGACACCACCGGGAGTGTGTCGACACACTGTCCCAAACATGAGAACAGGTTTCCTGGAAGCTGGAACTAGTGTCGACCTGACCATTGAGTGTGACGACACGACTGGCAGACTGTGTCAACACACAGGCAGACCGTGTCAACACACAGGCAGATCGTGTCAACACACAGGTGGACTGTGTCGACACCACTGAGACAAATTTGTGTAACCTGAAAATATAAAGTGTAAACCATTAATACAAGATATTATCATTATAATATGAGATATTAAACATCAAAAACATGTTGTTTGAGCATTATTGTGATATGTATAAAATGTATAACATGTTCAACATGTCATCATCAAAATCACAATATGTCATCATTAAAAGCACAATATGTCATCATTAAAATCACAATATGTCATCATTAAAATCACAATATGTCATCATCAAAATCACAATATGTCATCATTAAAATCACAATATGTCATCATTAAAATCACAATATGTCATCATTAAAATCACAATATGTCATCATTAAAATCACAATATGTCATCATCAAAATCAAAGTATGAGTGATGTTCATTTGTCATCATTAAAATACAACTTTAGGAAATTCCAAAACACACTCAACCCAACAATGTAGACAAATAAGGAAATGCCAAGCCTAGATCCCTCTGTGGCCGAGCATGAGCTGTCAATACTTCCCACAACCAAGTCAGTCAAACAGGTCCAAAGGCGCATGCGCCATGAGTTGGAGCTCAAAGTGAACTCCGAGATGGATAAGCTCCTCAAAGTCGACTTCACTGAGCCCTGCATCTACCAAACCTGGTTGACTAATATAGTGCCGGTGAAAAAGAAGAATGGCCAAGTATGAATCTATATAGATTACAGGGACTTGAATAAAGCATGTCTAAAGGATGAATTCTCGGTCTGAAACAATGGTCGATATAACCACCAGGCACGAAGCACTATCATTCATGGACGGGTCGTCAGGCTACAATCAAATCCACATGGCTCCTAAAGATAAAGACTATACTGCCTTCAAGTCTCCCAAAGGGATCTTCAACTATAAGAGAATGCCCTTTGGCATGAAAATGCTGGGTCCACCTACCAACAGGCCATGACCAAGATTTTTTGTGAAATGCTTCACAGTAAGGTCGAACGCTATGTTGATGATTTGGTGTCCAAAACACGAGGAGACCATCTAGGTGATTTACGCCAACACCAACTGAAAATGAGCCCAATGAAGTGCGCCTTTGGTGTTTTGAGTGGTAGTCCTCAGCTTCATCGTCAAGTACCGCAGGATAGAAATTGATCCCGTCAAAATCAAGGCAATCAGAGAACTACTGCCACCAAAAAATTTGACGGAGCTGAAATCGCTCTAGGGAAAGCACATATAGTCCTCAACCTGCACCACACCTGCACACACCACACGACCCAACCTGCACACACCACACGACCAAACCACATTGGCCTCAGAATGGCCTCCACAACCATTACACACATGATCCGTAAGGATCCGAAAAGCACGCGACGTTACAAAATGCATAAAGGAAAGCACATATAGTCCTCACATACAAGAGTCACTATAAAATCTCTCAACCAATCAAAGTCTCCATGTTCTCTCGCTCCGAGTCAGTGTGAACTAACTCCTGAGTGTCCTCTGGTTCTTCTGAAATGTTAAGCATGTATGAGTGCACAACACTCAACAAATCACATGAAAGATAGTTCACAATATTATAAATATAATAGGTTTAAATCATGGTAACATATTATCACTCATTCCATTGATATCATATACTCTTCCTACTAACATGGTTCTAAGTCAATTGGCAATCATTCATTCATAGCATTCTTGTAACGTCGCGTGTTTTTTGGATCCTTATGGATCATATGCGTAATGGTTGTGGTGGCCATCGTGAGGCCAATGTGGTTTGGATGTGTGGTGCGTGCAAGTTTGGTCCTAAAACAAGATAGGACTTGCTGCAGTTGATTAGGGGTTGACGGCTAGGTGTAGTCGTTGACTGGTTTGGCATCCATCGAAGGTGACGTCAACTTTAAGAACTTAACGGTGGGCTTTGTGGACGTTTATTGTGACGGTTCCCTAAACGACAATAGGGTTGATGCCAACCTGTGCGACCTGCAGGATATAGGTCTACCCGAGGGCAGTTCCCTAACTCCGTTCTCCCTCTCCCTCACCCTATTTCATGCCCTTGCTTCCCCACTGCTTCCAATGGTTGTAGAAGGCTAGTTGGAGGATCGTGGAACGTGAGGTCGTGACGAATCGGGCAAGGAAACGCCGGAGCGAGGTGTAATCTCCATAGGAGCTCGCAGAGGGTTTGGTACGAATCGGGAGGATTTAGGAGGTTTAAGTGCGTCTTGAGGTAGGGAACGATCCCTTTTAATTCCTTCTGGTTGTGATAATGCATCTGGAACGCATGAATCTGCATGTTAATTATGTTTTTGGGTAAAGGTACTCCATGTGGGGACAATGGGTGGTTTGAGCAATTTAACGAGTGAAACTTGTAGTTTCGGTTTGATTGAGATGCATGCATGTTAGAGGAAGTGTTTCCTTGTGTTTTTTCACTGATTTTAGGTCCGAGAATACCTGAGGAATCGTCCTAGGGTTTCTGTGAGAGCTGATAGCCGAGGAGCTTGGCATCAATATCGATTGACGCCAGGTTCTTCAGCTAGGAGATTGACGGCCAGATATCTTGCCGTTTACATCTCATCGACGGCAGTCGATGTTTCCGCCAGCATGCATTTATTTAAATGTTGCTATATTGAATATTTAAAGATAACGAGCGGTGTGTTGGCACCTGTGGTGCACTGGGTGCATGAGGTTTCTATGACTAGCGTACAAGGTACAACCCTAGCTAGTTCTTTACATGTTTACGTGTGGTGAACTACCAGTGCACGAGGTTTGTGCGAGACTTCACGTGGTTTGTGTGACGTTCACGTGGTTTTGTGTACGTGGCAAGTAGTACGACGCCTATCGTGGTTACCTCTCCAGTTGGGTGCCCTAGATTTTCTGTGAGCCAGGCTGTTAGCTCGGGGCTTTGTCCCGGTACTTGTGCTGTACCGTCGAGGTCTATGTCATCTGACCTGGACACCCTCACTCCTTAGTTTGAGTTGTACGTCCGGCTGAGGGAAAGACGACAATGGGACAGTGACTCTTGTGTTTGTTTCTAGTCACTTGTGGCGTGCTCTTAGTTGGGGCACAGACACCAGTAGTCGACACTGGTCCCCAGCTAGTCCTTTTCTAGTGCCTCACTCTAGAGGGCCCAGTCAAGGGTCTCTAGAGGTGCCAGGCATGGCCCTGCGACCGTGTGGTCCGCAGGTGGTGTTGTTTAGTTGGTCTCCACAGTTACTTGACCTTTTCACGTGGAGCGGCAGCTGGACCTTTCGTTCGTGGCTGCGAGACTGAGAGGTAGACCTGTGTTTGTTTGTCCGAGTCAGTTGCTAGTGTCGCGAACCAGTTCATGTGGCTCGCGTTTGGCAGTCTCTACTTTAGCTTCTACACCTGTTTGAGCCTTACCCTTTATTTATTACAGTTACTTTACGTAATCGGCAAACGGTCAGTACATTTACTGTGACGACCCTCATTATATCGGTACAGTTATACCAATCCACGTCGGTATAGTGAACGTTATCACAGTGGGGCATTTACCCAAACGCTATCACATGATTGAGATACACACAAATATAGATACAGAGTAGCGGAAGTAAAGAAGCACTGACTTCATTTCATTCATCATCCACATTTAACATACATGATTCAACTAACAATTTAAAAGAACTAAAGTCCACATAATTGAAGTGCTAAAATTTAATACATAGTTTGCCCACAATTACATGATAATTCTATTACAATGCCTTAATACATACTATGAAAGCAAAAGTCACACAATGTCTCCTCCAAGTTACTCGCCACGCTCGGAGTCACTCTCCACTGTCTCCTCCAACGGTGTGACGTCACCAACTAAACCTGTACGCCGAAGCAAGGAGTGAGTCTAAAAGACTCAGCAAGTAATCTCCACACACATCATACATGCATATATCACGGTAGGTTTTTACATTCCAATTTACAAGGCAAAACATATAGCATGCTTGAACACTGATAACGAGACAACCTATCATAGTAATTCTACAATTAAACACATGGTACATGATTTAAGACATTCAACATAAATATCCTATCACATGCTCTCTACTCATTCAATCACATGAAAACCACACTTCAGATTAAACTATAACATGAAACGACTAAACATGGGATTCTCACATACATGAAGGAAATCATTCCTAACATGGTTGCTACACATTTTTGCATATGTAAACTATCATTTTATACACTTTAAGGTTGCTGTTTTTGTCATGGATTAGAAATTCATACCCTTCACATGAGAGCTACATTCTTAATTAAACTACAACATGATAACAACGAGACATGGAATTGTTCACTCATATGCAAGAAGTGCTACTAGCATGGATCTACGCATTTTTACACATATAAAACATTCTCATAGCCACAATTAGGTTGCTGTTGTAACATAATTTCACATTATCATATCATGGACTACAATTTCACAATCTCACATATTGGTTCCACATGTTTTCACAATTTTCCATTCATATAGTTCTCTTTCACACATTGTACATTTACACATATTCACACTACACAATTTACACATGATCACATTCACATTTCACATTTTACACTTTAGTGCCGTGACACATAGTCCAAACCACCATAAGAAGGACACATCACATAACACATACACATAGACGCCACCTAGGCAATATAGTGACGACTCTTGGACTGCGCAGACCGGGAGAACAAGTCTCCACCCTAACCAGTAGTACTTGTCCACCTCCAGGATTTCATCCTAATGCCCTTAGGATCTTAACACATTGAACCTTCCCATGGTACGGTTCCACGGCCCTCTATGGAAGCAGTAACACACTTGGCACAGTCTTACACATTACACATACCGATTTTTACACACATTTTTACACATGGCGCACACACACCTTTACATTCTCTCATTCACAGATGGCTCTGTTTTCCTAGCATGATACTACAGATGACAGAGATTACACATTCAGTAACTTATAGTAATTAGGTTGAAAACACAATTCAAGTCATTTTCATAATGACATGCATTAATTACATATTTTTGCATGGAAATCCCATAATACATTCCACAGTTATCCCAATGGCCTGTAAATTTAACCACATTCTGATTACAGGTTTATACCCTCACATGCAAATTTCTAGATTTTTCTGAATTATCAGATATTTACAGAAATTAAGACATTCATTTTCACGCTATTAAAAATTCAATTGAACATGGAACATAACACGAACATCAGGTTTAACAGTTCACAACCTTGAACCCAACATACACATCATTTCCGAAAATTTCCCCCGGATTTAATGCACAACACACCATTTACTATAAATTTTGCAAACCAACGCATGTTTGCTCTTTTCCAAAATAGAAATTTACAGTAAATCATAGGAGCATGGGAAAAATTCAGTAATTGCAGGGCACAGACTGACCCACACACGCATGGTTTATAAAATTTAGGGCACCCAAATTCTCCACAGATCATGAGAATAGTGGGTGAACATACATAGCCATATCTTCCACATGCATTCCAATAAGCTAATAAATTCTACCATCCACAAAAAAATGCACAATAATTCTCCCACATACCACATTAACTAGTATACATAATATATAGAAGTTACATTATATCCTCATTGCGAAAACACATCGAAAATAGTCATATACCAGGAAGAACAACTCACTGTTATGTCCTGAAGAACTTAACGGAAGTCTCTGGCCGTTCAAGGAGCTGGACGGCAAGATCGCTGGACGCAGACTAGAGATCTTGGGGGCAAGAGGCCTTGACGCCAAGTTCTTGTCTGTGCAAGAGCACAGACTGAGCTCCAAATATAGGGTGAAAAGGAGGATCCAGGACACAATTTAAAATCTGTAAAAATAGTAAAACCTTACTAGACATCTATATGGACGAAATGTATGGGGTACTTACCTCTAAATAAATCTTCAAAGGGATCAAAGAGGTTGATGAAGCTCTCCTTGGGCAGTCCCAAGAAGCCTCCAAAACATCCTCCTCCTGGTTCTCAGTCGTGCAAGCTTCAGTCCAGTGTTGGGGAAGCCTTCTCCAAGGTCCAGACTCCCTCCTAGCAGCAGTGGATCGCCGGAAGAAGCCTTCAGTCGCCAGATTCAAGCTTGCCAAGCTCAGTTTTCTCTCACAGAAGCTAGGGTTTTCTCTCCTCTTTGCAAAGAGTCAAGAGAACTCTTTCTGGTGCATAAGGAGTTTTGTTTAAAGGAGAGGGGTTTGGGGAACCCCGGAGAGGTGATGTGAAGGCCTGCTAGCCGTTGGGGACATCTCCCCAATGGCTGGGCTTGCTTGCCCCCGGAGATTCGGGGTCTGCAACGCATGCAGGTCAGAGATCTTAACGTCCACATCAATGGACGTTGGCTTAAGTATTGGCGTCCATCGAGGTGGACGCTGACTCAGCATGGACGTCCATCCATGTGGACGCCAATTGGGTCCTTCGGCCAGAACTCAAAACATGCAGAAACCATGCTTAACTTATACATATATACATGCCATACATATGCTATCATGTACACACTACCACCATGCAATTCATACACTATTTACAACTAATTATACACATGCACACATAAGTATAACTAGTTAATACGTACGTAGATATGTACATCTATGCATATACAACCATGAATTATTTACACGAAATAAAATAATACAACAAAATTCGAGGGCCTTACACCCTCTCCCCCTTAAGAAACTTCATCCTCGAAGTTTAAACAAAACTACTCAAATAGACGGGGATACTTCTTCTTCATCGCATCCTCAAGCTCCCAAGTAGCCTCCTCTCGCGAGAAGTTCCGCTATAGAATTTTCACCGACGCAATACCCTTTTTCCGGAGATGCTGAACCTTCCGGTCAAGAATAGCTACTGGTTGCTCCACATACGACAAATCTGGCTGAATCTCCACTGGCTCATGACTAATCACATGAGATGGATCTCGGACATACTTCCTGAGCATAGAAACGTGGAAAACAGGATGAACACTAGCTAAAGCTGGGGGTAAAGCTAGCTCATATGCCACGCTGCCCAATCGTCTGAGAATCTCATACGGGCCAATGAATCTAGGGCTCAGCTTACTATGCCTGCCAAATCTGACGACACCACGAGTAGGTGATATCTTCAAGAAGACATGTTCACCCACCTCGAATTCCAAATCCTTCCTCTTGTTGTCGGCATAGCTCTTCTGCCTATCCTGCGCCGCAACAAGCCTCTTCCTGATAAGCTGGACCTTATCCGAAGTCTCCTGAACTAACTCCGGACCGATCAGCTGCCTATCACCGGTCTCCTCCCAACATAAAGGAGATCTGCATGGCCTACCATACAACGCCTCAAATGGAGCCATACCAATACTCGCATGAAAGCTGTTGTTGTATGCGAACTCCACTAGAGGTAGATGACGCTCCCAATCATCCTTCCAATCCAGTACACACGCTCTCAACATATCCTCGAGCGTCTGGATAGTCCTCTCAGACTGTCCATCTGTCTGGGGATGAAACGCCGAACTGAGCTTCAGCTCCGAACCTAACGCATGCTGAAGACCCTTCCACAACCTCGAAGTAAATCTCGGATCTCGATCCGAAATGATCGACTTCGGCACACCATGCAATCTAACCACACTACTAACATACAATCTAGCTAAACTCTCAACCGACTGCTTCTTCTTCATAGGCAAGAAATGCGCAGTCTTCGAGAATCTATCTACAACTACCCAAATCGAGTCATTGCCCCTTCTAGATCGAGGCAAACCCGAAACAAAGTCCATAGTGACAGCTTCCCACTTCCACACTGGGATCTCCATCCTTTGCATAAGGCCGGATGGTCGCTGTCGCTCGGCCTTCACTTGCTGACACACTAAACACCGGGATACATAATCTGCCACATCCTTCTTCATGCCAGACCACCAAAAGGACCTCTTCAAATCCTGGTACATCTTAGTGTTACCCGGATGAATAGAGAATCTCGACCTGTGAGCCTCCGCTAACACATGCTCACGGACATCTACCAAATCAGGGACACAAACACGGTGATGGAATCTAATCACACCGTCCTCATCACGAGCAATGCCTGCCTTGCCCACTAACTCTAGGAGTCTAGGGTCGGCTTTCTGTTGCTCGATCACCTCATCCAAAACCGAGGACCTAAGGGATAACTGAGCTACAAAAGCCTGGCATAGCGATGGCTCTAACTCAGTCAACGCGCAAGCCGCATCCTCCAACATCTTCCAGTCCTGCTGGAGAGATGGCCTCTTTCTACTCAGAGCATCCGCTACGACATTCGCCTTCCAGGGTGATACTGAAGGTCGAAGTCATAGTCCTTCAAGAACTCAATCCATCTTCTCTGCCTCAGGTTTAATTCCTTTTGGGAGAAAAGATACTTCAAGCTCTTGTGGTCGGTAAACACCTCAAATCTGACACCATAAAGATAGTGCCTCCAGATCTTTAGTGCATGAACCACTGCTGCGAGCTCCAAATCATGAGTCGGATAGTTCTTCTCATGCTCCTTCAACTGACGAGAAGCATAAGCCACTACCCTTCCTTGCTGCATTAGCACACAGCCTAAGCCAATCCGAGACGCATCCGTGTAGATAGCAAAACCCTCTACACCGCTCGGTAAGACTAACACCGGAGCTGACGTGAGCTTAGTCTTCAACAATTGAAAACTACTCTCACACTTCTCGGACCAGACAAACTTCACTCCCTTTCTGGTGAGCTGAGTCAATGGGGCGGCGATGGATGAAAATCCCTCAATGAATCGCCGATAGTAACCAGCCAAACCCATAAAACTACGAATCTCCGAAGGGGTCTTGGGAATCTCCCAATCCATAACTGCCTGGACTTTGCTGGATCAACTGCAACACCAGCACCGGAGATAACATGCCCGAGGAAATGAACCTCGCGCAACCAGAAATCGCACTTGCTGAACTTAGCATACAGCTTGTGCTCACGGAGAACCTCTAATACTACCCTCAAATGCTGACGGTGTGTGGCCTCGTCCGAAGAGTAGACCAGCACATCATCAATAAACACACAACAAAGCTATCTAGATACGGCCTAAACACCCTGTTCATGAGATCCATGAACGCTGCAGGGGCGTTGGTCAATCCGAAAGGAAGGACCAAAAACTCATAATGTCCATAACGGGATCTGAATGCCGTCTTGGACACATCCTCACTCCGAATCCTCAACTGATGATAACCAGATCGCAAATCAATCTTAGAAAAGACTGATGCATCTTGCAACTGGTCAAACAAATCATCAATACGAGGTAAGGGATACCTGTTCTTCACAGTCACTTGGTTCAGCTTTCTGTAGTCAATGCATAACCTAAGTGACCCGTCTTTCTTCTTGACGAATAATACAGGTGCGCCCCAAGGGGAAACACTAGGGCGAATAAATCCCTTATCTAGCAACTCTTGCAACTGCCTCCTCAACTCGGCTAACTCCGCAGGTGCCATCCGATATGGAGCCTTCGAGATAGGAGAGGTGCCCGAAGCAACTCTATGGTGAACTCTATCTCTCTATCCGGTGGCAATCCAGATAAATCATCAGGAAGACGTCTGGAAAATCCTGCACTACCTCGATCTCTGCAAGAGTAGGTGACTCATCAGCCTCTGGTACTAATACCACGCTGGCAAAAAAAGCGTCACAACCCTTGTTTACCATGCGCATCGCCTTCATGGCAGAGATGACTACTTTCCCGCCAAGTTCCTTGGCAAGGGATGAGAGAACTCATCCTCACCAGGAATGCGGAAAACAATCCTCTTCCCACGACAATCTACTAATGCATAGTGCTCCTCTAGCCAATCCAGACCAAGAATAGCATCATAGTCCTTCATCTTTAGCAAGAAGAAACACCCTTCTAGGATTCTATCCTCAATGCACACAGGTAATGACGGAATACACTTCCTAGTCGATACCGTACCCGCAGGGGTGTGCACAGACAAAGGGACCTCTAAATCCTCAGACTCTAAGGCTAACTGCCTAGGGAACCACTCGAAAATGAACGAGTGAGTAGCACCCGTATCAAACAAAACCTGAGCGTACACACCTAGAAGTAAAACCGTACCTTCGGTGACATGCTCCGCCTGATCGGCGTCCTCGTGTGCTAAAGCAAACACTCGAGCTGGGGCTCGAGGCCTTCCTGGTCTTCCTGTAGCTAGCGCTGCTGCCGCTACCGCTGTTGGGGCTGGCGCTCCGCGCTGGATTCCCTGCTGAAGTCTCGGACTATCCTTGATCTTGTGGTCGCTACTTCTGCACTTCAAGCACTTTCCCGTAATCATCCAACACTCAGAACCACATGTGTCTTCCCACACTGGGGACACTCTTTCCTCACACCAGGGGAACGTACAGAAGGTACCTGAGTACTGCTGACTGCTACTGATCGCTGCTGTGTCTGGTACACCGCTTTCTTCTTGTCCTGTCGCTGGAACGTAGTTGCAGGTCTCTTCTGCGAAGCCTTCTTCTCTTCAAGGTACTGCTCCATCTCACCCTCCTGTCTGCAAGCAGCACTAAGTGCCTCGTCCAAGGTGCGATGGTCGAACGCCACTAGCCTCGTCTTTGAGTGCCATCACAAACTTCTTCGCCTTTCTGCGCTCATCAGCCACAATGTGAGGTGCATACTTAGATAGTTCTGCAAACCTTGCCTCATACTCTAGCACGGTCATGGAGCCTTGAGCCAAAGAGAGGAACTCCTGCTCCATCCGATCTTGAATATGCTCGGGGACGAACTTGGCCCGAAAGAGCCTCACGAACTCGTCCCAAGCAACATCAACCGCGTCGTCTTCAAACCGTGTACGTAGTAATGAAGCCCACCATACATCAGCTCTTTCCTGCAGTACACCGTTCATAAGCACCATCTAAACAAATCTAACTTAATAGAACATACAAACATACAAAACTAACACATACCTGAAGCATATAGGTGGCTAGAGTAACCTTATCCTCATCCGCACACCTAATAGCTCGGAATATCTTTTCAATCTCCCTCATCCAACTCTCAGCTAGCAATGGATCGCTCTCCCCCTTAAAAGAGGGTGGCAGCATCCTCTTGAATCTTTCCATGATGGAAGGTCCACCATGGTCCTGAGCTGGTACTTGAGCCTGCTATATCCAACAACAATTAATGCACATTCAACATAACATCATACAATTAAATAAAATAGACTACACTTGCATTAATTATGCTAACCTGAGCCTCTAACTGAGCATGGAGTGCAGCCTGGGTGTGGGCCTGCGTCTGCATGGCCTGCACCAAACCTTGCATGAACACTCCATAAACCACAGGCGGCGGTGGGGGAAGTACAGGACCCTGCGGTGCCGGGGCCTGCTGCTCCGCCCGCTCCTCACGTCTCGGCTCGTCCTCACGGGCCGGCGCTCCGCCACGCCTACCTCTCGATGCCATGGCTGCAATAAATTTCAGCCACCATTAGAGCTACGTTAATTTATTTCCTAACCATTTTCTTATCTATTTTCATTCATTATTAATCAATTCTACACATGTGGACAATCTATGAAGATTTAGCATGTAATGAAGATGATGATTCATGTATATTTATGTATAATCTCAATCGGTCACTCTGATACCAGTCCCTGTGACGACCCTCATTATACCGGTACGGTTATACCAACCCACGTCGGTATAGTGAACGTTATCACAGTGGGGCATTTACCCAAACGCTATCACATGATTGAGATACACACAAATATAGATACAGAGTAGCGGAAGTAAAGAAGCACTGTCTTCATTTCATTCATCATCCACATTTAACATACATGATTCAACTAACAATTTAAAAGAACTAAAGTCCACATAATTGAAGTGCTAAAATTTAATACATAGTTTGTCCACAATTACATGATAATTCTATTACAATGCCTTAATACATACTATGAAAGCAAAAGTCACACAATGTCTCCTCCAAGTTACTCGCCACGCTCGGAGTCACTCTCCACTGTCTCCTCCAACGGTGTGACGTCACCAACTAAACCTGTACGCCGAAGCAAGGAGTGAGTCTAAAAGACTCAGCAAGTAATCTCCACACACATCATACATGCATATATCACGGTAGGTTTTTACATTCCAATTTACAAGGCAAAACATATAGCATGCTTGAACACTGATAACGAGACAACCTATCATAGTAATTCTACAAATTAAACACATGGTACATGATTTAAGACATTCAACATAAATATCCTATCACATGCTCTCTACTCATTCAATCACATGAAAACCACACTTCAGATTAAACTATAACATGAAACGACTAAACATGGGATTCTCACATACATGAAGGAAATCATTCCTAACATGGTTGCTACACATTTTTGCATATGTAAACTATCATTTTATACACTTTAAGGTTGTTGTTTTTGTCATGGATTAGAAATTCATACCCTTCACATGAGAGCTACATTCTTAATTAAACTACAACATGATAACAACGAGACATGGAATTGTTCACACATATGCAAGAAGTGCTACTAGCATGGATCTACGCATTTTTACACATATAAAACATTCTCATAGCCACAATTAGGTTGCTGTTGTAACATAATTTCACATTATCATATCATGGACTACAATTTCACAATCTCACATATTGGTTCCACATGTTTTCACAATTTCCCATTCATATAGTTCTCTTTTCACACATTGCACATTTACACATATTCACACTACACAATTTACACATGATCACATTCACATTTCACATTTCACATTTTACACTTTAGTGCCGTGACACATAGTCCAAACCACCATAAGAAGGACACATCACATAACACATACACATAGACCACCTAGGCAATATAGTGACGACTCTTGGACTGCGCAGACCGGGAGAACAAGTCTCCACCCTAACCAGTGGTACTTGTCCACCTCCAGGATTTCATCCTAATGCCCTTAGGATCTTAACACATTGAACCTTCCCATGGGGACTTTTCCATGGTACGGTTCCACGGCCCTCTATGGAAGCAGTATCACACTTGGCACAGTCTTACACATTACACATACCGATTTTTACACACATTTTTACACATGGCGCACACACACCTTTACATTCTCTCATTCACACATGGCTCTGTTTTCCTAGCATGATACTACAGATGACAGAGATTACACATTCAGTAACTTATAGTAATCAGGTTGAAAACACAATTCAACTCATTTTCATAATGGCATGCATTAATTACATATTTTTGCATGGAAATCCCATAATGCATTCCACGGTTATCCCAATGGCCTGTAAATTTAACCACATTCTGATTACAGGTTTATAACCTCACATGCAAATTTCTAGATTTTTTTGAATTATCAAATATTTACAGAAATTAAGACATTCATTTTCACGCTATTAAAAATTCAATTCAACATGGAACATAACACGAACATCAGGTTTAACAGTTCACAGCCCTGAACCCAACATACACATCATTTCAGAAATTTTCCCCCGGATTTAATGCACAACACACCATTTACTATAAATTTTGCAAGCCTACGCATGTTTGCTATTTTCCTAAACAGAAATTTACAGTAAATCATAGGAGCATGGGAAAAATTCAGTAATTGTAGGGCACAAACTGACCCATACACGCATGGTTTATAAAATTTAGGGCACCCAAATTCTCCACAGATCATGAAATAGTGGGTGAACATACATAGCCATATCTTCCACATGCATTCCAATAAGCTAATAAATTCTACCATCCACAAAAAAAATGCACAATAATTCTCCCACACACCACATTAACTAGTATACATAATATATAGAAGTTACATTATATCCTCATTGCGAAAACACATCGAAAATAGTCATATACCAGGAAGAACAGCTCACTGTTCTGTCCTGAAGAACTTAACGGCAGTCTCTGGCCGTTCAAGGAGTTGGACGGCAAGATCGCTGGACGCAGACTGGAGATCTTGGCGGCAAGAGGCCTTGACGCCAAGTTCCTGTCTGTGCAAGAGCACAGACCGAGCTCCAAATACAGGGTGAAAAGGAGGATCCAGGACACGATTTAAAATCTGTAAAAATAGTAAAACCCTACTAGACATCTACATGGACGAAATGTATGGGGTGCTTACCTCTAAATAATTCTTCAAAGGGATCAAAAAGGTTGATGAAGCTCTCCTTGGTCAGTCCCAAGAAGCCTCCAAAACACCACTCCTCCTGGTTCTCAGTCGATGCAAGCTTCAGTCCAGTGTTCGCGAAGCCTTCCCCAAGGTCCAGACTCCCTCCTAGCAGCAGTGGATCGCTGGAAGAAGCCTTCAGTCGCCGGATTCAAGCTTGCCAAGCTCAGTTTTCTCTCACAGAAGCTAGGGTTTTCTCTCCTCTTTGCAAAGAGTCAAGAAACTCTTTCTGGTGCAGAAGGAGAGGGGTTTGGGGAACCCCGGGGAGGTGATGTGAAGGCCTGCTAGCCGTTGGGGACATCTCCCCAATGGCTGGGCTTGCTTGCCCCCAGAGTTTCGGGGTCTGCAACTCATGTAGGTCAGAGATCTTAACGTCCACATCAATGGACGTTGGCTTAAGTATTGGCGTCCATCGAAGTGGACGCTGACTTAGCATGGACGTCCATCCATGTGGATGCCAATTGGGTCCTTCGGCCAGAACTCAAAACATGCAGAGACCATGCTTAACTTATACATATATACATGCCATACATATGCTATCATGTACACACTACCACCATGCAATTCATACACTATTTACAACTAATTATACACATGCACACATAAGTATAACTAGTTAATACGTACATAGATATATACATCTATGCATACACAACCATGAATTATTTACATGAAATAAAATAATACAACAAAATTCGAGGGCCTTACATTTACAGCTTTAATATTCTGCTTAGTTGTTCTATAAATTGCTAGCGTAGTTTACTGCTTTCGTACATGTGTTGGGTTTGCTGGGTGTTGGGGGAGTTCCCTATTGAGCCAGTGACTAGCGAGGCTCACCCCTACCCCCCACAGGTGAGGGTGAGGAGGAGGTTTCCTTACGGTCGTCCAGTTCGGAGCCGCGTCGCAGCGGAGCTAGGCCAGCACCCCCAGCAGAGTAGTTCTTTTTTCTTTAGTTGTACCCCGGGGTATGCCCCAGGCTCTTGTACTTTCTTTCAGTTTTGTGGAATATGGCTATGTAAATTTGTGAAATATATATATGGAATGATGTGTTCCTTTGTGTTTTCACAGACTGTTGTGTGATATGCCTTGCGAGGCTCGGGCATGTTCGCGGGAGACAGACTCGGATCAAACTTGTTATCAGTTTAACGGGTTTGGACGAGGACAGTTGGTATCAGAGCAAGGTCCGTGTTAATATAAGGGAACTAGAAGGTTACATAGCCTTATTTCGGTAGTAGTACACTGCTGGTAGTGACCTTAGTTTTTTTTGATCTGTTGTTTTGTTTTGTTTGGTGTTTGTTTATGCAGAAGTTTGAAATGGTAGATAGAAGGGATTGGGGTGGTGGAGGAGATGATCCAGAGGAGAACACTCAGGGTATAATAGAAGGATCTGGGAGAGCCTCACCGATATTCGAATGAGGATGGATCAGTAGGCGCCGGTACCACCTGGGGACAGAGAGACTGTACCTATAGTTCCAGTTCCGCCACCACTAGGAGTGGAGGTGCCTTTTGTAGCACCCTTGCCACCACCACCGCCAGTGTTAGTAGCAGAGGAACTAGTGATGCAAGTTGAGAAGTTTCTGAGATTGTAGCCACCTACTATTCAGGAGGGCTAAATCCAGATACAGTGGAACACTGGGTTCATGAGATTGAGAGGGTCTTTACGACCATGAGGTGTCCGGCAGCAGATAGAGTTGTGCTAGCTACCTATCAGTTGAGGGGTTTTGCACTGGAATGGTGGCGATTGAAGATGTAGACCACCTTCGCAGGCAAGACAGAAGAGACTATCACTTGCCAGAGTTTCTTAATGTATTTAACGATACATTCTTTTCGATTCAAGTGCAGTAAGTGAAAAGAGAGCAGTTCCGGACACTCCAGCAAGGTAACTCTTCAGTTTTAGAATATCAGATGAGGTTTATGGCACTTAGCCGATACGCGCCTTATGTAGTATCGGATAATAATATGATGGTTGAGTACTTTATTCGGGGTTTAAGGGTAGAATTGTAGAATGCAATAGTTCCACTCATGTGTAAGACAGTGGAAGAAGCAGCTCAAAGGGAAGCTACATTGGAAAGGTCGTTAGATGGGGCAGAGTCAGATTCAGGTAGTTTTCGGCTACTGCAGCAGTTAGTGGGCGTGAGTAAGGGGTTAAAGCACCAGCTGGACCTTCTCCATCAAGTTTGGTAAGTGGGGCCAGAAATTGAAGCAAGCATTCAAAGGTAAAGGAAGAGGATGGGGAGGTGGACAGCAATTTCAGCAAGTTCGTGGTAGGCCAAAGGTGGAGGAGTCGCAGCAGAGTACTGCCAGACAGCCCATTATTCCACCAGGGTATAAATGTTATAACTGTAATCAGCCGGGGCATTGATCCGTAATTGCCCCTATCCGAGAGAATATGGTTATGGAAGAGGTGTGCAGCAGCAACAACACTGCAACAAATTCAGCAGCCACAGGCAGGTCGTGGCAGAGGAGTACCACAGCAGCGGGGAAGGGGACGGGTTATGGCTATCACCGAGCCCAGGCGGAGGCATCAAATATGATCGAAGGTACCATACCTATTTATGATTATTCAGCAAGAGTTTTATTTGATTCGGGTGGCTCTCATTCTTTTATTTTCGAAGATTTTCTGGATTGTATGGTTCATCCTTTGTAAGAGGAATCTTGTGAGTTGGTAGTGGAAGTTCCCTCAGGTGAGTTTATGCTCACTTTGAGCTATATAGATGAAGCTCTTGTCATAATTGAAGGAAATCAGATGCCGGGTCGGTTATATGCTTGCAGTTGACCGACTATGATATTATCTTGGGAATGGACTGGCTTGAGGCTTATGGAGCGATGTTAGATTGTAGAAAAAAGAGGATCAGGTTCTGCCATCCTAAGGTTTAGTGTTTGAGTATCAAGGTATGCTTTCTGTACTTCTAAGTTATAATTTCTGCAAAAAAAGAGCTAGAAAGCTATAATTGCAGGGTGTGTGGCTTATTTGCCTCAGTTAGTCTGGTAGAGGGTAGTCGGTCAGTGGAGGCAGTTCCCGTGGTTAGGAAATTCGCGATATTTTTGAAAGATTTGCCTGCTTTAGCTCCAGATAGAGAGGTAGACTTTACCATTGAGTTATGTCAGGTACCATGCCGATCTCTAAAGCCCATATCGGATGGCACCAGCAGAACTTAAAGAATTGAAAAAGCAATTAGAAGAGCTGTTACAGGAAGGGTTCATTAGACCAAGTCATTCCCCGTGGGGAGCACCGGTGTTGTTTGTGAAAAAGAAAGAAGGAAGTTTACGGATGTGTATTGATTGTAGGAAATTGAATGATGTGACCATTAAAAATAAGTACCCGTTGCCGAGAATAGATGATTTGTTTGATCAATTGCAATCAGCAAAGGTATTTTCTAAAATTGATTTGAGATCCAGGTACCATCAGTTGAGAATTAAAGAGGAGGATATAGATAAAATAGCATTCAGAATTAGATATAGTCACTATGAGTTTGTGGTTATGCCGTTTGGGCTAACCAATGCTCCTGCAGCTTTTATGGATCTGGTGAAGAAATTTTTTTATCCATATTTAGACCAATTCATTGTGGTCTTTAACGATGATATTCTGATTTATTCAGCATCTGAGGAGGAGCATGTTGCTCATTTGAGGTTTACTCTGCAATTGTTAAGGGATAATCAGTTGTTCGCCAAGTTTAGTAAGTGTGAATTTTGGTTGAAAGAAATTCAATTTTTGGGTCATGTCATCTCAGCAGAAGGAGTGGCAGTGGACCCAAGTAAAGTGGAAGCAGTGATGAAATGGGAAGTGCCTAAGACAATCACTGAGATTAGAAGCTTTTTGGGGTTGGCAGGTTATTATAGGCGCTTCATACAAGATTTTTCTAAGATTGCGGCACCCATGACCAAATTAACCAGGAAGGGTGTGCCCTTTGTGTGGTCCGGTGAATGCTAGAAAAGCTTTATGGAATTGAAGAAAAGACATACAATAGCACCTATATTGGCATTACGGCAGGAAGATTTAGAATTAGCAGCTTGTGTTTGCTTTGAAAATGTTGAGGCATTATCTATATGGAGAGAGATTTAAGATCTTTACAGATCATAAAAGCTTGAAGTATATCTTCTCACAGAAGGATTTAATCTCCGTCAGCGTAGGTGGGTGGAGTATTTGAAGGATTATGACTTCAGTTGGCTATCATCCGGGTAAGACCAATGTGTAGCGGATGCCTTGAGTAGAAAGGCATATATAAGTCAAATGATGATCATGGAAAGGAATTGTATGAGGAGATAGCGGAGACTCCTTGTTTGTGCCAAGTAGTCAACGGCGGGCAGTACTAGCCAGTAGACCTGTAGAGCCGTCCTTGTATTGGCAGATTGTGGAAGCTCAAAAGCAGATGCAAATTTGACCGAAATTGTGAAATGGAAGGGTTACCCTTGATGATAACTATGTGGTTAGGCTCAGAGGTAGGTTATTTGTACCAGCAGAAGAGAGGTAAAGCAGAGAGTGTTGGAAGAGGCTCATAAATCCAGGTACACTGTCCATCCAGGTAGTACTAAAAATACCAGGATTTAAAGAAACATTTCTGGTGGCTCATATGAAAAAAGGAAATAGCTGAGTTTGTTTCAAGATGTGATGTGTGTCAGCAAATTAAGGTAGAGCATCAGAAGCCTGGAGGTCTATTGCAACCATTGCCCATTCCACAGTGGAAATGGGATGATATTGCCATGGACTTTGTGGCAGGCTTACCAAGATCGAGTTCCGAGCATAATGGAATTTGGGTATTTGTTGATAGATTGACCAAGGTGTGCAGATTAGTGGCAGTAAGTATGTCTTGGATAGTGGACAGATTAGCAAAGGTTTATGTTGATAGAATTGTTTACTAATACATGTATTCCGAAGACTATTGTGTCTGATAGGGATCCAAGATTTACTTCTGGGTTTGGAGAAGTTTGCAAAAGGTAATTGGTACTGAATTGAGATATAGCTCCGCTTATCACCTCCAGACGGATGGTTAGACATAGAGGACTATCCAGACAATTGATGATATTTGCGAGCTTGTTGTTTAGTTGGGGAAATAACTGGGAGCATCATTTGGGTATGGTTGAGTTTGCCTATAATAATAGTTACCATACCAGTCTTGGATTGGCACCATATGAAGCTCTATATGGAAGGCCATGTAGAACCCCATTAAACTGGCATGAAGTGGGAGAAAGGCAAATGATGGCTCCTGAATTGATTCAGCAAACCACAGAAATAGTAAAACTTATCAAAGAAAAATTGCTAGCAGCTCAAAGCAGGTAAAAGAGTTATGCTGATAATCGGAGGAGGCCACTTCAGTTTGAAGTGGGAGACTTGGTTTTTCTAAGAGTTTCCCCTAGTAAAGGTATTATGAGGTTTGGCAAGACCGGAAAGTTGAGCCCGAGATATGTGGGACCTTTTCAGGTGTAAGAAAGAATTGGGGAAATGGCTTATAGACTAGATTTGCCAGTAGATTTTGCGGACATCCATGATATATTTCATATTTTTATGTTAAGAAAGTGTATTGAAGATCCAGCTCAAATAATCAGTTACCAAGGTGGTGACCTGAGGCCGGATATGACCATGCCAGAATATCCGGTGCAAATCACTGATCGAAAAACAAAGAAGTTGAGAAATAAAGAAATCGAGCTAGTTAAAGTGCGATGGGAAAATATGTTGGGTGGTGAGGATACCTGGGAATTAGACAAGGAGATGGCTAAGGGGTATCCCTATCTGTTTGAATAAGGTTTTGTATTTCTTTTTGGGATAGTACTTGTAAAATGTGCATATTTAAGTTGTTTATGTTGAATTGTGCTATGAATTTTGAGGTCGAATTTTTCTTTTAGATGATAGTAATGTAATGTCGTGTGTTTTTCGGATCCTTATGGATCATGTGTGTAATGGTTGTGGTGGCCATCGTGAGGCCAATGTGGTTTGGATGTGTGGTGAGTGTAGGTTTGGTCCTGAAACATTGGACCTGCTGCAGTTGATTAGGGATTGACGGCCAGGTGTGGTCGTTGACTGGTTTGGCGTCCATCAAAGGTGACGTCAACTTTAAGAACTTAACGGCGGGCTTTGTGGACGTTTATTGTGACAGTTCTCTAAACGACAATAGGGTTGACGCCAACCTGTGCGACCTGCAGGATATAAGTCCACCCGAGGGCAGTTCCCTCACTCTGTTCTCCCTCTCCCTCGCCATATTTTCATGCCCTTGATTCCCCACTGCTTCCAATGGTTGCAAGAGGCTAGTTGGAGGATCGTGGAATGTGAGGTGGTGACGAATCGGGCAAGGAAACGCAGGAGCGAGGTGTAATCTTCATAGGAGCTCATAGAGGGTTTGGTACGAATCGGGAGGATTTAGGAGTTTAAGTGCATCTTGAGGTAGGGAACGATCCCTTTTAATTCCATCTGGCTGTGGTAATGCATCTGGAACGCATGAATCTGCATGTTAATTATGTTTTTGGGTAAAGGTACTCCATGTGGGGACAATGGGTGGTTTGAGCAATTTAACGAGTGAAACTTGTAGTTTCGGTTTGATTGAGATGCATGCATGTTAGAGGAAGTGTTTCCTTGTGTTTTTTCCGGTGTTTTAGGGCCGAGAATACCTGAGGAATCGGCCTAGGGTTTCTGTGTGAGAGCTGATAGCCGAGGAGCTTGGCGTCAATATCGATTCACGCCAGGTTCTTCGCTAGGAGATTGACGGCCAGATATCTTGCCGTTGCATCTCATCGACGGCAGTCGATGTTTCCGCCAACATTCATTTATTTAAATGTTTCTATATTGAATATTTAAAGATAACGAGAGGTGTGTTGGCATCTGTGGTGCACTGGGTGCATGAGGTTTCTGTGACTAGCATACAAGTTATAGCCCTAGCTAGTTCTGTACGTGTTTACGTGGTGTTTACGTGTGGTGAACTACCAGTGCACGAGGTTTATGTGAGACTCACGTGGTTTGTGTGACGTGCACATGGTTTTGTGTACGTGGCAAGTAGTATGACGCCTACCGTGGTTACCTCTCCAGTTGGGTGCCCCAGGTTCTCTGTGAGCCAGGCTGTTAGCTCGGAGCTTTGTCCCGGTACTTGTGCTGTACCGTCGAGGTCTGTGTCGTCTGACCTGGACACCCTCACTCCTTAGTTTGAGTTGTATGTCCGGCTGAGGGAAAGACGACAATGGGACATTGACTCTTGTGTTTGTTTCTAGTCACTTGTGATGCGCTCTTAGTTGGGGGCACGGACACCAGTAGTCGACACTGGTCCCCAGCTAGTCCTTTTCTAGTGCCTCACTCTAGAGGGCCTAGGCCAGGGTGTCCCCAGCTAGTCCTTTTCTAGTGCCTCACTCTAGAGGGCCTAGGCCAGGGTCTCTAGAGGTGCCAGGCATGAGTGCGACCGTGTGGTCCACAGGTGGTGGTGTTTAGTATGTCTCCACAGTTACTTGACGCTTTCAAGTGGAGAGGCAGCTGGACCTTTCATTCGTAACTACGAGACTGAGAGGTAGACCTGTGTTTGTTTGTCCGAGTCAGTTGTTGGTGTCGTCGAACCCGTTCACGTGGCTTGCGTGTGGCAGTCTCTACTTTAGCTTGTACACCTATTTGAGCCTTACCCTAATTTATTACAGTTACTTACATAATCGAAAACGTTGAGTAATTTATAGCTTTATATTCTGCTTAGTTTTTCTAAATGCTAGCGCAGTTTACTGCTTTCGTACCTGTGTGTGTTTGCTCGGTGTTGGGGGAGTTCCCTACTGAGCCAGTGACTAGCGAGGCTCACCCCTACCCCCCACAGTGAGGGTGAGGAGGAGGTTTCCTTACCGTCGTCTAGTTCGGAGCCGCGTCGCAGCAGAGCTAGGCCAGCACCCCCCAGCTAGTAGTTCTTTTTTCTTTAGTTGTACCCCAGGGTATGCCCCAGGCTCTTGTACTTTCTTTCAGTTTTGTGGAATATGGGTATGTAAATTTGTGAAATATATTTATGGAATGGTGTGTTTCTTTGTGTTTTCACGAACTGTTGTGTGATATCCCTTGCGAGGCACCAGCTCGTTCGCGGGAGACGGACTCGGATCAAACTTATTATCAGTTTAACGGGTTTGGACAAGGCGTTCCGTCACAATTCTAATTATTATGGAAATAAATCACATCATGTAATGCATAAAATCCACATCTTATTTCTAACAATTAATCAACATGTTCCTACATATAGCATGTAATAATTCTTATCATGGAATCTCTATTGTCATGTAACATATAAACCATTTTAATGAAAGCCTATGCTACATTATGCAATATGCAACAGTTATCATGTAACAATTATCATTTACACATGTAGCAATTCTGTTACATAACAATTTGCATGTAACTCATGTAACATTTAACACATAGATATGTAGCATGAAATCATGTAGACAATGTTCATATAGGCATGTAGCGTGTAGGTCATGTAGACATGTAATATTTTCATTTATTTGCCAAGACATAGCCCACACTATTATAGAGATCATATAGCATATTGTCATATAGTCATTCACTTATCACCTAGGCAAAACGGTAATGAAGTCATGGTATTTGCGCACAACGGGGAAAAGTCCTTCCCACCTTAACCAGTAGAACTTGTCTACCTCCAGGATTTCAATCCGTTGCCACAGATTCATTCATTCATTTACATATAGGCGAACCATTACCATAGGGGCATCTAGGGTGTAGTTCCTTGTAGGAATCTCTAATATAACCATGTCTTTTGGCACTTCTTTTCAATGCATGCACTAACGTATGATACCTTTAATTTACATTTCATGAATTTTAACATATGACAATGCAATAACCTACAGCATGTCTTTTAGTTTCTGAAATTCCATTTTCTGCATGACAGACCCCTATCATGATACTAAATGCAATACATTCAATCATGTACATACTTGCATTTTTATTTAAATTCTACATGCAGTTCATTATTCAGAAATTCATAACAGAATGTGCAAAATGTCTAAAATTTTTGAAATTTTAACAAAAATTCAGAATTAGGATATACTATGCGCATGCCAAATTTTGTATTTTTCTGATATCTGTAACCATTTTTCATGGATTAATACTATCAAATCGATTAATTAACATGGTACAACATTTAGTAAAAGGTCAAGGAATTTTTATATAAAACAAAGAACTACTGGCATGTTGTATCTCTCACTGTAATTCAGTCCTCAACCATTCATATTCTAACATACATCATTTTACAATCCATTACACTTGTCTTTTGTCAATCTAACATCAACAACGTTCTATATATATATATATATAATATATATATATATAGTATATGTTGGGTTTACATGTGTTATGTTTGTTTTGATGATAAACATCCACATTAATGTTATGAGCATAATTGAAACATGATCAAGCAAATGATACTTAGAAAGAACATCTCAAGTGATTGTCTAAATGTTCTTTATATCCACTAACAATGCTCTTAAATGTTGGTGTGAGTGTAGGCAAGACAATGTACAAAATTCCAGAGCAAAAAAAACTCAAGAAAGTCACATTCAACAAGTACCTGTCGACAGCCCACAAGTCCCTGTCGACAGCTACACATAGGGAGATCAGACAAGTTTTAGGACAAGTGTACCTGTCGACAGATCCAAATCGCCTGTCGACAGATACACATAGGAAATTGTTTCCCGGAAGACCAGTCTTCTGGATTTTGCAAACCTGTCAGCACCTGTCAACAAATGCATAGTTTGCTGTCGACAGACGAAGAGAAGATCTCAGTTTCGAGATTTGGACATATTTCCAAGTTGGGTGTTTCCTTCTACCATGACTCTCCATACTAAACCCATATATAAGGAGTGTTTTGAAGGTATTTTTCATATAGAAGTAGCCACCATACAAAACCCTAAGGAAATCCAAGAGAAAAACTCTCTCTCTGCTGCTCTACTTTAGCACTCTGTCCAAAATAAAGAAGAACAATCTTCTGAACGAAGTTGAAGCCGGTTCATCTGTGATTCAAGCTTCTCCATCAACTGATACCTGTCAAGATGAAGTTTGAAGTTCATATGGATAACCATCTTGAAGAGTTCCATCTCAGGATTTGATTCTACAACTCTGAACTCTTCTATGTCTCTGTTTTTCATACTCGGTGCGTGTATTGGTGGGTCAAGTGTCTCTTGTGCTTGATTAACGTGGGTCATGTTGTTCTGATCGTGTGTTAACATCAGACAACGTGTGTGTGTTGTAGTGGTTTGAACTTGCTGATAAGCAGTCCTTTTGCGTATGTGTGTGGACGGTGGACGTAGGATCCACAAGTTGTGTACTCCGAACCACCTTAAATCTTCGTGTCCTTTGGTTTGCACGTTTCCACGATAGATGATTGGTAGGCACGCTGATTCTACACACGTTAGATAGACTGTTCATGTTCTGTTCACAACAAGCACACTAATTGCAAGTCGAACTAATCCTGAATCTGTTTAAGATTTCGATAAGTTTGTATTTTCATCGAAAAGAAGGCATTGTGGTTATAGTTTGTTGTAATCTATTCAACCCCCCCCCCCCTTCTAGATTGCCATATTGGATAATTCCGCACGTCTTTCAATTGGTATCAGAGCGAGGTTTCTCTGATTTACTGTCTTAATTGTTTGATCTTATGATCAGGAGATTCTCGATCTCATGGAATCTAACAAGGGGTATATGGCCGAGGGACATTCAGTGAATAGGCCACCCTTCTTTGATGGCACTGATTATCCTTATTGGAAAAATTGAATGCAGGTGTTTCTGAGAGCTCAAAATTATGAGCTTTGGAAAATCATCCACAAAGGAGCGTATGTGTTGCCCGAGGATGAAGATATGTGGACAAAGGACCAAATTGCTAAGGGAACTCTCAACTGGAGTGCACTGAACATGATGCAGTGTGTTGAGCACCCCAAGGAGTATTCAAGAGTCTCCACATGCACTTCAGCAAAAGAGATGTGGGACAAGCTTGAACTCATCTACGAAGGTACGTCTGAGGTAAGGGAACCAAAGCAAGCATGCTAATATCTGAATATGAAATGTTTAAATGAAAATGATGAAACCATATCAGATATGTTTGCTAGATTCATGTTATAATCAACGGGCTGAAAGGTCTTAAGAAAGAATAATCAGAGAGTGACTTAGTTAGGAAGAACTTCGGTCTCTTCCACCTCATGGAATACTAAGGCCACTGTCATTGAGGATTCAAAAGATCATTCAAAGATGATGTTGGATGAATAATTGGTTCCCTGATGACATATGAAATAAATGTGAAAAGAAAAGAAACTAAAGAGAACCCAAGAAAGTCAATTGCTTTAAAAGTATCCAATAAAAATTCTTCAAGTTCCAAAAAGGATGTTCAATAGGAAAGTAGTGAAGATGGAATGTCTAGTGAGAGTGAGAACGATGAAATGGCAATACTCACTAGACAGTTCAAAAAATTCCTTAAGTTCAAAAGGAAAGGCTCAGGTAACTCCAAATCCTTTCAGAAGAAAGACTTTTCAAATAAATTTGAGTCTAACAAAAAATCTGACATTGTATGCTTTGAGTGCAAGAAACAAGGGCATATGAGAGGAGAATGCCCGGAGCTCAAGAAAAAACTCAAGAAAGAAAAATTCACCTTCAAGAAAGCCAAGGCAATGTTGGCAACTTGGAGTCATGAAGACGAGAAGAGGACGCAGAAGAAGCCTCTGAAGATGAAGAGATTCAATGCTTAATGGCAAGAAGTGACGACTCCAATGAGGTAAATTCTTCCTTTGAAAGCTATACTGTTGATGAATGGAAGAAGCATACACTGTCTTATTTGAAAAATTTTGTGAATTCAAGTCTGAAACAAGGCACTGAAAAAGAAATCAACTCTTTTGTTTATAGCACAAACAATAATGAACAATTGCAGCCTTAAATAAAAGATTGAAATGATGAAAATTGATGAAGAAGCTCACAGTGAGGAAATGGACTGTCTGAAAATAAAATTGCAAGAATTCAAAAGGAAAAGGAAAGCCTAATCAACTCTCTTGAATGTCTTCAATGAACATCAAGAAATTAAGAAAAGTTGGAACAAGCTGAAAATATCTAAAAGAAAATCTGAAGATCTTACAAGATTTGTTAAGGAAAGCAACTTGATGCAATTTTGGGATCAAATACTTTTGTTCCAAAGCATGGAATTGGGTATCAACCTGTAAAACAAAAGAAAATAGGACAAACATTCATAACATCCTTGTCCGTTGATCTAGTCCAAGCACAAGCAAAGAAGTCCCTTCCAAGAACAAGAAAAATGAAGCCAAGGGTAAGCAACAACAACCCAAACAAAATCATTCAGGTGTTCAAAAGGAAGAGCAGTCTGTCGACAGGCTCAATGGAAGTTGTCGACAGGTCTGGAAGAAGGTTGCCAAGGGTCAGTCAACCAGACAACCAAAAGGAAAATTCAAATGATGGTCCAAAAAATAACAAACCAACTGTTCTGAAAAATTCTCCATCTTGCAATGTATGTAAGAAATTTGGTCATAAACAAAATCAATGCTGGAATAAAAGAAATGCAAACAAATCTAGATTCCAAAGCATTTACTCTTTGGCATGAATGATACACTAGGACCCAAAGTAATTTGGGTACCAAAACCTCTTGTCTGATCCATCTATGCAGGAATGCCTAGCAGCCCAAAATCAAAACAAATGGTACTTGGATAATGGCTGCTCGAGGCACATGACGGGGGACAAAGATAAATTTTGTTTGCTGGTGGAAAAAGACAGAGGTCAAGTTGTCTTTATAGGTAACAATAAAGGTCAGATCATTGGCACAGGTAAGGTTGGTAAGTATGCCTCTAACTCAATAGACAATGTATTGTTAGTTGATGGTCTTAATCACAATTTACTTAGCATAAGCCAACTGTGTGATAAAGGTCATAAAGTTGTTTTTGAATCAAATTCATGTCAAATTGTTGATAAGGAAACATGAAGTCTTAAGTTTTTTGGAAAAAGGGTGAACAACATTTATCTAGTTGATTTGGATGATCCAGAAAATGAAAATTTGTGTCTTGTTGCAAATAAACAGGATGAGCTTACTTTGTGGCATCGCAGGCTTGGCCATGCAAGCTACAATGTCTTACACAAGATCATGAGGCGAAAATTGGTAAGTGGACTTCCTGAAATTTCTTTCAATAAGAATGAAAGTTTTTGTGATGCATGTGGACAGGGAAAACAAACCCGAAAATCTTTCAAATCAAAAGCACCGGTAGCACCTCTAAATCTTATGAACTGTTGCACATGGACCTTTTTGGACCTACTAGAACTCAAAGTCTCAATGGAAAATGGTTGGTTTTGTCATTAAATAATGTCTGGAGTTTAGTTCTTAGAACCCCTGAGATTTCTGTCATAGGCACAAGATGGGTGTTTAGGAATAACTAAATGAAGAGGTGTAAAGTGTGAGAAATAAGGCTAGACTGGTAGCAAAAGGATATAATCAAGAATTTGGTGTAAACTTTGAAGAATCTTTTGCCCCTGTAGCTAGACTAAAGTAGTTAGAATTTTGTTGGCATATGCATGCTCAAATAAGTTCAAACTTTTTCAAATGAATGTTAAAAACTGCTTTATTGAATGGCTACATCAAAGAGGAAGTCTATGTTTCTCAACCACCTGGCTTTGAAATTCTGAAATGCCTAACCATGTTTACAAGTTGCATAAAGCTCGTTACGGTTTGAGCAGGCACCTCGAGCTGGTATGACAGGTTAAGCAACTTCTTGGTCAGTAAAAACTACTCAAGAGGTAAAGTGGACCAAACACTCTTTACTAAGAAAGTTCGCAATCATATATTGTCATTCAATCTATGTGGATGACATTATATTTGGTTCCACTAACCCATCACAGTGTGAGGATTTTCCAACATAGGCACAGTGAATTGAGATGATTCTAATGGGGCGCTTCAATTCTTTCTTGGTTTGCAGGTAAGCAACATGAAGAATGGCTTCTTCATTAATCAGAAAAATATGTTAAGGAGCTTCTCAAAAGATTTCATTTTGAACAGCCAACATGCCCTCAACCTCAATGAGCCCCCATTAAACTTGAAAATGATGAGAAAGGTAAACCATGATGCAAAGCAATTTCGAGGTATGATTGGCTCACTCCTTATCTCACTGCAAGTAGACCGGATATACAGTTCAGTGTTTGCCTTTGTGCTAGATATCAATCTAGTCCAAAGGAAAGTCATTTGGTTGCAGTTAAGAATATTCAGATATCTCTCAGGTACATATGATTTGGTCTTTGGGTATCTAGCAGGTTGTAGCTTTGATTTGATATCATATTCTGATGCTGACTATGCTGGATGTAAATTGGCAGAAAGAGCACTAGGGGTACTGCCAATTTCTTGTGGTTGCATGGTTTCGTGGGCATCCAAGAAGCCCACTCGGTTGCACTCTCCACTGCAGAGGCAGAATATGTTTGCTGCAGGGAGCTGTGCGGCTCAAGTGTTTGTGGATCAAAAGTCAACTGTTGTGATTACAACATTGTATTGGATGCACACCGATCCTATGTGACAACACTAGTGTCATCAATCTCTCAAAGAACCATGTCCAACATTAAAGGACCAAACACAGAGAAATTCGTCACACTTCATGAGAGATGAAGTAGCCAACAAATCTTTAGAGCTTAGTTTCATACCCACTGATAAGCAGTGGCTGACTTTTCCCCAAAACCATTAGCTGAGGATAGATTCACAACATGAGAAGAGAATTGGGATTGTGCAAAATGCAATGAAGCCATACCAAACCTTGACGTATATGTTCTTTTGTATGCACGGACTATGAGGTATATCAAATGGTAAACTGTGGAAGAACAAGTTATGCTTGTTTGGAACTATTATTATGCTGAGAAAACATTCTCCGCCCTATATCCATAGTCAACTTGCACATAAAGGTCATTCAATTCAAATAAGTAGATGGTTTCTTTTCCTTTGCCCACTAATTTTTGCAAACAATGGATGTCTGTGTTGAATGTTTTATTTATGAACTTGTGTGCCATTGCTTGAATGTTGAGTATACACATGCACACACTATGGGGGAGCAAGTTCAGTTAGATGAATGATTCTTGAGGGAAACTCTTCATTTTCACATCGTTCATTTTCCCTAGCATGAGTTCCATTTTTCTACTCATCCTAGCCTTCAATTTGATTTGTAGAAGTTCTTGTCGACAGCCCCCATTCCATATGTCGACAGCCATGCCTCTATAGAACCCAGATCTTGAACCCTGTGTGCCTCTGTCGACAGCTCAAATCCTTCTGTCGACAGACAGGCACAGTTTCAGATATCCCCAAACTCAATATCTTCTGTCTGTGTGCATCTGTCGACAGCTGAAACCCATCTGTCGATAGCCATGATCTGTCTGAACCCAAAAGTCTTCAATTGTGTATATCTGTGAACAGGGTCACATCAGCTGTCGACAGGGTCACATCAGCTATCGATAGATACATATTTAACAAGCAATTCCTTATTCTTTCACAATAGTCTTTATGAGCAGGTCCATCTCTTTGATGTACGGTGCAACTTGGGTATTTACGTATACTTTTACTCTTTCATGTCCACATTATATTAACGATATTGTCTCAATCCCAATGATTTTGATATAATATTCTTGTATGAGTCTAGGTTGTATCATTCGGAGTACATTGGACAAATCTAATGGGTCTAACCTAACTCACTTGAATAACACCCTTGTGGCTAATCATTTTCTCAAGTGATGTGATAAGTTTTATGGTCATTGAACTTTATGTCTTGCATTGCTTGTTACCATACACATTCTTTGACCTTGATTTTCAAACACACACAAAAAAAAGAGAAAAGCTACCTATTTCCTACAATCAAAAGTCAATAATGGGATAAAGGTAGAGCAATGATGTCTATTGTTGAGTAACTGGGGACATGGGTATCACAAATGTCTGCCCTTGCGTCAAAAAGCTTACTCATTAACTCTGTAGCATGGTATGATGGTCACTCCAGCTGAGTAACTGGGGGTACGGGCACTTCACATGTCTATCCTCACGTCAAAAGGTGTTAGTGATCCTACTTACCACTTTTCCCATTGCATTTTCCTCTAAATAAATCAAAATTTAAATGTGTGAAGCCTCCAATGTTTGATTAATCCTGAGTTCCTTGATGTCTGTGTTATCTACTCATGTAGACATCTTTTTCATAAACCATTTGACCATCACCCACTTGGATTATGTTTTTCTACAGGTTTTTATTTAAAGGGGTTATCTTATTTTCATAAGTTTTGATACGATGTCCTCTTGTTGTTTCCAACTTGAGACTCCTAGAGTATTATTTTTTAAACCATGGATGATTTTGACTTGTCTTAATATTAGTGGGCATGACAGTTTTTAAATGTGTACATACCTCTTTTACACGTTATCTACATCTTGGACGCTCATTGCCCTAAAATTCCTGTCAAAATCCCCATCTGGCACAGTTTCTATTTGCGCCTGTCGACAAATACCTCTACATCTGCCGACAACCGCGGCAGGCTCTGTTTGGAAGCCCAACGGCGTCTCTTTAGGGTTGGATTTTGTGGGTCCCTGTCCTTTGAAATTCTTCCCACTCTTTAAAAGGGAACCCATGACCCTTTCCTCCTTTTTCCACTTCCAAAACTCCCTCCTCCTTCCTTCTCCACCAAACCCTTCTTCTCTAGGGCCAGACCCAGTTTCTGCCCCTCCTGTTCTTTCTTCCTCCTCGTGCTTTTCCTTCTTCTTTCCGAGTTCTTCTCCACTTCGACCTCCTCTCTTTCTCATGGCTCCCAAGGGCAAGAAACTTGCTTCCCGTTGCCGTCCCTTATCTCCCCAAGCTGGCAAGGGTTCTGGGGCTCCTGCCGAGCGCCAAACTAAGCATCGTGATGATCGGCTGCCCGAGCTTGTCGTTCCCCGAGGTTTGCCACTCACCATGGTTCCGGGAACCTTTAGAAAATTCGTTCAGCCTCGCTATGTTGATTTTCCTTCTTCGGGAGACATGTTCCCCAATCTCCTACCCCTCTTTGATACCCAGGGCTGGACGGTATTTCTTTATTCTCACCTACACTACTCTCCTACTCTGCCGTTACAGAGTTTTTCAATAATCTTGGTCTGTCTAGGGGTGGGGATCTCTACACCTCTATCAAGGTACTCCTTTCAAGCTTACCCCCCAACTTCATCAGCACTGCACTTCAATTCCTAACTCTAGGGCTGATATGCTTCTCAGCCACCCTTCTGCATCTGATACTATCATCTCATCACCCTCCAACCTTATGATGCAACTAAGAAAATTACCAACTAAATGCCAATTCCTTTCCCCCACTGAATAGAATGATCCATCACATCTTCACCACCCTGATTGCTCCAAAGCATGGCATTCAGGAACTCGTCACTGAGGTTCATAAATCCCTCTTTTTCTTCTTCCTCAAGTGTGAACAAATCAACTTGCCAGAACTCATGCTTCACCTGATCCGACAATGCTTCTACAATCCCAGAAGATCAATGCCATATGCTTGCCCGATCACTTCCCTTCTACTCTTCATTGGGATACATATTCCTGATAGTGAGCTTGTCACCCTCAAATCTCGCAGTGCCTTTGATGTCACTGCTGCTCATTGGATGGGCTATAAGCTGCTTGATGGGGTTGTCACAAGGGAACTCAAGGGTAAAGAGCAGGTAGCTGATGATGATGAATCTACTGAAGATGATGCTGATGAAGACTCCCAGTCCGAGCCACTGGATGCTCAGGGAGATGAAGCTGATGTTGCTACTGATGACCATGCGCCTGATGAGCCCTCTCTTCGAGATTTCATCTCTGCTCAAATGGCACAAATGCAGCTCCAGATGACAACTGGTTTCGAACATCTAAATGCTCGATTGGATCATGTTGATACCAGCTTGGACGCACTGGCTGACACTGAAGTCCAGCTTCAGATAAGGCTTACAAGGCTCTCCACAGAGCTTCATGGACTCTATCAGGCCTCTGCACCACCTGGGAATGAGATGTCTAGAGAGTCTAGGTGTCATTTATCTAGTGTTTATTTTGCTTTGGTCAGGGTCTTGTCACTGTTATCTTAGTTTGCAATCACAATCATGTTATTTCCTTCCCTTGCACTATGGTTTGCACGTTTCCACAATAGATGATTGGTAGGCACGCTGATTCTACATACGGTAGATAGACTGTTCATGTTCTATTCACAACAAGCACACTAATTGCAAGTCGAACTAATCCTGAATCAATTTAAGATTTTGATAAGTTTGTGTTTTCATCGAAAAGAAGGCAATTGTGGTTAGAGTTTGTTGTAATCTATTCAACCCCCCCTTCTAGATTACCATATTGGATAATTCCGCACATCTTTCAATTATAAATGGCCTATTTACTATTACAATAATCGGTCGATATTATAACAGTAAACAAACACCCTAAACATCACATGGCTGAAACTCATACAAGCATGGATCATATATAGGCAATTAGAATCAGTTTTCTGGAAATACATGTTACTAATTAACATTGACGGCAGGGTAGGTGGCGTTTACTAATGTAGACGTCCACATACTTTGTCATTATGCCTAAATAGACGGCGGCACATAGCACCGTTAACACATACTGACGGCGGCACATAGCGCCGTTTACATATAATAAATGTTAAAACGAATGCTGTTCACATGAAGCAGACGGCAGTCGATGCCACCATTAACAAGATGTAGACGGCAAGTGATCTGGACGTCTAGTTCTTATGCGCAGAAAACACAGAAACCCTACATGAAATAACGCAACTTCTACCCCTCTCCCTAGGTTATTTGCATTCTTTAAAAATATAGAAAAATGGTAAATAGATAGTGTATCATATCTTAAGCTGAACCCCCATGTAACTTGCTTTTAACCCTCCTACAGGAGTGACGATCTTCAGCCCGAACAAGCCCGCCTCGTCTCTGAGGTAGTTTTTCCCGCCGACTCCAAACGCTTCAATCAGCCGCCTACGCAAGTTCTCCTGCTTGGATGTGCTCCTGATCTCGAAGCTGGTGAAATCCCCTTGGTTCAGAAGCCTCTAATCCGCATGAACTAGCACAGAATCGCCCTTCCGCGGCCCTCTTTCTCTCCTCCAAAAACTAGAGCAAAAACCCCTTTCTAATCGCGGAATCCAGTCTTATAAAGACCTCCCACACAATGGCCAGCGTAAATCCTGACCCTCAGATCCTAAACGCTCAGATCATTGCATTAAAACCCCATGGAAACGGTCGATCTCTCTTTCTCCAAACAAAAATATCAAAAACAGGCAAGTCAGCTTAACGTCAACATAAGATGTCGTTAGCCTCAATGTAAACATCCATCGATGATGTCGTCTATAGTCTTGCCTGAAAATTAAAAATTCAAAAAATAATATAATGACACAATATCTGTCGTTAATAGAAAATAAACGGCAGCGATTTTGCCGCTAACAGGTATTAACGCTAAAGGATGTTGAAGCCAAGTTCACCAGAACAGCTTTCAAACGCATGGAAATAAAGATACAATTTGCAAAATAAATTCAAGAAAATTTCTAGGGCACTACATCCTCTCCCCCTTAAAATAATCTTCGTCCTCGAAGATTGAGTTAGAATACTCACCAAACAAGGACGGATAAAGCTTCTTCATCCTTTCTTCAAGCTCCCACGTCACTTCTTCACGTGAGAAGTTTCTCCATAAGATCTTCACGAATGGAATAGACTTCGATCTTAATTCCTGCACCGTCCGATCTAGAATCTCCACAGGCTGCTCCGCATAAGACAAGTCTGGCTGAAACTGCAGTATCTCATAACTGATCACATGAGCCAGATCTCTAACATACCTCCTCAGCATGGATACATGGAATACTGGATGCACCGCTACTAAAGATGGTGGCAAGGCTAACTGATACGCCACATTCCCGATCCTCTTCAAAATCTCAAATGAACCAATAAACCTCGAGTTCAACTTGCCTCTCTTTCCAAACCTCACTACTCCTAGTTGGTGATACCTTGAGAAAAACATGGTCTCCAACCTCAAATCCAAGTCCTTCCTCCATGTATCCACATAACTCTTCTGACGATCTGAGCTGCCTTTAATCTCTGCACAATCATCTGGATCTTCGCCGAGTCTCTTGCACCACTTCTAGTCCAACTAGATATCGATCTCCTGGCTCCTCTCAACACAACGGGATCTATAGGTCTCCCATATAAAGCCTCAAAAGTGCCATACCTATGCTCAATGGAAACTGTTATTATATTCAATTCCACTAGAGCTAGGTGGCACTCCCAATCACCTTTTCCACTCCAAAACACAAGCACGAAGCATATCCTCTAACGTCTAATAGTCCTCTCGACTGTCCATCTGTTTGTGGATGAAATGCCGAACTCAGCTTCAACTGACTGCCAAATGCCTGCTGCAACTCTGCCAAATCTGAAGTAATCTCGGATCACGATCTGAGAAATTGACTTCGGATTCCCATGCAGCTTCACAATGCCATCAATGTACAGTCTTGCCAAGCTCTCTATGCACTGCTTCTTCTTCAGGGCAAGGAAATGCGCACTCTTTGAAAATCTATCAACGATCGCCCAAATGGAATCATTTTCTCTAGCCGATCTAGGCAATCCAGACACAAAATTCATGGTCACTTGCTCCCACTTCCACTGAGAAATATCCAGCTTCTGCATCAAACCTGAAGGTCGCTGATGCTCTACCTTCACTTGCTGACAAATCAAACACTTTGCCACAACATTAACCACATCTCGCTTCATTCCGAACCACCAGACGGAATGCTTTAGATCCTTGTACATTTTCCCACTGCCTGGGTGAATAGAGAACTGAGACCTATGTGCTTCCTTCAAAATTTCCTTCCACAGATCAGCATCATTGGGGACCCACCCTAAGATTCAAACGAATCACATCATCCTCATCTCTGGTAATACCGCCGCCCTTCCAACAACTCCTGCAATAACGAGTCATCTTTTGCAAAGCAATAACCCGATCAAGAATAGACGATCTCAATGACAACTGAGCCATGAACATGCTGCACAACTGAGGCTCTAGAACAGCCAAAGAACTCGAAGCATCTTCTAGCATCTTCCAATCTTGCCTCATCAACTGCCTCTTCCTGCTCAAGCATCTGCCACACATTGGCCTTCTCTGGATGGTAAGAAAGCTCAAAATCATAATCTTTCAAGAATTCTATCCACCTCCGCTGCCTCAGGTTCAACTCCTTCTGCGAGAACAAATACTTGAGACTCTTGTGGTCTGAGAAGAGCTAAATCTAACTCCATATAGATAATGCCTCCAAATTTTCAAAGCATAGACCACTGCCGCCAATTCCAAGTCATGAGTTGGGTAGTTGCGCTCATGCTCCTTGAGTTGCATTGAAGCATACGCCATAACTCGACCTCCTTGCATAAGAACACAGCCAAGCCCAATCTTCGAAGCATCTGTGTAGATAGAGAAAGAATCTACACCACTGGGCAAAACAAGCACTGGCGCTGAGGTCAGACGAGTCTTCAGCTCTTGGATAGCCTTCTTACAAGCCTCTAACCACTCAAACATGACTCCTTTCCTTGTCAATCTCGTCAAGGTATCCGCAATAGAAGAGAATCCTTCGATAAACCTCGTACAATAGCCAGCCAAGCTGAGAAAACTCCTGATGTCAGCTGATGATCTCGGTGTTTCCAGTCAAGGACAACTTCCACCTTAGCCGGATCCACAGACACTCCTTCACCATATATCACATGACCCAAGAAATGGACCTCTTCATCCAGAAGTTGCACCTGCTGAACTTAGCATACAGCTTGTGCTCCCTCAGGATATCCAGCACAATCCTCAAATGTTCTCTGTGAGTCTCCTCATCAGGCAAATAGATCACACATCATCTATGAAGACCACAACAAAGAATCCAGATACTGCCGAAAAACCCTGTTCATCCGGTCCATGAAAACTGCTGGAGCATTTGTCAAACCAAGGCGTAAGACAAGGAACTCGTAAAGGCCATATCTCGTCCTAAAAGGCGTCTTAGCAGAATCCTCCGGCTTAATTCGGAGTTGATGATAGCTAGAACGAAGATCAATCTTAGAGAACACAGAAGCTCCTCGCAACTGATCAAACAAATCATCGATACGAGGTAAAGGGTACTTATTCTTGAGAGTTACCTGATTAAGCTTGCGGTAATCAATGCACAGTCTCATTGATCCATCCTTCTTCTTCACAAAGAGAACAGGTGCTCCCCATGGCGAAATGCTCGATCGAATGAAGCCCTTATCAAGCAATTCTTGCAGCTGTTTCCTCAACTCTGCCATTCTGCTGGTGCCATACGATAAGGCGCAATGGAAATAGGTGCTGAGCTAGAGACTAGCTCAATGCCAAATTCAATCTCCCTAGCCAGGGGCAAACCAGACAAATCCTTTGGAAAAACATTGTTGAACTCTTTGACTACCTCAATATCTTCCACAGATAAAACCTTCTTCGAATCCTCGGACACAACTACACTAGCCAGAAAACCACTACAACCCTTACTCAACATCCGGGCTTCCTTCAGAGAAGAAATATCGAACTTGCTCGACATGCTCTTAGGCAAAGGATGAACAAACTCCTCCTTACCAAGAATCCGAAAATTAATAAGCTTCCACCGATAATCCATCAGAGCATAATGCTCCTCGAGCCAATCTAAGCACAAAATGGTATCATAATCCTTCATCCTCAGCAAATAGAAACTACCAGGCAAAGCTTGCTCCTCAATGCTCACCGGAAGAGACGAAAAACACTGCTCGGTCAAAATAGTTCCTGCTGGAGTATGCATAGACAAGGGACCTCCAACTTTTCTAGAACTAAACCATCATCCTTCATGAAGACCTTGGCAAATTCCTCGGAAACAAAACTATGCATGGCACCGGTATCAAACAAGACTCTAGCATGCATTCCCATAATTAAAAGTGTACCTTTTGTGACATGCTCTGCCAACTCTGCCTCGTCTCTCGCCAAAGCGAACACTCGAGCCTGAGCCCTCGGTCTCCCTGCTGCTCTCGATGCCGGTCTAGCTGCTGCCGCTGCAGTCTACTGTGCCATCTTAAGACAATCACTGATTTTGTGGTTCTTATCACCACACCTCAAGCACCTCCCAGAAGTCACCCAACACACCTCGCCTCCATGATGCTTCCCACACTGGGTACACACTAGTTTCTCTGCAACTGTACCTCCGCCCGATGTCGGTGCAGTCACTCTCGCCGGTGCGACTGCTCTCTGCTGGAATGCTGGGGCCTTCTTCTTTCTATCTTGATGCTGGAATGCTGATGCTGGCCTCTTCAATGAAGCCCTCTTCTCCTCCAGGTAGACCTCCATCTCTGCCTCCTGCATGCAAGCCGCTGACAAAGCATCCTCCATGGAACGATGTCCTAAAGCCACCAATCTCGTCCTCAGGGATGGCTTCAACCCCATAATGATTTATTTACCTTCCTCTGCTCATCTGCCACTATGTGGGGTGCATACTTGGACAGCTCCACAAATCACCCTTACTCAACATCCGGGCTTCCTTCAGAGAAGAAATATCGAACTTGCTCGACATGCTCTTAGGCAAAGGATGAACAAACTCCTCCTTACCAAGAATCCGAAAATTATAAGCTTCCACCGATAATCCATCAGAGCATAATGCTCCTCGAGCAATCTAAGCACAAATGGTTCATAATCCTTCATCCTCAGCAAATAGAAACTACCAGGCAAACTTGCTCCTCAATGCTCACCGAAGAGACGAAAAACACTGGTCGGTCAAATCGTTCCTGCTGGAGTATGCATAGACAGGGAACCTCCAACTTTTCTAGAACTAAACCATCATCCTTCATGAAGACCTTGGCAAATTCCTCGGAACAAAACTATGCATGGCACCGGTATTAAACAAGACTCTAGCATGCATTCCCATAATTAAAAGTGTACCTTTGTGACATGCTCTGCCAACTTGCCTCGTCTCTCGCCAAAGCGAACACTCGAGCCTGAGCCCTCGGTCTCCTGCTGCTCTCGATTGCCGTCTAGCTGCTGCCGCTGCAGTGCTGTGCCATCTTCAGACAATCACTGATTTTGTGGTTCTTATCACCACACCTCAAGCACCTCCAGAAGTCACCCAACACACCTCGCCTCCATGATGCTTCCCACACTGGGTACACACTAGTTTCTTGCAACTGTACCTCCGCCGATGTCGGTCAGTCCGTCACTCTCGCCGGTGCGACTGCTCTCTACTGGAATGCTGGGGCCTTCTTCTTTCTATCTTGATGCTAGAATGCTGATGCTGGCCTCTTCAATGAAGCCCTCTTCTCCTCCAGGTAGACTCCATCTCTGCCTCCTGCATGCAAGCCGCTGACAAAACATCCTCCATGGAACGATGTCCTAAAAGCCACCAATCTCGTCCTCAGGGATGGCTTCAACCCCATAATGAATTTATTACCTTCCTCTGCTCATCTGCCACTATGTGGGGTGCATACTTGGACAGCTCCACAAATCTCGCCTCGTACTCAAGCTCGCTCATTGACACCTAGGTCAAGGTCAAAAACTCTTGCTCCATACAATCCTGCACATGCTCCGGAATATACTTCGCCCTGAACAAACAGACGAACTCAGTCCAAGCAACCTCCATAGCCTCGTCTGCAAATTGTGTGGGTAGTAGAGAGGACCACCACACATCGGCATACTCCTGAGAAGAAAGATCAATACAGCTAAGGGTACACTTCAAACAACACACACATAACCTTCAAAACCAACCTTTACCTGCAACATATATGTAGCCAAAGTCACCCTCTCCTCTTCCGCGCATCGGATGGCACGAAAGATCTTCTCCATCTCCCGGAGCCAACTCTCTACCAAAATAGGATCACTCTCCCCCTTAAAGAAGGGTGGGGTCATCCTCCTGAACCTCTCCATCATAGGCACTCCTCTAAAGACTGCCTCATGAGCAGGTGCCTGCGCCTACAATCCAAAACAAGCTCTTAGCTAACAATTCTTCCAATTAACACCTTGAATAACTCTTGCATATTCCAACCTGAACATACACCTGCACCTGCAATGCCGCTGTAGTCTGAGCCTGAGTCTGCATCGCGTGCACCAATCCTTGCATCAATGCTCCATAGTCCACAGGTGGTGGTGGGGGTGGCAAAGGTACTCTAGTCTGGTCCTGAGCCTGCTGAGCTGGAGCCTGCAACCTCGCGCTGACTCATCACCCCTAGACGGGCCAACTCATCTACGTCCACGAGTCGCCATATTAATAGTCTGTAAAACAAGCATCAATTATCATAGCCTATTATTCTACATAATTTTGGACTAATTCTTTATGCAGACTTAAAATATGAATACAATGTTGATATTTCATTTATGTACATGCTCAACCTGGCTCTGATACCAATCTCTGTAACGCCCCTCTTAGACCCAGTACAGTTATACCAACTCACATTGGATCTAACGGAGGTATTACAATGGAATAAATCCAACAATTGACGGTACAGGTTGAGATATACACAAATGACAACTCAATTCCAATAATAAGCAACAGAATATGGAACTAAATGATTGTAATCAACATTATACTCAAATATAAAGTCTAGTGCATAAAAGAGATATAATAATAGTCCCAAACTTATTACATTTCATAGTCTAAATGCATAAAGGAAAGTACATACAGTCCTCACATACAAGAGTCACTCTAAAATCTCTCAACCAAACTAAGTCTCCACGTCCTCTCGCTTCGAGTCAGTGTGAACTAACTCCTGAGTGTCCTCTGGTTCTCCTGAAATGTTAAGCAAGTATGAGTCTACAAGACTCAGCAAATCACATGAAAGACAGTTCACGTATTATAAATATAATAGGTTTAAATCATGGTAACATATTATCACTCATTTCATTGATATCATATACTCATCCTACTAACATGGTTCTAAGTCAATGGCAATCATTCATTCATAGCATTCTAATTATTATGGAAATAAATCATATCATATAATGCATAAAATCCACATCTTATTTTCTAACAATTAAATCAACATGTCCTACATATAGCATGTATCATTCTTATCATGGAATCTACTTATTGTCATGTAACATATAACCATTTTAATGAAAGCCTACACTACATTATGCAATATGCAACAGTTATCATGTAACAATAATCATTTAAACATGTAGCAATTCTTTTACATAACAATTTTCATGTAACTCATGTAACATTTAACACAGACATGTAGCATGAAATCATGTAGACAATGTTCATATAGGCATGTATCGTGTAGGTCATGTAGACATGTAGATATTTTCATTTATTTGCCAAGACATAGCCCACACTATTATAGAGATCATATAGCACATAGTCATATAGTCATTCACTTATAACCTAGGCAAAACGGTGATGAAGTCATGGTATTTGCGCAAAACCGAGGAAAGTCCTTCCCACCTTAACCAGTAGAATTTGTCTACCTCCAGGATTTCAATCCGTTGCCCATGGATTCATTCATTCATTTACATATAGGTGAACCATTACCATGGGGGCATCTATGGTGTAGTTCCTTGTAGGAATCTCTAATATAGCAATGTCTTTATTGGCACTTCTTTTCAATGCATGCACTAACATGTATGATACCATTTAATTTACATTTCATGAAATTTTAACATATGACAATGCAATAACCTATAGCATGTCCTTTCAGTTCTGAAATTCTATTTTCTACAAGACAAACCCCTATCATGATACTAAATGCAACACATTCAATCATGTACATACTTGCATTTTTATTTAAATTCTACATGCAGTTTATTATTCAGAAATTCATAATAGAATGTGCAAATGTCTAAAATTTTTGAAAATTTAACAAAACTTCAGAATCAGGATATACTACCCACATGCCAAATTTCATATTTTTATGATCTCTGTATCTATTTTTCATGAATTAATACCATCAATTCGATTAATTAACATGGTACAACATTTAGTAAAAGATCAAGGAACTTTTATATAAAATAGAGAACCACTGGCATGCTATATCTGTCACTGTAATTCAGTCCTCAACCATTCATATTCTAACATACATCATTTTACAATCCATTACACTTGTCTTTTGTCAATCTAACATCAATAACATTCATATATATATAGATATAAATGGTCTGTTTACTATTGCAATAATCACTCCATATTATAACAGTAAACAAACACCTTAAACATCACATGGCTGAAACTCATACAAGCATGGATCATATATAGGCAATTAGAATCAGTTTTCTAGAAATACATGTTACTGATAAACTTGACGGCAAGGTATGTGGCGTTTACTGATGTAGACGTCCACATACTTTGTCGTTAAGCCTAAATAGATGGCGGCACATAGCGTCGTTAACACATACTGATGGCGGCACATAGCGCCATTTACATATAATAAATGTTAGAAAATGAACATTGTTCACATGAAGCAGACGACAGTCGATGCCGCCGTTAACAAGATATAGACGACAAGTGATCTGGACATCTAGTTCTTATGCGCAGAAAACACAGAAACCCTACATGAAATAACGCAACTTCTACCCTTTCCCATAGGTTATTTGCATGCTTTAAAAACGAAAAAATGGTAAATAGATAGTGTATCATATCCAAAACTGAACCCTCATGTAACTTGCCTTAAACCCTCCTACAGGAGTGACGATCTTAAGCCCGAAGAAGCCCCCCTCGTCTGTGAGGCAGTTCTTCCCGCCGACTCCAAATGCTTCAATCAGCCACCTATGCAAGTTCTTCTACTTGGATGTGCTCCTGATTCCGAAGCTGGTTGAATCCCCTTGGTTCATAAGCCTCCAATCCGCACGAACTAGCACAGAATCGCCCTTCCTCGGCCCTCTTTCTCTCCTCCAAAAACTAGAGCAAAAACCCCTTTTTAATCTCGGAATCCGGTCTTATAAAGACCTCCCACGCAATGGCCAGCCTAAATCCTGACCCTCAGATCCTAAACACTCAGATCATCACATTAAAACCCCCTGGAAATGGCCGATCTCTCTTTCCCCAAACGGAAATATCAAAAACAGGCAAGTCAGCTTAACATCAACATAAGATGTCGTCAACCTCAATGTAAACGTCCATCGATGATGTTGTCTATAGTCTTGCCCGAAAATTAAAATTTGGATATAATAAACGACACAATAGTCTGTCGTTAACAGAAAATAAATGGTAGGCAATCTTGCCGCTTATAGGTATAACGCCAAAGGATGTTGACGCCAAGTTCACCAGAATAGCTTTCAAACGCATGCAGAAATAAAGATACAATTTGCAAAATAAATTCAAGAAAATTTTCTAGGGCACTACACAATAATAAGTGTTATATGTATAGCTTTCTAAAGGAAACTCTGCCTAAGTGGAGGTTCTACCCCAAAATATACTCATATGTTCACAAAGTATATGTCTATATGCACGTATTTTTTGGGGAAACTCTGTCCATACGGAGACTCTGCCCTAAAATAAGAGAGCCTGTTCATTAAATATATGTATTCGCATATTTACACGGCAACTCTACCCAAATATACAATATATTCAAATACCAAATAGGTCCACTGGTATACGCCCACTCGTTTCTCAAATTACATGCTAAACTCGTAAATGGAGTCCATACTCTTTTCAAAATAAAATCCCTTTTCAAAGCAAATCTGTTTCGTCCGATAAAAAATGTAAAACACCGTGTTATTATTTCTAGAAAAATGGAAAACCTCTCGACTTTGCTATCAATGGTGCGGGTTAAAACTGATGTAAAAATAACATCAAAGGTTTTAATCCGATGTAAACAAAACATCGATTCCGATCGATGGAGAAAGAGGTCCAGCACATACTACCCTAATCGCCTGATAAAATAAAATCGAGGAACAAATATGTTCAAACTAAAACTGGCGCACTTGTCCATTCCTTGGACATAAGATTTTCTCTCCGCATTGCGCGGATTTTAAACTTTTTTTGTTAGATAGGCTGGCACACCCCGCAAAGTAAAATAAATAAAAATCAAATCAAATTCAAAGCCCATAAATTTTTTCACGTTCTACAGTGGCGCTCATATTTATTGTCAAAAAGTTGAGGCATTACCTGCTAGCTCACCAACTCAACCTCATTCAAGCATAGACCCACTAAAGGTCCTCCTCAACTGTGACGACCCAACCAGCAAACTGGCCCAACAACCGTACTAGTTGGTAGACTTCCCAGGAAGGTCACCCATCCTGGGACTACTCCCAACTGAGCACGCTTAACTTCAGAGTTCTTTTCCTGCTCGAGCTCTGAAAATGACTAGTCCGGGTTGTTGGTAGTCTACTGATTTAGTATATTTAACATATTCTTATATGGGGCATTACAATCTACCCCTCTTATATAAGAGACGTCCTCGTCGCTGTTCACATATAGCACACAATCAAACCCCAGGCAGGCAGGATTCTAGAGGTGGCCCCCACAGGCTCAAGAGGTGGCTCCCACTATGTAGCACTTTGCGCCATTATGGCCTCAAGAGGTGTCCCATAGCGTAGCACTTTGCCCTGTGTGGCACTTAGTTCCTGCACTTCCGGCTGGGTAAGGCTCTGATACCATTTGTGACGACCCAACCAGCAACTGGCCCAACAACCGTGCCAGTTGGTAGACTTCCCAGGAAGGTCACCCATCCTGGGACTACTCCCAACTGAGCACGCTTAACTTCAGAGTTCTTTTCCTGCTCGAGCTCTGAAAATGACTAGTCCGGTTGTTGGTAGTCTACTGATTTAGTCTATTTAACATATTCTTATATGGGGCATTACATCAACCAACCAGTGTTGTCGAGAAGGCTAGGGAAGTGGGCTCTACTCCTTATGGAGTTTGATATTACCTTCGTCTTGAGAAAAGCGATCAAAGGACAAGGGATGGCTGATTTTCTAGCGGCAGATCAGCTCCCGGCGGATTCTGCCCTCGAGTTCAAACTTCTTGAGGAGGAGATGCTCTCGCCCCCTCAAGGGAAGGGGATTCAACAAGAAGAGTCTCCTATTCCATAAAGCGGAAGCGCTCTTGCCATTGAGCTACCAAATTGGGGGCTCTATTTCGATGACGCTTGCCAGATGATTAGGCAAAGTGACGACACCATGACTTTTAGCTCAAAAGCTGTTATCTTCTTGGTGACTCCACAAGGGGGAATTCTTCATAACTCCTATCCCCTCATGGAGCCATTGACCAATAATCAAGCTAAATATGAAGCGTTGATTGTGGGGATCCAATTGGCTCTCGAAATGGGTATCAAATGCATTAAAGTATACGGAGACTCACAACTGGTCATCTGTTAGGTCCTTGGGGATTATGATGTTCGGAAAAAAGAACAAATCCCATATCATGCCATGGTGATGAAATTCCGTGAGAGATTCTACTTGTTTGAAATAGGGCATGTCCCCAGAAGCAAAAACTCTCAAGCATGTGCCTTAGCCAAATTGACGTTCTCTTTGAAGCTCCCCCTTGAAGCGGAATTGCGTATAACCATCTGACATAGGAGGCTGATGCCCGCATCTTACAAGATGAATCTGATTCGGAAATCATAGAGGTTGACACCCTCGAAGAAGAAACCCCCCAAGAAGAAGACTGGCGCCAGCCGATCATCAAAATAAAGAACAGTTGGCTGCCCCCAAATCAGGCTGAAAGATTCCAACTGCTGCAATGGGTGATGTCCTACCAACTGGTAGGCGACCAATTGTACTGACTTGTCCATGAAAAGGATAAGTACGTCCTCTTAAGGTGTCTCTCCCCCAAGGAAGCCAGAGTCATCATGCATAAAGTCCACTCCGAACTATGCGGTGCGCATCAAGCGGGAGGTAAAATGAAGACCAATATCAAGCTAAAAGGCTTCTTCTAGCAAACCATGCACACTGTTTGTGTCCGACATGCCCGCACATGCCATTTGTGACAGGCCTTCAGTTCAGTGCTAAGAAAACCTCTAAACGAATTGCATCCAACGGCCCCCACATGGCCCTTTGCGGAATGGGGAATGGATATTGTGGAACCTTTCCCACCAATCTTCTAGCGGCCACAATTCATCCTGGCAGCCACATACTATTTCTCCCGATGGGCAGAAGCAATCCCCTACGGGAAAAGATCGAGATAGCTGTTGCTAAATTTGTTAAGCAACACCTAATTTATAAGTTTGACATCCCTCACCAGATCGTATCAGATAACGGTACACCGTTTAAGAACAAAACAATATATGCGTTGACGTAGACAAATGAGGAACACTTTAGCAACTGTTATATTATCTCAACAGAATGTTGGTTGGCCCAGAGCATCGCTACTCCACCATGGAGAAAGTATGTCTGGCACTGATATTTTCCGCCAAGAGGTTAAGGCATTATTTATTGGCTCACCAAGTCAACATCATCTCGAGGATAGACCCGCTCAAGGTCCTCCTCAACCAACCAGTGTTGTCGAGAAGGCTAGGGAAGTGGGCCATGCTCCTTATGGAGTTTGATATTATCTTTGTCCCAAGAAAAGCGGTCAAAGGACAAGGGATGGCTGATTTTCTAGCGGTACATCTGCTCCAGGCAAGTTCTCCCCTCAATTTTAATCTTCCTAAAGAGTAGACGATCTCGCCCCCTCAAGGGGAGGGGAGTCAACAATGAGAGTCCATGTTGGCATAAAAAAATGCCAAATCCCAAAACCCCCATTTCCTAAAATCCCAAAAATACCCAAAGGGATTTCCTCCCCCCTTAATCGATGGAAGGCCCCCATCGATTAAGGGAGAACACCCCTTAACTGATGGGACTGTTCATCAGTTAAGGGAGAAGGCCTTAACTGATGAGGCCTCCCATCGGTTAAGAAGCCTTAACTGATAGGACTTCCCATCGGTTGGGGGGAATCTCCCCCTAACCGATGGAACGGGACCTCCCCTTAACCGATGGACATCGGTTAAGGGGATGAAACACCTCTCATCCCTCTCAAATGTAAGGTGTTAAAACCCTTATAAATGTTCATGTAGCCCCAAAGGGGCAAAGGGAATCTTTCCCATCCTTTTTTGGCGATCCCCTTTTTGCTGGAAAAAAAAAAGGGAAGACTCTTCCAAAAAGAAGTTCTAGCTTGCTCTCAAAGGTTCTTCCATCGATGTGAAGGTGTTCGCCCTCCCTCCGCTTGGTGTGAAGGTATCCGTCCTCGACAAGTGCAAAAGAAAGGGAGGTCGTCTTCATCCGGCTACGAAATCTCCTTAATCCCCATCCATGTCAAGCTAATCTCCTTGGAGGGTTTCAAAAAAATCCTAATGAAACCCATACCTCCACATCGAGCATGTCTCTGTGCAGGTAATATTAATAGTGTGCTTGGGTGTTTAAATACCTTCCATGTTGAACAAGTCTCGATGGGTATGAGATTTTGAAGAGGAGAGTCATGAGTGAGAGAGGAGAGAGAATCTCTAGGGATTCTGGGCGACTTCTGCCTAGGGGTGCCACTACGGCTACCTCTGGTCATCCTTCGGCGACCATCTCGATTGAGGGGACATTCGACGTTCTCTCAAATCATCTGGGTGTCTCGTCGTTCAAATCTGAAGGTTTCTCTACTCCGGATCAAGGTAGGGGGAGATCTTCTTCCAGAGGAAGAGCCAGGTCTACTTCCATGCCGCCAATCTCATCTAGACCGGTTGCATGGAGTTCTCTTTTCAAATCCTCGTCGCCAAACGTTCAAATTCTTCAATATGTGGACTATGCACCCGCAATTTCTTGAAGTTGCTGCTTCTGCTTGGAACACTAATGTCAAAGGCAACCCACGATTTATCTTGAGCAGTAAGCTGAAAGCATGCAAGGAAGCCCTTAAAGACTGGAATAACAAGGTTTATGGTAATGTTCATGATTCTATCAAGAACATCAATAACAACCTCATTGAAGCTCAAAAGGAGCTTATTAAAAATCCTAACAATGAGAGCTTCATCAAGGCCAAGAAATATACTAGAGAGCAGTACTTGCTAGACTTAATCAAAGAGGAAAGCTTCATCAAGAAGAAATCTAGAGAGAACTGGCTGAATTTAGGTGAATCCAATACCAAGTTCTTTTATGCTTCTCTGGCGGCTAGGAAAACAAGAAACACAATCAGAAAATATAGAGGGCGTGATGGCAATCTTATCCATGATATTAATTCTGTGAAGGATTATACGATGGATTTCTACAATTCTCTTCTTAACCAAAATCAATCTCATGAGGATCATCAAATCATTGTTAGCAGCAAGCTTATGCATGAAGAAATTCATATTCTCAACCAGCCAATTACAGATGATGAAATCACCAGAGTTGTTATGAAATATCCCAAGAATAAAAGCCCAGGGCCTGATGGTTTCATGGCAGAATTCTTCCAAAAGACTTGGTCCATTACTGGTAAGGAAGTTTTAAGTGCTTGTCATCACTTCTTCAAGACTAAGAGAACTGCGCTGTAGCGCAGTGGCCTCCCTCCTTGCCAAAATGGAAGGGGGGAAGCGGGAGGGCACGGGATCGATCTCGAGCCCTCTCCTCACTCTTCCCCCTCCCCCAACCAATTTACCTATAAAAAAAAAAAACCTTCTTCAAGACTGGCCATATCCTCAAACAGTTTAATTGCACCTTCATTTCTCTCATCCCGAAGACCAAAGGTGTTGATTGCTTGGAAAATTTTAGGCCCATTTCCCTTTGTAACTTCGTTTATAAAGTTATTTCCAAAGTCATGGCTGATAGAATGCAAAAGGTGATGAGCAAGATTATTAGCCTGAACCAATCTGCTTTCATAAAAGATAGAGGGATCCACCACAATGTTCTCCTTGCTAATGACCTAGTTAAGGACATGACATCCAAGAGCAAAGGGAAAAGAATCTGTTTCAAGGCTGATTTAAGAAAGGCTTTTGACTCTGTCAATCGGTCTTTCATCAATAGTATGATGAAGAATATGCACTTCCCAGACAATTGTATTTCTTTGATCAAGAATTGCTTAGAAACACCAAAATTTTATGTGCTTTTCAATGGTTCACCTATTGGTTTCTTTGGAAGCAGCAATGGTATTAGACAAGGGGATCCACTATCCCCTTACTTGTTTACTATTACTATGGAGGGCTTGACTTGTATGCTTGAGCAGGAGGTTAGAGATGGCAAACTCAAAGTCCCAAGTTCGGGTAACATTCACATTTCTCATATCATTTTTGCTGATGACTTGCTTATATTTCTCAAAGATGATCAACTGTCCATTCAAAAGTTGGCTGACATTCTCAACACTTTTGGGGAGTTTTCTGGTCTCAAACTTAATCATGAGAAGAGTAAAGTGTATGTGGGTGCTAATATCAGTGACAAAGATTCAGTGAGAACCATTCTTGGTGTTGAAGAAGGAATTCTACCAATTCCTTACTTGGGATTACCTCTTTTTGCCAATGGTATAAAAAACAATTACTGTCAACCCATTGTTCAGAAAATCAAAAATATAATTCATTCTTGGAAATCTCGACCCCTTTCAAAGGCTGGTAGACTTTAGTTAATTTTTTTTCGGTAAGTAACAATGGTATAAAAGAAGAATAATGTACAAAACCTTTGATCATACAAGCCATGACCTAAAGGTGAAAGTCAACTAGAGGAGTTCAGGAGAGTGCACCCCTACCTCACAGAAGAGAAATGTTCTCAATCCACCAAACTGCACTCTAGAATAACAAAATTGAAAACCTCAAGTAACTAAATTAATCCATGACTACAGAAACCGTAGACTATGGAAGAATGAATTACAAGCCAAAGTTTTATCCCAAGCTTCTCCTATGCACCTTGCTGAATGAATGGTAGGAACCCAATACTTGAGCAGCTGATATTCCAAATGAACCTAAAAGATTAGTAGAAGAAAGCCCAAGCAAAGAATTGCAATCTTGAATCATAAGTTAAATCAAACATACTAGAACTAGTTAGACTAATAGCTATAAAATGAACTAATCTAGTGAATGGAGAAGTTGAACCTAGTTAGAACCCCTTTCTCACGATTAGATAACTTAGCATTCTTCACTTTCATTTCCATGCAACTTCTGATAGTTTAGGAGAGTGCACCCCTACCTCAAAGAGGAGGAATGTTCTCACTCCACCAAACTGCACTCTAGAATAACAAAATTGAAAACCTCAAGTAACTAAATTAATCCATGACTACACAAACCGTAGACTATGGAAGAATGAGTTACAAGCCAAAGTTTTATCCCAAGCTTCTACTATGCACCTTGCTGAATGAATGGTAGGAACCCAATACTTGAGCAGTTGATATTCCAAATGAACTTGAAAGATTAGTAGAAGAAAGCCCAAGCTAAGAATTGCAATGTAGAATCATAAGTTAAATCAAACATACTAGAACTAGTTAGACTAATAGTTGTAAAATGAACTAATCTAGTGAATGGAGAAGTTGAACCTAGTTAGAACCCTTTCTCACGATTAGATAACTTAGCATTCTTCACTTTCATTTCCTTGCAACTTCTGATATTATGTTTAATCCTCCTTCTTCTTTGGGTTTACAAATAGTACTCCATTTCATCATGTTCAAAGAGCGCCCATCTTTAGTTCCTCCCCAATAGGAATTTAGGACTGAACGAATCAATTCAAGTCTGCCAGCTTTAGATAGGAGTTTACTTTTCCAGGAGATTAATCTTTTCTTGATCTTCTCAATGATTGGATAGCAATGATTCTTCTTCATACCACTTGAGAAAAGTTACAAGCCTAAATAAGTCACACGAATAGTTCCTTCATCCACTCCAAGAGTGTTAGTAATCATGTCTTTATCATCAATGCTAGCCCCAACATAAACTTTGCTTTTATTATGATTCAAAAGCAGCCCTGATTTTTGACCAAAACTTTTGAGAATATCAGCCAACATCTGGATAGAAGCATGATCCTTCTAAGTAAAGATAAGCAAATCATCAACAAAAATAATGTGAGGGATATGAGTGCTACCAGCAATAGGAACCTTGATTCTCCCATCCATAACAACTTTCTCCAGCATGCAGGTAAGACCCTCCATAGCAATGGTAAAAAGGTAAGGAGATAGGGGGTCCCCTTGCCGAATACCATTAGTACTCCCAAAAAACCCAATTGGTGAGCCATTAAAGAGAAAAGAAAATTTCAGAGTCTCCAAGCAATTTCTGATCCAACCAATCCAATTAGTTGGAAAATTCATTCTCTCCATCATATGATAAATGAAGGATCTATTAACAGAGTCAAAAGCTTTCCTCAAATCAGCTTTGAAATGGATTCTTTTTCACTTATGTTTAGTATGCATATCTTTCACTAAATCATTTGCAAGAAGAACATTTTGATGGATACCTCTTCCTTTGATAAAAGCAGACTAATTTTCAGTAATAACTTTATCCATCACTTGCTGCATTCTATCAGCCATCACTTTAGAGATAATCTTGTAAGTGAAGTTACAAAGTGAAATAGGTGTATAATTCTCCATAGAATCAGCACCATCAGATTTGTGGATGAGAGAGATGAAAATACAATTCCTTTGCTTCAAGATTTGACCAGAACTAAAGAAATGATGGCAAGCATTGAGAACATCTCTACTAGTGATAGACCAAGTAACCTGAAAAAACTCAGCATTGAACCCATCCGGGCCCGGGCTCTTGTTCTTAGGGGAGTTGAAGACCACCTTCTTGATTTCTTCATCAGTGATAGGTTGATTGAGAAAGTGAATATCATCATGGTTCAGCTTTTTTTTCAACATTAATATCCAGATCACCATGAAAATGATCATGGTTTAGAAGAGATTGATAAAAGTCCAAAGTGTAATCCTTCACTTTATTAATATCATCAATCAGATTTCCATCTTTATCTTTGCATTTTCTGATAGTATTCCGGGTCTTCCTAGCAGCCAATGAAGCATAAAAGAACTTGGTGTTAGAGTCCCCTAAAGTAAGCCAATTTTCTCTTGATTTTTGCTTGATAAAACATTCTTCATTCCTCAAAGCAGTGAAATATTTTTCTCTAGCTTTTTTTTCTGCCATGATGCAACTATCATCCAAAGGATTAGAATTGAGCTCCTTTTGTGTTTTAATCAGTTCATGATTGCATCTATGCATGGATTCATGGATATTACCAAACACTTTGGTATTCCAATCCTTAAGGGCTTCTTTGTACGCTTTCAATTTGCTGCACAAAACAAAAGGAGGTGTTCCTTTAACCTAAATTTGTCAAACTTTTTCCACCACTTCAAGGAACTAAGGATTAGTGCTCCGCATGTTGAAGTAACAAAAATGCTTCTTCCCTATAGGCACTTCCCTGCCAGAATTAACCGTGAGCATCGAATGATCAGAAAAATGTTGAACTCCATATTCCAGCAACGAATCAGGATAAGCTGCAAGCCACTCAATATTGATCAAACATCTGTGAAGTCTAGCCATTATTCTTCTAGTTCCACTTCCTCTATTACTCCAAAATAGCCAATTTCCCACAGATTTCAAATCAAACAGATCATTATTCATAACACAATCATTAAAATCCAGTAACATTGCTTCAGTGAGATCCCTTCCTCCCACTTTTTCAAGAGGATACCTGACAGTGTTGAAATCTCCATAACCATCCATGGCGTTTGAGAAACAACCTCAGCAATGTTACTAATATCTGTCCAGAGCTGGCTTCTTTCATACTTACTGTTAGAGGCATAAATCGCGGTCATTCTAAAGGAGCAGTTCATCTTTCTATCAATCCCATTAAAATGAATGCTTTGAGTAGAAGTAAAGGTGACATTCACATTAACAAGATCAGAATTCCACAAAACCCAAACTCGACCATTAGCTAGATCAGAGTCATTAGTAACATAATTAGCCTCAAGCCAAATTAAATTCTTCTCTTTTTTTCGATAAGTAAAAATGGTATTAATGAGAAACATATGTACAAAAGCCTTCGATCATACAAGTCATGACCAAAAGGCAAAAGTCACCTAGAGAAGTTTAGGAGAGTGCACCCCAACCTCAAAGAGGAGGAATGCTCTCACTCCACCAAACTACACTCTAAGTTAACAAATCTAAAAAAACTAAAAGTCCATGACTAAACAACCTGTAGACTATGGATGATTTAGATTATGGTCTCAATGTTGACTTGAATGTGGAGCTTTCCATTAAGTGCAGAAATTTGCAAGTTGCTCAATTCTATCTTGGGTTTGCATCCTCCAACAAATTGTTGCTACTAATATTGATTCTTTTTTGAACTCCATGCAAGTAAAGAAATCTTTCCCCAGTACTTTCTATGGTATATTGCTGCTGAGGACTCACCAACTCCTGAATCAGAAATCTCAAAGAAAGACAAGTCGATGCATAGGAGTAACCAAGCATGAAACTAAAATTAAAAGAAATCCTGATTATAGTAGATGGAAATAAATTGGCTTGAGGCTAGAAAACTGATCTAGATAATGAAAATGTTAAATCTATTGAGGATTCCTTTCTCTCTCTTGGATAAACTGTTAAGATACCCAGACTTTTCTATGCAGCATCTAGAATCCAAAATGATGTCTAGGAGAATGTGAACTTTATCCCTACTTTTACCTTTGAAGATTCTTAAACATCTTTCCCTCCAAATCCACCAAATCGCAGAACTGAAAACCACCTTCACCATCTTGATCAGAATGCCTTTAGTAGGGAACTCTTGAATGATTGTATTGACTTCATGAAGAATAGTGCATTGAGGTTGTCTATTCAAATCAAATCTTTTCAGAATTTCCTTCTAGATCCAATTAGAGTAAGGACAAGCAAAATACAAATGATCTGTAGTCTCCATATTATTCAAGCAAAGCACACATCTATTAACAAATGCAAAGCCTTTTCTCTGTAGATTATCAATTGTAGGAAGTTTCTTATGGAATGCTTGCCAGGTACATAAAGAAAACTTTTGGACAGTTGGCTGATCCCATGCCCAAGTATTTAGAGTCCAAGTGTTGTTTCTAGATCTGATTTGATTCCAAGCCGAAGTAATGGAAAACTTACCATTATCATGCTTCCAGTTAACCCCATCTTCATCAATGTTATGAATTGGAATAGTAGCAATTTGAGGCCAGAGAGATAGCATGTCAATAGAAATAGGATTAGGTAGACACCACTGCCCATTATGAATAAATTGAGAAACCATCAATTCTTTGGGAGCCCCCAAATCCTGTCTCACTCTATCACCAAACAATTGGTAGATACTTTTGCCATTGATCTAAGGATCATACCACATACTAATACCATTGCCCCTCGAAATACCATATGCAATGTGATCAACCAACTACTTTTTAGCCTTAAGAATTCCTTTAATGGTAGAGGAAAAGTTTCATATCAATACTCCAAATAGACTTCCTGCAGAAATACTTATCATTAATCCATTTAAACGAAGCAATTTTTTACCTTGCAGCAAGTCCCATAAGTGTTTGATCATGCAAGCTTTGTTCCATTCATGCAAGTTCCTTAAGTTTAATCCTCCTTCTTCTTTGGGTTTACAAATAGTACTCCATTTCATCATGTGCAAAGAGTGCCCATCTTTAGTTCCTCCCCAAAAGAATTTGCTGAGAATACTATCAATTTCATTAATGGTTCCAGTAGGTAGAAGGAAAGCATTAGCCCAATATAAAGAGTAGGAATTTAGGACTGAACGAATCAATTCAAGTCTGCCAGCTTTAGATAGGAGTTTACTTTTCCAGGAGCTTAATCTTTCCTTGATCTTCTCAATGATTGGATAGCAATGATTCTTCTTCATACCACTTGAGAAAAGTGGCAGGCCTAAATAAGTCACAGGAAGAGTTCCTTCATCCACTCCAAGAGTGTTAGTAATCATGTCTTTATTGATGAACAGTCCATCCCCATATACTTTTAAATTAATTACATGCTTATTTTGGTGATAAACAAAACCTGTCAAAAGTTTTCTAACCCTGTCTTATTTTAGCCTTAAGCACAAAGAAAGTCAAGCATTTGTGGTAAGTACTTACATACATCATTTCTCAAGAGAGCCATAACGATTCCTTCATTAGCTGTAACGATTTCCTCTCAAGTTCAACGATTTACTGAATAATCTTGCTGTGTCAATCAAGTCGATATTATAACGACTCTGTAAGTTATCGTAACGACTCCTTCAGAAGTTATAACGACTTGCTCATTATAACGACTCTGTAAGTTATCGTAACGACTCCTTCAGAAGTTATAACGACTTGCTCATTATAACGACTCTGTAAGTTATCGTAACGACTCCTTCAGAAGTTATAACGACTTGCTCATTATAACGACTCTGTAAGTTATCGTAACGACTCCTTCAGAAGTTATAACGACTTGCTCATTATAACGACTCTGTAAGTTATCGTAACGACTCCTTCAGAAGTTATAACGACTTGCTCATTATAACGACTCTGTAAGTTATCGTAACGACTCCTTCAGAAGTTATAACGACTTGCTCATTATAACGACTTTGTAAGTTATCGTAACGACTCCTTCAGAAGTTATAACGACTTGCTCGTCATAACGATTCTGTAAGTCATCGTAACGATTTCTTTAGAGAGTTATAACGACTTGCTCGTCATAACGATTCTGTAAGTCATCGTAACGATTTCTTTAGAGAGTTATAACGACTTGCTCGTCATAACGATTCTGTAAGTCATCGTAACGATTTCTTTAGAGAGTTATAACGACTTGTTCGTCATAACGATTCTGTAAGTTATCGTAACGATTTCTTTAGAGAGTTTCAACGACTTGCATCTCATAACGACTTGATAGTGTTTCATAACGATTTCTTATATCATCTGTTATAGAACGACTTGGTTGTGGTAACGATTTCATAAGTTATCATAACGACTTCTTATGAGTCTACAGCAACTTGATTTTAACGATTCTATCAGACTTTCATAACGACTGCATAAGTCATGTTTCCATTAATTAATTGTTTTCCTTGATTTAAGATACGTTGAATAGTCAAAGTCGCATCACGTCTGTTTGACTGCCATGCATTTAATAAAGACTGAACGTATCTCTGCACGGATACAGAACATATCTTCCATTCTGTGTATCCTCTGCATGCATCTTCTAGAACGATAAACTGTTACTACCATATTTGTGTCTATCTGCTCTAACGTTGATTGACATCTGGAGATAGTATAGCTGTCTACCATTAAAGCTCAACCTTGCAGAACCTTAAGGATATACTATCCTACAACATCTGACACAGAAAGAACTACAAGCCAACTCAGAAGATCTCATCACTTTGCGTGCTCCAAAGAACAAAAGACTGTCGACAGGAAGCTTCCACAAATCCTTCAGTCTAACGTTCACTAAAGCTGTGAGACAACGGTCATCTCTTCGTCCTCATTCAAATTGGAGATATAAATACAAGACGAAGTTCCGAAGAGAGAATTTTTTTTCACGAAGGAAGCTTTATTGTCATTTAAGAGAGTCTAGAACTCTGTCACTTTCAAGTCTTCAGAAGATCACTAGAGCCAGAAATTCTCTCCTTTCGATCTTGGCTCCTAGCTCCTCATGCTGTGAGAAGAAAAATCAAGGAAGAGCTAGATTAGTTCTGAGAGAGTCCACATTGTGTAGATCTTTGACTCTCAGTGCTTGTAGCTTCAGATTGAGTTTTGTAAAAGCTTGATCTAGGGGCTAGTCATTTCCTTCAAGATTTTCTTGTGTTCTTCCCTTCGTGTGTGAAGGAAGACCTGGTGGTGTCCAGGGTGGTGTTTTTCCCTTCGGGAGTGAAGGAAGACCTGGTGGTACCAGGGTGTTGTGTTCCCTTCAGGAGTGAAGGAAGACCAGCTGAGCTGGGTGGTTGTTTTTGTCCATAGGGGGACTGTACCCTAGTTAGTGAAATCCTGAGGATTGCTCAGGGACTGGACGTAGGACTCCTAAGGAGAGGAGATCCGAACCAGGATAAATCTGTGTGTTGTGTGATTGTCTTTATCGTGTGATTGTTGCTTTTACTAACCATTACTAATCCCTTCCGAGAACTCTTTATGTTTGTTTGAGCTCAGGTTTTTATCAGATAAATTTTATTTAAAGACCCATTCACCCCCCTCTGGGTTAGCCAACCGGGCAACAAGTGGTATCAGAGCGAGTCTCTTCGACAAAGAACAAGATCCAACGATCTGAAGAGTAAAGATCCATGGCAGCCCAAGGTCACTTCGAAGGTCAGTCTGTCAATAGACCTCCTTTGTTCGACGGTGAAGATTATACGTATTGGAAGACCAGGATGGAATACTTTCTACAAGGCCATGACTATCAAATCTGGTCGATAGTGGAAGAAGGTGATCTGGTCGTCACAAATGAGAAAGCACAATGGACAGATGAAGATAGAAAGAAAATTCCTTGAACTGTAAAGCTAAGAGCATTCTATGTTGTGCTCTAAGCAAGAAGGAGTTCAACAGAGTTTCAGCATGCAAATCCTCCATGGAAATGTGGGAAAAGCTAAGGATTACGTATGAAGGTACAGACAAAGTAAAGGAGACAAGAATCGACATTCTTGTCACTCAGTATGAAAGATTTCAAATGCAATCAGGTGAGTCTATTACCCAAATGTTTAGTCGATTTACTGACATCACTAATGGTCTAGCCAGTCTAGGAAAGTCATATGAGATTGCAGATATGGTAAGGAAGATTCTCAGATCCTTGCCATCTTCATGGACCAAAGGTCACAGCTATCGAAGAAGCTAATGACCTTAAGAGAATGTCAGTAGAAAACTCATCGGGTCTCTCATGGCCCATGAAATAAACATGGAAAGATTAGGAGAATCCTCCAGTAGAAAGAAGCAGTCCAATGCGCTTAAAGCTAATAGGGACTCATCTGAAGAATCCTTGGATACAGTGAAGATAGCAAAGATAGTGATGATGAAGAAGCCATGCTGTCAAAAAGATTGCAGAGAATCTTGGCCAAGAAGAAGAAGTTCCAGTCTGGTAGGAGGTACTTCAAGAAAAACAAAGATCTCAAGAGACCAGACGGAAAAGATCAGAAGAGGAATGAGCCACTTTGCTATGAATGCAAGAAGCCTGGACATATCAAGGCAGACTGTCCAATGCTAAAGAAAAATGATCACAAGAAGAAGGACAGCTCCAAGAAGTTCAGAAGATACAAAAAGAAAGCCATGGCAGCTGCATGGGAAAACAGCAGCGACTCAGACAGTGAGTCAAGCTCCAGCAGTGAAGAAGAAGAAGCCAACCTGGCTCTTATGGCAAATACCGGGGATAAGGTAACTTCTGATTCCTCTTTTGATTCCTGTAATGACTCAGATTCCGATAATTTGGAAAGTGCATTTAATGAACTCTACGATAAGTACAAAGAAGTGTCCAAACTACTTAAGCTAAGCAAGAAAAATATCACCTGTCTCGAAAATACCAACTCAGATTTAAAATCTGAAAATGAAGAACTAGAAAAACAAATAATGGAGCTTAAGAGAAGAAATGAACTATTATGTGAAAACTTAAAAGACAAGAACAAACAAATCATTGACCTAGAAAAACAGGAAAGCTCAGATGATTTAAGAAAAACGGTAAATGAATTAAATGAAGAAAACAATACACTAGCAAGCACCTTAGAAAAGTTTACAAATGGAAAGAATTCCTTATTATTAAAAGGTGCTAGAAGATCTGGTAAGAACAAACGAGGTTTAGGATACATACCTCCAATTAATGAAGAAGAAATAATCTATCCTGAAAAATATCCAACTCCTAAATTCACTCCAGAACAAGATGTAGCATATAAAGCGAATTTTAAGTACATAGAAAGAGTAACAATAACATCATGTTGTAGTCACTGTAATAAGCTAGGACATTTAAAATCCACCTGTCCAACAAGACATAAGAAGTGGATAATAAAAAGTAAAAGTAATGATACTGACCCATCAGGACCCAAAAGAACTTGGGTACCTAAATCTTGATGTCTTTATTTCAGGTTAATCCTCGAGCATCCAAATGGTATTTGGATAGTGGGTGCTCAAGGCACATGACAGGAAACCTGAAGCTTTTCTCCCATCTCCAAGATGAAGAAGGAACAGTCACTTATGGAGATAATGGAAAAGGAACTGTAGTTGGCAGTGGATCAGTAAACAGCAAAGGAAAAACAGTCATAGAAGATGTGCTGTTAGTCAAAGGTTTAAAGCACAACCTCATAAGTATTAGTCAGCTGTGTGATAGAGGACATCAAATCAAATTTCAAGAGTCAAAATGCAGCATACTAAAGGATGGTGCAGTCATCTTTGAAGCAAATAGAGAGAAGAATCTGTACGTGCTCTACCTTGAAGAACTCAAAGAGCAAAATGTGTGTCTGGCAGCCAGCAAAGACAAATCAACTGATCTGTGGCACAGAAGGCTAGGCCACTGCAGCTTGGATGGCTTGAGCAAGCTCAGAAAGAGGAATCTTGTGGAAGGTCTACCGAAAATCAATGGTAAATTAGAAAGTGTCTGCAGACCTTGTGCTAAGGGAAAGCACACAAAGAGTTCCTTCAAGTCAAAGACGGTGGTGACCACCTCAAAACCCTTAGAGCTCCTACATATGGATCTATTTGGGCCAATGAGAACTACCAGTCTTGGAGGAAAGAATTTCGGATTTGTTATAGTAGATGACTACTCAAGATTCACATGGGTATCATTCTTAGAACACAAAAATGATACTTTTGATAATTTTGTTAGCTTCAGCAAGAAAGTCCAGAAAGATCAGAAGTTCAGTATAGTATCCATTCGATCTGATCATGGTGGTGAGTTCCAAAATGAAAAGTTTGCTAGATTCTGTGATGATCAAGGAATTCAGCACAATTTCTCAGCACCAAGGACACCACAGCAAAATGGTATAGCCGAACGGAAGAACCGAACTCTCTTGGATATGGCAAGAACCATGCTTTGTGAATATGAGTTACCAAGATATTTCTGGGCAGAAGCAGTCAACACAGCCAGCTACATTGTCAACAGAGTCATGATCAGGCCAATCCTGAAGAAGACTGCATATGAGCTGTTTAAAGGGAAGAAGCCAAAGATCAGCCATTTCAGAACCTTTGGATGTCCTTGCTTTATTCACAACAACGGAAAAAGGGATATTGGTAAGTTGGATGCCAAATCAGATGAAGGCATCTTCATGGGGTACACCTCTAAACCCAAAGGCTATAGAGTGTTTAATAAACGTACTTATTGATTGAACAGTCTGTACACATTATTTTTGATGAAACTAACCCCTCCTTGAGAAAGGAAGTAGAAAGTGATAATGATGATGCAGATGAACTGTCCAATAAACTGAAAGACACATCACTTGAAGACAAGGATGATCCGCCTCTGGAAGAAATGCAACAAGAAGAAATTTCTCATGAAACTCTTCCAAAGGAATGGAGATACAAGAAAGATCACCCACCTGAAAACATCATTGGTGATCCATCGGTAGGGGTAAGAACAAGAGGTAACTTGATTCCTTGTGATTACCTTGCTTTTGTATCTCAATTAGAGCCTAAGACAGTCAATGAAGCCTTAACTGATGAATCTTGGATAATAGCAATGCAAGATGAATTAAATCAATTCAAGAGAAACCAAGTATGGTCACTTGTTCCTAGACCATCAGACCATCCTGTGATCGGCACTAAATGGGTGTTCAGAAACAAATTGGATGAATCTGGTGTAATTCTAAGAAACAAGGCCAGACTGGTGGCTCAAGGCTATTGTCAAGAGGAAGGCATAGATTTTGATGAAACCTATGCACCAGTGGCTAGACTTGAGGCTATTAGAATTTTACTTGCTTATGCTTCTGCATTAGATTTAAAGTTATTTCAAATGGATGTTAAATCTGCCTTTCTAAACGGTTTTATAAAAGAAGAAGTTTATGTGGAACAACCGCCGGGTTTTGATGATACAGACTTTCCGAATCATGTTTTTAAATTGCATAAGGCTCTATATGGTTTAAAACAAGCACCTAGAGCCTGGTATGAAAGACTTAGTTCTTTTCTCCTAAAACATGGTTTCAGTAGAGGTCAAGTAGATAGCACTCTTTTTATAAAAACAAAAGTCAAAAATATACTGTTGGTTCAAATTTATGTGGATGACATCATCTTTGGATCTACTGATGAATCCTTGTGCAAGTATTTTGAAAAGCTAATGCAGGGAGAATTTGAGATGAGTATGATGGGAGAGCTTAACTACTTCCTTGGACTTCAAATCAAACAAGGAAAGGAAGGAACTCACATCTGTCAAGCAAAGTACACCAGAGAACTGCTAAAGAAATTTGGATTTGAAAACACCAAGCCACTGTCAACACCAATGAGTACATCAACTAGGATGGACAGTGACAAGGATGGTAAGAAGGTAGATCAAAAGATCTACAGAGGTATGATAGGTTCATTACTTTATCTAACCGCAAGTAGACCTGATATATTATTTAGTGTATGCATGTGTGCTAGATATCAAGCCGACCCTAGAGAGTCACATTTAATTTCTGTGAAAAGAATTTTTAGATACTTAGCCAGGACTCATGATCTAGGACTATGGTATCCAAACTCCTGTGATGTAAATTTAGTAGGATATTCTGATGCTGACTATGCTGGATGCAAGGTAGATAGAAAAAGCACCAGTGGATGCTGTCAATTTCTTGCAGGGTGTTTAATCTCATGGTCCTCAAGGAAACAAAATTCAGTAGCACTATCTACAGCTGAAGCCGAGTACGTAGCTGCTGGAAGTTGCTGTACACAACTCTTATGGATAAAGCAACAGCTTGAGGATTTTGGACTCAAAATCAAGAGAATTCCTCTGCTATGTGACAACACCAGCGCTATCAACCTCACCAAAAATCCAATTCAGCACTCCAGGACCAAACATATTGAGGTCAGATACCATTTTATTCGTGATCATGTAGCAAATGGCAATATTGAAATATCGTTTATTGATACAAACAATCAGCTAGCAGATATTTTCACAAAGGCCTTACCTGAAGAGAGATTTACATCTCTTAGAAGGGAGTTAGGCATGTGTATTTTGTGAAAAGATCTTCATTTAAAGCTGGTATAAAAATTCTCAGAATTTAAGAAGGTTCTCTCTCTCTCTCCTTTTGTGGCAAAATCAATTCAAAAGTCTCAGTTTAAGCGTTCCGTCCGATAAGTCATAGTTCTTCAAGGCGGTCAACCTCATTTGTCGTTTTCTGACGCCTCACCTTTTGGAGCATTTATATTCTTTAAATCGATGCGTTAACGATTCCTCTTCCTCATTCACCTTTTCCCTAGCGACTCTTGCCTCTATCCTCTGCAAATTTGAAGCTTCCATCTCCTTCCCGCGAAATCGTTTGAGGGTTTCTTCTCGTCACCCTCCTCTTCAACCCTTCAAACCTTCTCCTACCTGAATCCATGGCCGCACCAGCTATTGCCGGCAGTGTGGGTGGTTACAGCGCCGAATACCTCACCCCAGCTCAGGAGGAGCGTTTCACCTTTGTGAAGACAAAGCTCTGTGGTCACAAGGAAGTAGATGTTTCAGATCTGCAGAAGAATGGAATGAGCAGCATCATTGAGAAGATCAACCAGATGAAGTGGAAAGAACTCACCACTTGCTCAGAAGTAAGTTATCCGGACTTGGTAAAGGCGTTCTTTGTGTGCTTAAGAACAGAAGAAGATGGGGCCCTCGTTTCTTCAGTCAAGGGCACCCTAATCAGAATCGACCAGGAACTGCTTAGGATGCTATTTGGAGTAAGCACATCCGGTTTCAGTGGAATTCATTCTGTAGAAACCCAAGAAAAGGGTTTGGGGATTGTTGGGCCAGGGTTCAAGATGAGGGATGGCAAGCTAGATATCAATCAGTTAAGTGCTTTCAACCGCCTCCTTCACTTCATTGTTTGTCAGATTTTGGTTCCCCGAAGTGCAACCTTCTCCTCTTGCACTAAGGCTGACTCCGACCTGATGTACTGGGCCATTAAAAATGAGGAAATCAATATGGCCGCAGTGATGATAGAGAGAATGAAATTTGCCAGGGAGCAGATTTGGGACACTAAAAGCAAGTTGAATGTGTCCCTGCCCTATGCCCATTTACTCACCAGAATCTTCAGACACTTCGGTGTAGATGTCTCAGGGGCAGTTGTGGAGAAGATGGGCCAAGCTATCAGGTCCAGAAACTTAAAGAAGAGTGGCTTTTCAGTAGTCAATGGGGTCTGGTTCAAGGCCTCAGTTGCAGAAGGTGAAGGACTCATTGGTGAGCCTTCAGTTGCTCAATCCCAGTTGGAGGCAGATCCTGTGATGCCCGAATTGCCACTGGAATCAGGTTCTGTTCCAGTCCTTGTAGAAACAGAGCAGGAAGGGCCATCTATGGCCATAAATCAATCAGAGGCAGCAGCAGCAGTGAGGGCAGAAGAAGACAGGCCAGCAGCAGCAGATCCAGTTGTGCTTCATACTGAAAGGAGAATTGAGACATTCTCCCAGAAGACATCTTGCCTGTTATGGAAGAGTCTGTGGCATCAGGCCACATCTTTGAAGAAGGTCCAGTGGAAGAGGAGCAGCAAAATCCTCAGGATGATTCGATGGAAATGGATGCTCCCGGTCAGGGGGAGACTGGTGCCGTTGCAGAAGATGCTCCACTTGAGGGGGAGCAATCCCAAGAGACACCAGATGTTGCACCTCCAGCCACCAGAGATCAGGAGGAAGACCAGAGAGAGTCTGAAAATTTGGATGCCAGAGAAGGGGAGACAGCTAGTTCATCAAGTTCTGATGAGGATAATGATCCACCTCCTCCAGCTACAAAGGGCAAAGAGAAAGAGATAGCTCCTGAAGTACCCCTTTTAGCTGATGCACCATTTGAAAGACAGGTCAAGCAAAAGATTGTCATCAATTTAAAACCTGTGATTGAGAGGTTGGATGTTCAGGGTGAGCTGCTTTGCTCACTTCAGTCTGATGTGAATTCCATCTTTCTAAGCCAAGCTTCAGCCCGCAAGGAATTGGCTCAGATTCGCTCTGCCATGACATGGTTCCATCAGGAAATGGGGACCATGAAGAATATGCTCTCTGACATCCTTCAGGCAGTTGGAGCTCAAGCTCCTGCTCCTCCAGCAGCTCAGGAGCCTCACTCAAGTGTACCTGAGCCCTCTGGGCAGTCAGCAGCAGCAGCCGAAGCCCCAGCAGAAGGGCCAGCTGAAGAGTCAGGGCCATCAGGGCCAGCTGAAGAGTCAGGGCCATCAGGGCCAGCTGCAGAGTCAGGGCCATCAGGGCCAGCTGAAGATTCAGGGCCATCAGGGCCAGTTGTAATGGAATCAGGGCCACCAGGGCCGGCAGTGTTGGATCCCTTGCCCTCCTTACCTGAAGAAGTGGTTTCAGATCTTCCACCCATTGCTCCCACTTCTACCAACACTCCCATTCCTCCTTCTCCACCCACTAACTCCACAGCTCCACCTGCTCCACCTCCCTTCAAAAAGCCTAGATCCAGGCCCATTTCCTCTCCCACACCTTTTCCTCCTCATCCCATCACATCCTCTCCTGTTTCTTCTACTTCTCATCTTTCTTCTTCTCAAGAATTTGAGGCCCCTCCAGCATCCTCAGCTGGAGCCTCATCCTCTTCTGGTACATCTTCACTTCCAGAAGTAGGATCTCTCAATTCTGATGCATTTCTAAACCCCCCTGCACCTCCCTCCTTTATCACTATTATTCCTACGGATGTCCAAATCGACTCTCCCTTTCTTGATAAAATTAAGGATGAGTTTGAAGAGGTTATCCTTAGGTCTGTGCTAAAGGTAGGAGACCACCTTTCCAAGACAGACTCTTCCAGTACTGTCTCAAAGAAACGCAAACTTTCTTCCTCCACCTCTCCTCTTTACCCTCCCTTGTGGTTTTCTCTTACAGTCACCACAAGCATACCTCACTGTACAAAGAATATCTTCAAAAGGTTGTCTTTGCCACTCTTCACAATCTTCCTTTTCTTAACCTCTCTGACCATTTAGATGTCATTCTTCCCTATACTCCTCTGTCTAAAGCCGAAAAATCCAAAATCTTCTCCTCAGCCCACTCCAAAACTGAGGAGCAATGGGCTAAATCTCATAAAGATTTGTACAATCGCTTTCTTCAGGCTAAGGCAGCAAGGTTTCCTCCCAGGGATCACTCCTTGACCCTTTCTGAGTGGTTCAAGTTTCACCACCAGAACACCTGGGCCCCTGCTATTCAGAAGCTCATCAAGCTGGTCAGGCATTTCCAAATGTTCAACAACTACAGGTATCTCAATAGATTGCCTGAAGTTCAGCTTAGCCAGTTCAAGAGAGCCATCAAGGTCCTTACCCACTCTGAGCAGTCTGAGGAAATCAGAGTAGATTTTGCAACTCTTCATTTACCTGAAGAAATTTTCCTGCCTCAGATTCATTTCTTGATCATGGAATCTTCAATTGGCTCAATCATTTTTGAGCGCTTTGCTAGAGTCATGGGCAGAATCAAGATTCAGAAAGGCCTTCAAGTTGGTTTTCCTAGATTTCTCTTCCGGGAATATCATAGAGGGTTTGTCAAATCTGATGTTCTTGCCCCTCTCCTCTCAGAATGTGAAAGGCTGAATGCCTCCGATTGGTCCAAGCTTTACTCCCTGTCAGCACAACAGCTTACTCATCTGAATGCTGCTCAGGCCAGGGAAGGAAAAGCTCCTGTCTCTCCTGCCACCTTCTTGGATATGAACTCAATCCATCTGGTCCTTGATCCCTACAAAGTTTGGGCTGAAAGGTACAAGGTGTTTTTAGCTCTTCGCCAGGAACTCAAGGAGAAACAGATATTCTACCCTGTCACCATGGATCAATTTCTTGCCTGTGCAAGTTTTGGTAAAACACTCATCCTCTGCTCCTCCATGGATCCCGATGAGTATGACCTGTTTCTTACCAAGCAGCGCAGCATCTATCTATCCAAGATGGCTCCCACCATGGGACCAACCTTCTCCATTGAGAGTGGTGCCTTTAGGCAATTCTTCAAGCGTCAGGAAGAGCAGGCCTGGGAAGCTATTTCTCATTATGCCTCCCTTCTCTCTCCTGCTTTTTATTTGCCTGTACCTCCTCAACCTTAATGAATGGATTGTGCTCTTTCTCCTCATTGTCTCTTCTTCTTTGTCTCGTTCCTATTGCTTTTTGCTTAATGACAAAAAGGGGGAGAATGTTTAACCTACATGTGTCTGACACATTCTTGAATCATGATTTAAGTACTTTAATTCCTCTTTACTGTTAAGTTCTACTCAAATGATGATCATAGTTTTGTCATCACCAAAAAGGGGGAGATTGATGAACAGTCCATCCCCATATACTTTTAAATTAATTACATGCTTATTTTGGTGATAAACAAAACCTGTCAAAAGTTTTCTAACCCTGTTTTATTTAGCCTTAAGCACAAAGAAAGTCAAGCATTTGTGGTAAGTACTTACATACATCATTTCTCAGAGAGCCATAACGATTCCTTCATTAGCTGTAACGATTTCCTCTCAAGTTCAACGATTTACTGAATAATCTTGCTGTGTCAATCAAGTCGATATTATAACGACTCTATAAGTTATCGTAACGACTCCTTCAGAAGTTATAACGACTTGCTCATTATAACGACTCTGTAAGTTATCGTAACGACTCCTTCAGAAGTTATAACGACTTGCTCATTATAACGACTCTGTAAGTTATCGTAACGACTCCTTCAGAAGTTATAACGACTTGCTCATTATAACGACTCTGTAAGTTGTCGTAACGACTCCTTCAGAAGTTATAACGACTTGCTCATTATAACAACTTTGTAAGTTATCGTAACGACTCCTTCAGAAGTTATAACGACTTGCTCGTCATAACGATTCTGTAAGTCATCGTAACGATTTCTTTAGAGAGTTATAACGACTTGCTCGTCATAACGATTCTGTAAGTCATCGTAACGATTTCTTTAGAGAGTTATAACGACTTGCTCGTCATAACGATTCTGTAAGTCATCATAACGATTTCTTTAGAGAGTTATAACGACTTGCTCGTCATAACGATTCTGTAAGTCATCGTAACGATTTCTTTCGAGAGTTATAACGACTTGTTCGTCATAACGATTCTGTAAGTTATCGTAACGATTTCTTTAGAGAGTTTCAACGACTTGAATCTCATAACGACTTGATAAGTGTTTCATAACGATTTCTTATATCATCTGTTATAGAACGACTTGGTTGTGGTAACGATTTCATAAGTTATCATAACGACTTCTTATGAGTCTGCAGCAACTTGATTTTAACGATTCTATCAGACTTTCATAACGACTGCATAAGTCATGTTTCCATTAATTAATTGTTTTCCTTGAGTTAAGATACGTTGAATAGTCAAAGTCGCATCTCGTCTGTTTGACTGCCATGCATTTAATAAAGACTGAACGTATCTCTGCACGGATACAGAACATATCTTCCATTCTCGTGTATCCTCTGCATGCATCTTCTAGAACGATAAACTGTTACTACCATATTTGTGTCTATCTGCTCTAACGTTGAGTGACATCTGGAGATAGTATAGCTGTCTACCATTAAAGCTCAACCTTGCAGAACCTTAAGGATATACTATCCTACAACATCTGACACAGAAAAAACTACAAGCCAACTCAGAAGATCTCATCACTTTGCGTGCTCCAAAGAACAAAAGACTGTCGACAGGAAGCTTCCACAAATCCTTCAGTCTAAGGTTCACTAAAGCTGTGAGACAACGGTCATCTCTTCGTCCTCATTCAAATTGGAGATATAAATACAAGACGAAGTTCCGAAGACGAGAATATTTTTTTTTCACGAAGGAAGCTTTATTGTCATTTAAGAGAGTCTAGAACTCTGTCACTTTCAAGTCTTCAGAAGATCACAAGAGCCAGAAAATTCTCTCCTTTCGATCTTGGCTCCTAGCTCCTCATGCTGTGAGAAGAAAAATCAAGGAAGAGCTAGATTAGTTCTGAGAGAGTCCACATTGTGTAGATCTTTGACTCTCAGTGCTTGTAGCTTCAGATTGAGTTTTGTAAAAGCTTGATCTAGGGGCTAGTCATTTCCTTCAAGATTTTCTTGTGTTCTTCCCTTCGTGTGTGAAGGAAGACCTGGTGGTGTCCAGGGTGGTGTTTTTCCCTTCGAGAGTGAAGGAAGACCTGGTGGTACCAGGGTGTTGTGTTCCCTTCAGGAGTGAAGGAAGACCAGCTGAGCTGGGTGGTTGTTTTTGTCCATAGGGGGACTGTACCCTAGTTAGTGAAATCCTGAGGATTGCTCAGGGACTGGACGTAGGACTCCTAAGGAGAGGAGATCCGAACCAGGATAAATCTGTGTGTTGTGTGATTGTCTTTATCGTGTGATTATTGCTTTTACTAACCATTACTAATCCCTTCCAAGAACTCTTTATGTTTGTTTGAGCTCAGGTTTTTATCAGATAAATTTTATTTAAAGACCCATTCACCCCCCCTCTGGGTTAGCCAACCGGGCAACATTTATCATCAATGCTAGCCCCAACACAAACTTTGCTTTTATTATGATACAAAAGCAGCCCTGATTTTTGACCAAAACTTTTGATAATATCAGCCAACATCTGGATAGAAGCATGATCCTTCTGAGTAAAGATGAGCAAATCATCAACAAAAATAATGTGAGAGATATGAGTGCTACCAGCAGTAGGAACCTTGATTCTCCCATCCATAATAGCTTTCTCCAGCATGCAGGTAAGACCCTCCATAGCAATGGTAAAAAGGTAAGGAGATAGAGGGTCCCCTTGCCGAATACCATTAGTACTCCCAAAGAACCCAATTGGTGAGCCATGAAAGAGAACAGAAAATTTCGGAGTCTCCAAGCAATTTCTGATCCAACCAATACAATTAGAAGGAAAATTCATTCTCTCCATCATATGATAAATGAAGGATCTATTAGCAGAGTCAAAATCTTTCCTCAAATCAGCTTTGAAACAGATTCTTTTTTCCTTATGTTTAGTATGCATATCATTCACTAAATCATTTGCAAGAATAACATTTTGATGGATACCTCTCCCTTGATAAAAGCAGACTGATTTTCACAAATAACTTTATCCAACACTTGTTGCATTCTATCAGCTATCACTTTAGAGATAATCTTGTAAGTGAAGTTACAAAGTGAAATGGGTCTATAATTCTCCATAGAATTAGCACCATCAGATTTGGGGATGAGTGAGATGAAAGTACAATTCATTTGCTTCAAGATTTGACCAGAACTAAAGAAATGATGGCAAGCATTGAGAACATCTCTACCAATGATAGACCAAGTAACCTGAAAAAACTCAGCATTGAACCCATCCGGCCCGGGCTCTTGTTCTTAGGGAAGTTGAAGACCACCTTCTTGATTTCTTCATCAGTGATAGGTTGATTGAGAATGTGAATATCATCATGGTTCAGCTTTTTTTCAACATTAATATCCAGATCACCATGAGTATGATCATGGTTCAAAAGAGATTGATAAAAGTCCAAAGTGTAATCCTTCACATTATTAATATCATCAATCAGATTTCCTTCTTTACCTTTGCATTTCCTGATAGTATTCTGGGTCTTCCTAGCAGCCAAAGAAGCATAAAAGAACTTGGTGTTAGAGTCCCCTAAAGTAAGCCAATTTTCTCTTGATTTTTGCTTCATAAAACATGCTTCATTCCTCAAAGCAGTGAAATATTTTTCTCTAGCTTTTTTTTCTGCCACGATGCAACTATCATCCAAAGGATTAGAATTGAGCTCCTTTTGGGTTTTAATCAGTTCATGATTGCATCTATGCTCGTATTCATGGATATTACCAAACACTTTGGTATTCCAATCCTTAAGGGCTTCTTTGCGCGCTTTCAATTTGCTGCACAAAACGAAAGGAGGTGTTCCTTTAACTTGAATTTGCCAAACTTTTTCCACCACTTCAAAGAACGAAGGATTAGTGCTCCACATGTTGAAGTAACGAAAAGGCTTCTTCCGTGTCAGAATTAACAGTGAGCATCGAATGATCAGAAAAATGTTGAACTCCATATTCCAACAACGAATCAGGATAAGTTGCATGCCACTCATTATTGATCAAATATCTGTCAAGTCTAGCCATTATTATTCTAGTTCCACTTTCTCTGTTACTCCAGGATAACCAATTTCCCACAGATTTCAAATCAAACAGATCATTATTCATAACACAATCATTAAAATCCAGTAACATTGCTTCAGTGAGATCCCTTCCTCCCACTTTTTCAAGAGGATATATGACAGTGTTGAAATCTCCCATAACCATCCATGGCGATTGAGAAACAGCCTCAACAATATTACTGATATTTGTCTAGAGCTGACTTCTTTCATACTTACTGTTAGAGGCATAAATCGCAGTCATCCAGAAGGAGCAGTTCATCTTTCTATCAATCCCATTAAAATGAATTCTTTGAGTAGAAGTAAATGTGACATTCACATGAACAAGATCAGAATTCCACAAAACCCAAACTCGACCATTAGCTAGATCAGAGTCATTAGTAACATAATTAGCCTCAGGCCAAATTAAATTCTTCTTAACTTGAAGCATGATTAGATTTAATCTTAGTTTCAAGAAGAATGGCAATCTCACATGCAGAATACTTAATCAATTTATTGAGTTCCCTACATTTGCTAGAATTATTAATCCCACGTACATTCCATGAAATGATCTTCATGATAAAAATGATAATAAGAGAAACAACAAAAGACCATCTATTGGTTTCTTTCAAGGATATCCTTGTTCTTGCAATTAATATCCTTATTCCAGTCTTTCCCTTTTGATTTACCTCTTTCCATATCATCTACAACTAGGAGGTTTTTGAATTTTGAATTACTTGTGGAGAGGTCATGGGAACTTACTTCGATTTAAAAGCCACCTTGCAAATGGACAGATTCACGATTGTCTTGAAAGGCTTGGTTTGAAGAGACCAACTTGATTGGATCTCTACCTTGCACACACGCCTTGCCTACGATTGCTGAAGAGTCCTATTTACGTTGGACTTTCTTGCCAGCTTCGCCAATTCCTTCTTTAACATGCGTAGCAGCATCTTGATTGTGGACCCCACCTTGGATTTGCCTCCCATGCGAATGGGATGATGAATGTGCATTGCCTTCCTTTGATGAAGAGTCCAAATTGCTTTGGACTTCCTTACCCGAACCACCCAATCCATGTTTAGCTTGCACCGCACCAGCTTGCTGATTGTGGTCTCCACCTTGCCTCATATGTGGATGGGATGATGAGTGCGCATTGCCCCCATTGGCCTTGCCTTGCTTAAAATAATGCATGTTGTTTTTTGCCTCTTGCGCAAGGGTAGAGACTTGAGGAGCAAGGTTTCTATGCTTTTGGTTTTTAGGAAAGCAAGGTGGCGGGATTTGAATTATTTCCTTAGACTGATCTTTGCTTTGAGTTGGTGGACGACTCAGTGAGTCAACATTCATGAACCCGCCTTCTTCTTCTCCAAGAGCTTCGAAAGAGTTCTGAGTGCTAACCGGAATCTCTTTGTAATTACCTTGGCCTTCTACCACCTTGTAGATCTTTGCCACCTTAAGCTTGGATGGAGGCTTGCAGGAGCCATCCGCATGCCCAAAGGAGGAGCAGCAAGAGCATCTTCGCGGCTTCCATTGAAAGGAGACACGGAGACGCTTAACTGTACCATCCAGCTCTTTATAATGAACGAACTCCGGTAGCTCACCTTCAGAGGATATCTCGATGCAGACCCATGCATATGACAATCTTCTACGCTCAGTAGTCATCTTATCGAGATAAAGAGGTTTTCCAATGGTGCTGGCAAGCTTAGCAATGAAGTCTTTCTCCACAGATGGAGAGGTAAGCTGTGTATAGCTACCCAGAGAGGTATGCTCTTCAGGCTATCAGTCTCCATGCAAACATCAGGAGACCTACGTCGGAGAATCATCGGATGGCCTTTGACAAACCAAAAGCCCTCCAAAACACGATTCAAATCCTCCTCCACATCGAACTTGCAGATGAAGAAACCATTTTCCAGCACGTGCAACTCAAAAGCGGACGTTTTCCAACGAGATTTAATGAAGGCATGCAAAGGAAAGAATGTCATTTTCAAATCAATAACATACCCGACAAGCGCTCTAGACCAAGTTGCAAGAAGATCATCTGAATCATTGATTCATAAACAACAACTTTAACATCGTTGTTGATCTCTGGTTGAATGAACTGAAGATCCGGTGATGGGTTGGATGCAGCAGATTTCAAAAACGATCTCCATGCTACCGGATTTGAGGAAATCGATGGCCTGGAAGAAGATCTTGTTCTTCCTCGCGATCTAGAACGCCCTCTACCTGGATCCCGAGAAGGAAAGTTAGAAGAAATGGTTGACGGGATGCCCAAAGGATTAGAGGGAGCACACCCCTCAATTAGGTTGAACGCCAAAGGATGACCAGAGGCAGCCACAATGGCGCCTCTAGGCATAAGTCGCCCATAATCCTTAGAGCTTCTCTCTCCTCTCTCACTCATCTTCCTGCTTTTGGGTTTTAATCAGTTCATGATGGCAGGAGATCAGAAGATTGCAGTCATTGCCATGGAAGAATCAGAAGAGCTGGCGGATGCTTGGTCTCAAGCAATAGTAATTAAATTCTTCTTAACTGAAGCATGATTAGATTTAATCTTAGTTTTAAGAAGAATGGCAATCTCACATGCAGAGGACTTAATCAATTTATTGAGTTCCCTACATTTGCTAGAATTATTAATCCCACGTACATTCCATGAAATGATCTTCATGATAAAAAGGATAATAAGAGAATCAGTAAAAGACCATCTATTGGTTTCTTTCAAGGATATCCTTATTCTTGCAATTAAGATCCTTATTTCTGTCTTTCCCTTTAGATTTACCTTTTTTCATTTCATCTACATCTAGGAGGTTTCTGAATTTTGAATTACTTGTGGAGAGGTCATAGGAACTTACTTCGGTTGAAAAGCCACCTTGCAAATGGACAGATTAACAGTTGTCTTGAAAGCCTTGGTTTGAAGAGACCAACTTGATTGGATCTCTACCTTGCGCACACACCTTGCCTTCGATCTACATTTGCTAGAATTATTAATCCCACGTACATTCCATGAAATGATCTTCATGATAAAAAGGATAATAAGAGAAGCAGCAAAAGACCATCTATTGGTTTCTTTCAAGGAAATCCTTGTTCTTGCAATTAATATCCTTATTCCTGTCTTTCCCTTTAGATTTACCTCTTTTCATTTTGTCTACAGCTAGGAGGTTTTTGAATTTTGAATTACTTGTGGAGAGGTCATGGGAACTTACTTCAGTTGAAAAGCCACCTTGCAAATGGACATATTAACAGTTGTCTTGAGAGGCTTGGTTTGAAGAGACCAACTTGATTGGATCTCTACCTTGCGCACACACCTTGCCTTCGATTGCTGAAGAGTCCTATTTACGTAGGACTTTCTTGTCAGCTCCGCCAATTCCTTCTTTAACATGCGCAACAGCATCTTGATCGTGGACCCCACCTTGGATTTGCCTCCCATGCGAATGGGATGATGAATGTGCATTGCCTTCCTTTGATTAAGAGTCCAAATTGCTTTGGACTTCCTTACCCGAACCACCCAATCCATGTTTAGCATGCACCGCACCAACTTGTTCATTGTGGTCTCTACCTTGCCTCACATGCAGATGGGATGATGAGTACGCACATTGGCCTTGCTCAAAAGAATACATGTTGTTTTTTGCCTCTTGCGCAAGGGTAGAGACTTGAGGAGCAAGGTTTCTATGCTTTTGGTTTTTAGGAAAGCAAGGTGGTAGGATTTGAAATATTTCCTTAGACTGATCCTTGCTTTGAGTTGGTGGACGACTCAGTGAGTCCACATTCATGAACTAACCTTCTTCTTCTCCAAGAGTTTTGAAAGAGTTCTTAGTGCTAACTCGGAATCTCTTTGTAATGACCTGGGCCTTCTACCACCTTGTAGATCTTCGCCACCTTAAGCTTGGATGGAGGCTTGGAGGAGCCATCCGCATGCCCAAAGGAGGAGCAGCAAGAGCATCTTCGTGGCTTCCTTTGAAAGGACACATGGAGACGCTTAACTGTACTATCCAGCTCTTTATAATGAACGAACTCCGGTAGCTCACCTTCAGAGGATATCTCAATGTAGACCCGTGCATACGATAATCTTCTACGCTCAGCAGTCTTCTTATCGAGACAAAGAGGTTTGCCAATGGTGCTGGCAAGCTTAGGAATGAAGTCTTTCCTCCATAGATGGAGAAGTAAGCCGTGTATAGCTACCCAAAGAGGTATGCTCTTCAGGCTATCAATCTCCATACGAACATCAGGAGACCAACGTTGGAGAATAATCGGATGGCCTTTGACGGACCAAAAGCCCTCCAAAACACGATTCAAATCCTCCTCCACATCGAACTTGTAGATGAAGAAACCATTTTCCAGGATGTGCAACTCAAAAGCGGACATTTTCCAATGAGATTTAATGAAGGCATGCAAAGGAAAGAACGTCGTTTTCAAACCAATAACATACCCGAAAAGCACTCTAGACCAAGTTGCAAGAAGATCATATGAATCCTTTGCTTCATAAACAACAACTTTAACGCCATTGTTGATCTCTGGTTGAATGAACTTACCATATGTTCAAGTTTGAAGAAGAAAGTTTAATTCTAGACAACCAAAGCCCCCAGCCGGGAAGATGAACAATGCTCTGAAACAACACCACAAGTGCGGGCACTTTGTTGCTGCAATGATGATCCATTTGGAACATGGGGGAAAATGCGAACTGCCGTGACATATTGATCAGTGATTATCGCTTCAACAGAAGGTAACTACATGATGGCATGGTCACAATTGAAGCTTCAGACAGAGGTGATGCACAATCATTAACAACATAGAAAATGTACTAAAGTGGTCTATGGTTCCTAAAGTATTTCCACGCTAAAAGTGAAGGTTCCTTGGTTGCATGAGAAACAAACATTCAATGCTTCCCTTGTTTTCTTATTAAAATGAACATCAGGGAATAGGCAATTGAATGGCAACACAAACAAACACCAAGCAATTTCTCTAAGCTAAGACAATGAAGCAAAGAAAAGAGGGCAGAGGGCAATCCAATAAACCTGGAGAATGAGCTCCATATAACTAGTGAAATCAAAATATTTTGGTCACTACAAATAAATGATGCAAAGGAGCATTTGCATTAAAGATGAAATAGATGACAGATGCTGCAAAATTCTCTATTTCACATTTTTCCCTCATTAAGGAGGAAGCAAAACACCAATTAAAGAAACAAATCTGAAAGCAGTTGACTTGTTGAGGTGCATGTGGGCCCATCTCAGATGCTACTTGTCTGTGTAGTTGGGGGCAACATGGCATCATCTGAGCTGCCGCAAACTGAGAGCAGCTGATGCATTGTAATGTAATAAACTCATTGTACTCTCACATCTACTAGAGATATTGGTATCTAACTACGTTGACATCAGCAGTTAACAACATCTGTATGCCTTGGAGTTCACAGTAGGATCAATGTGTCTACATAGCCCGTTTCACCTTATAGAATGTTGCTTCAACGGTAATGTCTAAAAGGCTGCTTTTTTGCCCATTTTAGTTCTTACATAACTCATCCTATTTTATGACTGGTTCTATTCGGCATAGGCATTCCAGTTCATGCACCAGCCTCCATTGAGGTTTTTTCGGTAAGTGATGATGGTAATGATGAAATAATATGTACAAAAACCTTTGATCATACAAGTCATGACCTAAAGACATAAGTCACCTAGAGGAGTTCAGGAGAGTGCACCTCAAAGAGGAGGAATGTTCCCACTCCACCAATCTACACCCTAGGATAGCAAAGCTAAAAAAAAATTAGCAAATTCCATGACTACACAACCTGTAAACTATGGATGATTTAGCTCATGTCCACAATCAAGCCTTGAATGTGAAGAATCTTGTAAAGTGCTAGTTGCTCAATCCGACTAATCATGGTTTGCATCCTCCAAACCTGGCAATGTTAGTAAAGATCCAAACAAGGAAATAGCCAAATAGTAATGATCAAAAAACTCATACATATAAAAGAAGAATTTAAACTTGAGGACTGATATTCTAATTAGGTAATGGTAAAATTGAATCTAGATAGAATCCCTTTCTCATGTTTCTTCAACTTACTGAAATGAACAAATTCTCCATGCAGCATATTGCATCTGAAAGAATAGCAATCAAAATGCGAACTTTACCTCTCCTCTGCCCCTCAGAGATTATGATATATCTTTCTCTCCATATCCACCAGATAGACGATGGAAATGCATTTTGAGCCAACTTAGTTAAAACTCTAGAAGAAGGGAAAGATTGCATCATTGCTTTAACTACCTGGATAATATTGCTAAAAGGATCTCTTGTGAAGTCAAATCTTTTCAAAATTTATTTCCATATCCAATTGCTATAAGAACAGGCAAAGAAAATATGATCAATAGTTTCAATGTCATTCTCACAAAGAGCACATCTATTCACTTGTGTATAGCCTTTCCTTTGTAAATTGTCAACAGTAGGGAGTTTATTCAACATTGCTTGTGTGGAGCATGGAAAAAGACTCTGCCTTTTTTTTTTAAAAAACCTCTTTTTTGTGGTGGATATATGCAATATTTATCCATTTATGTAGGAAAAATATATACGTGCATCTATCTCGTGCATGTATAACCATGCATGGGCATGCTAGACTATTTTAAATAAATAGACAAAAAGATTTGATATTTATGAGGTGCGTCGGGTATAGACCCTAAGCCCACGAGTATTTTGTATATTTATTCTGCGCGCGTCCGTTTTATCAGGCGATTGGGGTGGTCGTGTACTGGACCATTCCCCACCGACCGGAGTCAGTGTTTCATTTACATCAGGTGAAAACCCGAATACCTTTGATATGATATGTTTGTTAAAAGACCTTGCCGAAATTAGGAAATTTAGATGACATTTTAAAATCCACAAATATCCTTAAACATATTTATTTGTCACATTTGCATACATGCCCTTAATGGGGCGTATGTGCCTCCAATAGGTGTTTACATGAGTGCGCCTTCACATACGTGTTATTTTAAAACACGGAAGGACTTAATTACAAAATTTCACGATCTTATATACAGACCTAGAGTGTCTTCTTCTTCTCACGTCATGGAGCACGAGGACGGAGCATGTGCAGACGACGGGGACTCGGAGAGGTATTCTCCCCAACAATCCCTTCAAGCACGAACTCCCTAGGACTTTCCTCCTTTCCGAAATTTTTCGGGCTGAACTCCTTTTTGATCCCCTTTAGCATTGGGTGGTTGTTTCATTATTTCTTTCGAACTCGATTTATCTTAGGTGTTTGAAGTTAGTAAACCCCAAGGCTATTCACGGGGCTTTTCGGTCATTTCTCGACTTCTCATGGATTTTCGGTCTTATCTTGACCTCTCGGGGCTTTCTGGAATATCTCGACATGTTCAAGAGTTCCTGACATTATTTGACAATTCCAAGACTTGGAGTAGCCTACCGTAAGTTGGGCCTAGGAAAGCGCACACCGTTTCTATGGTCCTACTCCACCTGGCCATGCAAATGACATGAGCCAGGCCTCTCAGGCATTTCTTGACTTTTCGGAGCAGTTCCGGGCATTTTCGTCATTTATTGACTTTCCTAGATGCTTCTGCCATTTATTGGCTTGCTTGGACTTCTCTGCCATTTGTTGACGTCTTCCGAGAACCCCCAATGTGTCAAGCTTTAAGTCACACCCAGGAGAGTGCACGCCGCTTCATAGAAGTGGCGTGGATCCCACTCCACCGGGATGGACAAAAGGCATGAACCATCGGGCTATTTCTACCATTTTCCCTGTCGTAGGGACATATCTTCAATTTCCTGGACATCATGGTATTCTCGTACTTTTCCAGACAGCAGGGGTATTCCTATAAATTTCCAGGATGTCAAGGTATTTATGCAATTTTCCAGACAGTAGGGTATTTCTGTAATTTTTTGGACGGCAGGGGTATTCCTATAATTTTCCAGGTCAGCAAGGGTATTCCTGTAATATTCCTAGGGATGGGGCATATGTGTACTTTAATACACACATACACAAACTTTATATCCTTAGGGGTCTTTGTGTAATTTTACATAAACTTGGGCCCATATGGAGGTCTTCATATTTTGAAGAACAAACATCCCCCCCCCCCCCCCCCCCAACAAAAAAAAAAAAGGAGGGGAACTTCATCTCCCAGCCAAGAGTCGTCTTGCACCCCAAAAAAGGGTTACCCCAGCAGAAAAAGGTTCCAGCCCAGCCAAAATGTTCTTCTTCTTCATAGCCTTGCCCTCTATTTATAGGGGTGCCAAGGGGGCTAAAAACCCCGCATAGGAGGGGGTGTTGCGGCTTGGAAAAAACCAAAACGGGTGGCGGTGCTGTAGACCAAAAGGAGGCCACGCGGGGCCCGGCTACAGGGGGGACAGGTGTTGCGGAGCACCCCCTGGGGGTGTCCAGTTGCAGAAACACCCCCGCAGGGGATGTCCGTGCACAGAACACCCCCTTAGGGGGTGTCTGCGCAAGAACACCCCCGCTGGGGGTGACCCTACGCAGGAACACCCCCGCTGGGGGTGACCTGGTGGCAGAAACCCCCCGCGGGGGCTGTCATGCGTAGGAACACCCTCGCTGGGTGTCCTGGCGGTAGAACACCCCACTGGGAGTGTCCTGCTGGCCCAGGGCTCCTCCTTGGAGGTATTTTTTGGGGTATTTTTCTTTGTTGATTTTGATTGATTTTTTTTTTGTGTCAACAACTTGCCATGTGCAAAGAGAAAATTTTTGAGCCATAGGACTATCCCAAGTCCATTTACTGAACTCCCATTTACTTTCCTGCAATCCTTATTTGGTTCCAAGCAGAAGTAGCATTGAATTTTCCATTGTCATGGATCCACTTGATTCTATGAACTTTGTTGTGCATAATGTGAATTGCTATAATTTGGGGCCAAAGAGAAAACATGTCAGCATAACTGGATTAGGTGCTCCCAGGTCCTGCCTAATTCTGTCACCATACATCTGAAATATACTTCTTCCATTAACCCCCGGGTCATACCACATGTTAATGGATTCTCCATTGGAAATATCATAAGTTATATGATTAAGCAGCCAACTTCTAGCCATTAAAGTTCTTTTATTGCAGCTGAGTAATGGGACTTGATATCAATATTCCAAATAAGGGTAATCATGAGTGAGAGAGCAGAGAGAAGCTCTGGGGATTCTGGGCGACTTCTGCCTGGGGGTGCCATTGCGGCTTCCTCCAGTCATCCTTCGGCGACCATCTTGATTGAGGGCCATCCGGCGCCCTCTCAAATCATCTGGGCATCCCGTCGTTCAAATTTGAAGGTTTCTCTGCTCCATATCAAGGTAGGGGGCGATCTTCTTCTAGAGGAAGAGCCAGGTCTACTTCTAGGCCGCCGATCCCATCTAGACCGGTTGCATGGAGTTCTCTCTTCAAATCCTCGTCGCCTAATCCTTCTTTGGATCTTCAGTTCTTTCAACCAGATATCAACAACGGGATCAAAGTTGTTGTTTATGAAGCTATGGATTCTAATGATCTTCTTGCAACATGGTCGAGAGCGATTGTAGGGTATGTTATTGATCTCAAAACCACGTACTTCCCTCTGCATGCCTTCATTAAATCTCATTGGCATACATCAACTTTCGAGTTCCATGTTCTGGACAATGGATTTTTCATCTATAAGTTTGATGTGAAGGAGGACTTGAGTCGAGTTCTAGAGGGATTTTGGTCTGTCAAAGGCCACCAGATGATCCTCCGACGATGGCCTCCTACTGTTCGCATGGAGATTGATAGCTTGAAGAGCATACCGCTATGGGTTGCTATTCATGATCTGCCCCTTCATCTCTGAACCTAGGAACTCATAGCTAAGCTTGCAAGTACTCTTGGCAAGCAGCTCTACCTAGATAAGATGACAGCTGAACGTAGAAGATTGTCATATGCTCGTGTTTGCATTGAGGTCTCTTCTGATGAAAAACTCCCGGAGTTCGTTCATTACAAGGAGCTGGATGGAACCGTCAAAAGGCTGCGGGTTTCTCTTCAATGGAGGCCATGAAGATGTTCAGTTTGCTCATCCTTTGGGCATGTTGACGGATCTTGTAAACCTCTTCCAAAGCAGCAAACTATCAAAGTGTTCAAAGAGAAAGCGATCCAGCAAAAAGGCAAAGCGGTTCTTCTTAACCCTTTTGCGGTTCTTGGAGATGCTGATGGTGAGTCCATGATTGAAGACTCCTTGAGTCGACCACCCACCAGAAAGGAAGCGAACAAGGAAGTCAATCCGCAAGACTCTTTGTTGTGCAAAGACTCTCCTCTTTTCGAAAGGAGTCAACAAGGAAACCGTAGCAATCCGCCTCCAACGCAAGGCAACCTCACCCAAGGTGGGGGCTACAAGGCAGTTGGTGCGAAGGAAAAACCTCCATCTTTGGGAGGTATTTGCAGAGTTTCCACAGCTTGCCATCCTCCTTCGGAACCTTCCTCTATTGGAAGAAAGACCAATTTGCTCCTTAGAGTCCATAATCAGCTGGACTCCTCCAATCGAGCTTCCAATCTTGTGCAACGCAATCAAGGTGGCTCCCACAAGGACCTAGCTACGAAGGAAAACATCCCATCCAGTGGAGGAGGTGGCAGAAAATCTACTTCTCTTGCTTTGGAAACTTTTCTCATGGAGGTAAGCCCAGCACTCCTCCTCCTTCTCAACCGCAGCAAACTTCTCCATCGGAAGTAAGTATCCTTGTCACCAAAGCTAATTCAAAATTCAAAAAACTATTAGCTGTGGATGAAATGGATGGAACGAGATTCAAAGGTCCTAAACGAAAGGATAAGGATAAGGGTGGGAAAGACATGAAAAAGGTTCTATCCTACATGAAAACCAGTAGTTCAGGTTTTGCTTTTTCTTTTCTTCTATCACTTACCATGAAGATAATATCATGGAATGTGCGTGGCATTAATAAACCTTATAAATGTAGAGAGCTTAATAAGATTATCAAATCCTCTGCATGTGATATTGCTATACTTGTTGAGATTAAAGTTAAACTCGCCATGCATCTATTAAAAAGAATTTAATTTGGCTTGATGCTAATTTTATCACTAATGATTCTAATCTAGCTAATGGTAGAGTTTGGATCTTGTGGAACCCTGAACTCATTGATTTGAATCAAAACTTGGTCAAGCCGTAGTACATTCATCTCCATGGAAAAGACAAAAGAAACGATTCTAGTTTCTGGTTGACTGCCATTTATGCTTCTAATAACAGTCAAGAAAGGAATTCTTTATAGACCGACATCTACACTCTTGCTACTACCACCTCTCAGTCGCCTTGGTTGCTTGTCGGTGATTTTAATACTGTTAGATATCGTCATGAAAAGTCTAGAGGGAGACAATTAACTGATTCAATGCTGAGCATTTTCAATGACTGCATCAATGATAATGATCTTTTTGACATGAAGTCTGTTGGTAGTTGGCTATCCTCGACTAACAGAGGCAACGAAAGCAGAAGGATTATGGCGAGACTTGATAGATGTCTGATTAACAAAGATTGGCTGGCTTGCTATCCGAATTGTTTACTTGAATATGGTGTCCAATATTTTTCTGATCATTCCATCTTGATGATTAATTCTGAAACTAATGCTCCTAGAGGAAAGAATCCGTTCAAATTCATCAATATGTGGAGTATGCACCTGCAATTTCTTGAAGTTGTTGCTTCTGCTTGGAACACTAATATCAAAGGCAACCCCCAATTTATCTTGAGCAGTAAGCTGAAAGCATGCAAGGAAGCCCTTAAAGACTGGAATAACAAGGTTTATGTTAATGTTCATGATTCTATCAAGAACAGCAAGAATAACCTCATTGAAGCTCAAAAAGAGCTTATTAAAAATCCTAGCAATGAGAGCTTCATCAAGGCTGAGAAAGATGCTGGAGAGAAGTACTTGTTGGACTTAATCAAAGAGGAAAGTTTTTTTTTTGGTAAGTAATAATCTATTGAATTCAGAAGAATGTACAAAGCCTATGATCAAAAAATGATACATAGGAAAAAGGCTCCTAACTGAGGGCAGGAGAGTGCATCCTACCTCAAGGAGGTAGAATGATCTCACTCCACCACCCTCAACATTAGGATAACCAAATGGAATAGCTCATGACCACACATCCTATGGACTATGAGTAACAAAGGTAATAGTAATGGAAAGAAGGAATTCTATTACATTGTTGAGATGTTGAACCGACTTAGTATTTCTTTCTCTCTTCTTATATGTGATTTGAGATTAGCATTCTCCATGCAAAGCTTGATGTCCAGCATAATACAAATGAGCAATTGCATCTTGGATCTTTTATTGTCTTCAAAGGTTCTAATGCATCTTTCACGCCAAATCCACCACACCATAGCCTTAAGGGTAAGTTGAGCAAGCGACCATGTAGTATGATGAGACTGAAAGCTTTCCTTTAATTTCTGCATTTTGGATTTCAGATTATCCTCTAGCGGCCTGCCCAAATCAAATCTTCAGATGATTTCCTTCCAAAGCCAACTAGTATAGTCACATTGAAAGAAAAGATGGTTATAGTCTTTCTCATTATTCTTGCAAAGAATGCATTGATTAACCAGTTGGAATCTAGAGAGAACTGGCTGAATTTAGGTGATTCCAATACCAAGTTTCATCAAACAAAAATCTAGAGAGAACTGGTTGAATTTAGGTGATTCCAATACCAAGTTCTTTTATGCTTCTCTGGCGGCTAGGAAAATAAGAAATACAATCAGAAAATGTAGAGGGCATAATGGCAATCTTATCCATGATATTAATTCTGTGAAGGATTATACTGTGGATATCTACAATTCTCTTCTTAACCAAAATCAGTCTCATGAGGATCTTCAAATCAATGTTAGCAGCAAGCTCATGCATGATGATATTCATAGCCTCAACCAGCCAATTACGGATGATGAAATCACCAAAGTTGTCATGAAATCTCCTAAGAATAAAAGTCTAGGGCTTGATGGTTTCACGGCAGAATTTTTCCAAAAGACTTGGTCCATTATTGGTAAGGATGTGTTAAATACTTGTTGTAATCACTTCTTCATGACTGGTCATATACTCAAACAGTTGAATTGCACCTTCATTTCTCTCATCCCGAAGACCAAAGGTGCTGATTACTTGGAAAATTATAGGCCCATTTCCCTTTGCAACTTCGTCTATAAAGTTATCTCCAAAGTCATGGCTGATAGAATGCAAAAGGTAATGAGCAAGATCATTAGCTTGAACGAATCTGCTTTCATAAAAGATAGAGGGATTCATCACAATATTCTCCTTGCTAATGATTTAGTTAAGGACATGACATCCAAGAGCAAAGGGAATAGAATCTATTTGAAGGATGATTTAAGAAAGGCTTTTGACTCTATCAACCGGTCTTTCATCTATAGTATGATGAAGAATATGCTCTTCCCAGACAATTGGATTGCTTTGATCAAGAATTGCTTAGAAACTCCAAAATTTTCTATGCATTTCAATGGTTCACCGATTGGTTTCTTTGGTAGCAGCAATGGCATTAGACAAGGGGATCCACTATCCCCCTACTTGTTTACTATTGCTATGGAGGGCTTGACTTGTATGCTTGAGCAGGAGGTTAGAGATGGTAGATTCAAAGTCCCAAGTTCAGGTAACAATCACATTTCTCATATCATTTTTGCTGATGACTTGCTTATTTTTTTTCAAAGATGATCAACCGTTCATTCATAAGTTGGCTAATATTCTCAACACTTTTGGGGAGTTTTCTAGTCTTAAACTTAATCATGAGTAGAATAAAGTGTATGTGGGTGCTAATATTAGTGACAAAGATTTAGTGAGAACCATTCTTGGTGTTCAAGAAGGAATACTCCCATTTCCTTACTTGGGGTTACCTCTTTTTGCTAATAGTATCAAAAACAATTACTATCAACCCATTTTTCAGAAAATTAGAAATAGAATTCAATCTTGGAAATCTCGTCTCCTTTCCAAGGCTGGTAGACTTCAGTTAATCAATTCAGTGCTACAAACTTTTGCTTTTTATTGGTCTATTGGCTTTTTGCTTCCTACCAGCATAATTCATAAAGTTGATAGTATTTTGAGCAAACTCTTCTGGAGTGGGACTTGTGATGAAACTTCTTTACATATGGTGAAATGGACTTCTATCTGCAAACCTAAGGAGGAAGGAGGGCTCAATTTGAGAAATTTGCATGAATGGAACAAAGCTTGTATGATTAAGCATCTCTGGGATTTGCTGAAAGGTAATAACTCTCTTTGGAGCAAGTGGGTCAATCAGAAGTATTTCAACAAAAACTCAATTTGGAACATTGATATCAAGTCTCATTACTCCACTGCAATAAAAGGTATTCTTAAAGGTAGAAGATGGCTGGCCAACCATATTTCTTACAATATCAATTCTGGAAATGACATAAACATGTGGTATGATCCTTGGATTAATGGCAAGAGCATTTTTCAACTATGTGGGGAAAGGGTCAGACAAGACTTGGGGGCTGCTAAGGATACCACTGTCTCTCAGTTCATTAACAATGGGGTTTAGAATCTTTGAAATGCAATCTCACCTGAAATGTTTCCTTTATGGCCACAGATTGAAGCTATTCCTATAAGGAATGAGGACAATGGGATTAAATGGAATCATGACCAAGGGAAAATTTTCGTTACTTCTGTTTGGAATAATCTTAGAATCAAAGGCAGCAATTGGAATTTATATGGATGGGTCTGGGATCATCCTATTGTTCAAAAGCATGCTCTTTGCACTTGGCAAGCTCTTCAAAATAAGCTCCCTACCATGGACAATTTGCAGCAAAAAGGTTTTGTTCTTGCTAATAGATGTGTGCTTTGCTTAAATAGCATTGAAACTACTCAACACTTATTCTTTGCTTTCCCTTACACCAGTTGGATTTGGAAAGAGATTTTGAATAGATATGATCTCCACATAAATACTTAAGTGAATCTTCTGCATGAAATTCATGATCTAAATCAAAATTTTCAGGAATGTGGCATTCTGAAAAGTTTAATTAAAGTCAACTTAAGGTCTGCTATTTGGTGGATTTGGAGAGAAAGATGCAACAGAATTTTTGAAAATCAAAGCAGAAAAAAAGTTCATAATCTCATTGATATCCTTAATGACTCAAGAAGTTGCTTGGAGGGTAGGTTGAAAATCAATAGTCTTAATAGGAAGGAGAAAAGGGTTCTTACTAGATTTAACTTTTCCATCTGCTAGATTAGTATCATTTTGCCAATTAACTCTTTTTTCAGTATACATGAGTCATTTAATTATTATTCTTCTAGTTAGTAGTCTATTGCTTGGTCTTGTTATCTTGTTGAGTTTTCAGGTTGAGCGTGGATCAAGCCATAAGTTGGGGAATTGTAGTCATAAGGGGCGCTGAAGGTCTTCTACATGCTTTCCTACATCTACAACATCCCCTTTCCACTTTCTTGATCTTTGCCATAGTCCACGGTTTGTGTGGTCATGACATTTATTTTTTGCTTTCTTGGAGCTGTGGACGGTGGAGTGAGAAGATTCCTTCTCTTTGAGAAGGGGTGCACTCTCCTGGCCCACTCTAGGAGATTTTTTCCTTATGTCACGGTTTGTGTGACAAAGGATTTGTACATTTCACCCCATTAATCTAATTATTTACTTATCGAAAAAAAATGGTATTAAAGAAGTAATATGTACAAAAGCCTTTGATCATTCAAGTCATGATCTAAAAACGTAAGTCAACTAGAGGAGTTCAGGAGAGTGCACCCCTACCTCAAAGAGGAGGAATGTTCTCACTCAACCAAACTATACTCTAGAATAACAGAGCTGGAAATCTCAAGGAACTAAATTAATCCATGACTACACAATCCGTAGACTATGGAAGAATGAATTAGAAGCCAAAATTTTCTCTCATGCTTCCCCTAGGCACCTTGCTGAAAGTATGGCGATTCATCCTACCCATTGCTTGCATTGCTGATATTCCAAATGAACCTGAAAGATTAGTAGAAAAAAATCCAAGCAAAGAATTGCAATATAGAATCATATGTTAAATCAAAACACACTAGAAAAAGGTAGACCAATAGGCTATAAAATGAACTAATCTAGTGAATGGAGAGGTTGAACCTAGTTAGAACCCCCTTCTCATGATTAGATAGTTTAGCATTCTTCACTTTCATTTCCATGCAACTTCTGATATCAAGAAGGATTTCTAAAAGAATATGGACTTTATCTTATTTTCTCCCTTCAAAAATTCTGATGCATCACTCCTTCCAAATCCACCAAATTGCGGTTCTGATTGCTACTTTTACCACATAGTTAAAATGCCACTCTTAGGAAACTTTTGCTGAAGAGCATTGATTTCTTGCAACAATGATGTATGAGGCTTTCTAGATAAGTTTTTTTTTCGATAAGTAAAGTAATTGTATTAATGTGATGGAATGTACAGAACCTTAGTCACACAAACTGTGACATAAGGGAATAGTCTCCTAGAGCGGGTCAGGAGTGCGCACCCCATCTCAAGGAGATGGAATGTTCTCACTCCACCATCCACATCTCCAGGAAAAGAAAATATGTCATGACCACACAAACCATGGACTATGGCAAAAGCTAAGGAAAACAAATAGTTATTGAGTTTCTATAATAGGAGAAAGACATCCTTTAGTCATCAAGCTTGTCTTTATTGACTGCCTATCCTTAAGCTTTTGGTAAGTTCCTCGCTCAATCTGAACGCTCAAAAAGATATCAAGTTCAAGCAAGAATATGCAATCTAGGTGATTAAAATTAAAAGAACCCATACTTGCTGAAAAGAACATAATTGGCAAGAGTCAATTTGTAAATAAAACTAGTTAATGGCATAGTTGAATCTTGTAAGAACCCTTTTCTCTAACCTGTTAAGAGTGTTGATTTTCAGCTTGCCTTCCAAACAACATGTAGAGTCATTAAGAATATCAATGAGAATGTTCTCTCCATATCCACCAAATAACAGATCTAAGATTGACTTTGATAAGAGTTTTGAGAATGCCACATTTCTGAAATTCTTGAATCAAATCATTGATTTCATGAAGAATGTTGTTATGAGGAGTTCTATTCAGATCATATCTACTCAAGATCTCTTTCAAAATCCAATTTGCGTATGAGCAACCAAAGAATAAATGATCAACAGTCTCAATATTGTTTATGCAAAGCACACATCTGTTAGCTAGAGCAAAGCCTTTTCGTTGCATTTTCATTAAAATCTCTTTCCAAATCCAGCTTGTGTATGCGCAAGTAAAGTACAAATGATCAACACTCTCATTTTCATTCAAGCAGAGAACACATTGATTGACCAGAATTCTTCCATTTCTTTGCATGTTGTCAATAGTTGGTAGTTTCTTGTGAAGAGCCTGCCAGGTGCATAATGAGAACTTTTGAATTGTAGGCCGATCCCATGTCCAGCTATTGAGGTTCCAAGTATTCCCTTTTAATCTAAGTTCATTTCAAGCTGAAGTAACATTGAATTTCCCATTATTATGCTTCCATATGATTCCATCATGACCACTACTATTGATAGAAATTACTGTAATCTGAGGCCATAGTGTGATCATTTCATGTGTTGTAGCAATTGGAAGACACCATTTCCCTTCATGAATGAAGTTTGACACCTGCAAATCTTTAGGTGCACCTAAATCATGCCTTATATTTTCTCCATACAACTGATAGATGATTTTCCCATTGATCCAAGGATCATACCGAATGCTTGCTATTTCCCGAAGAAATAACATAAGACATAAGATCTACCAGCCATGTTCTTGCGTTCAAAATTCCTTTGACTGCAGCTGAATAGTAAGCCTTAGATGAAACACACCATAAAGATTTTCTTTTAAAATATTTCTCCTTTATCCAATTGTTCCAAATGTTGTTTTTTCCTTGCAGCAAATCCCAAGAAGCTTGATCATACTGGCTTTATTCCACTCTTGGAGATTCTTTAAGTTTAATCCGCCTTCTTCCTTAGGATTACAAATAGTTTACCACTTTACCATATGAAGAGCATTATTTTCCTGAGTGCCACCCCAAAAAAATTTGCTGAGAATACTGTCCATTTCATGAATGAGACCCACTGGTAGAATGAAAGCATTGGACCAACATAAAGCATATGATTGAAGCACATAATGGATCAATTCAAGTCATCCAGCTTTAGAAAGAAGCCAACTTTTCCATGAGCTCAACCTCTTTCTAATCTTTTCAATTATAGGCTGACAATGATTCATCTTAATGCCATTAGAAAAAAGAGGTAGCCCCAAATAAGGCATAGGGAGATCACCTTCAGTTACTCAAAGGATATTAGAGATATGTTCTTTGTCATTGATTGCTGCCTCCACATAGACCTTACTCTTTTGAAGATTTAATGTAAGACCAAAACTCCTGCCAAAAGTGTTTAGAATTTTTGCCAGTTTACACGCAGAATTGTGATCATTTTGAATAAATATCAGCAAATCATCAGCAAAAATTATATGAGAAACATTACAACTGCTCGCTGAAGGAACCTTGAGACTGCCATCCAAAACCACTTTCTCAAGCATACAAGTCAACCCTTCCATTGCAATGGTAAATAGGTAAGGAGAAAGTGGATCTCCTTGCCATACCCATTACTACTCCCAAAGAATCCAATAGGGGAACCATTAAATAACACAGAGAATTTTGGTGTTTCCAAACAACTTCTGATCCATTCAATCCATTTTGAAGGGAATAGCATTTTTCTCATCATTTCATAAATAAAAGACTGATTGACAGAATCAAAGCTTTTCTCATATCAGTTTTAAAACAAATTCTTTTTCCTTTAGATTTGGAATGCATGTCTTTAAAATATCATTAGCAAGGAGCACATTTTGATGGATACCTCTACCTTTGATGAAGGCTGATTGATTGGGGCTTATGACTGTGTCCATAACTTTCTGCATTCTATCAGCCATCACTTTAGAAATTATTTTGTAAATAAAGTTACATAATGAGATAGGCCTATAGTTCTCCAGACAATCTGCACCAACTAATTAGGTATGAGTGAGATGAAGGTACAATTCATTTATTTGTGCATCCTACTAGTAGTAAAGAAATGTTACATGCATTAATAACATCTCTTCCAACAATGTTCCAAGTAACTTGAAAGAATTCAGCAGTAAATCCATTCGGACCAAGACTTTTGTTTTTTGGGTGAGCTGAAAACAATAGATCTGATTTCTTCTGCAGTGATAGACTGATTGAGAAACTCAATATCTTCTTGCCTTAGCTTATTCCTGACCTCAATTTCAAGCTCTTCATTAATCTGCATTTGGTTAAGAAGGGACTGATAGAACTCCACTGTGTGATCTTTAACTTTGTCAATGTCATGGATCAAATTTCCATTACCATCTTCGCACTTGCGGATAGTGTTTCTAGCTTTTCTTGCATCAATAGAAGCATAAAAAAACTTTGTGTTAGAGTCCCCAAGAGTTAGCCAATTTTCTCTTGATTTCTGTCTTATAAAATTTTCCTCAATAGGTAAAGCTTTGACATATTTTTCCCTTGCTTCATTTTCCGTAAAGATTACACCATCATCATGAGGACTCTTGATCAGCTCACTTTTACTACTGGTTACTTCATCATGAACATTACCAAAAACATTCATATTCCAATCATTCAAAGCTTCCTTGCAAGCTTTAAGTTTTTGAGTTAGAATAAAAGGAGTGGTTCCATGAACATGAGTATTCCAAGCAGCTTCAATAACTTTAAGAAATTGTGGGTGAGCGCTCCACATGCTAAAATAACGGAAAGGCTTTTTCCCATTAGGAGTAACATTTTTTGAACATACATTTAATAGAGAATGATCAGAGAGATATTGAACACCATATTCAAGCAGACACTCAAGATAAACATTTAACCATTCCTTGTTAATCAAGCATCTATCAAGTTTGGCCATGATTTTTCTGCTAGAATTTCCTCTATTACTCCATGACAGCCAGTCACCCACTGATTTCATATCAAAAAGTTCACTAGAGAAGATACAATCATTGAACTCAGCTAACATACAATCTAATAATTCCCTTCCTCCCACTTTTTCTTACGGGTATCTCACTGTGTTGAAGTCCCCCACAACCAGTCAAGGAGACTGATAGGCTCTACCAGCAGCAAATAAACAAATGTCTGCCCAAAGTTTGTTCCTCTCTTGAATACTATTAGACGCATAGATGGCTGATAAGTAGAAAAGAATGTTGTTCCCCTTATCCTTTCCTTCCACATGAATGCATTGAAACATTGAATGAATGCTTTAATCTCGATGAGAGTAGGGTTCCACAAGATCCAAACTCGACCGTTAACTAAATTAGAATCATTTGTAATGAGATCAGCTTTAGGCCAGATTAGTCTTTTCATAGAACTAGTATGACAAGATTTAATCTTCGTTTAAAATTGCAATGTCACAAGAAGTAGACTTGATCATTCTATTAATCTCCCTACATTTAGAAGTTTTATTGATCCCACGAACATTCCAAGAAATGATCTTCATAATAACCAAGCAGAAAGTGGAACATATATTATCCATTACTTAATGGTTTTTGATGGAGATACTATCTTTTTTCTTATCTTTACCTCTTGTGACCTCCTCTCCAACCATATCTTTTCCTTTTCCCATTTTAAATTTGGTCTTATCTACCTCATCCACAGCTACTAGTTTTTTGAATTTCAAAATACCTTGTTGAGGGGTGGGAGTTGAAGAATCTTGGAGTTGTTGGACTCTTTGAGGATGTGTGTCACCTGTTGAGGAGTCCTCCATAAGCTGGACTCCTTATTGAGAAGAGGTTTGCGCGCCTGGACAAATTTCACTCTGCACCGAAGAAGAGTCCTTATGAAGATGGTGTCTTTGAATTGCCCGTGCATTTGCTCCTGTTTTGAAAGAGTCCAACTGAGAAGGGACTCCTTTTATTTTGTCTTGTATTTGAGGAGAATCTTGCGCAGAAGAAACAGCCCCCGATCCATGGACTTCCGAAGATACATATTTTTCGTTACCAGAGACTTGAGGAGTCCCAGCAACTAAAGGATTCTAAGGTGCCAAAGCTGCACATGTGATAGACTCATTCTCCTCTTCGCTCAGGACCTGAAAGGAATTACCTATATAGGCACCGGTGTTGCTTTGACTACTATTAAAGTCGGCTTGGCTCTGAATACTTTCTCAACTATTGCATGGGGCGTAGGACGACATGCACCATCCCCAACTCCACAAGATGAACATGCAGAGCATGGACGTGGGCACCATTGGAAGGAAATTTGAATTCTCTTAATAGCACCATCTAAGTCTTTGTAGTGCACAAACTTCAGCAAGTCTGCATCAGAAAATATTTCCACACAAGCTCGAGCATAAGACAGATGCTTCATCTCAGCAGTCATCTTGTCAAGGTAAAGAGACTGTCCAAGAGTACTCGCCAGTTTGGCAATTAACTCCTTAGTCCAGAGATGCGAAGGCAACCCATGAAAAGCAACCCAGAGGGGTATACTTTTAAGGCTATCTAGCTCCATGCGCACCTTAGGAGTCCATCTCCGGAGGATCATAGGGTGACCTTTGATACTCCATAACCCCTCCAATACCCGATTCAAGTCTTCCTGTACATCAAACTTACAAATGAAAAAACCATTCTCTAAAACTTGCAACTCAAAAGCAAAAGTACCCCATCGCGATCTGATGAAAGCATGCAATGGATAGAAAGTTGTTTTTAATCCAATAACATACCATACCAGTGATCTAGATCAGAAAGGAATGAGATCATGCAAGTCTTCTGCTTCATAGACAGCAACCTTGATTCCATTGTTGACTTCCGGTTGGATGAAAGGTAGATCCAAGGTCGGATTCGATGCTGGAGACTTGAAAAGAGAACTCCATGCCACTGATGTAGATGAGATCGGTGGCCTTGAAGATGATCTTCCTCTTCCTCTTGAACGTGATCGCCCCCTAGCTTCCACTTGAGAAGGATTGCCCTGGAGAGATGACGACGAAGAACCCAAAAGAATGAGAGGATCAGCAGAACTCCTCCCAATCTGCCCGGATGTCGGAGGTTGACCGGATGAGGCCATGGAGGCCCCACCAGGCCTGGGTCTCCCAATCTCCCTAGAGCTTCTCTATCCTCTCACACTCATCTTTTCTGATCTACCAGCCATGTTCTTGCTATACTCCGATAGTGGGATGCATCAGTAAGAAGAGCACCTGAAGCTTGCCCAGCGTTCTGAATGGTGCCTTTTTTTGGGCTATAGCAGCATGCACCTTGGCTATCGCTGTCTCTCTCTTACCATCGAGTGCCTTTACATTTCTTGTCACATTATTTTCGATGAAACTGTATTTCCTCTTGCAAGTCCAGCAGTGACGGTCCCGCCCACGTCCACCACCACAGTAGGTCTCGTCGGACCTTTTCTGGGGTGGTCGTTGCCTGCCCCACCTTTACGTACACCGCCTCTGCTCTGGCAGACCCTGCGCATCCTGTAGTGCCAGCGGTGCCTGTGCGACTTGCAAGGGCTCCAGCGCCACTGGTCGGTCGAGGACCCATGCATCCTGCCAACATCCCACATGCGGGCATCTCCAACTGCTGCCACCCCAGCAGCTACTTTACATGATGTTGCGGCGACCTCTCCAGCGGCACACCTGGGGGAGGACCCAGTGGCTGTCATCTCTCCTTTTGCTGGGCCCTGCCCAAGACAGGCGCATGACCAGGCTTCGACAACTGAAGACATACAGCACACCTCAGTCTCCCCCCCTCCGTGCACTAAAGCTCTTGCGGACATCTATGAGATAGTGCCAATTGCACAGGCACTGTCCGCCAGCACCGGTGTAACGACCCGACCTCCCAGATGCCAGGGACCCCGAAGGTTGTGCTGCCACCCACTGATCCGAAGACTCGGAAGGGTTAGAATTTAGTCCAGTGAGATAAGCAATGAATTCAAATAACTATAACAAGAAAGTTCGTACATTAATAAGGAAAATATGTACAACATGTCCCAAATAAAAGTACAGGTATTGAAAGAAAGGTGCAGTCCTTAAGGGGCATACCCCAAGGACTGGCAAAAAGGCCACTCTCAACTCACGGTACAAGCGCTCACGCTTAAAACTCACACTGCTGGCAACGCACGGCGAACAAGCCGCCACCACGATTGTCCGACAACGAACTCCTGCGACAACGAGTCCCTACCTGAAGAGAGTAGGGGGGTAAGCCTTGCGAACAAGGCTCAGTAGGGATAACCAGTCCCATACCAACCAAAGCAGCTGGAACTCCAATAAAGCGGAAGCAAAAAGTACACTACAAAGTAGTAAAGCAGGAAACACCTACTGCAGAGAGCTACAAAGTAGCAGAATAGAGAAAATGCCACGACCCACAACTAGAGTCGGGCCCAAACACAATGCGGAAGCAACCCTCGGCACACACCCGCCGAGACAAAGAAGCTCACGGAACACCGGAGCAACCATATAACACTAGAGTCTTACGACACAAGCACCAACATCCCGGACCTCCATGAGGTCGGGAAGGAACAACGAGGTGTCACCACGTGAGAAGCACCGTCTCACCACAGGCACGGCCACCTCAGACCTCCACAAGGTCGAGGGCCGACAAGTAGAACAACCCTGGACTCTAGACACGCCACGAGGTCAGGGAACAATGTTGAACCACTCCTATATTTTACCCTTATATTTTGGTGATAACAAAATTTATGATTAATTAATTATTATTAAAAATATTTAATATCATGTTTTTCTTAATAAATATAAATTTATGTGATTAATTAAATATTAAATATATTTAATACCATGTTTTCTAATAATAAATTAAATATCATATTTTTTCAATAAATATAAATTTATGACATTATTGCCGTGTGATTTGCACTAAAAAGATAAATCGATGTCCATTCAATATACATCGATTTCAGTTTACAAAGTGCCATAACGATTCGCTCTCATAAGGATTCGCTCTCATAAGGATTCGCTCTCATAAGGATTCGCTCTCATAAGGATTCGCTCTCATAAGGATTCGCTCTCATAACGATTCGCTCTCATAAGGATTCGCTCTCATAACGATTCGCTCTCATAAAGATTCGCTCTCATAACAATTCGCTCTCATAAGGATTTGCTCTCATAAGGATTCGCTCTCATAACGATTCGCTTTCATATGGATTCGCTCTCATAAGGATTCACTCTCATAAGGATTCACTCTCATAACAATTTGCTCTCATAAGGATTCGCTCTCATAAGGATTCGCTCTCATAAAGATTCGCTCTCATAACGATTCGCTCTCATAATGATTCGCTCTCATAAGGATTTGCTCTCATAAGGATTCACTCTCATAAGGATTTGCTCTCACATGGATTTGCTCTCATAAGGATTTGCTCTCACATGGATTTGCTCTCATAAGGATTTGCTTCTCACATGGATTTCATAAGTGAAACATGAATTCGCTTGTAAAACATGGATTTCAACATGGATTTCACTTAAACATAGATTTCCTTTATATTTCAAAGTGTCTTTTGGCATCTAGTGAAAAGTCATATATTATTGATTTGCGTGATCTTTTATCTTTCTGACAGGAGATCTTTTTGCTTATCTTTCTAGATCTCTTCTTTCTTGCCAACAAAAATGGGTTACTTACTACTTCTAGGTGGCAACAGGAAACATAGAGGTATGAGCCTTTTTGACAGAAACACCATTTTATCTAAACACTTTTTCCATGCTTGTAGACCTAGTAGTCCAAAATTATCAGAAGAAAGAGAAGATGAGCAACGGCTAGAACTCCAACAGATTTATTCAAATTGCTCATATAAAAAATGAAGCTTGGCTGAAGAACAAAATGAGCTTTCCTGAAGAATTTTTTTTAAGGAGTGTACATCCTGTGAAGAACCTCAACTCCACATACACTCAAAGGAAAAGAGAGAAAGAGCTTGAGTCCAAGAAGAAGTGTTCAAGCATCTAAAGCCCTCAAGCTTCAAGCTCCTTCGCCTCTCTTCACTCTCTCTGTATGCATCTTTGTAATCTGGGGAGAGAGTCTTTTTGCTGAGAGTTCTTTTAGTTGGTTTTCATTTGTTCCAACTCTCAGCTTTGTCTTTCTTTTCTAAGAATGACTTCTGTCCAGCTGTAGGACTGTATATAGTGTAGAATCTAGCTAGGGGTTTGTGTCTAGCAGAACCACACTGGGGTTTGTACCAGGAGGTTGGCTTCTTTACCTGTAAGAGAAGTGGGTTGCCTTCTTGCCTGGGAAAGAGAAGAGGACCAGCTGGGGTGCTGGGGTGTTGTATTGTCCTTGAGGGGGACTGTACCCTTGGTTAGTAAAATCCCAAGAGGTTGCTTGGGGACTGGATGTAGGACTTCCATGTGGGAAGGGCCGAACCAGGATAAATCCCTTATGTTATTTGTGTGATTGTTTACTTGCTTCCGCACTGCTACTCTTTATCACACTAAACTAACCAAACTTTGAAGTGATAATTTTCTTTGTTTAAGTTTCTGTTTCATATTTCAGAAAACCTATTCCCCCCCCTCTAGGTTAGCTTGTTTCCGTACCAAAAGGGCCAACAAGTGGTATCAAAGCGAGGTTCTCTGATCAATCAAGAAGATCGAACGATCTAAGAGAAGATCCATGGCAGCTCAAGGATATGTTGAAGGTCAATCAGTCACCAGACCTCCATTCTTTGATGGAGAGGACTACCAATATTGGAAGATGAGAATGGAATGCTTCATTTGAGGGACTTTGATTTGTGGAAGGTAATCGAGGTAGGTGATTATGTTATTGTTCCTATTCAAGGCACTACTACCATTACAGCAGTAGATAAAAGTAAATTATCTTTAAACTTTAAAGCTAAGAACTACTTATGTTGTGCTTTATCCAAAGAAATTTAGTAGAGTATCTGCATGTAAATTAGCTAAAGAAATATGGGATAAACTGCAGATAACTTATGAAGGAACAGATAAAGTAAAACAAACTAGGATAGATATTCTTGTCTCACAATATAAGCAATTTAAAATGCTTCCAAACGAAAATTTACTCAGATGTATAATAGATTTTCAAGTATAGTAGTTGGTCTAAGCTCTCTTGGTAAAAATCTTTCTGATGAGGAAACTGTTAGAAAGATACTTAGGTCCTTAACTATTTCATGGACCCCTAAGGTCACAGCTATGAAGAAGCCATGACTTAACCAAACTCTCTATTGATAACTTAATAGGTTCCCTCATGGCACATGAAATTAACATGGAGCGACTATTTGAAAGCTCATCAAAGAAAAAAATGTACTAATGCTCTTAAAGTTGCAGCTACTCCTTCCACTTCTTCTTCTTCTAGTTCCAAAGATGCAGATTCTGAGGACAGTGACGTAGATGATGTACTGTCCAAGCTTCAAAAAATTCTCAAGAAGAAGAAAAATGGACCAAGAAGGATTCAAAAGAAGGAGAGAAAGGAAAAAGAACCAGTCTGCTATGAATGCCAAAAACCTGGACATCTAAGACCAGATCGTCCTAAACTCAAGAAGGCTGGTCAACTAGAAAAATCCAAGAAGCAACACAAGAAATTCAAAAGAAAAGCTATGGCGGCTGCTTAGGACAATGAAGAGGCCACAAGCTCAAAATCATGAAGCTCATAATCGGAGAAAAGGAGAAAGAGCAGGTAAATCTAGCCCTCATGGTAGGACTAGATGAGGTACATTCTAACCCATTTTTGATTCATGCACTATCAGGATCATAATCTGAAGACATAGAGTAGTCTTTAATGAACTATACAAAAAACATAAAGGTGTTGTAAAAGAATTAAAAAATCTGAAAAAAAACACTACTGCTTGGAAAACACCAATTCTGATCTAAATCTGAATTGGAGCAACTAGAAAAATAATTAAGAACAGTAAAGATAACAATTATCTTTTAAATGAGATTTGAAAATCAAGAATAATGAGAAGCTAGAGTTAGAAGAAAAATTAAAAACTCTAACTGAAGAAAATCTCTATTTAAAAGAAAAGAATCAGTTAGTAAATTAACTAGAGAGAAAACATCTCTAGCCCTATGCCTAAAAGGGTCAAATCTGGAAATAATAAACAAGGGCTTGGATACATACCTCTGGAAAAAGGAAAGCAAGCCATAATTCCAGAAAATATCCATTACCAAAATTTGTAAAAGAAACCAAGTTGCCTCAGAAAAAGGCTCCTACAAAAGAAAATGTTTTAAAAAATTATGTCCTAAATAGACATCATAAAAACAATAGGAACTGCAAAATAGATTATATCATGTTGTTCTCATGTAATAAATAGGACACACAGTAAACACCTGCACAACGAGGCACTTAGTTGGATTCTAAAGTATTTTCATGCATCTAACCATCAAGACCCAAAAAGATTGGGTACCTACTTCTGAGTAGTTATTTGCAGGATGGCCTTGGAGCATCAGGAACAAAGGATGCTCAAGCACTGGTGACTGCCAGCTCTTCATCCATCTCATATCTGAAGAGGGAGTAGTCATAATTATTTTAAATATGAATATTACTAACAATTATTTTCAAGTGTCATTCAGGTGGCCTCAATGGTAAGAAATTTCACAAAGGGGAGAGAATGCATGGTAAGATCCTTTTTTTGGTTAGTGATAAAAAGGGGGGAGAGTATGCATAGTATGCATTATCCATGAATTTTAGTGATTTTCTATGCTTTAAGTATTTTTGTTAAAAAATTCTCATAAATTTTGTCAAACAAAAAGGGGAGATTGTTGAACCACTCTATATTTTACCCTTATATTTTGGTGATAACAAAATTTATGATAATTAATTATTATTAAAAATATTTAATATCATATTTTCTTAATAAATATAATTTATGTGATAATTAAATATTAAATATAATTAATACCATGTTTTTCTAATAATAATTAAATATCATGTTTTCCAATAACTATAAATTTAGACATTATTTTGCCGTGTGATTTGCACTAAAAAGATAAATTGATGTCCATTCAATATACATCGAATTCAGTTACAAAGTGCCATAACGATTCACTCGCATAAGGATTCGCTCTCATAACGATTCGCTCTCATAACGATTCGCTCTCATAAGGATTCGCTCTCATAACGATTCGCGCTCATAAGGATTCTCTCTCATATCGATTTGCTCTCATAAGGCGTCGCTCTCATAACGATGCTGTCATAACGATTCGCTCTCATAACGATTCGCTCTCATAACGATTCGCTCTCATAAGGATTCGCTCTCATAAAGATTCGCTCTCATAAGGATTCGCTCTCATAACGATTCGCTCTCATAAGGATTTGCTCTCATAACGATTCACTCTCATAAGGATTTGCTCTCACATGGATTCGCTCTCATAAGGATTTGCTCTCACATAGATTTGCTCTCATAAGGATTTGCTTCTCACATGGATTTCATAAGTGAAACATGGATTCGCTTGTAAAACATGGATTTCAACATGGATTTACTTAAACATAGATTTCCTTTATATTTCAAAGTGTCTTTTGCATCTAGTGAAAAGTCCATTATTGACTTGCGTGATCTTATCTTTCTGACAGGAGATCTTTTTGCTTATCTTCTAGATCTCTTCTTTCTTGCCAAGAAAAAGGGATTACTTACTAGTCTGGGTGGCAACAGGAACATAGAGGTATGAGCCTTTTTGACAGAAACATCATTTTATCTAAAACACTTTCTTCTATGCTTGCAGACCTCGTAGACCAAAATTATCAGAAGAAAGAGAAGATGAGCAATGGCTAGAACTCCAACGGATTTATTCAAATTGCTCATATAAAAGACGAACCTTGGCTGAAGAACAAAATGAGCTTTCCTGAAGATTTTTTTTTAAGGAGTGTACATCCTGTGAAGAACCTCAACTCCACATACACTCAAAGGAAAAGAGAGAAAGAGCCCGAGCCCCAAGAAGAAGTGTTCAAGCATCTAAAGCCCTCAGCTTCAAGCTCCTTCTCCGCTCTTCACTCTCTGTGTGTGCATCTTTGTAATCTGGGGGAGAGAGTCTTTTTGCTGAGAGTTCTTTTAGTTGGTTTTCATTTGTTCCAACTCTCAGCTTTGTTCTTTCTTTTCTAAGAAAGACTTGTGTCCAGCTGTAGGACTGTATACAGTGTAGAACCTAGCTAGGAGTTTGTGTCTAGTAGAACCAACACTGGGGTATGTACTAGGTGTTGGCTTCATTACCTAAGAGAAGTGGGTTGCCTTCTTGCTCGGGAAAGAGAAGAAGACCAGCTGGGGTGATGGGTGTTGTATTGTCCTTGAGGGGGACTGTACCTGTGACGGAACACCTCGGCCAAGCCCGTTAAACCGATAACGTACTTTATCCGAGTCCGCCTCCCGCGAACGAGCCGAAGCCTCGCAAGGGATACCAAACCACAGTCCGTGTAAACATAAAGGAACCACACACATTTTATTATTTTACATAATTTACATAGCCATATTTCCACAAAACTGAAAAGAAGTACAAGAGCCTGGGGCATACCCCGAGGTATAACTGAAGAAATAAACAACTATCTATACTACACTGCTGGAGCTGCTACTACACAGCTGGACGTACCGACCCTACATTGCTACGATGCGGCTCCGAACTGGACGACGGTCGTGAAACGTCCTCCTCGCTCTCACCTATGAGGGTAGGGGTGAGTCTCTCTATTCACTAGCTCAGTAGGGAACTCCCCCAACACCGAGCAAACCAAAACCACAGGTACAAAAGCAGTAGACAATACCAACAATTTATAGAACAGCTAAACAGAATATTAAAACTGTAAAAGTACTCACCGTCTACCGACTACGAGAAACAACTGTAATAATTAAACGGAAAACCAGAACAGGTGTACAAACATAAGTGGAGACGCCAAACACGAGCCACGTGAACTGGTCGTGACACCAGTAACTGACTCGGACAAGCTAAACACAGGTCTACCTCTCAGTCTCGCAGCCACGGACGAAAGGTCCAGCTACCGCTCCACGTGAAAAGGTCAAGCAACTGTGGAGACCAACTAAACACCACCACCTGCGGACCACACGGTCACAGGGCCCATGCCTGACACCTCTAGAGATTGGGCCAGAACTCTCTAGAGTGAGGCACTGGAAAAGGACTAGCTGGGGTCCAGTACGTCTACTAGTGTCCGTACCCCCAACTACGAGCGCGCTACAAGTGACTAAAACAAACACAAGTGTCACTATCCCACTGTCATCTTTCCCTCAGCGGACGTGCAACTCAAACACAAGAGTGAGGGTGTCCAAGGCAGACGACACAGACCTCGATGGTACAACACAAGTACCGGACAAAGCCCCGAGCTAACAGCCTGGCTCACAATGAACCTAGGGCACCCAACTGGAGAGGTAACCACGGTAGGCGTCGTACTACTCGCCACGTACACAGAACCACGTGCACATCACACACAAACCACGTGAAACCTCACGTAAACCACAAGTAACAACGGTCCACTACACGTGAACCTAACTGGACTCGCGTAAATAACACGCAGCCACGAATGTAAGTAACTAACTGCATACCTTGTATGCTAAACACGGGAACTCTATGCACTAAGTGCACCTCAGGTGCCAACGCACATGCATTATCGATAAATACCATAATAGTCATTCCGGTTATAACCAGTAGGCGGCAACATCGATGCCGCTATAGGAAGTCGACGGCAAGGGATCTGGCCGTCTACATCCTGGCTGCTGAGCTTTGCGACAAACGATGTGACGCCAAGTTCTTCGGCCTCTAACCCTGTAGGAAACCTAATTCCGATTCTACAGGTTTCCCAACCATTTAAAACCACGGTAAAAAACATACAGAACAGTTCTTAACATGCATGAATCCCAAACAACCCATTACAGCATGCTTCGTTCGCTAAATTACTCAAACCACCCATAACCCCGCATGGTGCAACTTAATCCGAAAATGCATTATCATGCTGATTCAGGTGGTTACGTCGTGTTTTAATGTTCCTACGGAGCGAAAACAGGATCGGTCCCTACCTCAGAACACGCTAGAACCTCCACAATCTCCGGGCACACCGAACCCTCCGCGAGCTCCCACGGGAATTGCACCATGATACAGCGTTTTCCTCGCACAATTCGGCGACGCCACGCGTTCTACGATCGTCCAACCAACCTTCGGTACATGTTGGAAGCTTCAGGAATATGGGGGCAACAAGCTGGGGTAAGGGAGAATGAGAACATGGTAGGAAACCTGCCCTCGGGTGACCCTATAACCTGCAGAATTCTCAGGTTGGCGTCAACCCCTCTGCCGCCAAGAACAACCGCCACCCTAAACGTCCAAATCTTGAGCCGCCAAGATCATGCAGTCAACGACCACTTACCTGGACGCCAACAAGTCAACGACTACCCCTGGCCGCCAACTCCAACTCAACTGTAGCAGGTCCTATCTCATTTCAGGACCAAACCTGCACTTCACCTGCTCAAGCCACACATCCACACCACACATTCCACACAACCAACTCACACTGGCCTCACAACGGCCGCCACAACCACAAACACACATGATCTGTATGGATCCGAAAAGCTCGCGACGTTACATACACTCTTTACAAGCACTATCATCTAAAAAGAAATACAAGAGCTTATTCAAACAGATAGGATATCCCTTTAGCCATCTCCTCGGCTAACTCCCAGGTATCCTCACCACCCAACCTATTCTCCCATCTCACTTTAACTAGCTCAATTTCTTTATTTCTCAACTTCTTTATTTTTCGATTAGTGATTGCACCGGATACTCAGGCATAGTCATATCCGGCCTCAGGTCACCACATTGATATCTGATTATTTGAGCTGGATCTTCAATGCACTTTCTCAACATAGAAACATGAAAATATCATGCACATCTGCAAAATCTGCTGGCAAATCCAGCCTATAAGTTGTTTCCCCCAATCCTTTCTAACACTTGAAAGGGTCCCACATACCTTGGACTCAACTTTCTAGTCCTGCCCAAACCTCATAACACCTTTACTCAGGGAAACTCTCAAGAAAACAAAATCTCCCACTTCAAACTGAAGTGGTCTCCTCCGCTCCTCCATATCTGCATAACGTTTTGCCTGCTTTGAGCTGCCAGCAATTTTCTTTATAAGCTTTACCACCTCTGTGGTTTGCTGAATCAATTCAGGACCCACTAATTGCCTTTCTCCCACTTCATGCCAGTTCAATGGGGTTCTACACGGCCTTCCATATAAAGCTTCATACGGTGCCATCCCAACTGGTATGATAACTATTATTGTAGGCAAACTCAACCATTCCCAAATGATGCTCCCAGCTACTCCCCAAACCAAACAACAAGCCCGCAACATATCTTCAATTGTCTGAATAGTTCCCTCTGTCTGACCATCTGTCTGGGGATGATAAGCGGAGCTATATCTCAGCTTAGAACCAATTACTCTTTGCAGACTTCTCCAAAAACCAGAGTAATCTTGGATCTCTATCAGATACAATAGTTTTTGAGAAACCATGCAGTGGAACAATTCTTTCAACATAAATTTTGCCAATCTGTCCACTGTCCAAGACATACTCATGCCACTAATCTGCACACCTTGGTTAATCTATCAACAAACACCCATATCCATTATGCCCGGACTTGATCTTGGTAAACCTGCCACAAAGTCCATAGCAATATCATCCCATTTCCACTGTGGAATGGGTAATGGTTGTAATAGACCTCCAGGCTTCTGATGCTCTGCTTTAATCTGCTGACAGATAGCACATCTTGCAACAAACTCCGCTATTTCTTTGTTCATATGAGGCCACCAAAAATTCTTTCTTAAATCATGGTACATTTTAGTACTACCCGGATGAATAGTGTACCTAGATTTATAAGCTTCTTCTAGCACTCGCTGCTTTACCTCTCTTTCTGCAGGAACAAACAACCTTCCTCGGAGCCTGACCACACAATTATCATCAATAGAAACTCCTTACATTTTCACAATTTCAACTAAACTTGCATCCGCTCTCTGAGCCTCAATGATTTGCCAATACAAAGACGGCTCTACAGCGCTAGCAGCTAGAATTGCCCGTCGCTGACTACTGGGCACATACAAGGAGTTCTCTGCTATTTCTTCATACAACTTCCATTCTTTAATCATCATCAGATTCATATATGCCTTTCTGCTCAAGGCATCTGCTACAACATTGGCCTTACCCGATGGTAAGCCAAACTGAAATCATAATCCTTTAAATACTCATCCATCTGCGTTGGCGAAGGTTCAAATCTTTCTGCGAGAAATATACTTCAAACTTTTATGCTATAAAGATCTCAAATCTCCGCCATACAGATAATGCCTCCACATTTTCAAGGCAAACACAACTGCTGCCAATTCCAAATCATGAGTGGGGTAATTCTCCTCTGCTGGCTTCAATTGCCTGGACGCATAAGCTATCACTTTGCCATGCTGCATAAGCACTGCGCCAAGTCCTCTCCTTGAAGCATCAGTATACAACACAAAACCACCACTCCCTGCCGGTAATGTTAATATAGGTGCTGATGTGAGTCTTTTCTTCAATTCCATAAAACCTTTCTGACATTCACCGGACCACACAAAAGGCACCCCTTTCTTGGTCAATCTAGTCATAGGTGCCGCAATTTTAGAAAAATCTTGAATGAAGCGCCTATAGTAACCTGCTAATCCCAGAAAACTTCTAATCTCGGTTATTGTCTTAGGCACTCCCCACCTTGACACAGCTTCCACTTTGCTCGGGTCCACTGCTATTCCTTTAGCTGAAATAACATGACCCAGAAACTGAATTTCTTTCAGCCAAAATTCACACTTACTGAATTTGGCAAACAACTGGTTATCTCTTAACAATTGCAGAGTAAACCTCAAATGAGCTGCATGCTCCTCTTCAGATGCTGAATAAATCAGAATATCATCAATAAAGACCACAATAAATTGATCTAAATATGGATGAAAAATTCTATTCATCAGATCCATAAACCTGCAGGAGCATTAGTCAACCCAATTGGCAAACCACAAACTCATGGTGACCATATCTAGTTCTGAAAGCTGTCTTATCTATATCTTCCTCCTTAATTCTCACTGATGGTACCCGGACCTCAAATCAATTTTAGAAAACACTTTTGCTGATTACAACTGATCAAACAGATCATCTATCCTCGGCAACGGGTACTTATTCTTGATGGTCACATCATTCACTTTCTATAATCAATACACATCCAAAAACTTCCATCTTTATTTTTCACAAATAAAACCGCGCTCCCCAAGGGGAATGACTCGGTCTAATAACCCTTTCTGCAACAATTCTTCTAACTACTTTTTCAATTCTTTTAGTTTCTGTTGGTGCCATCCGATATGGAGCTTTAGAATCGGCATGGTACCGGCAGCAACTCAATAGTAAAGTCCACCTCTCTATGTGGAGCTAAACCAGGCAATCCTCAGGAAAATATCAGCAAATTCCCTAACCACGGGAACTGCTTCCACTGGCTGACTAGCTTCTACCAGACTTACCGAGGTTAAATAAGCTACAACCCATCATTTACCAACTTTCTAGCTTTAATTACAGAAATCAGAAATTTAGAGGTATAAAAAGGCATACCTTGATATTCAAATACTGCACCATTAGGATGACAAAACCTGATCCTTTTCTTTCTGCAATCTAACATTGCTCCATACATCTCAAGCCAATCCATACCCAGAATAATATCATAATCTGACAACTACAGGGCATACAATCGACCCGGCATTTGGTTCCCTTCAATCATAACAGGAGCTTCATCTATATAACTTGAAGTGAGTAGGAACTCACCTGAAGGAACCTCCACTACTAACTCACAAGACTTCTCCTCTAAAGGATGAGCTATCATCTATATAACTTGAAGTGAGTAGGAACTCACCTGAAGGAACCTCCACTACTAAACACAAGACTTCTCCTCTAAAGGATGAGCTATATAATCCAAAATTCTTCGGAAATGAAAGAATGAGAGGCACCCGAATGAAATAAGACTCTTGCTGAGTAATTATAAAGAGGTAAAGTACCTTCTATCATATTCGATGCCTCCGCCTGGGCTCGGGTGATAGCCATAACCCGGCCTCTTCCCCGCTGCTGCGGTGCTCCTCTGTCACGACCTGCCTGCGGCTGCTGAAACTGCTGAGGCTGCTGCTGCTGCACACCTCTTCCGAACCCATATTCTCTCGGATAGGGGCAATTGCGGATCAAATACCCTGGCTGATTACAATTATAACACTGATACCTGGTGGAGTAATAGGCTGCCTGGCAGTACTCTGCTGCGACTCCTCCACTCAGGCCTACCTCGGCTGCTGGAACTGCTGACGACCTCCCCATCCTCTTCCTTTGCCTTTAAATGCTTGCTTTAATTTCTGACTCGATTTACCGAAACTGATGAAGAAGGTCCTGCTGGTGCCTTGCCCTTGCTTGCACCCAACGACTGCTGCGGTAGCCGAAAAACTACCTGAACCTGACTCGCCCACCTGACGAGTCCGAAAGACCTCTCTAAAGTAGCTGCTCTCTGAGCTGCTTCTTCCACTGTCTTGCACATAAGAGGTACTATCACATCCTGCAATTCCACTCTCAAGCGTCTGATAAAAAATACTCAACCATCTATTATTATCTGAAACCACATATGGCACATAACGGCTAAGTGCCATAAATCTCATCTGGTACTCTAAAACTGAAGAGTTACTTGCTGGAGAGTCCGAAACTGTGCTCCTTTTACTTGCTGCACTTGGATCGGAAAGAATGTATCATTAAATACATCGAGAAATTCCGACCAAGGATAGCTTCCTCGTCCTTCAGCAAAGGTGGTCTGCATCTTCAGTCGCCACCATTCCAAGGCAAAGCCCCAACTGATAAGCAGGCTAACACAACTCTATCTGCTGTCGGACCTCATAGTTGCAAAAACTCTTTCAATTTCATGAGCCCAATGCTCTGCTGTATCTAGATTCGGCCCTCCTGAATAGGTAGGCGGCTGCAATCTCAGAAACTTCTCCACCTGCATCACAGGTTCTTCTGCTATCAACACTGGCGGTGGTGGTGGCACAGGTGCTGCAAAAGGCACCTCTACTCTTGGCGGAACTGGAGCTACAGGGACAACCTCTCCATCTCCAGGTGGTACTGCAACCGGTGGTACCGGCGCCTGCTGATCCATCCTCGCCCGGATATCCGTGAGGCTCTCCCAAATTCTTTCTATCATATGCTGGGTGCTTTCCTTTGGATCATCTCCTCCACCACCCCAATCTCTTCTATTAGCCATACCAGAAATTTCTACATAAACAAATCACCAAACAAAAATCAAAACAACAAATTATCAAAAACTAGGGTCCCTACCAGCAGTGTACAAAGACCGAAATAAGGCTGTGTATCTTTCTAGTTTTTATATTAACCAGACCTTTCTCTGATACCAACTGTGACGGAACACCTCGGCCAAGCCCGTTAAACCGATAACGTACTTGATCGAGTCCGCCTCCCGCGAACGAGCCGAAGCCTCGCAAGGGATACCAAACCACAGTCCGTGTAAACACAATGGAACACACCACATTTATATATTTTTAATAATTTACATAGCCATATTTCCACAAAACTGAAAGAAGTACAAGAGCCTGGGGATACCCCGAGGTATAACTGAAGAAAATAAACAACTATCTATACCTACACTGCTGGAGCTGCTACTACACAGCTGGAGGTACGACCCTGCACCGCTACGACGCGGCCCGAACTGGACGACGGTCGTAAACGTCCTCCTCGCTATCACCTGTGGGGGTAGGGGTGAGCCTCGCTAGTCACTGGCTCAGTAGAGAACTCCCCAACACCAAGCAAACCAAAACCACAGGTACAAAAGCAGTAAACAATACCAACAATTTATAGAACAGCTAACAGATATTAAAGTTGTAAAAGTACTCACCGTCTGCCGACTATAAGAAACAACTAAATAATTAAACGGCAAACCAGAACAGGGTACAAAATAAGTGGGACAGCAAACACGAGCCACGTGAACTGGTTCGCGCGACACCAGTAACTGACTCGGACAAGCTAACACAGGTCTACCTCTCAATCTCGCAGCCACGGACGAAAGGTCCAGCTGCCGCTCCACGTGAAAAGGTCAAGCAACTGTGGGACCAACTAACACCACCACCTGCGGACCACACGGTCACAGGCCCATGCCTGACACCTCTAGAGATCCTGACCTGGAAATCTCTAGAGTGAGGCACTGGAACGGACTAGCTGGGGTCCAGTACGTCTACTGGTGTCCGTACTTCCAACTACGAGCGCACTACAAGTGACTAAAAATAAACACAAGTGTCACTGTCCACTGTCGTCTTTCCCTTAGCCGGACGTGCAACTCAAACACATGAGTGAGGGTGTCCAGGTCAGACGACACAGACCTCGACGGTACAACACAAGTACCGGACAAAGCCCGAGCTATAACAGCTGGCTCACAAAAACCTGGGGCACCCAAACTGGAGAGGTAACCACGGTAGGCATTGTACTACTCGCCACGTACACAAAACCACGTGCACGTCACCACAAACCACGTGAAACCTCACGTAAACACAAGTAACAATGGTCCACTACACGTGAACCTAACTGGACTCGCGTAAAGAACGCGCAGCCACGAAGTAAGTAACTACTGCATACCTTGTATGTAAACACGGAACTCTGTGCACTCAGTCCACCTCTGGTGCCAACGCATATGCATTATCGATAAATACCATAATTAGTCATTCCAGTTTATAACCAGTAGGCGGCAACATCGACTGCCGCTTACAGGAAGTCGACGGAAAGGGATCTAGCCGTCTACATCCTTTCTGATGAGCTTGGCGACAAACGATGTTGATGCCAAGTTCTTCGGCCTCTAACCCTGTAGAAACCCTAATCTGATTCTACAGATTTCCCAACCGTTTAAACCAAGTAAAAACATACAGAAACAGTTCTTTTAACATGCATGAATCCTAAACAACCCATTACAGCATGCTTCGTTCGCTAAATTACTCAAACAACCCATTAACCCCGCATGGTGCAACTTAATCCGAAAATGCCATTATCATGCTGATTCAGGTGGTTATGTCATGTTTTAATGTTTCTACGGAGCTAATCGGGATCGTCCCCTACCTCAGAACACGCTACAACCTCCCACAATCTCCCGGTTCACACCGAACCCTCTGCGAGCTCCCACGGGAATTGCACCACGATACGGCGTTTCCTCGCGCATTCGGCGACACCACGCGTTACTACGATCGTCCAACCACCCTTCGGTACCTGTTGGAAGCTTCAGGAACACGGGGCAATAAGCTGGGGTAAGGGAAATGAGAACAGGGTAGGAAACCTGCCTCGGGTAACCCTATAACCTGCAGAATTCTCAGGTTGCGTCAAGCCCTCTGCCGCCAAGAACAACCGCCACCTAAACGTCCACATCTTGAGCCGCCAAGATCATGCAGTCAACAGCCACTTACCTGGATGCCAACAGTCAACGACCACCCCTGGCCGTCAACCCAACTCAACTGCACCAGGTCCTATCTCATTTCAAGACCAAACCTACACTTCACCTGCTCAAGCCACACATCCACACCACACATTCCACACAACCAACTCACACTAGCCTCACAACGGCCACCACAACCACAACACACATGATCCGCATGGATCCGAAAAGCTCGCGACGTTACAGTACCCTTGGTTAGTAAAATCCCAAGAGGTTGCTTGGGGACTGGATGTAGGTCTTCCATGTGGAAAGGGCCGAACCAGCAAAAATCCCTTGTGTTATTTATGTGATTGTTTACTTGCTTCTGCAAGCTACTCTTTATCACACTAAACTAACCAACTTTGAAGTGATAATTTTCTGTGTTTAAGTTTTCTGTTTCAGATTTCAGAAATCCTACTGCACAAGGCACCCCGAGAGAACCCGCAGAGCAGAAACCACTAAACACGGCCAGGCTACAACCACGTTGCAGGCTTGGGTGACGAGACTAACTCAGAAACAACGTGAGAAACTCCGTCACAACAAGTGCAACCAAACCACCGCCACAGGCAGCTAAGAGAGGGACACACAGTCCACCCTTCTTGCTCGCCAGCCGTCGACTCCTGCCTACAACCTCCCTAGGTAGAGTGAGGCTAGTAAGCCATAGCAAAGAGCAAGTAACAAACCACCACAGCCTGGCCGAGCTACAGCCCCACGCGTACCCTCCCTATGTGGCTCCAGAACCAATGCAGAGCGAGGCAGTGAGAAGGACTAGCTGGTCCGCACCGGAAGAGCGCCTCAACCACCTCGGAGACCCATACCAGCTAAGAGATCTCTACAAACGACTCACACCACTGTCCCACTGTTTTCCCCTACTGCTACCAGAGTCAGCAACTCGAGTAAATCCTGCAGCCCAGAGAAACTCCTTCTGACACAGACGCGCAGGGACCAGGGGTCCCAGGTAACGGTAACAACCTGTCTCGCAGACAAGCCCTCAAGTGCCGAGCACCGGGGCGAACGAGAAACTAGTGGGGCAACCACCATAGAAACCGCCACAATTGACTTGTAACCAAGATAAGCCCAGCAGGCAGGCATGCACGGCACCCCTTCCGGAAACCCCCAAAAGGGACGTTGGCCAATGCCGGCACACATGGCATGGCCCGAGAAACTAGAACACCACCAGACAGAATAGAAACCATCGCTCTTCTAATAATCGATTGACAGTCAGACAATCGATTTTTAATAGATGTGAGCCTCCAAGCACCACTGCTAGGACACGACCACGAAGGTGTCACCTTCGGTCACTGAACGCAGGGAGGCCACCTGCCACGTTCCCACCAGAAGGTCCTAAGGGCAACCCTGCCCTGTGGCACACGCCGACATGCCAGCCGCGGCCACGGAAACACCCGAGGCAAGCCAGGGGCTGTCGCACCCTCCTAGCCCGTCGCGATCCCATCGCAACGGGAAGGGCAACCGCGACAAGCACAGGGTCGCGACAGGGAAGCGGGTCAGGACAACAGCCTTGTCGCGACCGGAAACTGGGTCGCGACATGACCCTTATCGCGACGGCCAACCGTGCCGCGATAAGGTTGCATCAGACCGGGGCGACGCCTCCTCTGATGTCACGACGCACACTGCGGTCGCGACATCAGTTGGGAGGCAGACCGCAGGGATGCCACATGTCGAGGTCTCCCACACACTACAAACACATAAACCACGGGGAGGGGAGCATGGGGAAAGCTTCTAAAGCATGCATCCACACATGAGGGCTCCCAATCACCTGTAATAGAAAGAGCATAAGAAATCCCTACAGAAATTGGAAGAACCGAACCCCAAAGGGGCCTTCACGAAGCCACGACCGCCTCCTCCTCGATCCCCGCTGACGCTCCAAGCTCCGTAAGAACTACCGGACGCTCCACCAAGCTCCAACGCCGGAGAAGGAAGATGGGGGAGACCTCTCTACCTCAGAGAAGAGAGGAAAGGGAGAAAGAGAGAAAGAGGAAAAGGGGGAAATCGGGTAAGGCTTTTAGCCTCTGGCACCCAAAACGCGATAGGGCGGGGCGTCGCGTTACCAACATTAACGCGACGACCGCCTACACCGCGACCAGAACATGCCCCATAGGGACGCCGCGACAACCAGACAGGTCAGTCTGCCATGCCTGCCACTCTGACAGGCGTCAGATGACCAAAAAGGGAAAAGCAGTCGCGACCCGTTGACCGGGCGCGACAAGAACGCGACGCAGAAAGCGGTCGCAACAGAGATGACTATCGCAATGGGCACCTCCGTCGTGACACTAACACATCGCCCAACCCAGATGCGTTAGTGGCCAGTCATCCAACATGCGAACAGAAAAACTAGAAAGCCCAAGATGTTACAATACATCCAACAAAAAATTAATTCCGTCCTCAAAATTTAAGGGCAAAACCTGGTCAGAGAAAACAACAGGTGCAATGGGACCACTAAGTCACACCGCGACTTCCCGGTGGTCGCCACCACGACCCTGCCACATAGGGAGTGCCTAATCAGACATCCGACGGCTCACAGGTTGCACAACAACGGTGCAGAACACACAAGCAGATGTCGACAACTCCACAGGCGCGGCACGCACCAAGCCAACCAGAAACACTAAAACCGGTAGTCGGAAACCACGCGATTGAACCCTCAACAGACCACGTTGTTGAGACCAACCGGTCAGTAACTCTCTCTGTCACCAGCGACTAGGCAGAGGTCCCAACTACTAACAGCAAAATGTGGAAAATGCCAATAGGTCAACTGTAAGACTCCGCTGAATGGCTCCGCACAACTAGCAACAACTAGCACCTACGGCAAGGCCAAACAAGAGTTTTCTTAGGTGACCCAAAACCAATCAATAGCATGCACGTCGAGAACACCACGGCATGCAGGACAGTGTCCTCCGGCATCACTAGATCTCACCTAGATCATCCTCGTGGTCTGACCAGGACACACAACACTGTGGAGCCACAGAAAGCTAAAACACACGCTCCAAAGTCATAAGCATAGAGGCAAAACCAAAAAAGACGTCTGATGTTGGCAAAGCCAAGCAACTCAAGACGTCGGCAACCGCACGGGAAACAAAACAACTGCAGTGGTCGAGGGCAGCATGTCAACCTCAAAGGAATCCAAACCAAAACAGGGTACCCCAACCGAACACACTCTCTCCCCAAAGCGAAAGGGGAAACCCGGAGACAGGCCACGACCAAAGCCTGGCGTACTACCGATAGGGCTGCCTAGACAAGGCAAAGTAGCCACCCCGTAGCGGTAACGGTATAGCCACAAGGCACAGGCAAGCACAAAGTGTTCTAGAGGCAGAAAGCTCAATGCCTCGAACACCGAGGAAACTCGGGAAATGACACACAAAGCTCACAATCAGGCGCACGGCACGACACAGTGCCAACACCAGCACCAGGAGCCACCCAAGGTACAACACAGTGCACCAAGGCTCCAAACGGCACAAAACAAAACCACTCGAGCACGAGCATAGGCGCCACCACAAGCACCAAACTCGGCAAGATGCAACACAGTTGCACCAATGGCCGAACAACACGGGCTAACAGGGAGGACTCTTCACAAGAGACTTGCCAAAAGCCACACGCACAAAACCGCAAGCCTAAGAAGGGCACGACAGGCCACACCGGCTGCGAACCCTCTAGGCACAAGACACGGAGCATCGAAAATAATGTGCTCAAGGTGCAGTACACAACCACCAACACCGAAACGACCCAAGGCTTACCGAAAGGGACTCTCCACCACAGACCCACACAAGCAAAACACATGGAGAACCATCAGCTCAAGAGTGCAACAACACATCGGCTTTTAGAAGCACACAAACACAAAGCACCACTCCCTCCATGCAGGCGGAGTGGGCCACACACCAAACAACAACAAGTGCCTCCAAGCATAGCTGAGGCACAAGCAAAAACACACCGGGACGATGCCTGCACAAGCAAGCCAAACAGACGAATGCCCGATGCTGCCTTACACTGAAACGAAGGCACGCTGCCCTATATCGTCCAATCAGGCGACGAGAAACCAGAATAGCAAGAGACGGGATAATAGGTCACCACAACCTATCGCACCACAAGGAAACCACGCACACGAGGAGAGCAACCAGCTCAACCTCAAGACAGCACAAGGAAACCACGCACACGAGGAGAGCAACCAGCTCAACCTCAAGACAGCACAAGGGAGGGACCTTCACCACAAAGGTCGCCACGGTGCGCGACATGGCACCAAATGCCATGTGAAAGCACCACCACCCCTAGAAACCCACGGAATGCAGAGGAAGAAGGCACACAACAGGCCTCCTCCTCACACGAAAGAGGAAACAACAACGCAAGGCTAACACTCCCAAGGAGGCAGAGCCAGCCGAACAACCACGACTCTCGCCAAACAACCGTCGGAAAGAGTGTGTCGGCACGAAAACGCAAGCAACAACAAACTAAACTATAGGGACCCACAAGTGGTCCCGCCGGCACAACCTAGAAACTTGGAAGCTAACAACACGGAGAGCCGGTCAAAACATAGGGCTGCACACAGGGTCAAGGTCCACCACCTTGACCAGAGGCAGACAAGTAGACTGCACGCAACAGTCCAACCCAAAAGTTGCACAACACTACAAGGTGCTTGTGCAACACAACCAACCAGGGAAAACCGAAACAAGGGGAGCAACCAGCTCAACCCAAAAGCAACTCAAGGGGAGATGACTCCACCCGAAGGTCGCAACAATGCGCACCCTAGCGACACAACACCATAGTGGAGCAACATCACCCCAAGAAACCAACGGAAAGCAGGGGAAGGAGACCCTCACAACGAGTCTCTTCCACATGCAAGGGAAAACCAGTAAGCGAGACCGGCACCTCCACAGAAGCACAATCAACCAGACATCCACAGAAGCACAATCAACCAGACTACCATCTGGCAGAGCACGCAGGGCACAAGAAATAAGTCAAACCTCCAGACCCTAGGGACACATGAAGTCCCACCAGCGCAGCCGAGAAAACTCGAAAACAAACAGGAGGACAACCTGGCCAGCACCAAGGCAAGACACATGGCCAAGGGCACAACACCTCGACCGACAACGCCCAAACAACTGTAACATGGACAGTCCAACCGGAAACAGTGACAGCTCATCTCCACAGAGAGAGAGAGAGAGCAGCGACAACCAAAATAACACGACCAGTAGAGAGAACATAGCAGCCAGCGGAAGCAACACAACGGGTTCTGGGAGAACCTCCACCAGAACCAGAAGGCGCCATTCTGGAAAACCCACTAGAACGCACCAGCCAACACAATAACAGCATACCTCAACCCTGAGGTAGCACAACAACCGGCAGAGACAAGCCCAAAACAGTCCTGAGAGCAACCCTCACCAGGACAACAAAGACCTCAAAACACAGAGGTAACACAGTAGAAGACTTCAACAAGGATAGAAGCAGTCCTAGAGGGATAGGAACCCTCACTAAGACAACAACAAACAGTTCTTGGAAACACCACCAAAACACAGCAGCCAAGCGATGCACCTCAACCCAGAGGGCAACACCGCAACAACCAGAAATGAGTACAACATAGTTCTGGGGAAACCTCACCTCCACCAGAACCAACAGAAAAGAACTCTGGGAGCACCTCACCAGAGTTCACAACTAGCCAGCACAAAGCCGAAAACAACCATAGATAGGTGTCGCAGCGCTCAACCAGCAGTCCAACATGGCACACAAGGCATCTGCTTAGGTCTAGCAAAGACGCTGACTGAGCAGAGCACAGTGCACACGGTGCACAGGCACACAAGGCCAAACACAGCCAACACAGCAAAAAGAACTCCGGGAGCACCTCACCAGAGTTACAACTAGCCAGCACAAAGCCGAAAACAACCATAGATAGGTGTCGCAGCGCTCAACCAGCAGTCCAACATGGCACACAAGGCATCTGCTTAGCTCTAGCAAAGACGCTGACTGAGCAGAGCACAGTGCACAACGGTGCACAGGCACACAAGGCCAAACACAGCCAACACAGCACACACCCCAACAACAAGGGGACATCCAACAAGGACAGACCCTAACAACAAAGGACTGCCAACAAGGCAAGGAAACCTTCGACCGGTTCCGCAGACCACAACCCTGCACCAGTGAAGGCCACACCACACGTAGGCTCTCTCACCCTTCGCGACACAACCACCCAGATGCGCAAGCCGAGGACGAATCCTAAACGCAGCACGAGCGAAAACAGCAAACCACGCTCACAGTACACGCACCCAGCAACTGCAGCAACACACTCCTACAGCTTACACCCGGACCCTGCTGGAAAGCTAGCCACCTGCAATAAAGAGCCCAAAGCTCACCAAACAACAACTCTACACGGACGGGCCAACAGCGTACTAGTACCTTTCTTTGGGACAGCCATAGTTATTAACTCATTACAAATCTCGTTGGAACCCTGAGCTCTGATACCACTATAATGACCTGACCTCCCAGACCCCGCCAGGGACCCCGAACATCGTGCCACCACCCATGGATCCGAAGACCCGGAAGGGTTAGAATTTACTCCAGTGAGATAAGCAATGAATTGACTTTTGCAGAAGGGAGGGTCTTCTTTGATGGCTCTATGCACTCTCTCTCTAGCTTTCTAGAGAGAGAAGCTCTGAGGAGAGGGAGTGCAGGCGAGTGCCGGGGCTCACCCCCGCCCCCCTGGCGGTGGGTGGAGCTTCTCTCCTATGCTGAGGAGGGATCCTTTGCCCTTGAGAGCTCTCCCCGTGGGGGAGTCTTTCTCTTGAGGGCTGCCACCAGCTGGAACTCCTCCAACCAGGGTCCACACTATCCTTCCTCAGGATTTGCTTGTTCCATGGACAAGCTTTCTGCCGTGGATGAGAGAAGGGAGGCGCAAGGAGGTTCGAAGTCGGGATCCTCATCTACTGTAGGTTTGATGCTTACTACTTCTCAAGTAGTTGAGGGGCTCCCCTTCAGAGGCCGGGTGATGGAACGGGTCGATCGTGCTTTGAAGACCAGGCGTTCGGGCTCCAAAGTCTCTCACGTTCGTAGGCCTTGGTCTTCTCTCTTTGGTGCAATTGTGAAAGAAGGAGTTCATGTGAAAGGATCGGCTCTTGAGTTCATTGAGCCTGTCCTTCTTGATGACAAGAAGTTTGATGTGTTTGATGGTGAGGATGCTAAAGAACTTCAGGAGTCCTGGCACTTTGCTCTCATGGGATATTGTATTGGCTTACGGCCTCTGTATGCTGCTCTTCATGCTTTCATTGTTAATGTATGGCAACCGAAAGGAGATATGGAGCTTCTAATGCGGGAGGGAGGATTCTTCCTTGTCGTCTTCAATTAGGAGGAGGACCTCCAAAGAATTCTTGATGGGTTTTGGAGTATCCGAGGGCACCCACTGGTTCTCCGGCGATGGACTCCAGACCTTCAAATGGAGAAAGAGTCGCTTTGCAGTCTGCCGATATGATTAAATTCCCAGGCTTGCCCCTTCGCTGGTGGACTGTTAAAGGCCTCAGTAAGCTCGCTAGCCTTTTGGGGCGGCCACTTCACATGGACTCGCTTACTTCTAGCAGGAAGAGGCTTCACTTCGCCCGTGTATGTGTTTTAGTTGATGCAGATGATACCTTTCCCTCTGAAGTTGATGTCATGAATGAAGATGGAAGTTTTGATTCGATCTTGGTTGAGTACGAATGGAAGCCAATCCTTTGTACTGACTGTAAGTCCTATGGTCATGGCAAAGGAGAATGCCGATCACAAATTAAAATACAAAGGAGAGTGTGGCGGGTGAAAGATAAATCTGCAATGTCTGTGGATTCTTCTACATCTTCAGTGTTAGATGAATTCAAGGCTTCTGATAGTATTCCTTTGCGAGGAGATGAGGACAGCAGCGGATGTGGGGCCATGCAAACTCCAACTATTACTGGCCTTAATGAGTCTTCTTCTCTCCCTGCAGATTCCCACCTCCAAAGGAAGCAAGAATTGGGGAAGGATGCTGATTCAAATGGCTTTAGACAGGAAGGTATCAAGTCAAGGAAAGATGGAGTTTCTATCATGATTGGAGGGCTGGCACATTCTCATAGTAAGGGAGGTCCTGCGCGCCATTTGTATTCTTCTGGTATGAAGGAAAGTACGGATGGAGAGAGAATGCAAGTCTTGACAAAGGAAGTGGAATCATCTTCGGGGGGAAGTAAGATCATTGTGGATAGTGGAAATCTAGACTGATCGGTGCTTATGGTGGATGTTGATGGCGCCCTCTCTTTACATGGAGAGTCTCATTGACATGGTGATACCATTTCTCTTTCCACTAAATCTGAGGAGAAGGATTCTTTCACCAGATACTCCAAAGCAACTCCGGGAAGGAATATGGACAAACCAAGGGAGGTCCGAGCTGTGCATGGAAACTTACCTAATGAAGGGAAATCTACCAACAGGTTTGTTGCCTTGCAGAATTTGAATTTAGAATTAGCTTCTCTTGATGCGGATGCTCCACTATCCCTGCTTGGAAGAATGCCTAATAAGGGGAAGGGTTGTGATGGTCTGCCACCTTTTGCATCTTCACCTACACGTCATGACACCATGCAGACTCATGCAACGTCAGGTTGTCTATGGGCCAAAAAATGGATAAGATACAAGCTAGAATCCGATCCCTATCTCAAAGTCAGTCATGAAGGTCACCTCTTGGAATGTTCGGGGTCTCAATAAAACTACAAATAGATTGAGTGTTAAGTGCTGATCTTTCGACTGGGGATTTATTTCATGTGACTGCTGTGTATGGATCGAATCACTCTCATGAAAGAAAAATTCTTTGGCAGGATATCTTAACTCTCTACTAATATTTTCTGTGCCTTGGCTAGTTGTGGGTGACTATAACTGTGCCCGATTTCCCGAGGAGAAGATTGGTGGTCAAAGACTGACTTCTTCTCTCCTTAGAGATTTTAATAACTGCATTGACCTTTCCTCCTTGATGGATTTAAAGAGTGTAGGAAGCACCAAGTCATGGAGTAATCGTTCTGTGGGGGCTAGAAGAATAGCATGTAGACTTGATCGTGCTTTGATTAACCAATGCTGGCTAGATAAATTTTCTGATAGTTATGTCTCTTATGGTGATAAATTGCATTCAGATCATGCTCATCTTACCATATTCACTGAAGAGGCTATTGCGAGGGGACCTAAACCTTTTAAGTTCTTCTCTATGTGGGCTCAGCATGACTGCTTCATTTCCACCGTTGAATAGGCTTGGTGTTCTCAGGTTCATCGCACTCCTCTATTTGTTCTCTGTCAGAAGCTTCGTGCAGTTAAGGCAGCTTTGAAGGAATGGAATCGAGTGGAGTTTGGTGAAATCTATCATAAGGTGGATTGTGCCGCCAAAATTCTTCATGCAGCTCAAGATAATTTGGATGCTGATCCAATGAATGATGACTATGTTGAGAAGGAAAAACATGCTCGTGATCCCTATCTCCAATCCTTGTGCATGGATGCTCTTTTGCTTAGCAACGTGCTAAGCAACACTGGTTAACACAGGCTGATGACAATACAAGATTTTTCTATGCTAGCATTAAAGGGAGAAGAATGATGAATACTATCCGAAAATGTAAGCTACCTGATGGAAGTGTTACTGATGATGTTCACAATATCAAGGATCATGCACTTGCTTTCTACTCTGGCCTCCTAAACCAACAGCAAAACTATGGTCTTCCTCATATTCAAGCTTCTAGAATGCTTTCTGATGAAGACAAGAAAAGCATTATGAGACCCTTCACTGATTCAGAAATTACAGAAGTTGTCATGTCTACTCCTAAGGATAAAAGCCCCTGATCTGATGGTTTCCCAGCTGAATTCTTTCAACTGTGTTGGAGCATTGTTGGTAATGATGTGCTTGCTGCAGTGCACTATTTCTTCACTGGAGGTAGATGGCTTCGCCAGGTAAATCACACCTTCATCTCCCTTATTCCTAAGAGTGAGAATGCGGACTCTTTTGATCAGTTCCGACCCATATCCTTGTGCAATTTTTGTACAAAATTTTCACAAAGCTTATGCTAACCGAATGCAAGAGTTCATGCCATTCCTAATTAGCAAAAATCAGTCAGCTTTTATAAAAGGCCGGAAAATTCAGGATAGCATCTTATTGGCAAATGACCTTGTGAGAGATATCCACTCCAAACATAGAGGCAGCTTAGTATGCATGAAGGTTGATTTGAGGAAGGCTTTTGATACAGTCCACCACAACTTTATTTTACTTATTCTGAGGAATATGGGATTTCTGGAACAGTGGGTTCAGTGGATGGATGTTCTTACTAATTCAGCTACCTCCTCAGTTCTTCTTAATGGGAGCCCGATTGGATTCTTTCATTCATCCAATGGTATTCGGCAGGGTCATCCACTATCTCCTTATCTCTTTTGTGTTGCAATGGAAGGACTTTCCATTATGATAGAACAAAAAATGAGGGAAGGTTTGCTGCAGGTTCCAACTTTTGGGGATACCAATCTGTCACATTTGGTCTTTGCTGACGATCTTCTTCTTTTCATGAAGCCTAAAATCTCTTCAGCTCGATGCATATCAAGTGTTCTTGATGACTTCTATAGCTATTCAGGCCTGCAATTGAACACCGAATAGAGCAAGATCTTCATTGGTGAGAAGGTGCATCCTAAGGGACCTCTTCTGGATGCTTTGAAAGTTCAGGAAGGTCTTCTGCCATCCACTTATTTGGGACTGCCTTTATTTTCTACTAGGATGACCAGTCTCCATTGTGCTCCAATCCTCCAAAAAATAACTCGGCGAATAGCTTCATGGAAAACTCGTTTACTCTCTAGAGCTGGCCGGCTGGAGTTGATCCGCTCTATCATGCATTCTTATTCGCTGTACTGGGCTGTCTCCTTCCTGTTACCTAAGGGTCTGGTTGGGGAAGTGGAGAGGCTTTTACGAAATTTCTTTTGGCACTCCTCCGGTGAATATAAACCATTCCATCTTGTCAAATGGGATCATGTTTGCAAGCCAAAAGATGAGGGAGGTCTGGGTCTAAGGCGTCTAGCAGATTGGAATTTTTCTACAATTACCATGCAATTCTGGAGGCTTCTCTCTTATCATGATATGCTATGGAATTAATGGGTGAGAAGCAGATATCTCAAGAAGACATCCATCTGGTCGGTGCAAGCTCGACCTTATCATTCACAAGCATGGAAGGGTATGCTCCAAGTTCGGGACTGGATTAGGCCTCATGTGACATATAGATTTGGCAATGGTAACTCTATCAACCTATGGGAAGACCCGTGGATTGATGGGGAATCCATTTATTCTCTTGGAGGTCAGCACATTAGGATGTGGATTGGGTTACCTCTATGTGCTACTGTCAGCTCTTTTATTCAGAATGGGAGATGGTACCTTCCTCCTCCCACATCCCCTGAGATGTTTGATCTTTGGCCTCGGATCTTTATCATTCCCATTTCTGCAATCCATGATGATTCCATTGTGTGGAAGCACAACAATGGATCCATCAGCAACAAGCACATCTATGATCTGAAGAGAGTTATCTACCCTAATGTTCCTTGGTTCTCCATGGTCTGGAAAAGACCTACAAACCAAAAACAATCACTTCATACTTGGCAGGTTTTGATGAATGGGATACCAACCTTTGATGCACTCCAGAGATGCGGATTGCAAGGTCCAAATATCTGTGTCCTATGTAAACAACATGAAGAACACATTAACCATCTTTTCTTCAAGTGCTCTTACAGTTCCTGGATTTGGATGCAACTATTGCATAGATTGGATATTCATCGCAGGCCGAGAGAGACTACCATTGCTGAAAGTGAAAGTTTGATGAGAATCATTAGGATATTTGAATCTACCTTTAGAGTTGCGCTTTGGTGGATCTGGAAAGAGAGGTGCTTGCGGATATTTGAATATAAAAATCACAGCCCAATGCAGGTTCTACTTTCCATCTTAGCAGATGTTCGCAATATAACTGAATTTCACATTCAGGTGACCACCTCTAATCATAAGGCAAGCAGAATCATTAGGAACTTCAATATCCAAAGGAATTGAATACTATGTATTTTGGGCTGCTTTTAGTGAGCTATTGTCTATCCATAGCTATCGAGCTGTGATAGCATGGACTTATCATTGTAATTATTCCATCATTTCCCATATTTAATATAAAATCCGATATTACTTACCAAAAAAAAAGATAAGCAATGAATTCAAATAACTATTACAAGAAAGTTCGTACATTAATAAGGAAAATATGTACAACATGTCCCAAATAAAAGTATAGGTACAGAAAGAAAGGTGCAGTCCTTAAGGGGCATACCCCGAGGACTTGCAAAAAGGCCACTCTCAACTCACGATACAAGCACTCACGCTCACAACTCACACTGCTGGCAACGCACGGCGAAGAGGCCGCCACCACGACTGTCCGACAATGAACTCCTGCGACAGCGAGTCCCTACCTGAAGAGAGTAGGGGGTGAGCCTCGTGAACAAGGCTCAGTAGGGATAACCAGTCCCTTACTAGCTAGAGCAGCAGAAACTCCAACAAAGCGGAAGCAAAAACTACTCTACAAAGCAGTAAAGCAGGAAACACCTACTGTAGAGAGCTACAAAGCAGTGGAACACAGAAATGCCACAACACACAACCAGAGTCGAGCCTAACATGACTCCTGCAGAACTAGCGGAGTCAAACACAATGCGGAAGTAACCCTCGGCATACACCCGCCGAGAACAAAGAAGCTCACGGAACACCGGAGCAACCACGAGAGACCAGAGTCTCACGACACAAGAACCAACATCCCGAACCTCCACGAGGTCGGGAAGGAACAACCAGGTGTCACCACGAGAGACACCGAGCAACCACGTGAGAAGCACCGTCTCACCACAGGCACGACCACCTCAGACCTCCACAAGGTTGAGGGCCCACAAGCATAACCACCCTGAACTCTGGACACGCCACGAGGTCAGGGAACAACACACCGATGCCACCACGGACGGCACCAAGGAATGGGTTACTGAAACAACAGTCGGGTGTCTGCACAAGGCACCCCAAGAGAACCCACAGAGCGGAAACCACTAAACGCAGCCCACAAGGCCAAGCCAACCAAAGCCCATGGAAGCTAGACACGGCCAGGCTACAACCACCTTGCAGGCTTGGGGAACGAGACTCACTTAGAAACAACGTGAGAAACTCCATCACAACAAGTGCAGCCAAACCACTGCCACAGGCAGCTAAGAGAGGGACACACAGTCCACCCCTCTTTCTCGCCAGCCGTCGACTCTTGCCTACAACCTCACTAGGTGAAGTGAGGCTAGTGAGCCATAGCAAAGAACAACTAACAAACCACCACAGCCCGGCCGAGCTGCGGCCCCACGCCTACCCTCCCTACGTGGCTCTCGAACCAACGCAGAGCGAGGCAGTGAGAAGGACTAGCTGGTCCGCACAGGAAGAGCGCCTCAACCACCTCGGAGACCCAGACCAGCTAAGAGAGCTCTACAAACGACTCACGTCGTTGTCCCCACCGTTTTCCTATACTGCTACCAAAGTCAGTGACTCGAGCAAACCCTGCTGCCCAGAGAAACTCCCTTTGACACAGACGCGCGGGGACCGGGGGTCCCAAGTAATGGTAACAACCTATCTCACAGACAAGCCCTGAAGTGCCGAGCATCGGGCGAAAGAGAAATTGGCAGGGCAACCACCATAGAAACCGACACAGTTGGCTTGTAACCAAGACATGCCCAGCAGGCACAGGCATGCACGGCACCCCTTCCAGAAATCCCCAGAAGGGCCGTCGGCCAACGTCGCCACGCACGGCACGGCCTGAGAAACCGGAACACCACCAGACAGAACAGAAACCATCGCTCTTCTAATAATCGATTGACAGTCAGACAATCGATTGTTAGACAGACGCGAGCCTCCTAGCACCACTGCTAGGACACAGCCACGAAGGTGTCACCTTCGGTCACTGAACACAGGGAGGCAACCTGCCGCAATCCCACCAGAAGGTCCTAAGGGCAACCCTGCCTTGGGGCATACGCCGACACACCAGCCGCGGCCACGGAAACACCCGAGGCAAGCTAGGTGCTGTCACGCCCTCCTAGCCCGTCGTGATCCCATCGCGACGGGAATGGCAATCGCGACAAGCACAGGGTAGCGAGGTGCAACAACAGCCTTGTCACGACCGGAAACCAGGTCGCGACATAACCCTTATCGCGACGGCCAACTGCGCCGCGATAAGGTCGCGTCTGACTGGGGCGACGCCTCCTCTGATGTCCTGATGCACACTGCAGTCGCAACATCAGTCAGGAGACAGACCGCAGGGATGCCACATCCCGGGGTCGCCCACACATTACAAACACACAAACCACAGAGAGGGGAGCATGGGGAAAGCTTCTAAAGCATGCATTCACACATGAGGGCTCCCAATCGCCCGAAATGGTAAGAGCACAAGAAATCCCTACAGAAATTGGAAGAACCGAACCCAAAGGGGCCTTCACGAAGCCACGGCCGCCTCCTCCTCGCTCCCCGTCGACGCTCCAAGCTCCGCACGAACCGCCGGCCGTTCCCCAAGCTCCAACGCCGGAGAAGGAAGATGGGGGAGACCTCTCCACCTCGGAGAAGAGAGGAAAGGGAGAAAGGAGAGAAAGAGGAATAGGGGGAAATTGGGCAAGGTTTTTAGTCTCCGGCCCCCAGAACGCGACGGGGCGGGGCGTCGCGTTACCAACATTAACGCGACGGTCGCCAACACCGCGACCAGAATGCACCCCATAGGGATGCCGCGACAACCAGACAGGTCAGTCTGCCACGCTTGCCCCTCTGACAGGCGTCAGATGACCAAAAAGGGAAAAGCAATCGTGACCTGCTGACCGGGCGTGACAAGAACGCGACACAGAAAGCGGTCGCAACAGAGATGACTGTCGCGACAGGCACCTTTATCGCGACACTAATGTGTCGCCCAGCCCGGACGCATTAGTGGCCAGTCATCCAACACTCGGATGGGAAAAATCGGAATGCCCGAGATGTTACAACTGGTGACATGGAACCCACATGCTACATGTAGGCGTCTTGGGACCCCGCATGGCGAGCAGCTATGGCTGCCGAATTCGATGCCTTGCTCAAGAACGGCACATGGTCCCTCGTCCTGCGATGACCGTGTATGAACGTGGTCACCTAAAAATGGGTCTTTCAACTCAAGCGTAAGGCTGATGGGTCTATTGACCGTCACAAGGCAAAACTGGATATCAATGAGAATATGAACCTTATCTCTACTTTGATTCTCAAAAATTCTAATGCATCTTTCTCTCCAAATCCACCAAATAGCAGACCTTAAGTAGACTCTGATTAAACTTTTCAGAATGCCACATTTCTGAAAATCTTGATTCAAATCATTAATTTCATGTTGAAGGTTGTTTTGAGGAGTTCTGTTGAGATCATATCAACTCAAAATCTCTTTTTTTTGGTAAGTAATAATTCTACAGATGAAAAGAAGAGAATAAACAAAAGGCCTATGACCATAAAGAGGGTGCAGAGGAAGTAGACTCCTAATGGAGGCCAGGAGAGTGCACCCCACCTCAAAGAAGTGGAATGTTCTCACTCCACCATCCTCAACATTGGGATGCCAAAGATAAGCAATTCATGACCACAAAAATTGTGGACTTTGAATAAGAAGAGTAGAAGTTACAGTGATAGATGCTAGAAAACAGAAATATTGAAACGTCTTAGAATGTCTTTTTCTCTTCTCATTTTTGCATGAACATTGAAGTCTTCCATGCAAATATTGATGTCTTAAAGAATGCAAATGAGCACATGCATCTTTCACGCCAAGTCTTCAGCATCGCAGATAGCAATCTTCTTGTCATCTTCGATAGTAGTTGGTGCAATAAAAGAGAGAACATGAGACGTATCACTTGAGGTCGGGGCGGAGAAGACACTAGCCCTGTGATGACCCTCCTTATACCGGTACGGTTATACCAACGCACGTCGATATAGAGGGCATTGCCACAGTGGGACATTTACCCATCACATTTATTAGGTCAAGATGTACATAAATACACATAACAGCGGAATAAAAGAACTGGAATTAAATATCTTATTCCATCATCCACATTTATCCACAGTCTATATAGTATAAAAAGAAACTAACTATTTCATAACTAAGAAATTTAAAATGAAGTACATTGTCCACAACTTGCAGCTAAATAAATTATATGAATTCAATGTAGTACAAGTCCTCCTTTATTACATACTATAAAAAGGAAATACAATAAAGTAAATCTCCATAAGCAATCTCCTACTCTTGCTCCGAGTCACTCCGAACTAACTCCTTGGATGAAGTAGAGACACCTGCACCTGTACGCCGAAGCAAGAGTGAGTCCAAAGACTCAGCAAGTAATTTCCCATACATTAAGCATACATACATCACATGGCATTTTACACTTTAACAATTTCACAGGTACATGAACATGGATTTAAACAATCTAAAAAAAACTAACATGATACTTCTATCAATTTTCATGACACATAGTACATGGTTTATGTTCATATCACAGTAATAAACCTATCACATGCTTTCTACACAATTTTTAACATGCTATCTAAATTCACATTCATGTTGTATCATAATGGCAATTAAACATGGAGTTTTACTCATAAAGGAAGAATGTTCCTAACATGGATTTTATGTACTTTTTCACATGCATATCACTTTTATAAACACATTAGGCTTGCTGTTTTAACAAAATTTTAGCACATTTATAAACATATTTACAGTTTCACATGTCAACACACTATCTCACATATCCATATGCTTATTTACTCATTTACACAATTTATGCATTCACTTTCACATAAACACAAATTCACATTGTTATCATTATATGCCGTGACACATAGTCCGAACCACCTCTTAGAAGGACACACACTGATCACATCACACATACATCTATCACCTAGGCATTATAGTGATAAATCTTTGTTACTGCGCAGAACCGGGAGAAGCACTCTCCACCCTAACTAGCGGTACTTGTCCGCCACCAGGATTTTATCCCAATGCCCAAGGGATTTCACGCACTTATGAACCTTCCCATAGGGACTTTACTACGGCACAGTTCCACAGCCCTCTAAGGTAGCAGTGTCACCCATTGGCACATTTACACATTTTCTCAATCTTTAACACACTCTTAATGCACAGTTTAACACATTTGTTTCATGTTCACACATACACACATTGTAGTATCACCTAGCATGGTACTACTATTTACAGAGTTGAACAAACACCATTTACAACTAATCCTAACCATGTTGTAATTATCTAATTTATCACAATTTACATTTAGCATGTTTAAATTGGCCACTCTCTCATGAATTAGTGAAATTAGTATCTAATGTTGTCAGATTTACATGAAAATTTAACCACATACCGTTTAAAGGTTGAGCATGATGCATATCAATTTTCATATTTTTCTGAATCATATACAATTTATGGTAATTAAAACATGCATTCTACCTATTTTAGCAAGGACTCAGTTAAACATGGTACACAGGATCATATACATATTTCTCTATTCAAAAATCTGTGTCCAACCATCATGATACTATATACAATTTTTGAGAATTTATCTGGCATTGTACAATTTATTGGAGCTTTAAAACTAATTATGCATACTCGTTGTTTTATGGTTTATAAATTTTAAATTTTTATTTTGCACAGGCGGTAGAAAATCCCTAAATTTTAGTGATAGGAACTGACATCTATTAACAATGTACAGAAATTCTATGACACTCAGATTCTACATAGATCACACAAACAGAAATTTACAAGATTAAAACTTGTCTGACATGCATTTTAAAATTTTCAGATAAATAGGGTATTCCACGGAAATTCATAAAATTTGCACAGCATGATCCAATAATGGTATTACATAGCATAACACTCTTATAGTATATCCTCATGCACAGAAATCCGAAAAATAGCTTCTATAGGGCAGCAGACTACACTGTCTCTGCCTGAAGAATTCAACGGCAAGGGTGTGGCCGTTAATCAGGTTAACGTCAACATCGTGCGCCGCCAGCTTAGGATCTTAACGGAAAGAGATCTTGCCGTTAAGTTCCTGTCTGTGCAAAACACAAATTGAACGCAAAAGATCAATTGAAAGGGGGTTTCGGGACTTGAACAAAAAATCGAAAAATATCCTAGGACCTACTAGACGCATGTATGAGTAATGTGGATGGTTTACTTGCCTTATAAAAATCTACCACCAAAGATTTGTCTCGACGAAGCTCTCTTCGGCCAGAGCCAAAGAGCCACCAAATCTCCCTCAATCCGAGTTCTGTGTCGATGCAGACTACCACCCGGTTTCGGAGAAGCCTTCCCGAACGTTTAGACTCCCCTCCAGTCGTAGAAGATCGCCGGAAGGAGCCACCAATTGCCGAATCCACTGGTCCAAAGTTCAGGGTTCGCACAGATAAACTAGGGTTTTCTCAAGAGAGCAAAAAGGGACCTTATCTCAACGAAGAGAGGGGTTTTATAAGGTGAAGGGTTCGGGGACTTGATAAGGTAGGGGTTGTAGCTGTTGGATGACGGTTTCTAAAATAGAGAGCGAAGAAATCGTGGGCGTTTTCGGATTGAAGCGCAACAGATCTGGGAAAGTTGACGTCCAGATCCTTGACCGCCTGACTGGGGTTAGCCTCCATCAATGTGGCTGCTGACTCACAATCAACGTCAACTCATGTTGACGCCAACAGGTCGTCTGCACAGAACTTAAAACAACAGGAAAATATACTCACTTAATACATACACATAACCATACAAAGTATACTTTATAAAATTAGTACTATTCATGCAATGGAATATATAATGCAATTAATAACTTAACAAATATACATATACATATAAGAATACTCAACTAATATGTATATACATACATATATATATATATATAACTACACACAAGTAAACATCAATTCTCACACAACTAAACACCTAAGCAAGAGAGCAAAATTCTAGGGCCTTACACCCTCTCCCCCTTAAAGAAACTTCCTCCTCGAAGTTAGACTGACACTACTCAAACAACTAAGGATACTTCTTCTTCATTGCATCCTCAAGCTCCCAAGTAGCCTCCTCTTGCGAGAATTTGCGCCATAACACTTTCATCGACGCAATGCTCTTGTTCTGGAGATGCTGAACTTTCCGGTCAAGAATAGCTATTGGTTTTTCCACATAAGAAAGATCTGGCTGGATCTCCGCTGGCTCGTGGCTAATAACATGAGATGGATCACTTACATACTTCCTGAGCATAGATGCGTGGAATACAGGATGAACACTAGCTAACGCTGGGGGTAAAGCTAGCTCATATGCCACATTGCCCAATCGTCTGAGAATCTCATACGGGCCAATGAATCTAGGACCTAACTTACTATGCCTGCCAAATCTAACTACACCACGAGTAGGAGAAATCTTCAAAAAGACATGCTCATCTACCTCAAATTCCAAATCCTTCTTCCTGTTGTCGGCATAACTCTTCTGCCTATCCTGATTCGCAACAAGCCTCTTCCTAATCAACTGGACCTTATCCGAAGTCTCCTGAACTAACTCCGGACCGATCAACTGCCTATCACCGGTGTCCTCCCAACATAAAGGAGATCTACAAGGCCTACCATACAATGCCTCAAATGGAGCCATACCAATGCTCGCATGGAAACTGTTGTTATATGCGAACTCCACAAGAGGCAAATGGTGCTCCCAATCATCCTTCCAATCCAGAATATACGCCCTCAACATATCCTCGAGCGTCTGGATAGTCCTCTCGGACTATCCATCTGTCTGGGGATGAAACGCCGAACTGAGCTTTAGCTCCAAACCTAACGCATCCTGAAGACCCTTCCACAGCCTAGAAGTAAATCTCGGATCCCAATCCAAAATAATCGACTTCGGTACACCATGCAATCTAATAATACTACTAATATACAATCTAGCTAAGCTCTCTACTGACTGCTTCTTCTTCATAGGTAAGAAATGCGCAGTCTTCGAGAATCTATCTACCACTACCCAAATCGAGTCATTACCTCATCTAGATCGTAGCAAACCCGAAACAAAATCCATAGTGACAGCTTCCCACTTCCATACTGGAATCTCCATCTTCTGCATAAGACCAGATGGTCGTTGTCACTCAGCCTTCACTTGCTGGCATACTAAACACCTAGACACATATTCTTCTACATCCTTCTTCATGCCAGACCACCAAAAAGATCTCTTCAAATCCTAGTACATCTTAGTGTTACCCGGATGAATAGAGAATCTCGACCTATGAGCCTCTGCTAAAACATGCTCACGGATATCCACGATGTCTGGAACACAAACACGGTGATAGAATCTAATCACACCATCCTCATCACGAGCATTGCCTACCTTGCCCATTAACTCTTGGAGTCTAGGGTTGGCTTTCTGTTGCTCGATCACCTCATCCAACACCGAAGACCTAATAGACAACTGAGCTACAAAAGCCTGACACAAAGATGGCTCTAACTCAGTCATCGCACACGCCGCATCCTCCAACATCTTCCAATCCTGCTGGAGTGATGACCTCTTCCTACTAAGGGCATCCGCTACAATATTCGCCTTTCCAGGATGATACTGAAGGTCGAAGTCATAGTCCTTCAGAAACTCAATCCATCTTCTCTGCCTCAGGTTTAATTCCTTTTGGGAGAAAAGATACCTCAAGCTCTTGTGGTCAGTGAACACCTCAAATCTGACACCATAAAGATAGTGTCTCCAGATCTTTAGTGCATGCAGCACTGCCGCAAGCTCCAAATCATGAGTCGGATAGTTACGTTCATGCTCCTTCAATTGGCGAGAAGCATACGCTACTACCCTTCCTTGCTGCATCAATACACAGCCAAGGCCAATCCGAGACGCATCCATATAAATTGAAAAACCTTCATCACCACTAGGTAATACCAATACCGGAGCGGAAGTAAGCTTAGCCTTCAATAAGTGAAAGCTACTCTCACATTCCTCGAACCAAACAAACTTCTCACCCTTCCTGGTTAACTTGGTCAATGGGGCAGCGATGGATGAAAATCCCTCAATAAATCACCGATAATAACGTGCCAAACCAAAAAAACTCTGAATCTCCGAAGGAGTCTTGGGAATCTCCCAATCCATAACAGCCTGGACCTTTGCTGGATCAATTGCTACACCAGCACCGGAAATAACATGCCCAAGGAAATGAACCCCGCGCAACCAAAAATCGCACTTGCTGAATTTAGCATACAGCTTGTGCTCTAGGAGAACTTCCAACGCTACCCTTCAATGCTGACGGTGTGTAGCCTCATCCGAGAATAGACCAACACATCATCAATGAAGACTACAAAGAAACTATCTAGATAAGGTCTAAACACCCTGTTCATGAGATCCATGAACGCTGCAGGGACGTTGGTCAGACCAAAAGGAAGGACCAAAAATTCATAATGTCCATAACGGGTTCTAAACGCCATCTTGAACACATCCTCGCTCCTAATCCTCAACTGATGGTAACCAAACCGCAGGTCAATCTTAGAAAAGACTGATGCATTTTGCAGCTGGTCAAATAAATCATCAATCCGAGGTAAGGGATACCTATTCTTCACTGTCACTTAGCTTAGCTTTCTATAATCGATGCATAACCTAAGTGACCCATCCTTCTTTTTCACGAATAAGACAGGTGCGCCCCAAGGGGAAACGCTAGGGTGTATAAATCCCTTATCTAACAGGTCCTACAACTGCTTCATTAGCTCAGCTAATTCCGCAGGTGCCATCCGATAAGGTGCCTTCGACATAGGAGAGGTGCCTAAAAGCAACTCTAGAGTAAACTCTATCTCTCTAGCCAGCGTTAATCCAGATAAATAATCAGGAAAAACATCTAGAAACTCCCGCACTACATCAATCTCCGCAAGAGTAAGTGACTCATCAGCCTTGAGTACTAATACCACGCTAACAAGAAAAGCGTCACAACCCTTGTTCACCATTCTCATCACCCTCATGGTAGAAATGACAAATTTTCACGCTAAGTTCCTTGGTAATGGATGAGAAAATTCATCCTCCCTAGGAATGCGGAAAAAAATCTTCTTCCTACGACAATCTACTAATGCATAGTGCTCCTCTAGCCAATCCAGACCAAGAATAGCATCGTAGTCCTTCATCTTAAGCAAGAAGAAACACCGTTCTAGAACTCTATCCTTAATGCACACTGGTAAAGACGGAATACACTTCCTAGTCGATACCGTACCCACAGGTGTGTGCACAGACAGAGCGACTTCTAACTCTTCAGACTCTAGCCCTGACTCTAACGCTAAATGCCTAGCAAAATGCTCGGAAATGAATGAGTGGGTAGCACCCGTATCGAACAAAACCCGAGCGTACACACCTAAAAACAAAACCGTACCCTCGGCGTCCTCACGAGCTAATGCAAACACTCGAGCTGGGGCTCGAGGTCTCCCTGGTCGTCTTGTTCTGGTGCTGCTACTGGGGCCGCTCCACGCTGAGCTCCCTGCTAAAGCCTGGGGCAATCCTTGATCCTATGCTCGCTGCTCCCGCACTTCAAACACTTCCCCGCCAACTTCCAACATTTTGTACCACCATGTGCCCTCCCGCCATGAGGACACTCCTTCTTCCCACTGGGGGAATGCTGAGAAGATACCTGACGACTTCCCGATGCCACGGGACGCTGCGGTGACTGATGTGCCACCTTCTTTCTTTCCTGCCTCTGGAACGGAGCTGCTAGCCTCTTCTGTGAAGCCTTCTTCTCCTCAAGATATTGCTCCATCTCTCCTTCCTGCTGACAAGCCGCACTAAGAGCCTCATCGAGGTTACGATGGTCAAATGCCACCAACCTCGTCCTCAGTGATGGCCATAGACCCATCACGAACTTCTTTGTCTTCCTGCGCTCATCAGTCACAATATGGGGTGCATATTTGGATAGCTCGGCAAACCTGGCCTCGTACTCCAGTACGGTCATGGAGCCCTGAGTCAAGGAAAAGAACTCCTGCTCCATCTTGTCTTGGATGTGCTCCGGAACGAACTTGGCCCGAAAGAACCTCACAAACTCGTCCTAAAACACCTCTACCGCACCGCCCTCAAATCGAGTACGAAGTAACTGAAGGGTTACGCGGAATAACACGATATGGTAATCTAGAAGGGGGGGGGGGTTGAATAGATTATGACAAATTCTAACTACTGATGGATTCTTTTCGTTGCTACACAATCTTAATGAAAACTTGATTAGAATTTGATTAAGATTAAGAAAGCTTGAGTTGATATATAGAGAACAGGGTATCAAACGTGCGTATGAACACCGTGCCTACCAATCATCTATCGCAAAACGCGAACAAACCACAGAACACGATGATTTAAGGTGGTTCAGAGTACACAACTCGTGTATCCTACATCCACCGTCCACACACACACGCAGAAACGACTGCTTATGAGCGAGTTCAACACAACAACTCAACCACACACACGTTGTCTGATGAAACACGATCAGAACAACTACAAATTCGTGAATCAAGCACAAGGGATGCTCGAAACACAACCACACACACACGATGGAATGGAAATTATGAAATGGAGAAGAATTTAGAGTTGGGGAACAAATCCAGTTGGAATTCTTCTCGTGGATCGTCCAAACGCTCTTCAAACTTTGATTGGATGTAGATTGATCGATGTAGAAGGTTGAATTGACGACGATCCGGCTTCAACTTCGCATGGATGGCGATTCCATGACGATCTGGGTAGAAGGTTGAAGCAGAGCAGCAATTTGGGGCTTTTCCTCTTGGTCCCTTGGAGGCTCTTGGGTGGGAGGCTGCTCTCTGCGAATTTGGCTCCAAAAGGATGCTTATATAGTGTTAGGTAAAGGTGGGGGCCGTGGAGGAAGGAAACACCCAAGTGGGGCCGGATTTGGAAACTCAAAATCTTATGTTTCCGTCGTCTGTCGACAGGTGCACATGCATCTGTCGACAGGCAGACTCAGGCTGAGAACTTGGTTTCAAACATCTGGATTTCTGAGTGTATCTGTCGACAGATGCACTCAGGAATAGAAAACCTGAGTTCTGTCCTGGGTTGACTGTGTGAATCTGTCGACAGGTTCCTTGCATCTGTCGACAGATACACTCAGAGATGCAAACCTGAGTTCTGTCTGGAATGACTGTATGAATCTGTCGACAGGTATATTGCATCTGTCGACAGATACACCTCTTGAACAGTTTTTTGTGATATTTGCTCATCTCCTCAATGCCTCTTCAATGCTCCATCTTTCATGCTTGTGCACCTACATGCAAATACATTGTTAGTGATATACATTGTATGATTTGGCAATGTTTAACTCAATCATTCATGGTGTTTTTCAGGTTAGTTAGCAAATCAATTTTGCATTAAATCAATGTTCAAGGATGTTAATGTGATCATCAAAAACATGATATATGGACGTGTTCATTGGCTTCATTGTCTTCTTCATTGGATGACTCTTCAGCTCCTTGGTGATCCTTTTCTTTGAGAGTCCTTGAGACACACCGTCTACAATCTTGTAGCCCATTCGGTTGGCGGCAGTGAGATCAAAAGCACTTCGGGATTTTAATGAGATGAGCTCACTTGCAGGGATAGGAATGCCAAGGAAAATGAGAAGAGAGGTGATCGGGCAAGCATATGGCATTGATCTTTTGGTGTTTGAGAAACACCGACGGATGAGGCTTATCATGAGTTCAGGCAGATTGATTTGTTGACACTTGAGGAAGAATATGAACAAGGATTTGTGGACCTCAGTGACTAACTCTCTGCTGCCATCCTTTGGGACGATCAAGGTGGTGAAGATGTGATGGATCATCCGGATCAAAGGAGGAAAGGAGTTGGCATTAAGACGAGCAATTTCTTTGGTGGAGTCATAGGGTTGCAACATGAGAAGTTCATAGTACTCAGAAGCAGAGGGAGTGTAGTTGAAGATTTCAACTCTTGAGTTTGGAATTTCAAGGGCTGTTGAGATGAGATTGGCGGTGAGGCGAAAATGAGTGCCTTTCACCGAAGAGTAGAGATCTCCCTGATCGGAAAGCCCTAGGTTATTAAAGAACTCTGTGACGGAAGTTGGTGAGTATTGCAAGTGAGAGTACAAGAAGGATGTCCACCCTTGAGTGTCAAAATAGGGTAGGAGTGAGGGGAACATCGTTGCTAAGGACTCGAAGTCCACATACCGGGATTGGACAATTTTCTTGAAGGTGCCGGTGGCTCGGATAAGATGGAGACCTTGAGGAACGATGAGTTCCGGCAACCGATCCTCGCGATGTTTGCTGCGACGTTCGGAAGGAGCCCTGGAACTTTCTCCGGCGTCCGTCGGAGCGCGACGACGGCGAGCGAGAAGCTTTGATTTGGGTGCCATCTCAGGAAGAAGGGTGAGAATGGTGTGTGAAGGGAGAGTGGAGGGATCCCAGACGAGGAGCAGCAGGATCGTCGGAGACGGAGCGGATTTGGAGCCCTGAAGGGGGAAAGAGAGGGGGTTTAGAGAGGAGGAGGAGGAAATGAGAGAGGAGGGGTGAGAATGGGTCGTGGGTGGCCTTAGAATGGGTTTTGAAGGTTTTAAAAGAGAGGCCCCACAAAAAGGAGGTGAACCGGCGTGAGGGTTTTCTGCAAAAACGGGTCTGGGCCGTCGTCTGTCGACAGATGACAGTCTATCTGTCGACAGATAACCCCTTTTTGGTTAAAAATTGATTTTTGACAATATTTTCAAAGGGACAAGTGTTCATTTGTTGTTTTAAGGCAAAATAGGTGTATGTGCAAGATAAAAATGCATATCCATTATGATAAAGACATGACACAATTCTAGAATGAGTTTGAATTAAGACAAAGAAGTTCTTTAATTAGATCATGAAGAACACATTTCACAATAGCCAGTGAAAATTAAATAACTCTTTTGATTAAGACCGTTGAAGGAAAACATGCATCTAAATGGAGATGATAGTCAGATGACATTTGAATTAGATGGCCATTAGAATATCTTACCCAAGAAGCACATTAGACTTGACATAAAAAGATTTCGGAGGCTTCACTCTATTTCTGGTATGATTTTAGAATCTTTAAACAACGAAGATGGAAAAGAGTGGCAATGAGGAGCACTTTCACTTTTTCATGTGAAGGTAGACACTTGTGATGCCAATACCCCCAGTTACTCAATGTGAGTGTCCATCAAGCCATTGTATAGAGATAATGAAACAACCTTTTGACTCGAAGACCGACATTGGTGATGCCCATGTCCCCGGTTACTTAGTCATTTTCATCATTGCTCTACCTCCATCCCATAAAGAGAGATAAATTTTTGATTGAACCGAAGAAATAGGTAGCTTTTCTCCTTTTTTTTATTTTATTTTTAATTTTAGTCAAGTACAAGAGGTTTCTTTAGGTAAGTTATAATGTAGAACATTAAATTCAAGAGCTTTCTGATTTTTCAAATCATTTTAGATTCATGTTTAACGACAAGGGAGTTATTCAAAGGAGATGTTTAAAAATCATTTGGTTTGCTCATTGTGTTCAAAATGATCTAAAAAGACCTCAATCAAGTGTTGCATCAAACATCATTTCGACTTGGTTCACGACTTTGACATGAAGTGGATATGAAAAGGTTATATTGCACACAAACAAATTAATGTTTACCTTTAAATCAATCAAAGAACACTTTCTTGAGAAGTATGAAGAAGGACTTGAACAATAAAGAAGAATGTGTGTATCTGTCGACAGAAGGAATCTGTTTGTCGACAGATGCACACAGACTGATGAATTGAAGTTTCAGTCAGAACAAAACTGAGTGTACCTGTCGACAGATGGAATGAGTCTGTCGACAGATATGAACAGAGTGGATTTTTCTGGTTTCAGATTGAGTGCACATTGAGTTCAAGGAAGTGAGGATTTAAAAATGAAGTGAAGGAAGAGTTTCCTCATGAAAATACTCATCTACCTTTAACTCACTCCCCCATAGTGTGTGCACGTGTTGACACAACATCAAGTCAATGATTTACACAAGCATTTGATACAAGACAAACATGTTCATGAAAGGAAAGTCATACACAAGCACATGGTCACAGAAAAAGCATTGTTTCATAGAGTTAACATGATAAAATGTAAGGAAACTAAAAATCCTATGTGAAGTACAGGGCCTTTATATGAAATGGGACTATTGATACTTGGCGGAGAATATTTCTCACGCATGATGATAGTTTCCAAACAAGCCGAACTTGTTCTTCCACAGTTCACCATTTGATATACCACATAGTCATTCACACATAAAGAGCATGTACTCCAATATGGATAGTTAGCTTCATTGCATTTTACACAAACCCAATTCTCTTCTTAAGGATGTGAATCTATCTTCAGACAAGGGTTTGGTGAAAATATCAGCCAATTGTTTTTCTGTGGGAATGAAATTAAGTTCCAAGGTTTTATTGGCAACTTCATCTCTTAAGAAATGATGACGGATTTCAATGTGTTTAGTCCTTGAGTGTTGGACAGGGTTTTTTGAAAGGTTGATAGCACTTGTGTTGTCACATAGGATAGGTGTGCATCCAATTTCAACATTATAGTCAGCTAACTGACTTTTGATCCACAACACTTGAGCTGCACAACTTCCTGCAGCGACATATTCTGCCTCTGCAGTGGAGAGTGCAACTGAGTGTTGCTTCTTGGATGCCCACGAAACCATGCAACCGCCAAGGAATTGGCAATATCCACTAGTGCTTTTTCTGTCAATTTTACATCCAGCATAATCAGCATCAGAATATGAGATCAAATCAAAACTACTGCCTACTGGGTACCAAAAACCCAAATTGTATGTGCCTGAGAGATATCGAAAAATTCTCTTGACTGCAATTAAATGGCTTTCCTTTGGACTAGATTGATATCTAGCACAAAAGCAAACACTAAATTGTATATCCGGTCTACTTGCAGTAAGATAAAAGAGTGAGCCAATCATACCTCAGAAGTGCTTTGCATCTACCGCTTTACCTTTCTCATCATTTTCCAATTTGACGCTTGTGCTCATTGGGGTGGAGGCTGGTTTGGCTTGCTCAAATTGAAATCGTTTGAGAAGCTCTTTGACATATTTTTCTTGATTTATGAAGAAGCCTTCTTCATGTTGTTTCACCTGCAAACCAAGAAAGAATTGAAGCTCCCCCATTAGACTCATCTCAAATTCACTGTGCATGTGTTTAGAAAATTCTTCACACAGTGAAGGGTTAGTAGAACCAAATATGATATCCCACATAAACTTGTACAACAATTATGTGATTGCGAACTTTCTTAGTGAAGAGAGTTTGGTCCACTTTACCTCTTGAGTAGTTTTTGCTTACCAGAAAATTGCTTAGTCTATCATACCAAGCTCGAGGTGCCTGTTTCAAACCATAAAGAGCTTTGTGCAATTTATACACATGGTTAGGCATTTCAGAATTTTCAAAACCTGGTGGTTGAGAGACATAGACTTCTTCTTTGATATAGCCATTTAAGAAAGCAGTTTTAACATCATTTGATAGAGTTTGAACTTATGGGAGCATGCATATGCCAATAAAATTCTGACTGCTTCTAACCTGGCTACAGGAGCAAAGGACTCTTCAAAGTCTACACCAAATTCTTGACTATATCCTTTTGCTACGAGTCTTGCTTTATTTCTGACCACTTTTCCTTCTTCATTAAGTTTATTCCTAAACACCCATCTAGTTCCTATGATAGAAATTTCAGGGGTTCTAGGAACTAAACTCCATACATTATTTCTTTGAAATTGACCAAGTTCCTCATGCATAGCATCAATCCATGAGTTATCTTTTAAGGCTTCTTCAACATTTTGGGTTCCACTTGAGAAACAAAAGCAAAAAGATCATGTTCAATTATTTTTCTTACTTGAGACCTCGTTTGAACAGAATCATTTAAACTACCTATCACATCATCAAGTGGGTGATCTTTGGAATACCTCACATTTGTGATTGTTGAAGGGCCGGGAGTATCTTGTCCTTGAGGAATTTGATCTTGTGTGTGTCGCTCTTCAGGAGGTTCACTTTCTGGTGGATTCTCTTCAACTGTTTCATCTTGTTTTCTGAATGCTATTTCATCATCTTCATCGTAGTCCCTGTGAAGATATCCACCTTTGGTCTTGGAATCTTCTTCAGATTTGTCTTTTGCTTTGACTTGTAGGTCCTTAAGCGATTTTCCATCATCCTTTTTTCAGCCCTGTTAACATTCAAGCTGTTAGATTTGGCATAAGTCTCATCAAAAATGACATGTGGAGTTTCTTCCACAATGCGTGTTTTATTATTAAACACCCTATATGCCCTAGAGTGTTCTGAGTAGCCTAGAAAAACACCTTGATCACTTTTAGCTTCAAATTTATCTAAATCAGATTTATCATTGTTATGAATAAATACCTTTGAGCCAAAAACTCGGAAGTACCCAAGGTTGGGTTTCTTACCTTTCAACAACTGGTAGGGGGTTTTCTTTATCACAGGTCTTACCATGGCTCTGTTTAGAATGTAGCACGAAGTGTTCACCGCTTCTGCCCAAAAGCTTTTGGAGAGTTGGCCTTCAACTAGAAGGGTGCGAGCCATTTCCACCAATGTTCTGTTTTTCCTCTCCACTACTCCATTTTGTTCTGGAGTCCTTGGGGAAGAGAACATATGTTCAATCTCTTGGTGCCTGCAAAAATCAGAAAAAGCATTGTTATCAAATTCTCCCCCGTGATCGGTGCGGATTGAACATATTTTATTCACATTGCCATGCTCAATCTTATTAAAGAATTCTTGGAAGATTGTAAGTGTTTCACTTTTGTGTGCCAAGAATTTGACCCATGTGAACCTAGAAAAATCATCTACAATGACAAAACCAAAACGTTTGCCATTGAGACTTAGAGTTCTAGTTGGTCCAAAAAGGTCCATGTGCAACAGTTCATATGGTTTAGATGTGCTTACCGGTGCTTTGGATTTGAAAGACTTTCGGGTTTGTTTTCCCTGTGCACATGCATCACAAAAACTTTCATTGTTATTAAAAGAAATGTCAGGAAGTCCACTTACTAATTTGAGCTTCATGATCTTGTGCAACACGTTGTAGCTCGCATGGCCAAGACTACGATGCCACAAGGTCAATTCATCCTGTCTATTTGCAACAAGACACAAGTTATCATTTTCTAGATCATCTAAGTCAACTAGGTAAATGTTATTCACTCTTTTTCCAGAAAATTTTACACTTCATGTTTCTTTATCAACAATTTGACATGAATTTGATTCAAAGATGACGTTGTGACCTCTATCACATAATTGACTTATGCTAAGCAAATTGTGATTAAGGCCATCAACCAACAGTACATTTTCATTTGAATTGGAGGAACACTTACCAACATTACCTGTGCCAATTATTTGGCCTTTGTTGTTACCTCCAAAAATGACTTGTCCTCCGTCTTTCTCCACTAGGAAACAGAATTTAGATTTGTCGCCCGTCATATGCCTCGAACAGCCGCTATCCAAGTACCATTTGTTTTGATGTTGGGCTGCTAGGCATTCCTGTATAAGTGGATCAGACAAGAGGTTTTGGTACCCAAATTACTTTGGGTCCCAAAATTTCATTCATGCAACAAAGTAGATGTTTAGGAATCCAAACCTGTTTGAATTTTTGTTTCTTTGGATTATTCCAGCATTGTTTTTCATCATGACCAATCTTTTACACACATTGCATGAAGGAATTTTCTTTTCAATTTTTGTTGCTTGATAGACTGTTTATTGGTTGAAATTGTTCTTGTCTGTCGACAGGCACCATTCCATCTGTCGATAGGTGGCTTTTTCTTTTGTTTGATGGGAACATTTTGTTTGGGTTGCATTGATTTGGTCTGAGGTTGACTTGTTTTATGCTTTGTGGGAACATGCTTGCTTGTGCTTGGGCTAGGATCAACGAAGGAAGTAATCAATGACTCTCCTATTTTCTTTTGTTTGACAGGTTGATATCCTAACCCATGCTTGGTTACATGAACTTTAGCACCCAAAACTGCGTCTAGATTTTGTTTCCCTTTTACAAATTTCATCAAGTCCTCAGATTTCTCTTTCAATTCCTTTTCAGTTTGTTCCAACTTTTTCTTTGTTTCTAGATGTTCTTCTTGAAGGAATTCAAGAGAATGGCTTAAACAGTCTTTTTCTTTTTGTGTTTCTTGCAATCTCATTTTTAAGCAATCCATCTCTTCATTATGAGTCTTTTCATCAACTTTCATCATTTCTATTTCTTTTGTCAGGAATGCAATTCGTTCATCATTGTTCTTATCATGCACAAGGGAGTTGCATTTCCTTTTTAATGCTTTATTTTAAGATTTATATTCACAAAATTTTTCAAATAAAGTAGTGTATGCTTCCTCCCATTCACTTGTAGTGAAATCATCAAATGAGAAATTTACCTCGGTGGAGTCATCACTCCTAGCCATCAAGCATTTCACTTCTTCATCATCGGATGTTTCTTGTGCATCTTCATCTTCATTTTCATCACTCCAGGTGGCCAACATTGCTTTGGCTTTCTTGGAGGTGAATTTTTCCTTCTTCAGCTTCTTCTTGAGTTCCGGGCATTCTCCTCTCATGTGCCTCTGTTTCTTGCATTCATAACAAACAATATCAGATTTTTTGTTGGACTCATATTTCTATGAAAAATTTTTCTTGAAGGGTTTGTTACCTGAGAACTTCAGAAATTTCTTGAATTGTCTAGTGAGCATTGCCATTTCACCATCATCACTCTCACTAGATGTTTCTTGCTCATCACTACTTCAGAAATTTCTTGAATTGTCTAGTGAGCATTGCCATTTCACCATCATCACTCTCACTAGATGTTTCTTGCTCATCACTATCTTGTTGAATGGATTTCTTGGAACTTGTTGATGTTTTATTGGATGCTTTTAGAGCAATTGACTTCCTAGGATTTTCTTCTAATTCTTTTCTTTTGATGTTGATTTCATATGTCATTAAGGAGCCAATTAGTTCATCCAATTTCATTTTAGAAAGGTCTTTGGAATCCTCAATGACAGTGGCCTTAGTATTCCAAGATGAAGTAAAAGATCGAAGTATCTTTCTTACTAAGTCACTTTCAGAGTATTCCTTCTTAAGACCTTTTAGCCCGTTAACTATTAGCATGAATCTTGCAAACATGTCTGATATGGTTTCATCAGTTTCATCTTGAACATTTCATATTCAGACACTAACATGCTAACTTTAGTTTCCCTTACCTCGGACGTACCTTCGTAAATGAGTTCAAGTTTGTCCCACATCTCTTTTGCTGTTGAGCATGTGGAGACTCTTGAAAATTCCTTTGGATGCACCGCACATTGTATCATGTTTAGTGCGCTCCAGTTGAGAGTTCCTTTAGCTATTTGGTCTTTCGTCCAGGTGTCTTCGTCCTCGGGCAACACATATGGTCCCTTGCTGACTATCTTCCACAGCTCGTAATTTTGAGCTCTCAAAAATACCTGCATGCGATTTTTCCAATAAGAGTAGTCAGTGCCATCAAAATAGGGTGGCCTGGTTACTGAATGTCCCTCGGCCATATACCCTTTGCTAGAATCCATAAGATCGAAAATCTCCTGATCGCTAGATCAATTTACGAAAAGCTGTAAATCGGAGAAACCTCGCTCTGATACCAATTGAAGGGTTACGCGGAATAACACGATATGGTAATCTAGAAGGGGGGGGGGTTGAATAGATTACGGAAAATTCTAACTACTGATGGATTCTTTTCGGTGCTACAGCAATCTTAATGAAAACTTGATTAGAATTTGATTAAGATTAAGAAAGCTTGAGTTGATATATAGAGAACAGGGTATCAAACGTGCGTATGAACACCGTGCCTACCAATTATCTATCGCAAAACGCGAACAAACCACAGAACACGATGATTTAAGGTGGTTCGGAGTACACAACTCGTGTATCCTACATCCACCGTCCACACACACACGCAGAAACGACTGCTTATGAGCGAGTTCAACACAACAACTCAACCACACACACGTTGTCTGATGAAACACGATCAGAACAACTACAAATTCGTGAATCAAGCACAAGGGATGCTCGAAACACAACCACACACACACGATGGAATGGAAATTATGAAATGGAGAAGAATTTAGAGTTGGGGAACAAATCCAGTTGGAATTCTTCTCGTGGATCGTCCAAACGCTCTTCAAACTTCGATTGGATGTAGATTGATCGATGTAGAAGGTTGAATTGACGACGATCCGGCTTCAACTTCGCATGGATGGCGATTCCACGACGATCTGGGCAGAAGGTTGAAGCAGAGCAGTAATTTGGGGCTTTTCCTCTTGGTCCCTTGGAGGCTCTTGGATGGGAGGCTGCTCTCTGCGAATTTGGCTCCAAAAGGATGCTTATATAGTGTTAGGTAAAGGTGGGGGTCGTGGAGGAAGGAAACACCCAAGTGGGGCCGGATTTGGAAACTCAAAATCCTATGTTTCCGTCGTCTGTCGACAGGTGCACTTGCATCTGTCGACAGGCAGACTCAGGCTGAGAACTTGGTTTCAGACATCTGGATTTCTGAGTGTATCTGTCGACAGGCAATTTGCATCTGTCGACAAATGCACTTAGGAATAGAAAACCTGAGTTCTGTCCTGGGTTGACTGTGTGAATCTGTCGACAGGTTCATTGCATCTGTCGACAGATACACTCAGAGATGCAAACCTGAGTTCTGTCTTGGAATGACTGTATGAATCTGTCGACAGGTATATTGCATCTATCGACAGATACACCTCTTGAACAGTTTTTTGTGATATTTGCTCATCTCCTCAATGCCTCTTCAATGCTCCATCTTTCATGCTTGTGCACCTACATGCAAATACATTGTTAGTGATATACATTGTATGATTTGGCAATGTTTAACTCAATCACTTTCATGGTGCTTTTCATGTTAGTTAGCACATCAATTTTGCATTAAATCAATGTTCAAGGATGTTAATGTGATCATCAAAAACATGATATATGGAAAACCCAACAGTAACGAGGACCACCACACGTCGGCTCGCTCCTGCCAAAATCACCCATAAGGACTAATCCAAATACTCTAAACTCAGAGAAACTAAATGCATAATTTAAACAACACATACTTGTAGCATGTAGGTGGCTAAAGTGACTCTGTCATCGTCGGCACACCTAATAGCTCGAAAGATCTTTTCGATCTCCCTCAACCAGCTCTTAGCTAACAGTGGATCGCTCTCCCCCTTAAAAGAGGGTGACGACATCCTCTTGAACCATTCCATGATGGAGGGTCCACCATGGCCCTGAGCTTGGGTAACTGGCACCTGAGCCTGCTACAGTAAACAACATAAGCAACACATATATAGCATAGCAACATAATAAACATATCATCAAGTAAAACAGACTACTCTATCTATCATTCTAACCTGAGCCTGCTGAGCCTCCAGCTGAGCTCGGAGTGCAGCCTGGGTGTGGGCCTACGTCTACATGGCCTACACTAAACCTTGCATGAACACTCCATAGTCTACCGGTGGCGGTGGGGAAAGAACAGGACCCTGGGGTACTGGGGCCTGCTGCTCACCCTGATCCTGCATAGCCTGGACTAAACCCTGCATGATCACTCCAGTCTACCGCTGGCAGTGGGGAAAGCACAGGACCTTGGGGTGTTGGGGCCTGCTGCTCACCCTGATCCTCACGCCTAGGCTCATCTCTCTCTTCTCTCCTATACTCACCCTCACGAGCAGGAACACCACGCCTACCACGCGAAGCCATAACCTACAAAATGTTTTAATCACACTTTAGAAACTAGACTATCTAATTTCTATCTATTTACTTAACTATGTGAACAATCTATAGAGACTTAGCATATAATGAAGATGATGGTATATGCATACTCATGTACTATCTCAACCTTGCTCTGATACCAATCTCTGTGACGACCCTCCTTATACTAGTACGGTTATACCAACCCAAGTCGATATAGAGAGCATTGGACATTTACCCATCACATTTATTAGGTCGAGATGTACATAAATATGAACGCATAACAGCAGAATAAAAGAACTGAGAATAAATATCTTATTCCATCATCCACATTTATCCACAGTCTATATAGTACAAAAAGAAACTAACTATTTCATAACTAAGAAATTTAAAATGAAGTACATTGTCCACAACTTGCAGCTAAATAAATTACATGAATTCAATGTAGTACAAGTCCTCCTTTATTACATACTATGAAAAGGAAATACAATAAAGTAAATCTCCGCAAGCAATCTCCTACTCTCGCTCCGAGTCACTTCGAACTAACTCCTCGGATGAAGTAGAGACACATGCACCTGTACGCCGAAGCAAGAATGAGTCCAAAGACTCAGCAAGTAATTTCCCATACATTAAGCATACATACATCACATGGCATTTTACTCTTTAACCATTTCACAGGTACATGAACGTGGATTTAAACAATCTAAAAAAAAACTAACATGATACTTCTATCAATTTCATGACACATAGTACATGGTTTATGTTCATATCACAGTAATAAACCTATCACATACTTTCTACACAATTTTTAACATGCTATCTAAATTCACATTCATGTTGTATCATATTGGCAATTAAACATGGAGTTTTACTCATAAAGGAAGAATGTTCCTAACATGGATTTTATGTACTTTTCCACATGCATATCACTTTTATAAACACATTAAGCTTGCTGTTTTAACAAAATTTTAGCACATTTATAAACATATTTACAATTTCACATGTTAACACACTATCTCACATATCCATATGTTTATTTACTCATTTACACAATTTATGCATTCACTTCTCACATAAACATAAATTCACATTGTTATCATTATATGCCGTGACACATAGTCCGAACCACCTCTTAGAAGGACACAAACTGATCACATCACACATACATCTATCACCTAGGCATTATAGTGATAAATCTTAGTTACTGCGCAGAACCGAAAGAAACACTCTCCACCCTAACCAGCGGTACTTGTTCGCCTCCAGCATTTTATCCCAATGCCTATAGGATTTCACACACTTATGAACCTTCCCGTAGGGACTTTACTACGGTACAGTTCCACAGCCCTCTAAGGTAGTAGTGTCACCCATTGGCACATTTACAAATTTTCTTAATCTTTAACACACTCTTAATGCATAGTTTAACACATTTGTTTCATGTTCACACATACACACATTGTAGTATTACCTAGCATGGTACTACTGTTTACAGAGTTGAACAAACACTATTTACAACTAATCCAAACCATGCTGTAATTATCTAATTTATCACAATTTACATTAAGCATGTTTAAATTGGCCACTCTCTCATGAATTAGTGAAATTAGTATCTACTGTTGTCAGATTTACATGAAAATGTAACCACATACCGTTCACAGGTTGTGCATCATGCATATCAATTTTCATATTTTTCAGACTCATACACAATTTATGGTAATTAAAACATGCATTCTGCCTACTTTAGCAAGGACTCAGTTAAACATGGTACACAGGGTCATATACATATTTCTCTATTCAAAAATCTATTTCCAACTGTCATGATACTGTATACATTTTTTGAGAATTTATCTGGCATTGTACAATTTATTGGAGCTTTAAAACTAAATATGCATACTCGCTGTTTTATGGTTTAGAATTTTTAATTTTTAATTTTAATTTTTACACAAGCAGTAGAAAATCCCCAAATTTTAGTGATAGGAACTGACATCTATTAACAATGTACAGAAATTCTATGACACTCAGATTCTACATGGATCACACAAACATAAATTTACAAGATTAAAACCTGTCTGACATGCATTTTACAATTTTCAGATAAATAAGGTATTCCATAGAAATTCATAAAATTTGCACAGCATGATCCAATAATGGTATTACATAGCATATCACTCCTACAGTATATCCTCATACGCAGAAAATCTGAAAAATAGGTTCTATAGGGTAGCAGACTGCACTGTCTCTGCTTGAAGAATTCAACGGCGAGGGTGTGGCCGTTAATTAGGTTAACGTCAACATCGTGTGCCACCAGCTTAGGATCTTAACGGCAATAGATCATGCCGTTAAGTTCCTGTCTGTGCAAAACACAGACTGAACGCAAAAGATCAATTGAAGGGGGGTTCCAGGACTCAAATAAAAATCCGAAAAATATCCTAAGACCTACTAGATGCATGTATGAGTAATGTGGATGGTTTACTTGCCTTTTAAAAATCTACCACCGAAGATTTGTCTCGACGAAGCTCTCTTCGGCCAGAGCCACAGAGCCACCAAATCTCCCTCAATTCTACTTCTGTGTCGATGCAGACTGCCACCCGGTGTTGGAGAAGCCTTCCCAAACGTTTAGACTCCCCTCCAGTTGTAGAAGATCGCCGAAAGAAGCCACCAATTGCCGGATCCACGGGTCCAAAGTTCAGGGTTCACACAGAGAAACTAGGGTTTTCTCAAGAGAGCAAAAAGGGACCCTATCTCAACGAAGAGAGGGGTTTTATAAGGTCAAGGGTTCGGGGACTTGATAAGGTAGGGGTTGTAGCTGTTGGACGACGGTTTCTAAAATAGAGAGCGAAGAAATCACAGGCGTTTCTGGATCTGAAGCGTAACAGATCTGGGAAAGTTGACGTCCAGATGCTTGGCCGCCTGACTAGGGCTACCGTCCATCGATGTGGCCGCTGACTCACATTCAACGTCAACTCATGTTGACGCCAACAGGTCGTCTGCACAGAACTTAAAATAGCAGGAAAACATACTCACTTAATACATATACATAACCATACAAAGTATACTTTATAAAATTAGTACTATTCACGCAATGAAATATATAATACAATTAATAACTTAACAAATATACATCTATATATAACAATACTCAACTAATATGTATATACATACATATATATATATACATAACTACACATAAATAAACATCAATTGTCACTCAACCAAACACCTAAGCAAGAGAGCAAAATTCTAGGGTCTTATAAGCCCAAGATTTCGGTGCAGAAGACACCTCAACCGAGCCACGCGAACGAGACCTCCTGGAGGACCTTGAAGCTGAACGCCCTCTCCTTCCAGAGACGGACTGCTCCATCGAAGAAGAAGAGACCACACCCCCTGCTGGGGAGCAGAAACCGATCCCTTACACCAGTGCCAAAACAGCCAACGAGCACCACCACCTCTAAAGAGAGCTGGAGGAAGAAAAGAGTAGACCCTGGTCAGAAGAGTTCCAACCAGTGGCAGCCATCAAGAGGAGGGCAGAAGGACAACCTCATGGCAGAAGGGGAGAGAGCCTGACAGAGGGAAGCTCTGCCAGGGAAGAACCACCCACCGCCGGGATGGTGGGGGGAAGCCCGAGCGCCCGCCGGACTCACGCTACCTCAGAGCATCTCTCTCTAGAAAACTAGAGAGAGAATCTCACATTCTTTATCTTTTCTCTTTTACTCAAAATCTCTTTCCAAATATATTTAGTATAAGGGCAAGCAAAGAATAAGTGATCAGCTATTTCAATGTTATTTAAGCAAAGCACACATCTATTAGCTAGAACAAAGCCTTTGCGTTGCAAATTGTCCATGGTAGGGAGTTTTTTGTGAAGATCTTGCCAGGTGCAAACCGCATGTTTTTGAGTAGTAGGACGATCCCAAACCCATGTAGATAAGTCTCATTTGTTGCCTTTGATTCTATGTTCATTCCAAACAGAAGTAACTGAAAAATTGCCTTGATCATGATTCCATTTGATCCCATTATCCTCATTCCTTATAGGAATAGCTTCAACCTGCGGCCAAAAAGTGATCATATCAGGGGAGATTCCATTGTTAATGAAATGAGAAACAATGATATCCTTAGTAGCCCCCAAGTTGTCTGACCCTCTCACCATATAATTGAAAAATATTTTTGCCATTAATCCAAGGATCATACCACATGTTTATGTCATTTCTAGAATTAATATTGTAAGAGATATGGTTGACCAGCCATCTTCTACCTTTGAGAATATCTTTTATAGCAGATGAGTAGTGAGACTTGATATCAATGTCCCAAATAGATTTTTTGCTGAAATACTTCTGATTGACCCATTTGCTCCAGAGAGAGTTATCACCTTTCAACAAGTCCCAGAGATGCTTAATCATACAAGGTTTGTTCCATTCTTGCAAGTTCCTTAAATTGAGTCCTCCTTCATCCTTGGGTTTGCAGATAGAAGTCCATTTCATCATATGTAAAGAAGTTTCATCACAAGTGCCACTCCAAATGAATTTGCTCAGAATACTATCAATTTCATGAATACTGCTGGTTGGTAACAAGAAAGCATTAGACCAAAAAAAAAGCAAATGTTTGCAGCACTGAAGTAATTAATTGAAGTCTACCTGCCTTGGAAAGAAGTCAAGATTTCTAGGATTGAATTCTGTTTTTGATTTTCGCAATAATTGGTTGTCAGTGATTGTTTTTTATACCATTGGCGAAGAGTGGTAACCCCAAATAAGGAACAGGAAGTATTCCTTCTTTGACCCTAAGAATGGTTCTCACTGAATCTTTGTCACTAATATTAGCACCCACATACACTTTACTCTTCTCATGATTAAGTTTCACACCAGAAAACTCCTTAAATTTATTGAGTATATCAGCCAGCTTATAAATGGAAGGATGATCATCTTGAAGAAAAATAAGCAAGTCATCAGCAAAAATGATATGAGATATGTGAATGTTACTAGATGATGGTACTTTGAGTCTTCCATCACTGACCACTTGCTCAAGCAAACAAGTCAATCCCTCCATAGCAATAGTAAACAAGTAAGGGGAGAGTGGATCCCCTTGTCTAATGCTATTACCACTGCCAAAAAAACCAAGAGGCGAACCATTGAAAAGCACAAAAAAATTTGGAGTTTCTATGCAGTTTTTTATCAATGCAATCCAGTTGGCTGGGAAATGCATTTTCTCCATCATACTGTAAATGAAAGATCGGTTGACATAATCAAAAGCCTTTCTAAGGTCAGCCTTGAAACACATTCTTTTCCCTTTGCTCTTGGATGTCATATCCTTAACTTTTTTTTCGATAAGTAATAATGGTATTAATGAAACATTGTTACAAATATCCTTTGACCATAAGCAATAGCCAAAAGACAAGTAGCACCTAGAGGAGAACAGGAGAGTGCACCTCACCTCAGAGAGGTGAAATGTTCCCACTCCACCATTCTCACCCTAGATTTACAAGGCTAGAGGTATGACCACACAAGTTGTGAACTATGATATAATAAAAGCTGAAAAAAGACAAATTAGTAGTAAATAAATGTTGACATTCTAAATCTAACTTGATTTGAGCTTCTGATCTTCTGAGTCTTGATATTCGCTTCCTTTTCTAATCATATTCACATTTCGGTTGCAGAAATAGCTTGAAATCTTGCTTTCCTCCATCTTCCTTCTCAACACTGGAAACTTAAAAGAACATTGTGGTGGATGCCCCTATCTTTTAAAAAAGCAGATTGGTTCAGACTAATAACCTTGCTCATCACTTTTTGCAGTCTATCAGTCATCACTTTCGAAATAACTTTGTAAATGAAGTTACAACGGGAAATGGGCCTATAGTTTTCCAAACAATCAGCACCTTTGGTATTAGGGATGAGAGATATAAATGTGTAGTTCAACTGTTTGAGGAGATGACCATTCTTGAAGAAATGATGGCAAGCATTTGAAACATCCTTTCTAGTAATGGACTAGGTAGTTTGGAAAAATTCAGCAGTGAAACCATCAGCCCCAGGGCTTTTATTCTTAGGAGACTTCCGAACAACTCTTGTGATTTCTTCATTAGTAACTGGCTGATTGAGAATAAGAATATCATCATGCATGAGCTTGTAGTTAACATTGATATCTAATTCATCATGAGACTGATCTTGGTTGAGTCCCCCAAGGCAAAAAAAGGAGTCATGAGTGAGAGAGGAGAGAGAAGCACTGAGGATTCTGGGCGACTTCTGCCTGGGGGCGCCACTGCGGCTGCCTCCGGTCATCCTTCGGCGACCATCTCGATTGAGGGGACATCCGTCATTCTCTCAAATCATCTGGACGTCTCGTCATTCAAATCTAAAGGTTTCTCTACTCCGAATCAAGGTAGGGGGCGATCTTTTCCCAGAGGGAGAGCCAGGTCTACTTCCAGGCTACCGATCTCATCCAGACCGGTTGCATGGAGTTATCTTTTCAAATCCTCATCACCAAATCCTTTTTTGGATCTTCAGTTCTTTCAACCAGAGATCAACAACAAGATCAAAGTTGTTATTTACGAAGCTAAGGATTCTGATGATCTTCTTGCAACATGGTCGAGAGTGATTGTAGGGTATGTTATTGGTCTTAAAACCACGTACTTCCCTCTGCATGCTATTAAATCTCGTTGGCAAACATCAACTTTCGAGTTGCATGTTCTGGACAATGGATTTTTTATCTGTATGTTTGATGTGGAGGAGGACTTGAGTCGTGTTCTTGAGGGATTTTGGTCTGTCAAGGACCACCCGATGATCCTCTGACGATGGTCTCTTGTTGTTCGCATGGAGATTGAAATCTTGAAGAGCAATCCGCTATGGGTTGCTATTCACGACCTGCCCCTTCATCTCTGGACCAAGGAATTCATAGCTAAGCTTGCTAGAACGCTTGGTAAGCCGCTCTACCTAGATAAGATGATAGCTGAACGCAGAAGATTGTCATATGCTCGTGTTTGCATTGAGGTCTCTTCTGAAGAAGAGCTCCCGGAGTTCGTTCATTACAAAGAATTGGATGGAACTGTCAAAAGGCTACGAATTTCTTTTCATTGGAGGCCGCGAAGATGTTCAGTTTACTCATTCTTTGGGCATGCAGATGGATCTTGTAAGCCTCTTCCAAAGCAGCAATCTGTCAATGTCTTCGAAGAGAAAGTGATCCAGCAAAAAGGCAAAGCAGTTCTTCATAACTCTTTTGTGGTTCTTGGAGATGCCGATGGTGAGAAAATGCTTGAAGACTCCTTGAGTCGACCTCCCACCAGCAAGGAAGCGAACAAGGAAGGATCTCATATTCTCTCTTCGTCCTTTCCTAACGAATTAGGAAATCTTTCATCTCATGGAAACTTGCCTATCAATCCGCAAGACTCCTTGTTGTGCAATGACTCTCCTCTTTTCAAAAGGAGTCAACAAGGAAACCGTAGCAATCAACCTCCACCACAAGGCAATCTCGCCTGAGGTGGGGCCCACAAGGTAGCTGGTGCGAAGGAACAACCTCCATCTTTGGGCAGTATTTACGGAGTTGCCACAGCTAGCCATCCTCCTTCGTCTATTGGAGGAAAGACCAGTTCACTCCTTACAGTCCACAATCAGCTGGACTCTTCAAATCATGCTGCTATCCTTGTGCAGCGCATTCAAGGTGGGTCCCAAAAGGACCTAGCTGCGAAGGAATCCCCCCATCCAATGGAGGAGTTGGCGGAAACTCCACCTCTCTTGCTTTGGAAACTTCTTCTCATGGAGGTAAGCCCAGCATTCCTCCTCCTTCTCAACCGCAGCAAGATTCTCCATCGGAAGTAAGTATCCTTGTCACCAAAGCTAATTCAAAATTCAAAAAACTATTAGTTGTGGATGAAATGGATAGAACGAGATTCAAAGGTCCTAAAGGAAAGGATATGGATAAAGTTGGGAAAAGACATGAAAAAGGTTCTATCCTGCATGAAAACCAGTAGTTCGCGCTTTGCTTGTTCTTTTCTTCTATCACTTATCATGAAGATAATTTCCTAGAATGTGCGTGGTATCAATAAATCTTATAAATGTAGAGAGCTTAATAAGATTATCAAGTCCTCTGCATGTGATATTTCTATACTTGTTGAGACTAAAGATAAACTCACCCATGCATCTGTTAAAAAGAATTTAATTTGGCCTGATGATAATTTTATCACTAATGATTCTAATTTAGCTAATGGTAGAGTTTGGATCCTGTGGAACCCTGATCTCATTGATTTGAATCAAAGCTTGGTCAAGCCGTAGTACATTCATCTCCATGGAAAAGACAAAAGAAACAATACTAGTTTCTGGTTGACTGCCATTTATGCTTCTAATAACAGTCAAGAAAGGAATTCCTTATGGACCAACATCTACACTCTTGCTACTATGACCTATCAGTCGCCTTGGTTGCTTGTGGGTGATTTGAATACTGTTAGATATCCTATGAAAAGTCTGGTGAAATTACTGCATCAATGATAATGACCTTTTTGACATGAAGTCTGTTGGTAGTTGGCTATCCTGAACTAATTGAGGCAACGAAAGCAGAAGGATTATGGCGAGACTTGATAGATGTCTGATTAACAACGATTAGCTTGCTTGCTACCCGAATTGTTTACTTGAATATGGTGTTCAATGTTTTTCTGATCATTCCATCTTGATGGTTAGTTCTGAAACTGATGCTCCTAGAGGAAAGAAGCCGTTCAAATTCTTCAATATGTGGACTATGCACCCGCAATTTGTTGAAGTTGTTGTTTCTACTTGGAACACTAATGTCAAAGGTAACCGACAATTTATCTTGAGTAGTAAGCTGAAAGCATGCAAGGAAGCCCTTAAAGACTGGAATAACAAGGTTTATGGTAATGTTCATGATTCTATCAAGAACAACAAGAACAACCTCATTGAAGCTCAAAAGGAGCTTATTAAAAATCCTAACAATGAGAGCTTCATCAAGGCGGAGAAAGATGCTAGAGAGCAGTACTTGCTGGACTTAATCAAAGAGAAAAGCTTCATCAAGCAGAAATCTAGAGAGAACTAGCTGAATTTAGGTGATTCCAATACCAGGTTCTTTTATACTTCTCTGGTGGCTAGGAAAACAAGAAACATAATCAGAAATGTAGAGGGCGTGATGGCAATCTTATCCATGATATTAATTCTGTGAAGGATTATACAGTGGATTTCTACAATTCTCTTCTTAACCAAAATCAGTCTCATGAGGATCTTCAAATCAATGTTAGCAGCAAGCTCATGCATGAAGAAATTCATATTCTCAACCAGCCAATTACGGATGATGAAATCACCAAAGTTGTTATGAAATCTCCTATGAATAAAAGCCCAAGGCTTGATGGTTTTACGATAGAATTCTTCCAAAAGACTTGGTCCATTACTGGTAAGGAAGTTTTAAATGCTTGTCATCACTTCTTCAAGACTAGTCATATCCTCAAATAGTTGAATTGCACCTTCATTTCTCTCATCCCGAAGACCAAAGGTGCTGATTGCTTGGAAAATTATAGGCCCATTTCCCTTTGGAACTTCATTTATAAAGTTATTTCCAAAGTCATGGCTAATAGAATGCAAAAGGTGATGAGCAAGATTATTAGCCTGAACCAATCTGCTTTCATAAAAGATAGAGGGATCCACCACAATGTTCTCCTTGCTAATGACTTAGTTAAGGACATGACATCCAAGAGCAAAGGGAATAGAATCTATTTCAAGGCTGATTTAGGAAAGGCTTTTGACTCTGTCAACCGGTCTGTCATCTACAGTATGATGAAGAATATGCACTTCCCAGACAATTGGATTGCTTTGATCAAGAATTCCTTAGAAACACCAAAATTTTTTGTGCTTTTCAATGGTTCACCTATTGGTTTCTTTGGACGCAGCAATGGCATTAGACAAGGGGATCCACTATCCCCTTACATCTTTACTATTGCTATGGAGGGCTTGACTTGTATGCTTGAGTAGGAGGTTAGAGATGGTAGACTCAAAGTCCCATGTTCGGGTAACATTCACATTTCTCATATAATTTTTGCTGATGACTTGCTTATATTTCTCAAAGATGATCAACCGTCCATTCATAAGTTGGCTAATATTCTCAACACTTTTGGGGAGTTTTCTGGTCTCAAACTTAATCATGAGAAGAGTAAAGTGTATGTGGGTGCTAATATCAGTGACAAAGATTCAGTGAGAACCATTCTTGGTGTTCAAGAGGGAATTCTACCAGTTCCTTACTTGGGATTACCTCTTTTTGCCAATGGTATCAAAAACAATTACTGTCAACCCATTGTTCAGAAAATCAAAAATAGAATTCATTCTTGGAAATCTCGACTCCTTTCAAAGGCTAGTAGACTTCAGTTAATTAATTCAGTGCTGCAAACTTTTGCTTTTTACTGATCTAATGCCTTTTTGCTTCCTACCAGCATTATTCATGAAGTTGATAGTATTCTGAGCAAATTATTTTGGAGTGGAACTTGTGATGAAAATTCTTTACATATGGTGAAATGGACTTCTATATGCAAACCTAAGGAGGAAGGAGGGCTCAATTTGAGAAATTTGCATGAATGGAACAAATCTTGTATGATTAAGCATCTTTGGGAGTTGTTGAAAGGAAATAACTCTCTTTGGAGCAAGTGGGTCAATCAAAAATATTTCAGCAAAAACTCAATTTGGAACATTAATATCAAGTCTCATTACTCCACTGTAATAAAAGACATTCTTAAAGGTAGAAGATGGCTGGTCAACCATATTTCTTACAATATCAGTTTTGGAAATGACATCAACATGTTGTATGATCCTTGGATTAATGGCAAAAGCATTTTTTCAACTATATGGGGAGAGGGTAAGACAAGACTTGGGGGCTGCTAAGGATACCACTGTATCTCAGTTCATTAACAATGGGGTTTGGAATCTTCCGAGTGCAATCGCACCTGAAATGTATACTTTATGGCCTCAGATTGAAGCTATTCCTATAAGGAATGAGGACAATGGGATTAAATGGAATCATGACCAAGGAAAATGTTCTATTACTTCTGTTTGGAATAATCTCAGAATCAAAGGCAGCAACTGGAACCTATCTGGATGGGTTTGAGATTCTCTTATTGTTCAAAAACATGCTCTTTGCACTTGGCAAGCTCTTCATAATAAGTTCCCTACCATGGACAATTTTCAGCGAAAAGGTTTTGTTCTTGCTAATAGATGTGTGCTTTGCTTAAATAACATTGAAACTGCTCATCACTTATTCTTTGCTTGCCCTTACACCAATTGGATTTGGAAAGAGATTTTGAATAGATATGATCTCCACAGAAATCCTCAAGTGAATCTTCAGCAAGAAATTCATGATCTGAATTAGAATTTTCAGAAATGTGGCATTCTATTTGGTGGATTTGGAGAGAAAGATGCACTAGAATTTTTGAAAATTAAAGCAGATAGAAGGTTCATATTCTTATTGATATCCTTAATGACTCAAGAAGTTGTTTGGAGGGAAGGTTGAAAATCAACAGTCTCAATAGGCAGGAGAAAAGGGTTCTTACTAGATTTAACTTTTCCATCTGCTAAATTAGTATCATTGTGCCAATTAACTCTTTTTTTCAGTATTCATGAGTCGTTTAATTTTTATTCTCCTTGTTAGCAGTCTATTGCTTGGTCTTGTTATCTTGTTGAGTTTTCAGGTTCAGCATGGATCAAGCAATAAGTTGGGGAATTGCAATCATAAGAGGCGTTGATGGTCTTCTACTTGCTATTCTTCATCTGCAACATTCCCTTTTCTCTTTCTTGATCTTGTGCCATAGTCCAGGGTTTGTGTGGTCACGGCATTTATTTTCTGATTTCTTGCAGTTGTGGACGGTGGAGTGAGAACATTCCTTCTCTTTGAGAAGGGGTGCACTCTCCTAGCCCACTCTAGGAATTTTTTCCTTATGTCACGGTTTGTGTGACAAAGGCTTTGTATATTTCCCCCATTAATCCATTTTTTTACTTATAAAAAAAATGATCTTGGTTAAGAAGAGATTTGTAGAAATCCACAATATAATCCTTCACAGAATTAATATCATGAATAAGGTTACCATCGCGCCCTCTACATTTTCTGATAGTGTTTCTAGCTTTCCTTGCAACAAGAGAAGCATAAAAGAATTTAGTATTGGAGTCACCTAAATTCAGCCAGTTCTCTCTAGGTCCAACAAGTACTTCTCCCTTGCATCTTTCTCTTCCTTGATGAAGCTATCATTGTTCGGATTCTTAGTTAGCTCCTTCAGAGCTTCAATGAGCTTGTTTTTGCTGTTATTGATAGAATCATGGACATTTCCATAAACATTTTTATTCCAATCTTTAAGGGCTTCCTTGCATGCTTTCAGCTTACTACACAAAAATGAATTGTGGATTGCCTTTGACATTAGTGTCCCAAGCAGAGGCAACGACTTCAAGAAATTGCGGGTGCATACTCCACATATTAAAGTATTTGAACAGCTTCTTTCCTCTAGGAGCATCATTTTCAAAACTAACAGTCAAGATGGAGTGATTAGAAAAATATTGAACACCATATTCAAGTAAATAATCCGAATAGAAGACCAGCCATTCTTTGTTAATCAAACACCTATCAAGTCTAGCCATTATCCTTCTACTTTCATTGCCTCTATTATTCCAGGATAACCAATTACCAACAGACTTCATGTCAAACAGATCATTATCGTTGATGCACTCATTGAAATTGCTCAGCATAGAATCAGTCAATTGTCTCCCACCAACCTTTTCATGAGGGAATCTAACTGTATTGAAATCACCCACAAGCAACCATGGAGACTAAGAGGTAGTAGTAGCTAGAGTGGAGATGTCAGTCCATAAAGAATTCCTATCTTGAATGCTATTAGAGGCATAAATGGCTATCAACCAGAAAGTAGAATTATTTCTTTTGTCCACTCCATGGAGGTGAATGCACTGCGGCTGGACCATATTATGATTAAATCAATGAGATCAAGGTTCCATAGGATCCAAACTCTACCATTAGCGATATTAGAATCATTGGTGATCAAATTAGCATCAGGCCAAATTAAATTCTTTTTAACAGAAGCATGGGCGGGTTTACCTTTAGTCTCAACTAGAATAGCAATATCACATGCAAAGGACTTGATAATCTTATTAAGCTCTCTACATTTATAAGATTTATTGATTCCACACACATTCCAAGATATAATCTTCATGATAAAAGATAAATGGATAGGACAAAGCAAAACCTGACCACCTACTGATTTTTATGCAGGATAGTATCCTTTTTCATGTCTTTTCCACCTTTATCCATATCCTTTCCTTTAGCTCCTTTAAATATCATCCCATCCATTTCATCCACAGCTAAGATTTTTTTGAATTTTGAGTTACCTTTGTTGCCGTGGATACTTACTTCTGTTGGAGAAGTCTGCTGCATTTGACCAGGTCCGCAGCTATCCCGAGAGGGTAGAAGAGATGAGTCTGGCTGGTTGTGGGCCGTAGCATGCTAGACTTTCCTCTAAAAGAGGAAGATTTCAAAGTAAGTTATGGTGGAATAGAACTTCCACTAAATCCTCCACAAATTGGGAGGGATTCCTTCGTAGCAGAATCCTTGTGGGCCCCACCTTGGATGGGCTTCTCTTGGGGTGGATGCACAAAGCCACCGAGGTTGCCAGCTTGACACTTTCCTAAGTTGTGAGAGTCCTTGCAAAGCAAGGAGTCTTGCGGAATGAGAGGCAAGTTCTATTGTCACGTCCTAGTAAAAGTCTATTTACTGAAAATGACAGATATTTAGCACGAGAATTAACACAAAAGCTTATTTATACACAACTCTCTCTCTTAGCGGAATATTTTTACATGATACTCCTCACGATAGTCTAAATGAGGAGCAGATAGAAATATATTGTAACGTTATTACATTCCAACCAACTATAAGAGGAATAAAAAGGAAAAGTAACTATTTGCAGGACGACGGGTAGTCCACTCAGCACACATATCCCCCTTAGACTTCATTCCCAACTTGATCACCTGAAAAAGGTAGGAAGAATGAGCTAACTAGCCTAGTAGAATTCAATTCCTTTAAACAAGAAGGACTCAAGTATATAATCACAGGACAAGAATCTGAATATTGAGTATTAAATAGAGGGACGAATGGGTCCACTGATTAACACATGTAAAATAATGGAAATGTAGAAGCATAATCACGCATTCAAGATAACACATAAGTCCTGGTTCAGATACCCATTTACACACACATGTATCATATGATGACCAATCAAGCATGAAATGTTGTATGCCAACATCCATTTGTCCTTATCGTTCCCACGCGGCCACTAACGAATTCGGGTGCTCTTCCCAGGACTGAACCAGCCCTATTTGCCCAGGCATAATTTCTCATTGAGTCTAAAGACCCACAACTTTGTCATCATAACACACTCACTCTTGTAATGGTTTAGTTGGGGTACACAGGTATTCAAGATTGTACATGAAACAAAGATTTAAAGATTAATACCAATGATTCCAAAAGGTGGTAACCATGAAGGAACAAGCAAATTTGGGATATTTAAGAATAATCCATGGCTAAAAAAAAAATATGATCCCTCACATTGGTACTTGTTGTACTGAAGACAAGTTGACACTACTGGATAGACAAGTTATTGCTATGTCAACACAAGTCACTGTGGTGTCAACACAGTTCACTGTGGTGTTGACACAGTCCAGGAGTAGTGTCGACACAGTCCACGGGTGGTGTCGACACTAGCGCTGTTTTCCAGCAAGTAGTCAGAACAATCCAGGAGTGGTGTCGACACAGTCCAGGGGTAGTGTCGACACTAGTGCTGTTTCCCAGCAAACAGTCTGAGCAGTTCAGGAGTAGTGTCGACACAGTCCAGGGGTAGTGTCGACACTAGTGTTATTTCCCAATAAACAGTCTGAGCAGTTCAGGAGTAGTGTCAACACAGTCCAGGGGTAGTGTCGACACTAGTGCTGTTTCCCAGCAACAGTCAGAAAGAAAGAAGAAGAGGAAGAAGAAGAGATTCCTCTACATGGGTGGTATGAAAAACTTATGAAAGGAGGATTTAAGTATAAACAACCCTTCTACAAGATTTTTCCTTGCATCTAACAAGAATTTCTTCACAAGTATATTTTGGCTAAGACATGAGCATTAGATAAAGTATAGACACAATGGACAGAAAGACATATCTATTAATCATTTTAGAACACAAATCATGGTGTGGATATAGTATACACTCATACTTGGGGATTCTAATAAAGAAGGAAAGAGAATAGAGAAAATCCTACAATATGGACACTCAATTCCAAGAGTACTTAAGGATTCAAATCTGAAATTGGCAAATATACACCTTTAGACAAGGAGCAAACTCACTGCACTAAAGATGTTTGTGACTTCAAAATAAGACTCCAGAACTAAGTGTGGAATAAGAAGAAAATAGAAGATGGATCCTACATGATAAACACCCAATTTCAGAAGCATTTAAGGAGTCAAATCCAAAGTCTAAGAGGATAAACACTTAAACAGGAAGGAGCACACTATTCTAAAGATCTTTATGGCTCTAAAACAAGATTCTATAGCATGTATGAAAGACAAGAGTGAAAAAGGAGGGAATGAATATTACATGACTTGAAGGAGATGGAGTCTTTCTTCAGAGAATCCCCAACTATAATATAGAGATATAGTCCCAGGTGCTCACAGCAACCACCCACCGTTGCTCCTTGAAGCACCCACACGCACGCAGTGGAGATAGCAGCTCCTGCAGCAGCAGCAACGGCTTTCTCACAGCACTGATAGCCGCACAACACAACAGCAAAAGAAGAAGTAGCTTCAGCAGTAACACACAAACACAAGCAGGGGTGGAAAGGTGGGTACGATGGCTGTGGGAGGGTTTTTATAAACCCAACAGGTTCCTCATGCAAAGGACACATCGGCCTTTGAGGTGTCATGGTAAAAACCATTTGGTTTTTACCACAACACGTAGCCCATGCAAGTATTCCCATGCTTACACGTTAGTAACAAACGTGTTAATTTCTTACTTAGGTGTGCTGGCCTCTCTAATGCCTCACACGTGGCATAGCAAATAATCCCCAAAAATCCATCCCGTAATTGTCCCCTAAATCAGCTGATTCAATAATCCACATGTAAATAGGTTCAAATGGTGTCCATTTGTCTTGAAATTTTAACCATAAGTTAATGTGATTGTTTTACAAATTATGGTGATTTTTATTTAATTTTTAGAATTTATTTTACACTGGGTGAAAAATCACCCGAAAAATAGTTGGTCGGCTTATCCTTGAAGTCCGTACGCCGAAAAATTCGAACATTTATATTTCCGAGATCTCCACATTTTTCTGGAAATTATGATATTCTCAAATTTTTATTTCGTTGTCATTTTCGGTGTCGCCTTGTGGAAGTGCGCACCTCTGTGTACGACACTAGGGTAACGTATGTTACCATCAATTAAACTCACATTCTAATTATTTCAATTTAATGACCATACTAATGTATAATAACCACACTACTTATATTTTCTTAACAAGTAAAATTTTCGGGGCATTACAGCTATGCAACGAAAGATCTCCCAATTCTTTAGGAAAGGAAGGAGTTTGAATTTGAATTCCAGTCTTGGGGGCTTCCTTGGTGATGGTAGTCGACTCAGTGAGTCATCTAGCATGGACTCGCCATCATCTTCTCCAAGAGCAGCAAAGGAGTTGTGAAGAATCACCTTGCCTTTTTGCTGGATCACTTTCTCCTTAAAAACCTTCACCGAATGTTGTTTTGACGGAGGCTTACAAGACCCATCAACATGCCAAAAGGATGAGCAGACCGAACATCTTCGCGGCTTCCATTGGAGAGAAACGCGGAGTGTCTTGACTGTACCATCCAGGTCTTTGTAATGAACAAACTCCGGGAACTCACCATCAGAACATATCACATTGCAGACTCGAGCATACGATAGTCTCCTGCGCTCAGATGTCATCTTATCTAGATACAGAGGTTTGCCAAGTGTACATGCATGCTTGGCGATGAAATCCTTTGTCCAGAGATGAAGAGGCAGACGTGAATACCTACTTATAGAGGTATGCTCTTCAAGCTATCAATCTCCATGCGAACATCAGGTGAGATCATAGGATGGCCTTTGAAAGACAAGAATCCCTCCAAAACTCTATTCAAATCCTCCTCCACATCAAACATACAGATGAAGAAACCATTATCCAGGACATGCAGCTCGAAAGCTGAAGTCTACCAACAAGATTTAATGAAGGCATGCAGAGGGAAGTACGTAGTTTTGAGACCAATAACATACCCTACAATCTGTGTTGACCAAGTTGCAAGAAGGGAGTCTTTAGTTTCATAAACTGCAACTTTGATCCTATTGTTGATCTCTGGTTGGATGAACTAAAGATCCAAGGAAGGGTTGGATGTCAAAGATTTGAAGAGCGATCTCCATGCAACCGGTTTGGAAGAGATCGGCGGCCTAGAAGAAGACCTAGCTCTTCCTCTAGATCAAGATCGCCCTCTATCTTTCTCTCGAGCAGAGAAGCCATCAGATTATAACGAAGAGATGCCCAAAGGATTTGAGAGGGTGTCGGAGGTCCCCTCAATCAAGTTGGTCATCGGAGAATGACTGGAGGGTGCCGCAATGGCACCCCTAGGCAGAAGTCACCCAGAATCCCCAGAGCTTCTCTCTCCTCTCTCACTCATTGCCCCTAAATGCCCCAAATCCTCCGATAATGAGTGAGAGAGGAGAGGGAATCCCAAGGATGAAGAAGCTAACTAAGTCGCCCAGATCCTCTCTCACTCATTGCTCCCAATCTTGCACATTCCTTAAATTGAGTCTTCCTTCGCCGGAGAATGACTGGAGGCTGCCGCAATGGCACCTGCGACTAAACATTTTCAGGTAGTGCTGATGATCTTATGGATACTGAAGGGGAGGGGCAAGAGTGAAGAGCACCCCAGACAACGTGCAGTAGTGGCATAGTACCTTTAGAGTTGATATAGAGTCTATAGTAATTTACCTTGTTCGTGTCGATCTGTTACGTATTTGAATAATGGTATGGTTGGCTCTGAAGCTTTAAGGATGTAATAAGGAGTTGCTATTTTTTTCGATAAGTAAAGTAATTGTATTTTGTATTAATGGTATGGAATGTACAGAACCTTAGTCACACAAATCGTGACATAAGGGAAGAGTCTCCTAGAGTGGGCCAGGAGAGTGCACCCCATCTCAAAGAGATGGAATGTTCTCATCCCACCGTCCACAGCTCCAAGATAACAAAGCTAAATATGTCATGACCACACAAACCATGGACTATGGCATAAAAATTAGGAAAAGCAAATACTTATGGAATTGCTGTAGAACCAGAAGAACATCCTTTAGTCATCCAGCTTGTGGTGAGTTCCTCGCTGAACTCTCCTGGCCTATTATTGGCTTCAAGTCCCCAACTTATGGTGAGTTCCTCGCTGAACCTGAACGCTCAAGAAGATAACAAGTCCAAGCAATAATATCTAGGAGAATAAAATTCAAACAACCCATGCTAGCAGAACAAAGAAATTATTGGCAAGATGAAGACTAATCTAGCTAATGGAGAAATTAAATCTAGTTAGAACCCTTTTCTCCAACCTATTAAGGTTGTTGGTTTTCAACCTGCCTTCCAAGCAACTTCTAGAGTCATTGAGAATATCAATGAGAATGTGAACCTTATCCCTGCTTTGATTCTTAAAAATTCTAATACGTCTTTCTCTCCATATCCACCAAATGGCTGACCTTAAATTGACTTTGATTAAACTTTTCAGAATGCCACATTTCTGAAATTCCTGATTCATATCATTAATTTCATGCTGAAGGCTGTTTTGGGGAGTTCTATTCAGAACATATCTAATAAAAATCTCTTTCCAAATCCATTTAGTATATGAGCAAGCAAAGAATAAGTGATCAACTATTTCAATGTTATTCAATCAAAGCACACATCTGTTTGCAAGAACAAAGCCTTTGCGCTGCAAATTGTCCATAGTAGGAAGTTTCTTGTGAAGAGCTTGCCAGGTGCAAACCGCATGTTTTTGAACAGTAGGACGATCCCAAACCCAAGTAGATAAGTCCCATTTGTTGCCTTTGATTCTAAGTTGATTCCAAACAGAAGTTAATGAAAATTTTCTTTGATCATGATTCCATTTGATCCCATTATCCTCATTCCTTATAGGAATAGCTTCAATCTGCGGAGGATAAGAAGATTGTTGTTTGTGATGTAGAGAATCTTGAAGAGCTTCAAGGTGCATGGGATCGCACCATTGTTGGGTATGTTGTCGATCTTAAGACCTCTTTCATGCCATTATCTTCTTTTATAAAAAGTAGATAGGGAGTTGTTGGATTCGACTTGCACCTTCAGGAGAATAGATTCTTCATGTGTAAACTGGATAATGAAGAAGATGTTACTCGTATCTTGGAGAACTTCTGGTCTATTCAAGGTCATCCTATGATTCTTAGATGATGAGGGAAAGGATTGAGAATGGAACTGGAAAGTCTGAAGAATATTTCGGTTTGGGTCTCTATTCATAGCCTACCTATACACCTCTGGTCGAAGAAGTTCATATCCAAGCTTTTTTAGTACAGTGGGAGAACCTCTTTTTATGGATAGACTTACTGCGAAGAGAAGGTGATTATCATATGCTCGAGCTTGTGTTATGGTTTCTTTGGAGGTTGAACTTCCGAACACAGTCAGCTACAAGGATCTTGATGGCTCTCTGCACGCCCTTCAAATTTCTTACTCTTGGAAGCAGAGGAGATGTGGAGCTTGTGGGATGTTTGGTCATCTTCATGGCCAATGTCATAAATCTTCTCAAATTGGAACAAAAAATACACAAGTTTACAGTAGGAAGAAGATTTAGAAAATTTTAAATCTAGCAATATGGCACCCGTATGGAATTTTTGCAACCTGTTATTAAGCAAGTGGCAAGCTGCAGTAATGGTAATAGATTTTCCATTCTTGCTAATATGGAAAATGATGCAGCTAAGTTCAAGAAATATGAGAGGATGAGAGGAGCGAGAGGAGAGAGAAGCTCTGCTAGGGGTTCTCCTCTCTCCACCACCTAGGCGGAGAGAAGGCCCTGGTGGGCTGCTGCCGACCAGAGCTCCTTCTGGTCGGGGTCTACCATCTCTCCTCTCTGGGTTCGTGTTGTGGGTGTTTGGTGCTTGGAGCTAGACGATGGACGCCTCTTCTAAAGAGGGTCTGTCTTCTTCTCCCGGAGATCTCCATGCGGCTGCGGTATGTTGCCTTCTACCTCTAGCCTTGTGCAAGTGCAGGCTGGGAGAATGGGGTGCTCTTCTTCGAGTTCGAGATGGAGGTCTCGATCGAGAGGACCAGTTGAGGTGGCATCTGCACCGAAAACATGGGCAAGCCTTTTCTCTGCACCAAGCTCAGGCAAGACCACTCATGAGCTATCCTTTATTGAGCCAACTATTGTTGCGGAGGATAAGATGTTTAACATTTGCAATGTAAAGGACCTGGAAGAACTTTAAGGTGCATGGGATCACACCATTGTTGGGTATGTTGTTGATCCGAAAACTTCTTTCATGCCTTTATCTTCTTTTATAAAGAGTAGATGGGGAGTTGTTGGGTTCGATTTGCACCTTCTAGAGAATGGATTCTTCTTGTGTAAATTGGATAACAAAGAAGATGTTACTCATATCTTGGAGAGCTTCTGGTCTATTCGAGGTCATCCTATGATTCTTAGACGATGGCAGAAGGATTAAGAATGGAGTTGGAGAGTCTGAAGAATATTTCGGTTTGGGTCTCTATTCATAGCCTACTGATCCACCTCTGGTCGAAGAAGTTCATTTCAAAGCTTTGTAGTACGGTGGGAGAACCACTTTTCATGGATAGACTCACTGCGGAGTGAAGGCGATTGTCATATGCTAGAGCATGTGTGATGTTGTCTTTGGAGGTTGAGTTTCCGAACACAGTCAGCTACAAGGATCTTGACTGGTCTTTGCACTCCCTTCAAATTTCTTACTCTTGGAAGCCGCGTAGGTGTGGAGCTTGTGGGATGTTTGGTCATCTTCATATAGTTTTTTCTAGATGGCTCATATAACCGTCTATGAAAAAAAATTTCGTAGACGACACAGTAGCCGTCTACATACCTACATAGACGGCGACACAGTCGTCTACTTATCTTGCTTTTGTAGATGGTTCTAAATAGCCGTCTACGTATCTTTTGTAGACGGAATTTTAGTTGACGGCTCCGTAGACGGTGTCATAGCCATCTATAAAACATTTTTTAGACAGTTTTTTGGTTTTTGTAGATGGCTCTTAGCCGTCTACATATGTTACCTTCCTTGTAGTGAAAGTTGCAAAGCGTAAGGAGCTGAGGAATATTATCATCGGTACCCCATCTTTTATCTTGTGCAGAAGTTAAAAGTATGTAAGGATGCTCTTAAAAATAGGAACAAGAATGTTTTTGGAAATGTCCAGGATACTGTGAATAGATGCAAAAGAGATCTGATTAGTACCCATATGGAGCTAAGCAGGAACCCATATGATGAAAATAGCATTTTGGATGAAAAACAAGCGAGAGAAAAATACATTACTGCTTTGGCAAATGAGGAATCTTTTATCAAGCAGAAGTCTAGAGAAAATTGGCTCACTTTAGGTGATTCAAATTCCAAATTCTTTTATGCTTCCATAGCATCAAGAAAGTCTCGGAACACTATTCGAAAATGGAAAGACAAAAATGGGAATCTGATTCATGGTGTTAACAAAGTGAAAGAATACATTTTGGAGTTTTATCAGTCATTGCTGAATCAAGATCAAAGATAGATATAGATGTTCATAAAAAGCTAATGCAGGAAGATATTCAACTCCTCAACCAACCAATTACTGATGAAGAGATCAGAAGGGTGGTCTTTAACTCTCCTAAAAACAAGAGTCCTGGTCTTGATAGATTCATAGCAGAGTTTTTTTCAAGCCACTTGGAATATCACTAGAAGGGATGTTCTCAATGCATGCCATTACTTTGTTGGGTTGAGTGTGAAAACAAGTCATTTCCCCTCATATTTTGATGATGACCAGCTGTGATTTTAATGCATAAAAATTGGAACATGTGAAATACATCACCTGAATTACAAATATTCAAAAAGCATGTTTCCAAGCACATTTATCATTTATATTCATGATAATACATCACCTAATTAATGATTTATGTGTTATTTTCTCAGGGACAAACATTTTCTTGCAAAGGTAGTGTCGACACAACCATCAATGGTGTCGACACAATGGCTCAGAGCAAAGGCAGAAATGTGAAGAAAAGATCAACTAGTGTCGACACTAGTCTAGGGTAGGACGACACTAGAGACAGATCCCAGAGAAATATGTTAACAGGCTTCCATCTCAGGTCGACACTAAATCAGATAGTGTCGACACTAGAGAGCCTTCCCAGAAGGCCTGTTGTTCAGATAGCTAAAGCAGGTCGACACCAAATGCAGGCAGGTCGACACTAGATGGCTCTCCCAGAAGGCCTGTTTGTCAGATGGCCAAAGCAGGTCGACACGAGATGATATCAGGTCGACACTAGAGAGCCTTCCCAGAAGGCCTGTTTTGCTGTCTGGGACATGGTGTCGACACTGAATCATCTCAGGTTGACACTATAGACCTCTCCCAGGGAATTGATTTGCCAGTCTGGGACAGTGTGTCGACACACCTCATGGGCAGGTCGACACACTCCGAAATCTCTATGACTTAAACTTTGTCCTGGACACGTGGCACCCTAGGGAACTGTTGGATTAGCCTTGGATCGTGTGCCCACGACCCCCAAGGGTACATTTAGACTATTAGGGGTATAAATACCCTCCTATTGGCTATCCAACATGCAAGAACCCTTTCAGAGCCTCCCAGAAGTCTTGTTGGCGGCTAGAAGGTTTCTCCTCCCTGTTCTTGTCTTCCTGGTGCTTCCTCAAGCCAAATTCTCATCTGTTCAAGCATGAGAAGTGGAGATTGATCGTTGAAGAAGCAATTGGATCTCCTGAAGGAAGCAGATCAAGTAGAAGCCGACTCTTGTGAAGAATTCAAGGAAGATCCTGAAGATCAGATTGCAGAGCATCGTCCAGGAACTTCAGAGATCAAAGACCTTCACAATTCGACCTTCTACAAGGGAGTACATCTGAAGAGAAAAGCTATCAATACAATTCTCATCTTCATTTTTCTCTTCTGAGTAATTCTGATATTGTGCATGGGTTGTTGCATGAGTCTCATGAATTCACTCTTGTTGGACTAGATCTTTTGCTAGAGGATCTGAGTCTTGTGTGTTTCTAGCAAGATGTTTGTGAGCCGTCGAGCTCAGTGGTTTTGAGTCGTCGCACTCAATGTGTTGTTGAGCAGTCTTGCTCAGGGTTCTAGAGTAGTCTTACCCAAGAGTTTGTGTGAGTTGTAAACTCAGGTGGTTGGAGTTGTCTGGCTCCAGTGGGTGTGTTGTACCCAGGTTGTTTAGTGGATCCTCACTGTGTGACAGGTGGATGTAGGAATCACATGGTGTGATTTCCGAACCACCTAAAAATCTCTGTGCATTGATCTAATTATGGTTTGAACTTATCCTTCGTTAGATGCATGTATAGGATCGTTTAGATTCATCTAATCAACTTGTTCACACACTCCATTTGCACAACTCACTCAATTCATCTTCAGATCTGTGAAATTTGTTTCTCAATTTGTCTCTGATTCAAGAGTTTTTAAAATTGGTTAAGCTTCTGCATTAGTAGGCCTAGATCTATTCAACCCCCCCCTTCTAGATCTTGTCCTCTTCTTTTCTCAATCCTTCAATTGGTATCAGAGTGGGTTTATACTTGATCTGATTTGATCTGAGTAATTTCTGAGTATTCTGTGTGATTTGTTTGCTTGCTTGTTTATTTTCTGAGTGTTTCCTTCTTTGCACCATCAGTTTAATTAAATGGATTCCAGAGGATTCATAGCTGAGGGCCATTCCATTAATAGGCCACCTTTCTTTAATGGGACGGACTGTTCTTATTGGAAAAATAGAATGCAAGTTTTTCTAAGAGCCCAAAATTATGAAATCTGGAAAGTAGTGGAGGTAGGACCCTATGAAAACCAGGGAGAGGAAGAAACCTGGACTAGGGAATTACAGTGCCATGAATATGATTCAATGTGCTGTTCACCCCAAAGAGTACTCAAGAATCTCAATGTGCAAATCTGCTAAAGAGATGTGGGATAAACATGACTTACTCTATGAGGGAACATCTCAGGTTAAAGAAACCAAGGCTAACATACTTGTCTCTGAATATGAATTGTTCATGATGAAATCTAATGAGACAATCTCTAAAATGTTTGCCAGGTTTATGATCATTGTCAATGGACTGAAGGCCTTAGGTAAGGACTATACGAATGTTGACTTGGTAAGAAAAATTTTACGTTCTCTCTCTTCAATTTGGCACACAAAAGCCACTGTTATTGAAGATTCTAAAGATCTGTCCAAAATTTCTTTGGATGAGTTGATAGGATCTTTAATGACATATGAAATCAATCTAAAGAGAAATGAAGAACGCATAATCAAAACAAAGCCAGTAGCTCTAAAGGCCTCATCTAGTAACAAAGACAAAAGTCAGGATAAAACCAGTTCTGATGAGTCTGAGTCAAATGAGGATGAGATTGCCCTCATGACCAGACAATTCAGAAAATTCTTGAAATATAGAAAAGGAAAATTTTCTAGCAAAAAGAAATATTCATCAGGTAAAAGAAACACTTCCTTTTCTAATGCTAATTCTAACAAGAATAAAAAATCTGACGAAATTGTCATCTGTTATAGGTGCAACAAGCCAGGACATATGAAGGGAGAATGTCCTGAAAATAAGAAGGAGAAGCACAAAAAGATTTACAAATTCAAGAAGCCAAAGGCCATGGTAGCCACTTGGTCTGATGAAGACTCAAGTGAAAAGGAAGAAGAAGAAAAATCCTCAAGTTCTGATAGTGAGGAAATCTACTTCATGGCGAATAGTTCTGATGGAAAGGTAAGTACATCCTTCAAAGACTATTCAGTTGAGGATTGACAAGATGCTTATGCAGAACTTGTTGAAAACTACACTGAGATGAGGAAAAAAAATAAACATGTCAAAAAGAAAATTGAAAGCATTTACCATAACCAATCCTCAAACAAAAGAATTTGTGAACTAGAAAATGAAGTAACTGGACCCTCTCAGAAAAGTACTTGGTGTTGAATGCTCAATGAACTGAGCCCATGTTAGTTGTTGGCCATTCAGTGTTGCTTCCACCGGCTCCCACCATGCCCTGGCATCCTTTTCCAATTAGAAAGTCACCAGCAGCACATTGTTCTAGTCCGTGCATTGCATGACCCTGAATATCCTTTCAATTTCCTTAACCCAGTGTTCAGCAACGTCTGGGTCAGTACTCCCTTCAAACCTAGGCAGATCCATACTCCAAAAATTCCGATGGAGATCACCAGGTCGGCGGTTACCTCCACCCTGGGTGGCTTGCAGGATAACCGAGTCAAGTTCTGTATTGTTTGTTGCATGTTCCTAGCCTGGGCACATTAGCGGCCATTGAGGTGATAAGTACCTTCAAGATAATAATATAAGTCAGTCACCAAAATATATCACATGTGACTTCTATTCCCATGGCTCTACCCAAGCTCACATTAGGTACGACAGATTTTGACTCGTGTGATCTAGTTTCATTCTATATTCCTATTCCCTTGGACCCTAAAGTTCAGGCTCTAATACCAACTGTCACGCCCCGATATTTAGCAGCAGAATAAATACTAGGATACGTGAACGATACAAATAGATGTATCACAGTTGAATAGCGCAGAGTCACAATTGAACATAAGAACACATTTGAGACTATAATATGGTCACCAAAAGTATACTTTATTCCATTTCATTCAACTAGTTACAACCTTACATAAGAAGAACCAACTAAAGGGTCCCTTATTCAAATGAAAATGTTTCACTAATACATAGACAACTCAAATATCTATTCCTAATACTTCATCTCCTCAATGTTGGGTGCTCATCACTCTTGCCCTGCCCCATCAGACTCCACGGGTTCCTCATCACTACCTGAAAAGGACAGGATGATAGGGTGAGCGAACTAGCTCAGTAGGATTTACATCTCAATATTGTGCGAGTACTAATATACATGATTAACATTTTAAATAGGCAGATATGCACATGAACATGATGACAATGCATGCAATACTAACAAGTGGAATAGCGGAATAGAACGGATGCCATATCAAATCAAATATCGAGTTGCATATACAATGGACAGATATTTTAAGAGTAGAATCATATCAAAAGAGATTGGCCATACAGATATCATGTATTCACATGAACAGACATATCATATCAAATCTTATCATATCATATCAAATCAAACTTATCATATCATATCGAACGAAGGCACATTCCCACAAATCTTGCATATCGTATCAGTGCCATGCCAAGCACCACAAGTCCATACTCCCATGGTTAATAAGTACGTTGGGGCGCTCTTCCCCAGGACCAGACAGGGCCCTTATTGCACAGGCATTGGTCAAATGGACCGAAGTCCCATATTGTGCCGAACAAACATATTCATATTATGGCCAAAAAATTTCAATAATAAGCTCAATGTAACAAGAAGATGATCATCATAGAGTCATGGTGTGACAAATAGCTCAAGAGAACAAATGGGCAGTATAACGACGTATCTTATGTTTCATAATTCATTAATGTCTTGACATGAGGATGACTAATGACAGATCGTACGCGGAACATGTGCTCTCCATCTCCAGGGTACTTTGTGGTACAACCAGCTCGGCCTCCATGTGGGAATCCATAGAGAGCGGAGACTTACGGAGGTCTTAAGGAAAAGATCGCTAGTCTTGCCGATTCAAAATGACCGACAGAGAGCTCTCAATACCCCAAGAAAGGTGTGCCTATTCGTGCAAAGGTGTAAGTGACGAGTCACGAATCATTCCTATCATGTATGCAATATGAACAAATAATGGAAACATCAGAAAGCATATAACTTAAGGAAACTCATGTACAAATCATGATGAAACACTTTAACTAATCAAGTCTACGCTAACATGTGTTCATCCATATATTCATAACATATTCTTATCATGTCAAATTGACAATAAGTAAGATCATAGGATAATTAATCAAATTAACATAAGGTCAATCACAATTACACATTAGAATCATATTCATATCATTACCGCTTTCAAATTGATGGATTTCTTTTAGGCCAATGCACACTATGGAACACTATGCAACATGCTGCCAGACCACAAAGACTAACATGCTGACTGACTGACTGAAAAGTGCAACCTTCCAACACAGTGGACATTTTTCAAAACACGGTGTATAGGTAAACAGGTCAAACTATGTAGAAAACTAAATCGCATCAGCCTTCATGGCTGCCTTTAAGGATAAATCGCGTCGGGGTATAGCGATGCGTTTACAGGAAATCATTAAATATCTGATGGGCGGGAAAATCGCCTGAATCGCGTCCGGGGATCCTGCTATGATTCAGACTTGCACAGACTCCCAAGCAAGCGTGAAGTCTCACGTGGCCATTGACCGGTCAGTGCGAGAATTGCGTTGCCTCTCATTGGCACCATTTACTGGATCGCGTCGGACCTGGCCGACGCGATACCAGGCGCTGGAATCGCGTCGCCTGGTCCGGACGCGATTCCAAGCTTTAACCCAAAATGTAGAAAATTGACAAGATCCTCTTACCATGCTTATATCTCTCTATCTAATGATATTTGGACAAAATGTTCAACATGAAAGATGACCAAAACAACTAGTAGAGGAACTTATTCCAAAGACTGATACTGCAGACTCCTTTGATCAGTTTCGACCAATCTCTTTGTGTAACATTCTTTACAAGATTATCGCGAAACTGATTGCTAATCGTATGCAAAAGTTTATGCCTCATCTTATTAGCAAACATCAGTCTACTTTTATCAAGGGTCGTATGATCCAAGACAGCATCCTCCTTGCTAATGATATGATTAGAGACATTCACTCCAAGCACCATGGTAACATTCTTTGTATGAAGGTCGATCTTCGGAAAGCTTTTGATTCAGTTAACCGGGATTTCATTCTCCTTGTCTTTAGAAAGATGGGGTTTCCTGATCAGTTGGTTGATTGGAATCCTTATCAATACAGCAACTTTTTCGGTGTTACTCAATGGAAGTCCCGTTGGCTACTTTGGTTCTTCTAATGGCATATGGCAGGGAGATCCACTATCTCCTTATCTCTTCTGTATTGCCATGGAGGGTCTCTCTATCATCATTGAGCAAAAGGTGGCGGATGGTTCTTTACATGTTCCTTCCTTTGGGGCGGTGAAGCTGTCACACCTCATCTTTGCTGATGACCTTCTTCTCTTCTTGAAGCCAAATATCTCTTCTGCTCGTTGTGTTTCTGATATCTTAGAGGCCTTTTATAGTTACTCTGGGTTGCAATTGAACGTTGCCAAGAGTAAGGTTTTTGTTGGGGCTGCCATTCATCATAAAGGTGCTTGCTTAATGCGTTGGGAGTTCATGAGGGAGCTTTACCAACTACTTATTTGGGACTTCCTTTATTCTCCACTAGATTGACTAGCATGCATTGTGCTCCAATTATTCAGAAAATCACTAAGCGCATTGCTTCTTGGAGAACTAGATTACTCTCTAAAGCTGGAAGGGTGGAATTGATCAAATCTGTTCTGAATTCTTATGCTCTTTATTGGGCTGTTTCCTTCATTCTGCCTAAGAAACTTATTGGCGATGTTGAGAGATTGCTGAGGAACTTCTTTTGGCATGCATCTGGTGACTACAAGCCTTTCCACTTAATCAAGTGGGACTATTTGTGCAGGCCAAAAGTTGAGGGTGGCTTGGGTCTAAGGCGGCTTCCTGTCTGGATTTCAGCAATGTTACTATGCAGCTATGGAGAATCCTCTCCAATCAGGATAACTTATGGACTCAATGGGTGAGGAACAGATATCTCAAGAAGACTTCTATTTGGTCGGCTCAGTCCCAACCTTATCATTCCCATGCCTGGAAGGGTATGTTGCAGGTTAGAGATTGGATGAGATCTCAGGTGACCTATAAGATTGGTAAAGGTGACACAATTAACTTGTGGGAAGATCCTTGGCTTGATGGGGACTCTATTAACTCATTAGGGGGAGAGTATATCAGATTTTTGCTTGGGCTGCCTGCTAATGCCACTGTAAGTACTCTTATTCAAGATGGGAGATGGTGTCTTCCTGCGCCGACCTCTAGTGAGATGCTTGATCTTTGGCCACGAATTCTTAGCATTCCCATTTATGCTAATTGTGAGGACTCTGTTGTCTGGAGGCAGAATAATAGGACCATCAGTAGCAATTACTAGGTGCCTTGGTTTCTTCTTGTCTGGAAGAGGCCTACTATCCAAAAGCAGTCCCTTCATGCATGGCAGGTTATGATAGGCGGTATTCCAACTTTTGATGTTCTTCAAAGACGGGGCTTGTATGGTCCCAATATTTGTGTTCTGTGTAAGTCGCATGATGAGCATGTCAATCATCTATTCTTTCAATGCTCTTACAGCTCCTGGATTTGGATGCAACTTCTGCATAGGTTGGATATCCATCGTCGGCCAAAGGAGACTATTTTAGTTGAAAGTGAAGCCTTGCTCTTGAGTTTTCATGCTCCTGGTGATGAGACTTGTGTGGCCTTCACTACCTTTAGGACTGCACTTTGGTGGATTTGGAAAGAGAGATGCTCTCAAATTTTTGATTCAAAAAATCGCAGCATGGTGCAAGTGCTTCTTTCCATTCTATCGGCCATTCACATCATTACTGAATCCAACATTTAGGCGCCTACCTACTCCCTCAGGTCCAATAGAATACTCAGGAATTTCAGCATTCCAAGAATCTGAGATCCCTTTTTGTATGGTGCTATTTATTTTGGCTTATTTTTGCATCTCCTTAGTGAGCTTCTTGCTCCTTCTTCGGGTCCATAGTTGTTGGGTTGTGGTAGCATGGACCCATCATTGTACATGATCTTCCTTTCCCTATATTCAATACAAAACTCCCATATTACTTATCAAAAAAAAAAAAGATGGTATTTGTATCAGAGTGTGTATCACTGAATGTGAGGCCATGCATTGTGTGTTCTAATTTTGTCTGGTTGTGCTGTGGCGGTGGTTTGGACGCAACCACTCAACCCGTCACGTTATTCGTGAACACGACGGTGTGGTCTGTCACAATTCCGTGTAATGTTTAGTGTGGTCTTTATCGTGACGTATCATTCCGTCGTGATTTGGATGTTGACTTTTTGGTTGACTGGTTGATCCTGAAGGCGATGTATCAGGCCGTTGCGATATGGTCACGACACTGGGCCCTGTCGCGTTAAGGTTTTGAATTGCGTCTGGACAGGTCGTCGCGATTTGAAAGGTGACGCTTGTGTTCATCACGTTTTAGCCTCCGTGGGGTGTGTTGTGTGCTTGGGCAGTGAGGGTCCTGTGTGGACCTAATCCTTTGCTATCTTTTTAAGGCTACTTAAGATAGTTTATGTTAGCAAAGCATGTGTAGGATTAAGAGTTAGTGTATGGCTAGCTAGTGGTTTATGTTGGTTATGGTTGTATTAAATAAGTGGTTATTGTTCATTATGTTTAATGTTGCTATTAGGGGTGTAAACGGAACCCGATATTCCGATATTCCGATCTGATTCCGATAAAATTATCGGTTTCAGAATCAGAAAATGATACCGATAGCTTATCGGAATCGGTATCGGATATTCTGATAAGTTATCGGAATCGGAATCGGAATTGAAAAAATAATCGGAATCGGTATCGGTATCAGTTTTTCCGATAAATTATCATAAACTCAAGGTAAAATTATGGTAAACACCTTACCTTATCGGAATTTCGGTTCCGATAATCGGAACAGAATCAGAACTAATCATTCTTATCGGAATCGGAATCGGAACCATATTTCGGTTATCGGAATCAGAATCGGAATCTGTGTTTCGGATTCCGAACCCGACCCATTTGCAGCCCTAGTTGCTATGGAGGTCATGAGATGACCAATTACAAGCAAGGTTACTATATGTTATTGTGGTTCATGTATGTATCGGTGTAGGTTGGCTTGAAGGTCACATGGTGACCGGTGACGAGCTAATCCTGACATTTGTGTATCGTGGTTTATAATAAGGGTTGTATATGTACCTATCGTGGTTTGTGCGTTTGCCGAGTTTAGTGGTCCGGTGCCTATTATGGAATTCCTCCGTAGTCGGGTACGCCAGGTTCTGTATGAGCCAGGCACGTGTGTTTGTTGTGCTCGGGGAGTGTTCCTGTGCGGTGTGTACAACTGAGGTCTGTGTCGTCTTCGATTTTCTTTCCCGCTTATACATTATGTATATGTTGTTTGCTTGTTCTTGCATAAATGGCGTGCATGAAAATGGTGCATATTTAGATATAAATTTTGCATGGGTATATGCGAGGATGTAAACTATTATCGTGAGATGAGTAATTGGCTAATTTTGAGTATAAAATATCTATTTAAATACTATGCAGGTGCTATCTAAATATTGAAGTATACCTTATATTGCCCATTTCATGAATATGGTGTGCGAATATATGAAGTGCATACGTGTATGCACGTATGTAGATTATCATATGCATGTGATAATTTGTACTTAATTTACATATGTAACACCTTGGTATACTTAGGTATGCATGAGTATACTAGTGTAAACGTTGTTCATTTGCATGGTATAGTTAATGTGTACATTGTACTTTGTACATTGCATGTTATATATATATATACATTGTATGCGTATGAATATATTCATGTACGTGTTATTATCTTGATGTACCTATGTATGTATGTGTAGAATTAGTAGTAAATTTTGGATGGTTACATGGTGTAGTGGGTATACACTATACTACATGGGTTTCATATGCATATAGTGGATTAAGCATGGTTCTGCATGATTTTAAGTTTTGGCAGAAGAAAGTCTTGGCGTCAACATGGATGGACGCCCATGATATGTCAGCGTCCATATCGACTGACGTCAACCCTAAGGTAGCCGTCCATTGATGTGGATGTTAATATCCCTAATTTTCTGTGCGCTGCAGACCCAGAATTTTCGGGGCAAGCAAGCTCACTGGTTGGGGAGATGTCTCCCAACGGCTCTCAACTCACATCAGACCCTGCCCACGCATGCCCCAAGCCTAGATCTATATAGAAACACCCTAAGCAGCTGGAGGTGATTGCTTTTGTCTCTTGGCCAGGAAAACCCTAGCTGTGAGGAAACTAGAAGAAAACCTGATCTTCCCAGCTTTAATCCGGCGATTGGGAGACCTTCTGAGAGATCCATGAAGATGGGAGCGTAGTACAGCTGCCCAAGAAGCATCCCCAGACCCTAAACCTATGAAATACCCAGCCTAGATCGAGGAGGAAGCTTTGACATTTGGTGAACCCTTGGACCCGAGTTGCAGAAAAGCTGAACTTAAGGAGCTCTAATCCGTCGATGGAGGAGGAAACCAAGGAGCTGCCACGTCTGGGGGAGCGGCCAATACATCCAAGAAGAGATCCCAGCTCCGAGGTGCCATCTACATCGATAGGAGAGGAGGATCGAAGGAGTTTCTGAACACCTTTTGGCAAGGCCGAGAAGGGCTTCATCAGCTTATTCCAATCTTGTAGATTTAATTGAGAGGCAAGTAACCCATAGATCTCAATCCCATACATGTTACCTAGGTCCCAGTAATTTTTATGGATTTTAAATCGTGTCCTGGACCCTCCTTTTCACTAAGTATTTGGGGTTCGGTCTGTGCTGTTGCACAGATAGGAACATGGCATCATCCCCTTGACGCCAAGATCTCCATAGGCGTCCAGCGATCATGCCGTCGAAACTCTTGAACGGCCAGAGGCTGCCGCCAAGTTCTTCAGGACAGAACAGTGAGCTGTTCTTCCTGATAGATGATTATTTTCGATATGTTTTCGCCATGAGGATATAGTGTAAATCCTATATGCTATGTAAAATAGATAATGTGGTGTGTGTGTGGAAATTTCTGCATTTTTCTGTGGATGGCATGAATTCTTTTGATTATTGAAATACAAGTTGGGAAAAGATGGATTATGCATGATCATCTGCTGTCTACCGAATTCCTGAGAATTTAATGCCCTAGATTTTTCTATACCATGTGTATATGTATCAGTCCATGCCCTGAAAATTTGAGAATTTTTCCATGACTGTGGAATTTACTGAAAATTTTGCTTTGGAAATAGAGACATGCATAGGAATTGTAAAATCTACAGTAAATTGTGTATTGTGCAATAAATCCGAGGAAAATTTCTGTGATGACAAATATGTTAGGATCAGGACTGTGAACTATTAAACCCGATGTTCATGTTATGCTCCATGTTAAATCAAATTATGAACGGCATGAGATTGCATGTTCTAATTTCTGTAAATGTAATATGGTTCAGAAAAATATGAAAATTTGCGTGTGTGATATAAACCTGAAATGTGTCTGTGGTTAAAATCTCAGGTTGTTTTGATAACAGTAAGTATCGTTATGGATTTTTAATGGGAAAAACGACTATGTGAGCATGTTAATTGTGATTTGATGTGATTCAGTGAATTTCAGTATGATTAAATCTATATTACGATTATTTGGAAGTTGCAACAGTGATGTTAAAAATCAGTGAATGATGACTTATGTGTGTGTGAATTATGTATGAGTGTGTGTGCATGAGACATGAGAAAACAAGTGGTATAAGTGTGTAAAACGGTTAATGTGATAAAGATAACCAAATATGCCCATAAGACACTGCCACCTTAGAGGCTTGGAGCTGTACTGTAGTAATGCCCCTACGGGAAAGCTCAATGTGATATGAGATACCCTAGGCAAAGGGTCTTGATAAAGTGTATACCCTGGCAAAGGGTCTTGTAAAATCCTGGAGGTGGACAAGTTCCACTGGTAATGTGGGAAGGGCTTTCCCCGGTTTGCAGGAACTAAGACTTATCACTGTGCCGGTGATTAAGTAAGTGAAAGTGAATGTGTGTGTATGTGACCGTCTAATGGTGGTTTGGGCTGTGTCTTGGCATTAAGTGAAAATAAGTATAAGTGTGAATGAGAAAGTGACATGTGTTCATAGCACAAGGTATGTGCATGATAAGTGTAAATGTGGCACATGTTATGTGCAAAAGTGAAATGATAAGAAGTGTGTGAATGTGAAAGAGGAATTAATGGGAAATGTGTATGAGTATTGTGTGATAGAACAAAGTGAGTGTATGCGAAAGCCAAGGTTCATCATATGTTTGTGTGAAATGAGAAAATAGTATAAGTGTAAATGACAATAGTGTTAATTGATAAATTGTTCATTGATGTGTACAAATGTGTGTGTGTATGTGCTTATGTATAACTTGTTAAATTGCTAAGAGTGATGTCACCATTAGTACCAAAATGTAAGTATATGCTTTCATATTCATGGAATTTGAATGGTTGGATGCACATGTGTTTAGTATCATGTTGTATAGTTAAAAGTGATCCCTATGCAAGGGGGTAAAATGAATGTCATAAAATTTGTAGAAAATCAGCAAGCTAAATGTAAGTAAATTGTTATGATTGCATGCAAAGTGAGTTAGAAATCATGCTAGCAATGAAACCTATCTTGTATAGTTTTTCCACGACTTAGTTATGAAGTTTTACAATGATGTGAGTAAAGTGTGAAGGTATGTGAATGTGTATTTGTACTTATAATAATGACGCCATGTTATTAGAAATCTTGTTTAGATTATAGTTTTACATGTGTTAGAATAGTTGTTTAATACAATTTCATGTGAAATTACTTGTTATGGCATAATCATGTATGATTTAATTGCTGAATTCTATTGAGTTAAATTGTTTGAAAATATGTATGTATTAATCTTGAGTTACTTGCTGAGTCTAGTGTAGACTCATTCTTGCTAAAATTTCAGGAAATTTGTAGCGGAGAAGCTAGCAAGGCTTGAAGTTGAGTTGGACTAAGTGATTGAAGACTTGTAATTTATCTTTATAGTATAAAAGCTACAATTGAAATTTGAGTTTTGTTTAAATGTACTTGGAATCGGCTATGTATTTGGAACATTTGTACTTATGTTATCTCTTGTTGAACTATACAGACTGTGGTATGTGTTGGGGTATTCTCCTCTGTAGCGGCTTGCTCTCATCCGACGTGGGTTGGTATAACCGTACCGTGTGAAGTGGGTCGTTGCAGAGATGGTATCAGAGAGTTGCCCAGCCGGATGTGCAGGATTAAGTGCCACACAGGGCAAAGTGCTACGCTATGGGAGCCACCTCTTGAGGCCATAGTGGCGCGCAAAGTGCTACATAGTGGAGCCACCTCTTGAGCCTGTGGGGGCCACCTCTAGAATCCTGCTTGCCTGGGGTTTGATTGTGTGCTATATGTGACCCCATATAAGAATATGTTAATGGACTAATCAGTAGACTACCAACAATCCAGACTAGTCATTTTCAGAGCTCGAGCAGGAAAACGAACTCTGAGTTAAGCGTGCTCAGTTGGGAGTAGTCCCAGGATGGGTGACCTTTCTGGAAGTCTACCAATTAGTACGGTTGTTAGGCCAGTTTGCTGTTAGGTCGTCATAAATGGTATCAGAGCGGTTGGTTGAGATTATACATAAATAGCCATCAACTAAATCACATCTCTAAGTCCTTGTAGTGGATAGCCCGATCCAAGGAATAATTATGATAGTGCTAGAAAAGTAGTAATAAATACATGATAACATGATAAGTATAGGATAAATGGAGTTTAACTTGCTGTTTATTTTGTAGCGATGGCTGGAGAGATTCGACGTTCGAGCTTACCTATTCCTGATGAAGAGTTAAGTAGGACGGACGGAGAGCAGCATGAAGTACCAGTACCTCAAGGATCACCCCCGCCACCGTTGGCTGATTATGGTACGGTCATGCAACGGATTGTACAAGCAATACGGACTCAAGCGCAAACACAAGCGGCTTTTCAAACTCAGTTTCAGGCTCAGGTTCCAGCACCAGCTCAGCAGGACCGTGGTTTAGGATGTGTATCAGTCATGGAAAGGTTCAAGAGGATGGCTCCACCCTCTTTTAAGGGGGAGAGTGAGCCGTTAGTTGCGAAGTTGGCTCAGAAAATCGAAAAGATATTCAGAGCCCTCAGGTGCGCAGAGGATGACAAGATCAGTCTTGCGTCATATATGCTTTCAGGAGCGAGCGGATCTGTGGTGGTCTTCTGTTCTTCGCACGCAGTTTGAGGGAGTGGAGCTAGAGGTTAGTTGGAAGACTTCGTAAGATGTTTTCAGGCCAAGTATGTTTCTGAACATCTACGGGACAAAATGGAGCAGGAATTCTTAGCATTGACTCAGGGATCGATGACAGTTTTGGAGTATGAGGCTAGATTTACGGAGTTGTCTAGATATGCACCCCACATAGTTGTCAATGAGAGGCGCAAGGCAAGGAAGTTTGTAATGGGGCTTAGACCGTCAATGAGAGCCAGACTGGCGGCGTTTGATCTTGGAACTATGGATGTAGCTCTTAGCGCGGCATGCAAACAAGAGAGTGAAATGGAATTGTACTTGCGAGAAGAAAAGCAAGATTAGAAATGTTACCAGAACCATTTCAACGGCAAAAGAGGAAGATGAAGAAGCTCATGAAAAGACAACAACCATCTATGGTACCAATAGAATCAACCTTTCAATCAGTAGTTTTGGCCGGCAACGAGAAGCCCGTATGTGTGCATTGTGGCAAGCGCCACGGCGGAGACGTATGTTGGACGAGGTTAGGTAGATGTCTCAAGTGCGGTAGCAAGAACAATCGGATTAAAGACTGTCCGAATGAGAAGAGGTTTGTTCCCCGAAATGTTCCAGTAGTGAGGAAGCCACCGGCAGGAAATTAGGCACCGGTCTAAGTGGACTAGAAGCGGCACAAGATGTCATCAGGGTCCGTGATCCGATCTTCGAGGACGAAGATCTCTTTAAGGGGGAGAGGGTGTAAGGCCCCGAATTTTCTTTCCGCTTATACTTTATGTATATGTTGTTTGCTTGTTCTTGCATAAATGGCGTGCATGAAAATGGTGCATATTATAGATATAAATTTTTGCATGGGTATATGCGAGGATGTAAATATTATCGTGAAGATGAGTAATTGGATAATTGAGTATAAAAATCTAGTTAAAACTATGCAGGTGCTATCAATATTGAAGCATACCTTTATTGCCCTTTCAATCAATATGGTGTGCGAATCTATGAAGTGCATACGTGTATGCACGCATGTAGATTATAATATGCATGTGATAATCTGTACTTAATTTTACATATGTAACAACTTGGTATACTTAGGATGCATGAGTATACTTAGTGTAAACGTTTGTTCATAGCATGGTATAGTTAATGGTACATTGTACTTTGTACATTGCATGATATATATATATAACATTGTATGCGTATGAAGATATTCATGTACATGTTATTATCTTGATGTACCTATGTATGTAGTGTAGAATTAGTAGTAAATTTTGGATGGTTACATGGTGTATTGGTGTATACACTATAACTACATGGGTTTCATGTGCATATATGTGTGGATTAAGCATGGTTCTGCATGATTTTAAGTTCTGGCAGAAGAACGTCTTGGCGTCAACATGGATGGACGCCCATGATATGTCAGCGTCTATCGACTGACGTCAACCCTAAGGTAGCCGTCCTTTGATGTGGACGTTAATATCCCTATTTTCTGTGTGCTGCAGACCCAGAATTTTCGGGGCAAGCAAGCTCACTGGTTGGGGAGATGTCTCCCAACGGTTCTCAACTCACATCAGACCCTGCCCACGCATGCCCCAAGCCTAGATCTATATAGAACACCCTTAGCAGCTGGAGGTGATTACTTTTGTCTCTTGGCCAGAAAACCCTAGCTGTGAGGAAACTAGAAGAAAACTGATCTTCCCAAGCTTTAATCCGGCGATTGGGAGACCTTCTGAGAGATCCATGAAGATGGGAGCGTAGTACAGCTGCCCAAGAAGCATCCCAGAACCTAAACCTATGAATACCCAGCCTAGATCGAGGAGGAAGCTTTGACATTTGGTGAACCCTTGACCGAGTTTCAGAAAAGCTGAACTTAAGGGCTTAATCCGTCGATTGGAGGAGGAAACCAAGGAGCTGCCACGTCTGGGAGCGGCCAATACATCCAAGAAGAGATCCCAGCTCCGAGGTGCCATCTACATCGACAGGAGAGGAGGATCGAAGGAGTTTCTGAACACCTTTTTGGCAAGGCGAGAAGGGCTTCATCAGCTTATTCCGATCTTGTAGATTTAATGAGAGGCAAGTAACCCATAGATTCAATCCCATACATGTTCCCTAGGTCCCAGTAATTTTTATGGATTTTAAAATGTGTCCTGGACCCTCCTTTTCACTGAGTATTTGGGGTTCGGTCTGTGCTGTTGCACACGACAGGAACTTTGCGTCATACCCTTGACGCCAAGATCTCCATAGGTGTCCTGCGATCATGCCGTCGAAACTCTTGAACGGCCAGAGGTGCCGCCAAGTTTTCAGGACAGAACAGTGAGTTGTTCTTCCTGATAGATGATTATTTCGATGTTTTGCCATGAGGATATAGTGTAAATCCTATATGCTATGTAAAATAGATAATGTGGTGTGTGTGTGGAAATTTCTTATTTTTCGTGGATGGCATGAATTCTTTTGATTATTGAAATACATGTTGGGAAAGATGGATTATGCATGATCATCTGCTGTCTACGAATTCCTGAGAATTTAATGCCCTAGATTTTTCTATACCATGTGTATATGTATCAGTCCATGCCCCTGAAAATTTGAGAATTTTCCATGACTGTGGAATTTACTGAAAATTTCTGTTTTGGAAATAGAGACATGCATAGGAATTGTAAAATCTGCAGTAAATTGTGTATTGTGCAATAAATCCGAAGAAATTTCTGTGATGACAAATATGTTAGGATCAGGACTGTGAACTGTTAAACCCGATGTTCATGTTATGTTCCATGTTAATCAAATTATGAACGGCATGAGATTGCATGTTCTAATGTATGAAACCTGAAATGTGTCTGGGTTAAAATCTCAGGTTGTTTTGATAAAAGTAAGTATCGTCATGATTTTTAATGAGAAAAAAACGACTATATGAGCATGTTAATTGTGATTTGATGTGATTCAGTGAATTTCAGTATGATTAAATCTATATTATGATTATTTGGAAGTTGCAACAGTGATGTTAAAAATCAGTGAATGATGACTTATGTGTGTGTGAATTATGTATGAGTGTGTGTGCATGAGACATGAGAAAACAAGTGGTATAAGTGTGTAAAACGGTTAATGTGATAAAGATAACCAAATATGCCCATAAGACACTGCCACCTTAGAGGCTTGAGCTGTACTGTAGTAATGCCCCTACGGGAAAGCTCAATGTGTTATGAGATACCCTAGGCAAAGGGTCTTGATAAAGTGTATACCCTGGCAAAGGGTCTTGTAAAATCCTGGAGGGGACAGTTCCACTGGTAATGGTGGGAAGGGGCTTTCCCCGGTTTTTGTAGGACACTAAGACTTATCACTGTGCCGGTGCATAAGTAAGTGAACGTGAATGTGTGTGTATGCCGTCTAATGGTGGTTTGGGCTGTGCCTTGGCATTAACTGAAAATAAGTATAAGGTGAATGAGAAAAGTGACATGTGTTCATAGCACAAGGTATGTGCATGATAAGTGTAAATGTGCCCATGTTATGTGCAAAGTGAAATGATAAGAAGTGTGTGAAGTGAAAGAGGAATTAATGGAAATGTGTATGAGTAGTGTGTGATAGACAAAGTGAGTGTATGCGAAAGCCAAGGTTCATCATATGTTTGTGTGTATGAATGAGAAAATAGATAAGTGTAATGACAATAGTTAATTGATAAATGTTCATTGATGTGTACAAATGTGTGTGTGTATGTGCTTATGTATAACTTGTTAAATTGCTAAGAGTGATGTCACCATTAGTACCAAAATGTAAGTATATGCTTTCATATTCATGGAATTTGAATGGTTGGATGCACATGTGTTTAGTATCATGTTGTTAGTTAAAAGTGATCCCTATGCAAGGGTAAATGAATGTCATAAAATTTGTAGAAAATCAGCAAGCTAAATGTAAGTAAATGTTATGATTGCATGCAAAGTGAGTTAGAAATCATGCTAGCAATGAAACCTATCTTGTATATTGTTTTTCCGCGACTTAGTTATGAAGTTTTACAATGATGTGAGTAAAGTGTGAAAGGTGTGAATGTGTATTTGTACTTATGATAATGACGCCATGTTATTAGAAATTGTTTAGATTATAGTTTTACATGGTTAGAATAGTTGTTAATACAATTTCATGTGAAATTACTTGTTATGGCATAATCATGTATGATTTAATTGCTGAAATTTTATTGAGTTAAATTGTTGGAAATATGTATGTATTGAATCTGAGTTACTTGCTGAGTCTATCGTGTAGACTCATTCTTGCTAAACATTTCAGGATATTTGTAGCGGAGAAGCTAGCAAGGCTTGAAGTAGAGTTGGACTAAGTGATTGAAGACTTGTAATTTATCTTTCATAGTATGTAAAGCTACAATTGAATTTGAGTTTTGTTTAAATGTACTTGGGAATCGGCTATTAATTTGGAACATTTTGTACTTATGTTATCTCTTGTTGAACTATACAGACTGTGGTATGTGGATTTAAAAGTTGATGGAATGAGATTTATTTAAATTCCATTGCATTTATTAATTATTTGTGTATATTCAGCTCATTTGTACTTGTTGGGGTATTCTCCCCTGTAGCGCTTGCTCTCATCCGACGTGGGTTGGTATAACCGTACGGGTGGAAGGGGTCGTTGCCACTCACTCCTGTATTGAGTTGTACGTCCGGCTGAGAGAAAGTCGACAGGGGGCAGCGACTTGTGTTTGTGGGTGTGCAGTCGCTTATAGCACGCTCGTGGTTAGGGGTAGGGACACCAGTAGACGTACTGGGCCCCAACTAGTCCTGTTTTCCAGTGGCTCACTTTAGAGAGCTTGGGCTGGAGTCCCTAAAGATGCCAGTCATGGACATGTAGCTCTGTGATCTACAGGTGTTGTGTTGGTTGGTCTCCATTGTTGGTTGGCTTACTGTGTGTTTGTGGAGCGGTAGCTGGACTGAGTAGTCTGTGGCTTCGAGACTGAGAGATGGTTCTTGTGTTGTGTTGTCTGGGTTGGATACTGGCATCATAATCTAGTAGTCCATTCCCGTGTGGTGGCGTCATTTCTTTCCGACTCGTGCTTTGCCACCGGTTGTGGCTTGTGTGTTGTGATTTGTTGGTTGAGGTTTTACCTGTTGTGGTTCTGTAGTGGTACCTCGTGGTAGTAGGTACTTGTACCCTTCGTGAGTAGCTTTGTGTTGTGGTACGTTGTGTACCAGCCTCTTCAGGTGGTTGAGGTGGACTTGTGTTTTGTGAAGGTCATGTGGTTGACCCTCCACTTGTTGTATCTTACCTTCTCGGGTAAGCTTCTGATTGGGTTTTAATGTGTGGTATATGGCTGCTGATGCCAGTTTCTATACCCTACTGGGTAGGTTGTCTGTGAGTTTGTAGCCTAGGCAGTGGTTTGCCTATGAGGCTTGTCTTAGGCGACTAGTTGTTAAGGGTTTGCCTGTGAGACATGTGGCCTAGGCATTTCAGTTGTTGGACAGACTAGTGGTTGTGCTAGTCCTGTTGTTCCTATTACCTTCTAAGATCTGTGTGAGCTGGTGTAATTATGTTTAATTGTTGTTAATCATGATTGTTGTGAGCATGTTATGGTTTGGCTAACGGTGTTTCCAGCGAGGCACCTTTGGGGTTGAGGTCTCTTCAGTTTTCAGGTGTTGTTTTTGGGAGGTCCCTACTGAGCGAGTGACTTGTTGAGGCTCACTCCGTTACTACTCTTTTAAGGTGTTAGCCATTTGTGTGGCTTGCAGAGGTGTTGTGGCAGACTTGTACCACCAGCAGTAGAGATAGTTGCCGTTTTGTGAGCTTGTGCACCCTCAGGGTATGCCCCAGGTAGTTGTACTTTTCTCTTGAACATGTAATAATGTATTGGGATAGTTGTACATTGTTGTATACATGTATGAGCACATGTACTTTCTTGTGTCTTATACAGTTGTTGTTGTCTTTTATATTCTTAATGGACACTTATGCGTGTTATTCCTTGCGAGACTTCGGTCCGATCGTGGGAGGCGGACTTGGATATGGAGCCTTATTGAGCATGAATATCCAGAGCCATTACAGTTGCTATCAGAGCATGGTCTAGTTAGAATATGAAAAGACATTAAGGTTACAATGTCCCAAGACATGATTTAATGTCCACTGCTGGTAGTAAGTCTGCGGTTTTGTGTGGTTTAAAGTGGTTTTACGTGAGTTTCTGACATATAAATTGTGTGCCAATGCTTGTTAAACTGGCAGATTAGTAATGGCAGAGAAATGGTGTGGCTAGCACTGTAATTGAGTGGTTATACCAGTGTGCCAGTTTGCAGTAAAAGTGAAGTTGTTTAAAGGTTGTCAGTTACAGAAATTGAAGGAATTGTGAAATCAGTTATGTTATTCAGTGGAGATAAAGTTGTGATCTCGGAAGATTAGGTTTTAATGTTTTGCAGAGACAGGTATAAGGTAATGATGTGATAACTGACAGTGAGAATAGAGTTATAATGAGGAATAGTGTGTGTTAAGGATTGTTATGTGTACGAATTGTGGTTGAGAACCTTAGCAGAGGTTATTGTTGTGTTTGAGATTCGTGTTAGTAAGTGTTAAGAAGCAGCTTGGATGATAATGTGATTAGGAATATGGAAGATTTGGAATAATTGAGTGAGGCAGAAGCTTTAGATGAGGCACTGGTAACAGAGGAACAATGATTTGTGACAAGCAGATTAAGTATGATTTGTGTTTAGAGACGGTTGTAGTAAAAAGTTTGAGAATAGTGTTGTTGTGAGTAATGATGACAATGGAAATTTTGATATAGAGATCCATGTAAGAATGTGTAGAGATGACCAGTTGGGTAAAGAGAGAGTAAAAGAAGATTAGAGTATTGTTAGATTTTTTTTATGAGAATTTCAGAATAAAGATATTTATTTGGAAAGTGATAGTTTGTGAGGGTTCCACGGTATAATTTATTAAGGATTGCAGTGTTAGGATAAGATTAGTATGTTAGCAATCGTGTATAGTTAGTGGAATAAGGGAATTAGGCAGAACATGTTATTGTATTAAAAGAGACTGGTATTCAGATTCGGGCTTTGGCAGTATTTTAGTAAAAGATGATTGTATATTAGCAAGAGTTACAGTGTGAATGGTGCAATGAGATTAGCTAGATAGTAGAGTGGTTAAGAGAAATGTTTTGCAGAGATGATATTATGTTTAATGTAGTTGGCAGTATAGATAAAGTTAAGTGTTATTGACTAGAGAAAGAAAGAGTATAGCAGATTATGATATGGAGGTAATTAGATGGTTCAGAAAGTGTTCAGTAAGAGTTTGCATGGTAGTGTATAGAAAGTGATTTATTGAGCAGAGGTATTCTTCTGTAAAGATATTTCAAAGTTTAATGTGAGAATAAAAGGTAGATCAGATAAAGAATAGTAAGCAAATTAAAATATCGTGGAATAGAATAGAAAGAGCAAGAAATATATAGAAATTGGAATTATTAAGTATAGAAAGGAAGAGTGTGATCAGTTAAACAGTGAAAAATTTGGGGTCAGGTGGCACCTGATTGAGAGAAAGTTCAGTAAAGATGAAGGTAGAATATATGTAGAGTTAGTTGAGCAGTTTTATTTCCCCGATAAGAGAGTGCAGTGTCACAGCAGTAAGAACAAATATTTTGAAGGGTTATGGAATAGATTTGTTAAATCAACCAGAGAATGTTATTGAAAGCAAGGTATGTTAGTAGCGGTATAACAGAATTCATAATTTAAGTATGTGGCACAACCACAATTGAAGTATTAAGGAAAGCAGATCAGAAATTTTGGTATTTTCTTCTAGTGTTAAGTGATTGAGTAAGATGATTTGAGAAGCAAGTAAAGTTAGAATTGAGTCTAGCTAGAGTCCGAGTAATAGTGGAAGTGGAAAGTAATTGAAAGTAATAATGAGGGCAGAATTTGTAGGATATTTTGCCAAGTATACATTGTAATCAGAGTAGCGCAGTAGAAGCATGGAATATTTAATATTCACAGGTTATCCAAGGTGTGATTGATCGAAGAAAAGTTTAAGGTTTTTGCACAATGGAATAAAGAGGTAGTGGTTCATGTTAGATATGAGTCAAGGCAGCATGAGCAGAACAGTATGAAAAGGCAGGAAATTCAGAGATGGTAAATTGGTTTTCTTTAAGAAAACTGGCAATTGAGAATGTAAATACAGATGAGGCAGAATAATAGTTGACAGTGATAGGCAGATAATGGAATGGCACCAGAAAAATTGAGAATTTAATGATGGTTTACATGGCAGAGCACTAAAGGGTGGCAGTTTATGGTAAAGAGTTTCAAGCAGAGAAGTGGTCCAGAAAGAAATGTTGCAAAACCAGCTGGAAATGTGGAAGTAGGTTGAGTCCAAGGAGATAAAGCGCCAACAAAAAGGTAGAATCATCTACAGGTGTAAGGTAAAGAAGGGCAGATTTCCTTAATAAGGCAGAGCAATTGTGAAATAAATTAAAAAGAAAGGAAAAGCAGAACAGGCACGAAAATGAGCAGATTGAGTCAGTTAGTGCAAGATGGTTTGAAAAGCAAGTGCAGAGAAAATGTATCCTACTTGTTCTGTATATGGTTTACATTCATCTTAGGTGATAGTCTGGCTTGCCGTGCTTTCGTTCTGAATGCCGAGGATGACATTCCTTTTTAGGTGATCGTAATGTAATGACACGATCTTTCCGGATCCATGTTTAATGGTTTTGGAGTGATGCTCTTGACCAAGAGGTGGTCATTGGGCCTCCTTATTACGATTTCTGTACGTTGTGTGGGCATTGTGGGTCGGAGGTTCTAGCCCAAATAGCCCGTTGGTTCACTAGTTGTGAATGCGACGGAGCAAGTCGTCGCGATTTAAACACGACGGTCTCTCCCGTCGCGATTCACAGAACCGCCTTTGTGTTAGCGGCGCTTTGGATTCCGATTGGTGACGGCTAGGGTTTGTTGGATCTTTTGTTTTGATGATGTTTAACTATGATCCATACAAGTTTGAATATCTTGCATAATCATATCTAACACTATTCATGCTTAGTTCACAAAAAAAGTTGATATGATGACAGTGGTTTCGACACAACTCTGGTAGAGTGTCGACACATTGCTCAATCCCAGTGCAGATTTTCATGAAAGGAAGCTAGTGGTGTCGACACAAGTACATCATGTGTCAACACATCATCTGTCAAGAAGCCTGTCTGAACTGAAGAAGTCAGCGGTGTCGACACAAGCCCATCATGTGTCGACACATCATGTGTTCACAGAAGCTAGTCAGAAGTGAAGATGTCAGTAGTGTCAACACAAGTCATCATGTGTCGACACATCCTGTATTTCCAGAAAGCAACATACTGGATTTTGGTTAGGTGTGTCGACACAAGTTAGGTTGTGTTGACACAAGTCTCCTCCCAGTTTGTCTGAACAAGAAGCCAGGATCATGTGTCGACACACAACTTGTGTGTCGACACACTTCGACTGATGACCCATAATTGAAAACTTGAAAACGTGGAAGCTTTTAATTCAAGGTCTTTGGGGGGGGATTTTTGTGCCCCCAATTTCAAGGATCCACGTGGGTACATGGGACTATAAATGCCCATGATCCTCACACTTTTGGATCACCACACTTTAGTTCTCCATCTCCCAGAAGCAGAAGGCAGTTGACCAGAGAGAGGCTTCATCTGAAGTTTGCTGCTGCTCCAAATCTGAGGAATTGGGGATCCAAGTGCTAAAGGCAATCGAAGTCAACTTGAATTCTCAGATTTCGAGCTTACTTCATCAAGTAGAAGCCAGATTTCTGAAGTCTCAATTTGGGAGCAAAACAAGGGGAATTTTGAACCAATGACATCTGCTCTATAGTTTCTTCTTGCTGATCTGGTTCATCATCTTAATTTCAAATCATCTTGTGTGTGGAGTGAAATTGGAGCAATCCTTCTGCTCAATTTCAAGTGTATGTTCTGATCTGAGATTTCGATCATATCAGATTGTGTGTGTGTGTGTTGTAAGATCTGTTTGAATTGGCCATATAAGCCAATTTGTGTGTATGTGTGGGTGGTGGATGTAGGATACACAGTTGTGTAATCTGAACCACCCTAAATCTCTGTATCATTGTGGTTTGATCCATTTTAACGTTAGATGATTGGTAGGCATGCTTATTACTCAACATGACATCATGTATATTTTGTAATCCACACATATCTTCTCTATCTGTGCTAATTCCACTTGTGCACAATTCAGAAATTCTAAAATTCTCATAGGTTTCTGGTGTATAAGTGATTAGAGTTTAATTTGGTTGAAATCTATTCATCCCCCTTCTAGATTTCTTCATGCTATTTTTCACTTTTTTCAATTGGTATCAGAGCAGGTTCTCTTTGCACTTGTCAAGTGTTTGATCTAACGATCAGAATTTTTAGCTATGGAAGTTACCAAGGGGCTTATAGCTGAGGGTCATTCAGTTACTAGACCTCTATTTTTCGATGGATCTGATTATTTTTTTTGGAAAAACAGGATGCAGCCTATTCTTGAGAGGTCAGACTATGAACTTTGGAAGATTGTTGATAAGGGCTCTTTTGAATTGCCAGAAGATGAAGATGTATGGACCAAGGAGCAAATTCAAAAATCCACACTCAACTGGAGTGCGATTAACATGATGCAGTGTGCCATACATCCCAAGGAATACTCCAAAATCTCCTCATGTAAGTTAGCAAAAGAAATGTGGGATAAACTTCAGCTCATTTATGAGGGAACCTCTGAGGTAAGAGAAACCAAGGCAAGTGTGTTGGTTTTTGAATATGAAATGTTTTGAATGAAAAATGATGAAACTATATCTGAGATGTTTGCTAGATTCATACTGATAGTTAATCATCTTAAGAATTTTGGAAAAGACTACTCTAACAGTGACCTTGTGCGGAAGATACTAAGGTCTCTTCTCAAAACAATGAACAAATCAGTCTTTTGCATGATGAAAAATGCCAGTTAAAAAATGAGAAAGAAACTCTTGTGAGCATTGATGTATGAAGGAAAGATGCCAAAAATGTTTTGAAAAGAAAAAACAAAGTTTGATTGATGAAACTGAAAACTCAGAAAGAAAAGAATTGCTTCAAGTTGAATTAAAAAAACTCAAAAAGAATTGAATGAAAGAAAGACACTCTGTCAAGATTTGTTCCAAGGACAAAAAAATCAAGAGTTTGTAATGTTAGGAGTTCGAATGAATAATACAAGCATGGATTAGGTTTTCAATCAGGAAAACAAAACGAAATTTGGGCAAACACTGAAACATCTTTTGTTAAAGAAACATCATCCCATCATCAATCAGGAATAAATGCTCAAGAGAAACAATCCATGAACTTGAAGCAAAAGAGTGAAAAACAATCCAAAATTTCAAACACAAATCAAACATGCAAAAACTCAATTCAATAATCAACAAAACATGAAGCAAGCTGTTAGATCTAATTTTCATCGCACTACAATTCAGATCTTTGAAAAAAACTTTAGACAGGAAGCCGGCAAAAATTTTTTAGATCACTTTCAGATTTTGGAACGAATTTGATTTCTTCCATGCAAATCTTGATGTCTTCCAGGATGTAGATGAGCATCTACATATTGGTGTGACTTTTAGTATCAAAGCTTCTCATACATCTTTTGCGCCATATCTACCAAAATGAAGTCTTCAAGGCAAGCTGAGCTAGAGATTGGACAGCATTCTGACAAGGGAAACTGTTATGGAGCTTGTCATTTTCTTTATTCAAATCGTTCTCAGGAGGTCTTCTAATATTAAGTCTCTTTAGGATTTCTTTCCAGATCCAATTTCTATAAGCACAGTTGAAGAAGAGATGTCTGTTACTTTCTCCATGAAGCATAAAACACATTGATTAGCTAATTGATAACCTCTCCCATGCATAAGGTCTTGGGTTGGTAGTTTATCCAAACTTGCTTGCCATAAACAAAGTTTGAATTTTTGTGCTCCCGGTTTCCCCCAAATCCAGAGATAGTGGTGAATCTGATCATGCTTGGATCTGATTGCTTTCCAGGTAGATTTGATGGAAAATTTACTGTTATTATGATTACAAGTGATTCTATCAGTTTGGACTTGATTAAGCTTGATATTCCTGATGATAGGCCATAATTGAAGCATTTGGAAGGATGTAGCAGTAGGCAGATTCCATTCGCCATTAAAGAGAAATTGAGCGATATTGGCCTTTTTTGGAGCCCCCAGGTCTTGTCGAACTCTATCCCTATACAACTCAAAAATACTTTTACCCTCTAACCAAGGATCAAACCACATACTAAAAGACGTACCACAAGCTATAAGATACGTAACTTGAGTCTTCATCCAATCCCATTCTTGTAGGACAGCTTTCCAAGCACTTGAATAACTCGACCTGCACTTGATGCACCAGATGTTGTCTTTGGAATGATATTTATTGTGAATCCATTCAACCCAAATGGAGGGTTTCTTTTGCAAAACATCCCAAAGGAGCTTAACTGAAGCAGCTCTGTTCCAGTCAAGAAGCTTTTTCAACCCAAGACCACCCTCTTTCTCGGCCTGCATATATCTTCCCATTTAATCATGTGAAAAGATTTTTTGTTTGAACATCCTTTCCAAAAGAAATTTCTGATGAGATTTTCAATGTGATGAATCAAACCTTTGGGAAGGGAGTACGCTAAGGACCAGTAGATAGAATAAGAATTCAGCACATCTTGAATAAGTTGCAGCCTACCAGCTTTTGAGAGAAGTCTATTCTTCCTAAGGACCCCGGTTGGGTCGATCGGTAGAACTCTTGCTTAAAAAGCAGGAGGTCCCGAGTTCGATTCCTGGGGGGGGGCTTACCTGATCTACATGCAATCCTCGAGGTGTGTAGGTCCGGGGTTTTTCCGGTCAAGTGGGGTACGGGCAATACGGGTACACAGAAAGTAGGATCTGCCAAGTCCTGATCTTGGAGTTCACGAACACCAATCCCTGAGTCCACAAAGCCACATGGGGCAGGATTTCCTCGTTACCAAAAAAAAAAGTCTATTCTTCCTGGAATTCAGTCTCCTAGTGTTTTTTTCCAAAAGGGGAACACAGTGCACTTTCTTTATTGATGTGGAAATGAGGGGTAAACCAAGATAAGTAACGGGCAAGGAGCCTTCTCCAACATCCATAATATTGAGAAACAACTCTTTGTGACTGACCTTTCCTCCGACGAACAGCTTGCTCTTGTTACAATTTAGCTTCAACCCCGAGTAAGTGGAAAAATCTTGCAGCACTTTCTTTATCCTATTTGTAGTGTTGATGTCATTTTTGAAGATATAACAAGAACATCCGCAAACATAATATGTGAGATTTTGACATGAGCGGCCGAAGGAACCTTGATGCCTCCATGAAGCATCTCCCGTTCCATTAGATTGGTAAAACATTCCATTGCAATAGTAAATAAATATGGGGATAGAGGATCGCCTTGCCTTACTCCATTGGTAGCATGGAAGAACCCAGCTGGGGAACCATTAAATAGAATGGAGAAGGTAGGGTTTTCAATACAATTTCTGATCCATTTAATAAACTTCTCCGGAAAGCCCATCTTGACCATCATAAGATAAATGAAGTTCTGTTAATAGAGTCAAAATCTTTTTTCAGGTCAGCCTTGAAACAAAGAAGATTTCCCTTGCTCTTAGAGTGCAAGTCTCGAACTATATCGTTGGCGAGCAAAATATTGTCTTGGATTGATCTACCCTTTATAAAAGTAGCTTGATTGTAACTAATGAGCTTGGGAAGAACAACCTGCAGACGGTTAGCCAAGATCTTTGAAATAATTTTGTAAAGGAAATTACATAGAGAAATCGGCCTGTATTGATCAAAAGAGTCAGCTCTGTCAGTCTTTGGAATGAGATCAATGAAGGTGCAATTGATTTCTTTTAGGAGTCTGGAAGTTGTGAAGTAATGCTGCATAGCATCCACAACCTGACCACCCACAATCTCCCAAGTACATCGGTAAAATTCAGCAGGGAAGCCATCAGGACCTGGGCTTTTACCTTTAGGTGCTTGGAACACCACATCTTTAATCTCTTTCTCCGTAACAGCATGACATAATTTGACAATGTTCTCCTCCTCCAGTGTACGGAAAGGATTGATATTGTCAATAGTGCACTGAATGGTAGGCTGGTTAAGTAAAGATTTAAAGAAGTTCACAGAGTGCTCTTTCACCTTCCCAATATCATTAATCATGTTACCTTGTGAATCCATGCAAGTCTTGATAGTATTGGTGGCTTTCCGAGCTTTAAAGGAGGCATGGAAGAACTTGGAGTTAGAGTCTCCCAGCATAAGCCATTGCTGCCTAGATTTCTGTTTATAAAAAGAATCTTCAATATCAAGAACTTGGAGATATTCTTGCTTGACCTTATTTTCCTCAGCAATAAGATGATTGTCCAAAGGATTATTTTGCAGATTTCTTTGCACAATAGTGAGACAATCTCTTAAGTTCTTGACCACATCATTCACATTCCCGAACTCCTCTTTATTCCATATTCTCAATGCTTTCTTAACTTCCTTCAGCTTCTGACAAAGAACATAGGTAGGCGATCCATGAAATTGAGAAGACCATGCTTGCCTAACAACTTCAAGGAAGTTAGGGTGATTCTTCCATATGTTAAAGAACATAAATGGCTTCTTCCCAGAAGGGATAACCTAAGTAGAGTGAGCAATCAGCATGGAGTGATCAGAGAAATAAGAAGCCTTGAATTCCAGAAAAGCCTCAGGAATGATAGATAACCATTGATCATTAATCAGGCATCGATCAAGGGTAGCGGCAATTCTTCTATCTCCCAAAGAACAGTTCATCCAAGACAAAGTGTTACCAACAACAAAGTGTTACCAACAGATTTCATGTCCATAAGACCAGCACTAATTATCATGGAGTTAAAAGAATTAAGCATATGCTGAGGCACAGGGTTACCTCCCACTTTCTTAGAAGCATAGTGAATGCAGTTAAATTCACCTAAAATGATCCATGGAGCATTTCCAACTAAGACTTTAGAGTGGTTGATAACATTATTCTAAAGAATATTTCTTTCATGCTGCAGGTTGGATGCATAAACCACAGAGACGAAAAACTTTATACTAGAATCCATATTTGTACCATGTAGATGAATGACCTGATTATCAGTATAGACAGTATCTAGAGAATATTTTTTATGGTTCCAAAGAACCCAAATTCTACCATTCGAACTGTTGCTGTTATGGATCAAGCTAGCACAGCAGCTTTAAAAATATCCACATTTCTCTCCTTAATTTTAGTTTCTAATAGGATGACAATATCGCACTGATTAGAGTGAATGATTCTTCTAAGCTCTCCCCGCTGAGTATTCTTGTTGATGCCCCTTACATTCCAGCTTATGATCTTCATAGATGACATGATACTAGGCCCGGTTACGGAGATCTTTGAATTTATTTTTGGAAGCATTGGAAGATATCCCATGTCTCAATTTTTTCTTTCTTTCCATTTCATCAACCACATTTAAAGAAGTGAATTTTTTAATTTGCCCTCCTTCACTATCCGGGGAAAGAATGGAGGGGTCCTGGCCTTTCATTCGCCAATAAAGAAGGAAGCTTGTCGCGGAAAATAGCGGAAGTCCTTGACAAGGATGTCATGCATAGGGGAGGTAAGCTAACCTCCTGACCATTCATAACACCACCACCATCACGGAGCTCAGCATGGGAAGAGACCGTGACACACCCTTCCTCGTCTTGCGAATCCTCTTCCCTTTCCCTTGGAGATGTGCTTACAAAATTGGGATTCCCTTCTGTATAATTATTCCCTTCTTGCATGTGACCTTGCCCTTTATACTCCCGCGCCAGCACAAGATTTCCAGACGTCACTACCATCTTTTCATTGCTTTGTGGGCTTCCTCTATTATCATCCTGTTTCTTTCTTAAACTCTCCACATCCATATTTCCATTGGTTCTGCCATTGCCATGTTCTGAAGATTGCCTCCGTTCTTTTCCTCTGTCAGAACATAATTCAATAATTTCACCTGCAAATTTAGGTAGACCCGTATCTTGCATGCATCCCCTTCCTTCGTTGAGAGATCCTTCCCCAGCCTCTACATACCCGATCTGGCCTTCCTCCAATGAGTCCTCATTTGGTAATTGTTCAAGAATAGAAAATCTATTATTTTCTCTGACTTCCCCGTGCTGCATAGTCATTTTCTTTGAATTGACGACATTAGCTTTGTTAACAGGAACTCCAGAATTCTCCTTCCTTCTATAGACTTGGTGCGCTTTGTTGATTGAAGCACTCTTATTATGGTTTTGACATTGACCATGAAAATGGCCAAACAAACCACATACTCCACATTTACGAGGTTTCTAGGAGTATGAAACGTGAAGCTGATGTAAAGAACCATCAAAGTCCTTGTAACTGATGGTGTTGGGAAGCTCAACCTCAGAGGAAACCATAACACAAGCTCTGGCATATGATAATCTTTTTCGCTCCGCCGTAAGTCTGTCTATGAATAGCGGTTCTCCCAATGTGCTACACAGTTTTGAAATAAACTTCTTCAACCAAAGATGAACAAGTAGACTATGAATTGACATCCAGATAGGGATGTTCTTGAGACTCTCTAGCTCCATACGGAATCCTTGCTCCCATCTCCTTAGAATCATAGGGTGGCCACTAATGGACCAGAACCCTTCGAGAATCCTGGTGACATCCTCTTCGCTATCCAGTTTACATAGGAATGAATAGCGGTCTCCCAATGTGCTACACAGTTTTGAAATAAACTTCTTCAACCAAAGATGAACAAGTAGACTATGAATTGACATCCAGATAGGGATGTTCTTGAGACTCTCTAGCTCCATATGCAATCCTTGCTCCCATCTCCTTAGAATCATAGGGTGGCCATGAATGGACCAGAACCCTTCGAGAATCCTGGTGACATCCTCTTCGCTATCCAGTTTACATAGGAAGAATCCATTCTCCAGGAGGTGGAGATCAAACCCAACAACCCCCCATCTACTCTTGATGAAAGAGGATAAAGGCATAAATGAAGTTTTTAGATCGACTACATACCCAACTAAGGTGCGGTCCTAGGCACCTTGGAGTTCTTGTAGGTCCTCAACGTCGCACACACAATCTTTTGGTCCTCCTCAACCATAGGCTCGATGAACGATAAGGCGTGGTTTGACTCTCCAGAAGAAGGAGCAGAGAATAAGCTTGCCCAAGTTTTTGGCGAAGAGGCCACTTCTACCAGTCCCCGCGATCTAGATCTCCTCCTCGAAATGGATAAAGAACATCATCTATTGCTTTGCTGCGCTTGCACCGGATTCGATGAAGTAGCAGCAACACACGAACTAGCAGCCACCATCTGCGCCTTACCTTGCTGCGCATGCAGTGATTCAGAAGTACAAGCCAAAGCACCTCCATTTGTCAATGACGGACCTGCATCTCCATTTGTCGATGATGGACCAGCACCCTCCAACGCCATCACCACACCCTTTAACACTCAGAAAAGCAGACCCCGGTTGGAGGAGTTCCAACTGGTGGCAGTCAAGGAAACGCCCCCAAAAGAGTGGAGCAGCCACTTTCCCCGGAGCGGGAAGGCCGTGACGGAGGGAAGCTTCGCCAGGAGAGGTACACCCACCGCCGGGAAGGCGGGGGTGAGCCCGAGACCAGTCAAACCCGGCGCAATCCCCAGAGCTTCTCTCTCTTGAATTCTAGAGAGAGAGAACTTCTTTAATAAGATTGAAAATGGAAAAACAAATAAAATCTGCTCCATACTTACTGATCATGGAGGAGAATTTGACAATAATTTGTTCTTTGAATTTTACAGGAGCAAAGGAATTGATCACAAATTTGCTTCACCAAGAACTCACGAACAGAATGGAATAGTAGAAAGGAAAAATAGGACGTTGGTTGAAATGGCTCGCACCTTGTTGATTGAAAGTCATCTTCCCAGGAGTTTTTGGGCAGAAGCTGTAAACACCTCATGCTATATTCTCAACAGAGTCATGGTAAGACCAGTCCTTAAGAAAACTTCCTATGAGCTCTTAAAAGGTAAGAAACCTCACATTGCCTATTTTAGAGTCTTTGGAAGTAAAGTTTTCATTCACAACAATGACAAGCAAGATCTAGAAAAATTTGAAAAGAAAAGTGATGTAGGCATTTTTCTAGGTTATTCTGAACATTCGAGGTCATATAGAGTCTTTAACAATGAATCAAGAACTGTGGAGGAAACTCCACATGCCATTTTAATGAGCATTGTAAAAACATTGATGACTCTAATTCTTGCATAAACCAAGAAGAAGATGTAGACATCCTCTTGAAGGAGTCAGATCAGTCACTGGAAACAGAAGAAGCACCTGAAAGTGAAGATGTGTCGACCCATCACAGCATCAGGTCGACACCAGATCAAAACAGACCAACAGAAAATGCTAGTACACTGACAAGAGGTAATTTCAGGTACTCTAAAGACCATCCTCTTGAAATGTTGTAGGTAATGTCATTGATAGAGTTCAAACTAGATCTCATTTCAAAAATATCATTAAACAAGACCAAATGGCTTTCATATCTCAAGTGGAACCTAAAAACATTGAAGAAGCCTTAAACGATAATTCTTGGGTAGAAGCAATGCATGAAGAGCTAAATCAATTTAAAAGGAATAATGTTTGAAGTCTAATTCCTAGAAACCCTGAAAATTCAATAATTGAAACTAGGTGGGTGTTTAGAAATAAACTGAATGAAGAAGGGAAAGTGGTGAGGAATAAAGCTAGATTGGCTGCAAAAGGATAAAATCAAGAATTTGGGGTAGACTTTGAAGAATCCTTTGCACCAATCAAGGTAAAATAGTTACAGTCATCACAAAATCATAAAATTATGTCAGAATGTGTCTCTGCTGTCATGAATCAAATCAGAAATTTTTCATGATTTTATGGCATATATTCTAATTTCCACAATAATCAATTCAGTGATATAAATAGAGAAATATTCAACACAATGAAACTATCTATCAACCTGGTTCAATATTTTACTAGGTGTATATAACCATAAAACCACTATTCAAAATCTCAAGATTTTTAGAATCTAGAAACTATTTATCAAATTAAAATAGTACTACTGATTTATGTATTTTAGTCACAGAAATTACAGAAAACTGTCAAATTGAGATTTCAGATCTATCACAGTATGAAAATATCCCTGTCATGTATTTCTACACAGAAATCACAATTTTATCATGAGCATGCATTAAATATAAAATTTTCTATTACATCCATGCTAAATTTTCAGAGTTTAGAAAATTACCCTTCAAACCTGATGTCTACAGAAATTAACCCAATTTACAGTGTGTCAAAAGTTGTTATACTTAACCCTATACATTTCACAGAAAGACTATTCGGAGTTTAAACACAAAAATATAAATCCATATGTAAAAATAGGTCAAAATAATGGACATAAGAACTTGACGGCAACCCTCTTTGTCCTTAACCACAATTGACGGCAAGAAGGTTGACGTTAAGTTCATCCTTGATGTCAGTCAAGGTTGACGTTAACCTGACAGGAAACCAAAACTCTTCCGAGACTCATATAAACCCCAAATCTGACTATTTTGTAAAATTTTAAAATCATGGGAAAATCATAAAAATGTAAAATATAAGGTAAAATCATGGAAAAATCATAAGAAATCAATGGAGATAGCCGATGAAGCCCACCTTGGCCAACCAAGACAGTCCTCTCTCCGGGTTAAAATCCTTGATCCGCAAGTCTTCAATGATAAGAGCACCTTGGAGATGCCTTCAGCCTTCAAAAGCACACCTTCTTCTACTCTTAGATGCTTGGTCTTTGCCACCACAAAGATCAAAACGCCGAATTTCTCCCACTTTCCTTGAGACTTGGAGAAAACTCCCCAAAATCAGTTCCAAGGAGCTAACCCACCCTTTTTATATGGGATTGGCCTCCCCAGACTCTGCCCACGAGGTAGGATATGTAACCCCCCAACGTTTCCTAATTTCTAGCCCCTTACCATAACTCCACTAGAGCTGAACTGCGAAAATTTCACTATCAGTTCCGGAAGAAGTAGACGTCAAGGTTTACTGTCGTTTACACAGAGTAGACGTCAATTGATATGGACGTTTATCTGTAGTTGACGGCAAGAGATGTTTTCGTTAACCTACTATTGACGGCAGTCGATGTTGCCGTCAGAAACATAGGTCGACTCTGCATCCAACCTGAGAACAGACCATTCCACTCCATAACTTACTAAACAACACACATATATACACATAAATTTCTAAATGCACAATAAAATAGACATCAATTGAAATTAAAACTATGAATAAAATTTCAGGGTATCACACTCTCTCCCCCTTAAATAATCTTCGTCCTCGAAGATTGAGTCCAAGAAAACTCATAGAAAAGATGTGGGTACTTCTTCTTCACTCCTTCTTCTAACTCCCATGTTGCTTCTTCTTGTGCAAAATTCCTCCACAAGACTTTCACTAAGGGAATTCTCTTGGACCTCAAGTGCTGCACTTTACGGTCCAGAATCTTTATAGGTTGCTCCTCAAAAGGATAAATCTTGATGCAAATCTGCCGGCTCATAAGTAAGAATATGAGATGGATCCCGTATATGAAATACTGTATGGATGTTCGCCATGGATTGTGTTAATGCTAATTGATAAGCCACATTTCCAACCTTCTTCAAGACCTCAAATGGTCCAATAAACCATGAATTCAACTTTCTATGCCTACAAATCTAATCACCCCTTTAGTTGGAGAGACCTTAAGGAAAACATGCTCTCCCACCTCAAACAACAATTCTTTCCTTCTATTATAGCTTTTCTGCCAGTCTTGAGCTGCCTTTAATCTTTGCTGAATTAGCTGAATTTACTAAAAGTTTCTTGCACAATTTCAGGTCCAACCAAGTGTTTATCACTAGCCTCTTCCCAACACAAATGAGATCTACAAGCCCTATCATATAAAGCCTTAAATGGAGTCATACCTATGCTTGCATGGAAACTATTATTATAGACAAACTCCAGAAGAGGTAAATGCTTCTCCCAATCACCCTTCCAATCTAGAGCACATGCTCTCAACATGTCTTCAAGAGTTTGGATTGTCCTTTCAGATTGTCCATCCGTCTGTGGGTGAAATGCCGAGCTAAGCTTCACTTGAGAACCAAGAGCAACCTACAAACCTTGACACAACCTTGAAGTGAATCTTGGGTCTCTATCCGAAATGATGGATTTTGCAACCCCATGCAATCTAACAATATTATCCACATAAAGCTTGGCCAAGCTCTCAACCGACTGCTTCTTCTTCATAGGTAAGAAATGTGCGGTCTTGCAGAATCTATCCACAATTACCTAAATAGAATCATTGCCCCTAAAAGACCTGGGCAAACTAGAGACAAAATCCATGGTAACTTCTTCCCATTTCCATAACGGAATGTCAATCCTCTGCATGAAACCTGATGGCCTCTGCCATTCTGCCTTCACCTGTTGACATGTCAAACATCTAGCCACAAAATCAGCCACATCTCTTTTCATGCCTTGCCACCAAAAAGTCCTTTTTAGATCTTGATACATTTTGCCACTACCTGGATGTATTGTGTGTTGTGTCCCTGGTTTTGATGATGTCATAAATTAAGTAAAAAGCCATTAATGTCTGACACATGGTATTTGTAACATAGGAACATCCATAAAGACAAAGTCAACTTATTTGCATCAAGTGGAGAAATTCAATACCGTTCATAAGGTTGACTCTATTTAGAGATTAGGTCGACACTCTATGAATTTCCAATCTATGAAGACATTTGAAGTTCATATGAGGTTAGCACTACTCGAGGAACAGGTTGACACTAGTGGCTTTCCTGTGTTGCGCTGAAGAGAAGTGCTGACTGAGGTCGACTCTATTTCCAGATGAGGACGACTCTACCAGTCCATCAGGTCGACACTAAAGGGAGGATAGGTTGACTCTATCTATAGATAAGGTCGATGCTGTAAAACTGTTAGGTCGACACTACGTCATAGTGTTGGCCAGAATTTCAGTCTTATGGATGAGGTCGACTCTGGAAGGCCTAGAGTCGACTCCACTAGATGTTTGGCTATGCTTCATACTGTGTTTCATGTATGTGTGTCGACTCTACATCTTGGATGCGTTGACACTATGACACTTAGAAACATTCAACAGAGCATTTTCCAATGCATAAGTGATGGGCACGTGATCCTAGGTCCATCGGTTGGGAGTTCGGGTACACATCACCGATTTCTAGAAGATACCATCTTTTGGCGGCAAAAGAATCTCCCAAGTTTTTGGGAATCTGTTGAGGGGCCCACTGGAAGAAGATTCCGGATATCAGATCAAAAAGGGAGAGACGTCCCCTTAAGTTGAAGCATCGTGCATAGTTGGAAAAGTAAGATATTTGTGAGCACGAAAAATTGCTGAGAGCAGAGATTTGTGTTTAGAAAGAGCAGGCGGCTTCAGTATAGTGTTCCAAGAAGAAGAAGGTGTTGCTAGATCGGGCCATTTTGCTACAACGAAGATCTGTTGCTGAGCATTGGGGATCAGAATTCTTCTTCAACTCAGAGGCATTTGATCCTTGTGCTACAATCAGAAGAAGAATTCGACAGTGAAAGAAGTTCAAATTGGAGCTCGAGAAGTATTCCTACCAGATCGAAATTTCAGAGCCAAGCGTTTGACGAATTCTGAACTTCTCCAGATTCCAGTTTACTTTATTTTCTTCTGAATTTTCTTTAGACATTACTTTGAGTGGTTGTCTGCTTCGTTTGAAGTAGACTAAGGTGATCCTACACTTGCTGTGTTTGGATCTTGAGATTTGATTCAAGTCTCAAAGCTGTGTATCAACATTTTGTGTAAGATGTGTATCAGCGGTTGTGAAGAGGCTGTGAATCAGCAGTGGTGTGAGAGTCTCATACATTTGATTTCTTATTGAAGCCTCACTGATTTGGTGAGGGGTGGACGTAGGTCTCCTCACTGGAGCCGAACCACCTTAAAAATTCTGCTCGCATTTGTGTGATCTGTGATTTTCTGCATAGTGTGTTTTTTTTTCATTTAATCAGATCACAATCTCACTAGTTTTAATTTTCAATTTGGCATATAACTTTGACGATTCTCTATTCACCTCCCCTCTAGATATTCCTTCTACACTTAACATTGTGAACTTGGACTTGTGAGCTTCTTCTAAAATTTGCTTCCTAACATCAGCAATGTCTGACACACATACTCTACGTTGAAATCGGATAACACCTTCCTCATTACGAGCAATGACTGCCTTCTTTATCATTTCTTGCAATCTAGGGTCATCCTTCTGACCTTCCACTACACTATCTAGTAGAGAAGACTTGATAGGCAACTGAGCCACAAACGTTTGGCACAATTGTGACTCAACCTCTATAAAAGCACAAGTTGCATCTTCCAACATCTTCCAATCCTTCTGCATTGCTGTCCTCTTCCTGCTAAGTGCGTCGGCTACCACATTATCCTTACCTGGGTGATAATGCAACTCCAAATCATAGTCCTTTAAGAACTCTATCCATCTCCTCTGCCTCAGATTTAGCTCCTTCTACGAGAACAAGTACTTAAGACTTTGGTGATCAGTGAATATCTCAAACTTGACACCATACAGATAATGTCGGCAAATCTTCAAAGCATGAACTACTGCTGCCAATTCTAAATCATGGGTCGAGTAGTTACGCTCTTGCTCCTTTAGTTGACGAGAAGCATAGGCAACCGCTTTCCCATCCTGCATAAGCACACAACTGAGACCAATGTGAGAAGTGTCACGCCCCGCCAATTTAGCAGCGGAATAAATCGGGAAGACGTGAGAAAAGTGCATAGTAATGTAAATTGCACTACAGTTTAGTAATTCAGAGCAAATAATGAACAATAATTGGAATAAATTCTTCATTTCATTAAAATTTCACTAAGACTATTACAACCACTAATTCAGAGCCAATACATAGGGCTCAATGACATCATTACATTGGAAAAGAAATCTAATGCAATATCTACTAGACTCTATTGTACTAGGATAACATCATCAATTGACTCGAGGTCTCTCAACACTCTGGTCCATTCCCCTTGATGTGTGTGGCGTCAACATTCGACTTACCTGAAACACATGACAAATAACGTAGGGTGAGCGATAACGCTCAATAGGATTTATATCTCATGGTGCGGGCATGCTTTACATGATTAATGTATTAAAAGTAGAGACTCTAATGATAGAGAGAGAGCCAAGTATAGTCAAGAAAGAAATAAGTTGAGTAGCATGGTTCAAATAGTATATGAATTAAGTATAGCACAATAAATCTAATCACGATAGAGAGCGATAGCAAACAATAGCAAGTAACGTCATTGTCAAGCAATAGCGCAAGTAACATGTATAGCAAGGAGAGAGAGAGTAGTTGGCCATATAGAGAGTAAATTACACTTTGATTGATTTTCATCAATCAAAATAGTATAGCACTTTGATTAACTTTCGCCAATCAAAATAGTATTGCACCTTGGTTATCCGTAGATAGCCGAGAGAGAGTATAGCACTTTGTTTGTCAATAGACAATGAGAGAATATAGCACTTTTTGATTGTCTTTGATTAATTAGATAATATGGCACTTGGATGTAATGCCGAACATCTTGATCATTAAACTCCCGCGGGCAAATGACACTTTTCGGGTGCTCCTCCCAGGACCAGATCAGGCCCTTTATAATATTCCCTGACATTAGTTATGTTTCTTATCTTAGACAATCACTCAAATGGCAAATAGAGAGTACCAAGAAATAGATGAGAGCACTAGATGAATAGACAAGATAGTAGAGAGAGTATGAATAGATGAGCGACTAGAGTATAGATGAGAACTATAGGTCATTGCACATAATACGACGAGTAAATGGGCGATAGTATCAATTGCACAACACGCGCGTTTGGTGTTGGCAATCAGGTGGAATTCACTATCCTTCCACTAGCCATGTTATGCACAGGTCCAGAGGTCTGACGTGATTCAAGATAAGAGAGAACTTCTAAAGCAATTTGAATCATGTTGATCCCTAATGGTGTTATAGGTGTTAGGGTACAACCAACTCGGTCTCCATGAGGGAATCCACAGAGTACAAAGTCTTACGGAGGTCTTAAAAAAATGTCCCATATCTACCAGAACAAAATGTCCAATAGAGAGGTTCCAACTTGTCAAGAGAGTAGTGTGTAGAGAAAACGAGTTGCTCGACGTTCTAGAGGAATTCTAGAACAATGGAGCGACGATATCGGTCATCAAAATCCACATGAGAAAACGGAATACATTGTCTTTATTATCATGGGTGAATAATGTGCATTTATTGAAGTAAATTACTAGATAATTTATTTCATATATTTTCTACATGGTTTTATGGCAAGGATACATATTTGGTGTGTGCATGTGCATGAAATCATGAGACATGAAATGTTCGTGCACATTAACTTTTTAAATTAAAGAAATTATGTGACATATCAAAATTTAATCACATGATGGTTTACTGTTCATTACACAGTTTCATAGGGTCTACACATGCTTAATAACCCAAAATATTCATTTAAATAGAGGAAAAATCATTGCTGGTATAATACAGGTAAATCACGACGGGTATGATGGTCATGTTTATCAGGCGTTCAGAAACGCGATGACGAGGACCGTCGCGTTCATGCAAACCCTAACTATTCAAACGACACGATTTCCCAGAGACGGGAAACAACTGTAAAACACGATGACATTGGTGGTCACATTTCAGAAGTCTTCTGGCAGTCAAAGGCACACAGTTTGATGCGCGGGACGGGGCTAAAATGTGATGACATGGGTGGTCACCTTTCAGGTAATCCTGATGGTCAAGACTGACGCGATACCAGTCCATTGAGTCGCGACGCCTGGATCGGTCGCGATTCAAGGCTCAACCAAAAAATAGTTGAAACATGCATCGATCTTCATGCAACTCTTATATCTCTAAATCTAGGGCACTTGGGACAAAGTGGTGAACATGAAACTTGTAGGGGACATCAAGTAGATGAGAACTATGCCTTTGGACCGAATCAATTTGGTCTCATTAGGCGTGCAAACTAGCATGAACAAGAAACGGCATAGACTTGCACGATGATGGGAAAACGCTTATAACTCGATGAATATATGATGAAAATTACGCAAATCACTTGCGTATTAGACAAGATGCACTACTAGATGGCATGAGTTAGATTCATCTTTGGCCCGAGAATACCTACCTTTGTGAAGATCTAAGACCAGGTTGTGCACAGGTCGTAGCAGAGCACGGTTGAGGAAAAAGTTTCGTTCTCCATCCTTTCTCTTCTGCTCCTGGTGCCCTAGCATAGTCTCCCACGACCCCAACACGTTGATGAACCTTCCCCTTTAGTCTTAGGATGAATACTTATATGTCTAGGGTTTAATTCAAGTCCTAACATAACTAGGAAAGATGGGGTGCGGCCATAGCTAGTTTCCTTCCTTGTTTTGATGATCTCTTCTCCCAATTGGAGTGGGATTACCCTTAGATGGTGCTTACTATGGTGGGACACGAATTGGATTAACTTTCATGGCTAATTGCCATGGTTTAAATCCCTAATTTACCCTTTCCTATTTTCTATACAATTAGGGTCGTGGATTTCTTGGGTATTTTCCTCTCATTCCATAATGAAACTCCTAGCTTGGCCCAATAACCTTGTGGTGAGCTAATCTAACAAGCCCATTAGTTCTTATTGTTTATTGCGTGTTTATTAATTCATTTTCTTTTAATATTTCTATTTATTTATTTATTTATAATATCAGGTTGCTACAATTTTTCTTTAGAGATTAATGGATATTGTCAAATTCAATATTGTTCGGGTTATTCTTTTACCTTTACCTTCTATTTTTGATCCAATATTTAAATTATTATTATTGTTTTTATTATTATCATACATTTTTATTTGTTTTAAAAATCTGGGGTATTACAAGAAGCATCTGTATAGATTGTGAATCCATCTACCCCACTAGGTAGAATTAACACAGGTGCAAATGTCAATCTACTCCTCAGCTCTCTAAAGCTCTGCTCACATTCTTCTGACCATACAAACTTAACTCCCTTCCTTGTAAGCTTGGTCAATGGTGCTGCAATGGATGCAAAACTCTCTATAAAGCGGCGGTAGTATCTAGCTAATCCCAAGAAACTCTGTATCTTAGATGGTGATCTTGGAGTCTTCCATTCTAACACTGCCTTCACCTAGGGCTGTTTAGAATTCGGTTCAAACCGAAAAACCGAACCGAACCGACCGGTTCGGTTCGGTTTGGGATCCTACACAATTTACTTCGATTTCAGTTTCTGAAACCGAATAAACCGAATATATATATTAGAAATATAATATATATTCAAATGAACTGTGGACCGATTGGCTAGCGGATCTGTGCCCGCTTGCGCTGGCGCGGGTTCGAAGCTCGCCACCCGCAGTCACGTTTTTTTTGTCAAAAAAGTGAAAAAAATCTGTAACAAAAAATGGCAGAAGCAGGATTCGAACCCACAACCGCCCAGAGGAAGCGGAGCGCCTTAGCCACTGAGGTATGCATAAACTTATGTTATAAAAGATATAAACTTCGGTTTAAACCGAACCGAACCGGTTCGGTTCGGTTTGACCTTGGGATTCGGTTCGGTTCGGTTTGGCCAAAAAATGAGCCAACCTGAACCGAACCGTATTCACCCCTACCTTCACCTTAGATGGATCCACAGCTATAACATCTCCTGAAATCACATGCCCAAGGAAATGAACTTCCTTCATCCAAAAATCACACATACTAAACTTGGCAAACAACTTGTTCTCTCTCAAAACTTCCAGCACTGTCTTCAAATGATCCATATGAGATGCTTCATCCGGAGAATATATCAAAACATCATCTATGAAAACCACTACAAAACTATCCAGATATGGCCTAAAGACCTGATTCGTCAAGTCCATAAATGTTGCTGGGGCATTTGTCAAGCCAAAAGGTAGAACTAGAAACTCATAATGACCATATCACGTCCGAAAAGCCATCTTAGACATGTCATCGGCCTTAATTCGGAGTTGGTGATAACCCAAATGAAGATCTATCTTAGAAAATACTGAAGCTCCCTGCAATTGATCAAATAGGTCATCAATACGGGGTAAAGGATACTTGTTCTTGATTGTTACTTGATTAAGTTTCCGATAATCAATGCAAAGCCTCATCGAGCTATCCTTCTTCTTAACAAAAAGGACTGGAGCTCCCCATGGTGAAGAACTTGGACGAATGAAACCCTTGTCTAACAAGTCCTGTAATTTCCTCCTGAGCTCTGCTAATTCTGCTGGTGCCATGCAATAAGGTGCCTTGGAAATAGGAGTTGTACCAGGCATCAACTCAATAGCAAACTCAATCTCTCTTTCCGGTGGCAAACCAGAAAGATCCCTGGGAAAAACGTCTGCATAATCACGAACAACCTCAATCTCCTTAATACGTGGTGTATCAGTGTAATATCTGATACATTTGTATTGTAGTTTACCAGGTTTAGGGGCCATTGTGTGGCCCATTGGTTGAGTGAATGTGTTTATACATGTTTTTACAGGTTGGTGTGGCAGGTTGGGAGGCAAGAGGGTTGGAAATCCCAGCCCAAACAGACCTTTGGCAGGTTCATTAAGAATGCAACCAATACAGTCGTCGCGATTCTTACATGAACGAGACCACCTGCCCCGTTGTGATTTGGAACCACTTCTACGTGAGCGCGGCTGCATGCGCACCGCGTGGCGCATGCAGGGTCGTCGGAGTTGAATCGCGTCAGTAGGGTATGTCGCATTTCTAAACGCGACGGCCCAATATGTCGCAATTTAAACTGTGTATTTTGGGCTTCTATCCTTTGCCGAATAGTGCAGTTGCATTGTTCAACTGGATGAGGCTTTGTTGGAGGATTTTGGGGCGATTTTTGCTATTTTGGTGTCTATTCGGCGCGGTTATGGCGTGAGGAGGTGCTTCAGAGCGCGGGGAACGTTTGGATGGCGTTGGATTTGCATTTCCTCTGTTGGTAGGGAAACTCTTCACTGTTTTACCTTGTGTGGGCTGTGTAGGTTAGGGTTTATGGTTTTATGAAGGGGGATTGCTTGTACATAATAGAGAACATGCCTAGGATTCTATATAAACGGTTATTTCTCGCTTTGCAAACATGTAACACTATTGGGTGTGATTTCCGGAATGAAAGGTTAAGGTAGGTTTCTGTTGTCTGAAAGGCGACGGAACCAGTCGTCGCGTTTTGTGAACGCAACGACCTAGTTTGTCGCGATTCAGGCCTTAAGGCGACGGGTTGGTCTGTCATGATTCAAGCACCGATTGGCGACCACTTTGTTGGTTGCGATGTAGAATGTGGCCACCCGAACTCTGGGGTTCTGTGGCCAGTCTATCTGTTTCCTGTTGTACACTGCTTGGGTAGTGATGATTATGCAATGTAGAGTTTGTAAGGATTGTGTCGGCTTATACCGTGGATAATAACGATGGGTTTTGCTTGGAAATGTGTGCATAGCAAGTTTGGTTGTAGTTCCTTCCGTGGTTACCTCTCTAGTCAGTTACCCAAGCACCGGGTGCTCGGGTTTTGTTCTGATACAGTGAGTACCGTCAAGGTTTGTGTCATCTTTCTGGACACCCTCACTCCTGAGTTTGAGTTGTACATCCGATTGAGGGAAAGACGACAGGGGGCAGCGACTCGTGTTTGTGGGTGTGAGGTTGGTTGTAGTGCGCTCGTGGTTGGGGGACGGACACCAGTAGACGTACTGGTCCCCAGCTAGTCCTATTTCTAGCACTTTAGAGAGCTCGTACTGGAGTCCCTAAAGGTGTCGGGCCCAGCCTGCAGCTATGTGGTCTGCAAGAGTGGTGTTGGTTTGTCTCCACAATTCTTGACCTTATTGAGGTGGAGCAGTAGCTAGACCTTTCGTCTATGGCTGCGAGGCTGAGAGGTAGACTTGTGTTGTTTGTTCGGGTCTGTGGCTGGTGTCGCGAACCAGTTCTCATGACTCGTGTTCAACATGCCCTTCTTTAGCTTGTACACATGTACGTGGTTTATCGTTTATTTACTTACAGCTATAATGCATAGGCAGTGATATATCTTAATTGCTTATAGCTTTGCTTACTTTACTTGTTGTACATTGCTCTTTCGGCTTTTGGGGAGTTGCCCTACTAAGTCAGTGACTTGTGAGGCTCACCCCTTCTTCTTTCAGGTGAAGGAGAGCAGGAGGGTTCTCGTCTGTAACACCCATAATATTTTTATTTATTGAAAAATGTGAATAATAAAGTTATTGGACTTAAGCATTAGTCTTAAATTGTAATAATTGATATTTGGGAATGATTAGTATTAACTAACATTACCCCAGTGTCGTACTCGGGCGTGTGCGCTCCCACAGGGCAACACTGAAAAACCGTAATGAAAATGAAATTTGAGAACACCATAATTTCTAGAAAAATGTGGAGATATCAGAAATATAATTATCCAAATTTTTCGACGTGCGGATTTTAAGATTAAATCGATGCGACTATTTTTCCGGTGATTTTTCACCTACTGTAAAATAAATTCTAAAAATTAAACTAAAATCACCATAATTTGTAAAACCATCACATTTGTCTATGGTTGAAATTTTAATACAAACAGACTTTGTTTGGTCATGTTTACATCAAAACTAAGGGGTCGGCTGATTTATTGGGTCATTTACAATGGGGATTTTTGGGTGATTTATGGGGGCTTACGTGTTAAGCTCTTGGGAGGCCACCATACCAAGGGAATAAGCCAACACCTAAGTTACCTACTGTAACCAAGATGAAAGTTTCATGATGCAACGACCCACTTCCACCCGCTACGGTTATACCAACCCACGTTGGATGAGAGCAAGCCGCTACAGGGGAGAATACCCCAACAAGTAACAAATGAGCTGAGATATACACAAATAGAGTCGAATAAATGCAACGGAATTTAAATGAATCTCATTCCATCAACTTTTAAGTCCACATACCACCGTCTGTATAGTTCAACAAGAGATAACATAAGAGCAAAATGTTCCAAATACATAGCCGACTTCAAGTACATTTGAACAAAATCCAAATTTCAATTGTAGAATTACATACTTATGAAATATAAATTACAACTCTTCAATCCCTTGGTCCAACTCCACTTCAAATCTTGCTAGCTCCTCAGCTGCTAGTTTCCTGAAATGTTTAGCAAGAGTGAGTCTACGCAATGGACTCAGCAAGTAACTTAAGATTCAATACATACATGCTTTTTACCAATTAACACAATAAAATTTCAGCAGTTAAATCATACATGGTCATGCTATAACCTAAACAATTTCCATTAAACAATTATCTAAACAAATGTAAAACTAGAATCTAAACAAGATCACTAACATCATGGTGTCATTAACATGAGGAAAATACACATTCACACGTTTTCATGCTTTATCCACGTCATTGTAAAGTTGCACAACTAAACCATGGAAACATATACAAGATAGGTAGCACTCCTAGCATGATTTCTAACTCACTTCGCATGCAATCATAACAATTTACTTCACATTTAGCTTGCTGATTTTATACCAATTTTATCACATTCATATTACCTTTGCATAGGGATCACCTTTAACTATACAACATAATACTAAACACATGTGTATCCAATCATTCAAATTCCATGAATATGAAAGCATATACTTACATTTTGGTACTAATGGTAACATCACTTTTAGCATTTGACAATTTATACATAAACACATACACACACACATTTGTACACATCAATAAACAATTTATCAATTAACACTATTGTCATTTACACTTATGCTATTTTTCTCATTACACACAACCATATGATAAACCTTGGCTTTCACATACACTCACTTTTGGTTTTATCACACAATACTTACACACATTTCCCATTATTTCCTCTTTCACATTCACACATTTCTTATCATTTCACTTTTGCACATAACATGTGCCACATTTACACATATCATGCACATACCTTGTGCTATGAACACATATCACTTTTCACATCACACTTATACTTATTTTCACTTAATGCCAAGACACAGCCCAAACCACCATTAGATGATCACATAACACACACATTACATTCACTTACTTAATCACCGGCATAGTGATAAGTCTTAGTTCCTGCAGAAACCGGGGAAAGCCCTTCCCACCATTTCCAGTGGAACTTGTCCACCTCCAGATTTTACAAGACCCTTTGCCAGGGTGTACACTTTATCAAGACCCTTTCCTAGGGTATCACATAACACATTGAGCTTTCCCGTAGGGGCATTACTACAGTACAGCTCCAAGCATCTAGGGTGGCAGTGTCTTATGGGCATACTTGTTTATCTTGTCACATTAACCATTTCACACACCTATACCACTTGTTCTCTCACATTCCATGCACACACTCATACATAATTCATACACACATAGGTCCTCATTTACTGATTTTAACCACACTGTTGCAACTGCCAAATAATCATAATACAGATATAATCATACTGAAATTTACTGAATCACATCAAGTCACAATTAACATGCTCACATAGTCATTTTTCACATTGAAAATTCATAACAATACTTACTGTCATCAAAATAACATGAGATTTTAACCACAGACAATTTTAAGGTTTATAATCGCACATCCAATTTTTCAGATTTTTCTGAATCATATTACATTTACAGAAATTAAAATATTCAGTTTCATACTATTCATAATTCACATTAACATAGAACATAACACGAACATCAGATTTAACCATTCACAACCTTGATTCTAACATAATCATCATCACAGAAATTTTCCCTTGATTTATTGCACAACACACAATTTAATGTAAATTTTACAATTTCTATGCATGTCTTTCATTTTCAAAACAGAAATTCCAGTAAATCCCACAGTCATGGAAAATTTCTCAAAACTCCAGGGCATGAACTGATACATATGGACATGGTATAGAAAAATCTAGGGCATTTAATTCCCCAGGAATTAGGTAGACAGTAGATGAACATGCATAATCCATCTTTTTCCCAACATGTATTTCAATAATCTAAAAATTCATGCCATCCACAGAAAAATGCAGAAATTTCCACACACATCACATTATCTATTTACATAGCATATAAAGTTTACACTATATCCTCATTGCGAAAACATATCGAAAATAATCATCTACCAGGAAGAACAACTCACTGTTCTATCCTGAAGAACTTGGCGGCAGCCTCTGGCCGTTCAAGGGTTTGGACGGCACGATCGCTGGACGCCGATGGGAGATCTTGGCGTCAATGGTATTGATGCAAGTTCCTATCTGTGCTAGGGCACAGACCAAACTCCAATTACAGAGTGAAACGGGAGGGTCCAGGACACGATTTAAAATCCACAAAATTTGCTGGGACCTAGGACACATGTATGGGATTGAGATCTATGGGTTACTTGCCTCTCAATTAAATCTACAAGATCAGAATAAGCTGATGAAGCCCTCCTTGGGTAGCACCAAGAAGCCTCCAGAAATCCTTTGCTCCGGGTTCTAGGGGGTTTCAGGCTGCAGTCCAACGCCAGGGAAGCCTTCTCCTACGTATGGCCTTCCTCCTTGTCGTAGAAGATCACCAGAAAACGCCTCCAGTCGCTGGATCTAAGCCCTCCAAGGTCAGTCCTTCCTCTCTCTCTCAGTTAGGGTTTCCTTTCTAGTAAAGAGCCAAGAGAGCTCTCTAGGTTGCAAAAGGGATGTGTTTTATAGAATAGGGGACAAGAGGGGCTCGTGCAGGGGTTGAAGAGACAAGTAAGAGCTGTTGGGAAGACATCTCCCCAATCAGAAGCCTGACCCAATGAGTGCTCTCTGCGCTCTGTTGCGCACAGAAAATTATGGATATTGACGTCCACATCCATGGACGGCTACATTAGGGTTGCCGTTAGTCGATATGGACGCTGACATATCATGGGCGTCCATCCATGTTGACGCCAAGACACTCTTCTGCCAGAACTTAAAATCATGCAGAACCATGCTTAATCCACACATATATGCACATGAAACATATGTAGTATAGTGTATACACCACTACACCATGTAAACATCCAATATTTACTACTAATCATACACATACATACATAGGTACATCAAGATAATAACACGTACATGAATATCTTCATACGCATACAATGTATATATATATATATATATATATATACATATATATACACACAACATGACTCAACACATAAAGAACTGTGTTTACACTACGTATATACATACAATGAATAAGGTATAATATGTATATTACTACATCGTGCAATCCATAACATTTATACCTGAGCATACACATGCATACATAAGTACACTAAGATAAGATGTACGTAGATATCTACCTATGCGTACATGAGGTTTTACATAAGCGTGACTCAATCACGCGGCAATATAAAATGACAAGAATTGCGAGGCTTCACAATCATTAGGAGGCAATTATGAATTAAGTTAGCCATGAATAATTTATTCAATAAAGTAGTTCTTTCTTGCACTCCATACGTACATGCAATGTACGAAGTACAATGTACACATTAACTACACCATGCAAATGAACAACGCTTACAACTAAATATACTCATGCATACCTAAGTATACCAAGGTGCTACATATGTAAAATTAGGTACACAATTATCACATGCATAAGATAACATACATGCGTACATACATATATGCACTTCATATATATTCGTACACAATATCCATGAAAGGGGTAATATAAGGTACACTTCAATATTTAGATGGTACTTGCATAATATTTGAATAGATACCTTATACACAAAATTGGCCAATTACTCATACTCACGATAATAATATACATCCACGCTTATACACATGCAAAATTTATATCTATAATATGCACCATTTTCATGCACGCCATTTATGCAAGAACAAGTAAACATCATATACATAAAATAGAAGTGGGGAAAAAAAAGAAATTCGGGGCCTTACACCCTCTCCCCCTTGAAGAGATCTTCGTCCTCGAAGATCGGATCACGTACCCTTGATGACATCTCGTTGCCGTTTCTAGTCCACTTAGACCGGTGCCTAAATTCCTACCGGTGACTTCCTTACTACTTGAACATCTCGGGGAACAAACCTCTTTTTCTGATTCGGACAGTCTTTAATCCGATGGTTCTTGCTACCACACTTGAGACATCTTCCTAACCTCGTCCAACATACGTCTCCGCCGTGGCGCTTGCCACAATGCACACATACGGTGTAACACCCCATATAAGAATATGTTAAATGGACTAAATCAGCAAACTACCAACAACCTGGACTAGTCATTTTCAGAGCTCGAGCAGGAAAAGAACTCTAAAGTTAAGCGTGCTCAGTTGGGAGTAGTCCCAGGATGGGTGACCTTCCTGGGAAGTCTACCAACTGGCACGGTTGTTGGGCCAGTTTGCTGGTTGGGTCGTCACAAATGGTATCAGAGCCTTGCCCAGCCGGAAGTGCAGGAACTAAGTGCCACATAGGGCAAAGTGCTACGCTATGGGAGCCACCTCTTGAGGCCATAATGGCGCAAAGTGCTACATAGTGGGAGCCACCTCTTGAGCCTGTGGGGGCCACCCCTAGAATCCTGCCTGCCTAGGGTTTGATTGTGTGCTATATGTGAGCAGCGACGAGGACCTCGCTTATATAAGAGGGGTAGATTGTAACACCCCATATAAGAATATGTTAAATGGACTAAATCAGCAAACTACCAACAACTCGGACTAGTCATTTTCAGAGCTCGAGTAGGAAAAGAACTCTGAAGTTAAGCGTGCTCAGTTGGGAGTAGTCCTAGGATCCTGGGAAGTCTACCAACTGGCACGTTTGTTGGGCCAGTTTGCTGGTTGGGTCGTCACATACGGGCTTCTCGTTGCCGACCGAAACTACTGGCTGAAAGGTTGATTCTATTGGTATCATAGTTGGTTGCTGTCTTTTCATGAGCTTCTTCATCTTCCTCTTTTGCCGCTGAAATGGTTCTGGCAACATTTCTAGTCTTGCTTTCCTCTCTGCCAAGTACAACTCCATTTCACTCTCTTGTTTGCACGCCGCGCTAAGAGCTACATCCATAGTTCTAAGGTCAAACGCCGCCAGTCTGGCCCTCATTGACGGTCTAAGCCCCATTACAAACTTCCTTACCTTGCGCCTCTCATCAACAACTATGTGTGGTGCATATCTAGACAACTCTGCAAATCTAGCCTCATACTCCAAAACTGTCATCGATCCCTGAGTCAATGCTAAGAATTCCTGCTCCATTTTGTCCTGTATATGCTCAGGAACATACTTGGCCTGAAACATCCTTACGAAATCGTCCCAAGTAACCTCTAGCTCCACTCCCTCAAACCGCGTGCGAAGAACGGAAGACCACCACACATCCGCTCGCTCCTGAAGCATGTATGATGCCAGACTGATCTTGTCATCCTCTGCACACCTGATAGCTTGGAATATATTTTCGATTTCCCTGAGCCAACTTTCTGCAACTAACGGCTCACTCTCCCCCTTAAAAGAGGGTGGAGCCATCCTCTTGAACCTCTCCATGACGGATACACCTCTTGAACCATGGTCCTGTTGAGCTGGTGCTGGAACCGGAGGCTCAAACTGAGTTTGAAAAGCCGCTTGTGTTTGCGCTTGAGTTTGTATTGCTTGTACAATCCCTTGCATGACTGTACCATAATCAGCCAACGGTGGAGGGGGTGGCGCAGACGATCCTTGAGGTGCTGGTACTTCATGTTGCTCTCCGTCAGTCCTACTTAATTCCTCATCTTGAATGGGTAGGCTCGAACGTCGAGTCCTTCCATCCATTGCTGCAAAATAAACACTAAGTTAAACTCCATTTATCCTCATACTTAGCATGTTATCATGTAATTATCTTACTACATTTCTAGTACTATCTTAATTACTCCTTGGATCTGGCTATCCACTACAAAGACTTAGAGATGTGATTTAGTTGATCATGAGTTTGTATTGCTTGTACAATCCCTTGCATGACTGTACCATAATCAGCCAACGGTGGCGGGGGTGGCGCAGACGATCCTTGAGGTGCTGGTACTTCATGTTGCTCTCCGTCAGTCCTACTTAATTCCTCATATTGAATGGGCAGGCTCTAACGTCGAGTCCTTCCAGCCATTGCTACAAAATAAACACTAAGTTAAACTCTATTTATCCTCATACTTAACATGTTATCATGTAATTATCTTACTACTTTTCTAGTACTATCTTAATTACTCCTTGGATCTGGCTATCCACTAAAAAGACGTAGAGATGTGATTTAGTTGATGGTATTTATTTATAAGCTCAACCCAAAGGGCTCTGATACCATCTCTGCAACGACCCACTTCCACCCGGTACAGTTATACCAACCCACGTCTGATGAGAGCAAGCTGCTACAGGGGAGAATGTTGGGTTCTCATATTGGAGAATGTTGGGTTACAACAAGTGCTTAAATGTTTTTGATGATGAGCAATACTAATTGATGTTATGTGAAATGTTCACAAATGGTATGTTTGTTTTTGATGATGAACATTTCATGAACAAGACAAAATTGATGTGTTATGAATGTGTGAAACATGATGAGAATGACAATTGGATGCAAATGAAACACATGTTTTATATGTTCATTATATCTCACTAATTATGTCTTTTAATGTAGGTGAGATTCCATGCAAGACAAAGCCCAAAATCCAAGTGCAAAAGAACAAGACAAGTTGCTGAAATAGTGCACCTGTCAACAGATGACAGTGCATCTGTCAACAGATGAATAGTGCATCTGATGCATCTGTCGACAGATGATTTTTGCCTGTCGACAGATACACTCAGAAATCCATTTCCAGAAAGCCCAGTCTTCCGGTTCTTGCAAACCTGTCAGCATCTGTCGACAGCAGCAAGTCGGCTGTCGACAGACAGAGTTTTGGGAAGATCTAATGGCCAGGATATGATCTATATTTTGGTGTTTCCTTTTAGCACGACTCTCTATGCTTGGACACCACTATATATGGATCATATGAGGCTATTTTCGCAGCAAGGAGCCACCATACCAAAACCCTAAGCAAAGGTCAAGATCAAGGCTTTCTTCCTGCTGCCCTGCTTCATCTCTCTGCCCAGAACAAAGAAGAACAACCTTCCAAGCGGAGTTGAAGCCGGTTCGTCCGTGGTTCAAGCTTCTCCATCAACTGATACTTGTCAAGACGAAGCTTGGAGTCTTCTGGACGACCAACGAGAAGAGATCTACATCGGGATTTGATTCTTCATCTCAAAACTCTTCTCCTTTCACTACTTTCATATATCTGTGTGTGTGCACTGATTTGAGATCAGTACGTGGATGTTGTGGAAGTGTGGATTGTTGTTCTGATTGCGTGTTTGCATCAGACAACGTGTGTGTGGTGTGTTGGTCAGATCAAGGCTAGATGATCTGATCTTTTGGGACTTGATCTAGCGTGTGTGTGTGTGGTTGAGCCGGTGTGCTCGTGTGTGTGTTGTACTCAGTTCTTGAGTAGTGTGTCCTCACTGTGTGGGGGGTGGACGTAGGAGTCACGTGGTGTGATCTCCGAACCACCTAAAAAATCCCTTGTGCACTGTGGTTTGACTTATGGTTTGCACTGTATTGCGCTAGATGCATGCATAGGGATTTCGTCTACACACTAACTGTTAGTTTGCTCACACACATTGCATCAGATCAAAGGGGTTTTAATTGAGTAGATCTTTTAATCCGAAGTAATTTTCATATTGCTTAAGTTTCCGCTGCAAATCTATTCAACCCCCCCTTCTAGCTTTGCCATAACCGAACATTCGATCCTAACAATTGGTATCAGAGCAGGTTCTTTGTTTATCGGTACTGATTTGGCATATCTATTTTTGTGCACTTAATTGCTCTGAATCCTAACAATTGGTATCAGAGCGGGTTTTCTGTTCATCGGTTGTGATTTGGCATATCCGTTTATGTGTGCTTAATTGCTCTGATCGGGTTTATAATTGATTCTGAACTGATCTGATCACTTCGTTGGTTGGTTTATTTATCTACTACATACTCAGAAATATGTCTGAGTTCTCAAGTATCATAAGTAGACCAATGATTATTGAGTTTGATAACCATGTTGATAAAATGCAGAACTCCTTTAAGAAGACAAGCAAGATTGCAAATAAAGCCAAAGACAAATGCTTCATGGCCCTTGGCAGCTCCAGAGGTTCTCCTAGTTCAGACAAATCTGAAAGATCATATCCGTCAGAGAAGTCAAGAAACTCTCAGAGGTCAGGTAAATCCAATTTAGACCCATTTGACGCATCAATATCTAATTCTGATTCAGAAGATGATATTTCCTATGATGAGTTAATAGAATGCTATGAGCACTTGTCCAATCAACTTAAGAAGGTAAAAACTCAAAACAAGAAGCTAAAAGAAAAATTGGATAAGAATGAAATGAGAATTGATAATGCTCAAGCATTTTATGAAGAAAATGAAAAATTGAAAATGGAGAATGAAAAATTGGAAAAGGAAGTCAAAAACTATGAAATCAAGTTTTCTAAGTTGAAAGAAGATCATGATCATGTGGAATCTGAAAATTCTGATTTGAAAAATCAAAATGAAAAATTGATTGATCATAATGAGACTCTCAAATTTGATAATGATCAATTGAACAAACAAATCTCCAACATGGCTCATGATCACCAAATAAAAGAAAAATGCAATCAACTGTTTGAGGAGAATAATCATCTGAAAAAGAAGATTGAAGGCTTGTATCATAACAGACCATTAAATGATGAATTGAACAATGCTAAGCAAAAAATTGCTGACTTGGAAAATCAAATTGTTCAAAGTGAAATTGAAAAGAACAAAATACAAAATGGTCTGGATGTCATGAAAAGCCAACTTCTAACTTCTGAAAAAGAAATTGTTACATTGAAAGCTGAAAAGAAAAAATTGAACAAAAAAGCTCCAAATAGGAAGAATCATGTTTCAATTGAAAACCAAAAGAAGAAAATGGAAAAGAAAACAAGAGTCTACAGGGTCTCTACACCTCCTCCAGAGGCCCAGAATGTTTCAAGGAAATCTCCAACTCCACATCACGCCAAGAGATACCAAAGGGTACCACCTCCTTCTTCTCAACCCAAGGGTGATCAAAGGTACTCTAAAGGATCTCAGAGATTCCAGCAAATGCAATCACACTATGGTAAGCTCCAGGTAAATGCTCAACCCGTTTGCTGCAAATGCAATAAACTTGGTCATCTTGCTAAATTCTGCTGGATGAAAAATCAACCCTCTCATAAAAATCATGATGTTGTGCATGCTTCAAGGCTCCATAATAATCCATGTGTTCATACACACAAGGATAAACATGTTCATAAAGATCAGAAATTTCATGTATCTATGAACAGGAAAACTGCACAAAACAAAAGAAATCCAAAAATCAAATCACTTTGGATTTTGAAATCTTTGTTATATCCTAACATTAATGTCGTTGCAGGACCCAAGCAAGTGTGGGTCCCAAAACAAGCTTGATCAACAAGCTGAGATGTCTTGCAGCCAAAAATTAGAAATGGATTCATGACATTGGCTATGCAAGGCAAGAAATGATGGAGAACAAAGGTAAACTGTTTTTACTATGATTGAAGACTGTTCAAGTAAAATCTCCCTATCACTTCATATATGAACTGCTGAAATTGAAATGGATTCTTACCTTTATCTGAGCAATGCAAAATGTGTCTTAATGCTACCCCACATGACAATGCCTCTTAGCAATTGGAATCATGCCATTTTGCTTACATAACTGTGCACATGACCTCTTGGTATATCAAATGATGACATGTGGAAAAACAAGTTATGCTTGTTTGGAAACTATCATTATGCGTGAGTAAAATACTCCGCCAAGTACCAAAAGTCATGTAATACATAAGGCTAGTTGTGTGCTTAATAACGTGTGAATTGCTTGATACATTTTCTATGCATATGTTATGGGGGAGTAAGTTTGAAAATGCTCATGAAATTTGTGTGCAACTGCTTGTGATGAATGTCTAAATCATGATTGAATTGCTTAAATGTTATCTCATCACATGCACACATTATGGGGGAGTAAGTTTAAGGCTAGGTGAGTGAAATTCATAAGGGATACCCTTCATATTCAATGTGTACTTATCCCTCAATCTTATGGTTCAAATCACTCTCAATTCAAAGCCTTAAAGCTGAAGTTTCAAAGCCCCTGTCGACAGCCCCAAACAGCCTGTCGACAGATATGGCCTCACAGAACCAAGAAATTGGACTCTGTGTGCTTCTGTCGACAGACAAAAATCCTTCTGTCGACAGCTTTACTCAATTCCTGATTTCCCAGAACCCCAACTGCTCTGTCTGAGTGCATCTGTCGACAGACACTCCCTTGCTGTCGACAGATACACATTTTCTGTAAATTCTTCATCCTTCTTCATAATTTCTTCATGAGTATGTTCATATCATTGATGCAAGGGGAGAATTGGGTATAAATATTCATTATAACCTTTCATCCTCACATAGTATCAAAGTCATATGGTTAATCGCAATGATTTTGAAATAATATTTTGAGATTGAGTCTAGGTTGTATCATCTAGAAAACATTGAACAAATCTAATGATTTTAACCTAACTCACTTGAATAACTCCCATGTGGATGATCATGTTCCTATATGGATTGACAAGTAAGAAGGTTTTTGAACTTAATGTCTTTGCATTGGCCTTTGACCTTAATAAACCTTTTGAACTTGATTTTCCAACTTAAAAAAAAAACAAGAGAAAAGCTACCTATTTCTAAAGTCAAAAATTAAAAAAAAAAAACAAATATGTGAATTGGGACAAAGGCAGAGCAATGATGAGTATCACTGACTAACCGGGGACACGGGCATCACAAATGTCTGTCTTCGCGTCAAAAAGTTCTTTCATTATCTCTGCATAATGGTATGATGGTCACTCACACTGAGTAACTGGGGTACGGGCATCCCAAATGTCTACCTTCACATACATTTGTACACATCAATAAACAATTTATCAATAAATACTATTGTCATTTACACTTATGCTATTTTTCTCATTACACACAACCATATGATAAACCTTGGCTTTCACATACACTCACTTTTGGTTTTATCACACAATACTTACACACATTTCCCATTATTTCCTCTTTCACATTCACACACTTCTTATCATTTAACTTTTGCACATAACATGTGCCACATTTACACATATCTTGCACATACCTTGTGCTTTGAACACATATCACTTTTCACATCACACTTATACTTATTTTCACTTAATGCCAAGACACAGCCCAAACCACCATTAGACGATCACATAACACACACATTCACATTCACTTACTTAATCACCGGCATAGTGATAAGTCTTAGTTCCTGCAGAAACCGGGGAAAGCCCTTCCCACCATTTCCAGTATGTCCACCTCCAGGATTTTACAAGACCCTTTGCCAGGGTGTACACTTTATCAAGACCCTTTCCTAGGGTATCACATAACACATTGAGCTTTCCCGTAGGGGCATTACTATAGTACAACTCCAAGCATCTAGCGTGGCAGTGTCTTATGGGCATACTTGTTTATCTTGTCACATTAACCATTTCACACACCTATACCACTTGTTCTCTCACATTCCATGCACACACTCATACATAATTCATGCACACATAAGTCCTCATTTACTGATTTTAACCTCACTGTTGCAACTGCCAAATAATCATAATACAGATATAATCATACTGAAATTTACTGAATCACATCAAGTCACAATTAACATGCTCACATAGTCATTTTTCACATTGAAAATCCATAACAATACTTACTGTCATCAAAATAACATGAGATTTTAACCACAGACAATTTTAAGGATTATAATCGCACATTCAATTTTTCAGATTTTTCTGAATCATATTACATTTACAGAAATTAAAACATTCAGTATCATGCTATTCGTAATTCACTTTAACATGGAACAAAACACGAACATCAGATTTATCATTCACAACCTTGATTCTAACATAATCAACATCACAGAAATTTTCCCTTGATTTATTGCACAGCACACAATTTAATGTAAATTTTACAATTTCTATGCATGTCATTCATTTTCAAAACAGAAATTCCAGTAAATCCCACAGTCATGGAAAAATTATCAAAATTCCAGGGCATGGACTGATACATATGCACATGGTGTAGAAAAATCTAGGGCATTTAATTCCCCAGGAATTAGGTAGACAGTAGATGAACATGAATAATCCATCTTTTTCCCAACATGTATTTCAATAATCTAAAAATTCATGTCATCCACAGAAAAATGCAGAAATTTCCACACACATCACATTATCTATTTTACATAGCATATAAAGTTTACACTATATCCTCATTGCGAAAACATATCGAAAATAATCATCTACCAGGAAGAACAGCTCACTGTTCTATCCTGAAGAACTTGGCGGCAGCCTCTGGCCGTTCAGGGGTTTGGATGGCACGATCGCTGGACGCCGATGGGAGATCTTAATTACCACTTAAATTGTTCAAATGCTAGAAATAGAGTGAAGCCTCCAAGATTTAAATCAAGGGCAATAGGTTGTCTATTGTCAATTGTTCATGTAGACATTGCCTTCATTTACCAACTGAACATCACCCACTAAGGTATATGCTTTTCTTCAATGGTTTTATTCAAAAGGGTTATCTCATTTTCTTGTGTTTTTGAACGATGTATTCTAAATGCTATAACTTGAGATTCCCGGAGTATTATCTCTTAACCATTGTAGAATTTTATGTGTCTTAATACTAGTGTTTATGACATTTTGTAGTGGGTATCAACCTATTCTCAACCTTGCAATCTCATTTGAACACTCATTCCCCACTCAATTCTTTCACAATTCAGTTATGTGGTCACACAATTCTTTGCTTCATTCTTTTACTTGTGTGCACCCATTATCTTTTGAATGTTGCCAAAAGGGGGAGAAACATCAATTGTGCATAAATTGAAATTTTTGTCATCATCAAAAAGGGGGAGAATGTTGGGTTCTCATATTGGAGAATGTTGGGTTACAACAAGTGCTTAAATGTTTTTGATGATGAGCAATACTAATTGATGTTATGTGAAATGTTCACAAATGGTATGTTTGTTTTTGATGATGAACATTTCATGAACAAGACAAAATTGATGTGTTATGAATGTGTGAAACATGATGAGAATGACAATTGGATGCAAATGAAACACATGTTTTATATGTTCATTATATCTCACTAATTATGTCTTTTAATGTAGGTGAGATTCCATGCAAGACAAAGCCCAAAATCCAAGTGCAAAAGAACAAGACAAGTTGCTGAAATAGTGCACCTGTCAACAGATGACAGTGCATCTGTCAACAGATGAATAGTGCATCTGATGCATCTGTCGACAGATGATTTTTGCCTGTCGACAGATACACTCAGAAATCTATTTCCAGAAAGCCCAGTCTTCCGGTTCTTGCAAACCTGTCAGCATCTGTCGACAGCAGCAAGTCGGCTGTCGACAGACGGAGTTTTGGGAAGATCTAATGGCCAGGATATGATCTATATTTTGGTGTTTCCTTTTAGCACGACTCTCTATGCTTGGACACCACTATATATGGATCATATGAGGCTATTTTCGCAGCAAGGAGCCACCATACCAAAAGCCTAAGCAAAGGTCAAGATCAAGGCTTTCTTCCTGCTGCCCTGCTTCATCTCTCTGCCCAGAACAAAGAAGAACAACCTTCCAAGCGGAGTTGAAGCCGGTTCGTCCGTGGTTCAAGCTTCTCCATCAACTGATACTTGTCAAGACGAAGCTTGGAGTCTTCTGGACGACCAACGAGAAGAGATCTACATCGGGATTTGATTCTTCATCTCAAAACTCTTCTCCTTTCACTACTTTCATATATCTGTGTGTGTGCACTGATTTGAGATCAGTACGTGGATGTTGTGGAAGTGTGGATTGTTGTTCTGATTGCGTGTTTGCATCAGACAACGTGTGTGTGGTGTGTTGGTCAGATCAAGGCTAGATGATCTGATCTTTTGGGGACTTGATCTAGCATGTGTGTGTGTGGTTGAGCCGGTGTGCTCGTGTGTGTGTTGTACTCAGTTCTTGAGTAGTGTGTCCTCACTGTGGGGGGTGGACGTAGGAGTCACGTGGTGTGATCTCCGAACCACCTAAAAAATCCCTTGTGCACTGTGGTTTGACTTATGGTTTGCACTGTATTGCGCTAGATGCATGCATAGGGATTTCGTCTACACACTAACTGTTAGTTTGCTCACACACATTGCATCAGATCAAAGGGGTTTTAATTGAGTAGATCTTTTAATCCGAAGTAATTTTCATATTGCTTAAGTTTCCGCTGCAAATCTATTCAACCCCCCCTTCTAGCTTTGCCATAACCGAACATTCGATCCTAACAATTGGTATCAGAGCAGGTTCTTTGTTTATCGGTATTGATTTGGCAGATCTATTTTTGTGCACTTAATTGCTCTGAATCCTAACAATTGGTATCAGAGCGGGTTTTCTGTTCATCGGTTGTGATTTGGCATATCCGTTTATGTGTGCTTAATTGCTCTGATCGGGTTTATAATTGATTCTGAACTGATCTGATCACTTCGTTGGTTGGTTTATTTATCTACTACATACTCAGAAATATGTCTGAGTTCTCAAGTATCATAAGTAGACCAATGATTATTGAGTTTGATAACCATGTTGATAAAATGCAGAACTCCTTTAAGAAGACAAGCAAGATTGCAAATAAAGCCAAAGACAAATGCTTCATGGCCCTTGGCAGCTCCAGAGGTTCTCCTAGTTCAGACAAATCTGAAAGATCATATCCGTCAGAGAAGTCAAGAAACTCTCAGAGGTCAGGTAAATCCAATTTAGACCCATTTGACACATCAATATCTAATTCTGATTCAGACGATGATATTTCCTATGATGAGTTAATAGAATGCTATGAGCACTTGTCCAATCAACTTAAGAAGGTAAAAACTCAAAACAAGAAGCTAAAAGAAAAATTGGATAAGAATGAAATGAGAATTGATAATGCTCAAGCATTTTATGAAGAAAATGAAAAATTGAAAATGGAGAATGAAAAATTGGAAAAGGAAGTCAAAAACTATGAAATCAAGTTTTCTAAGTTGAAAGAAGATCATGATCATGTGGAATCTGAAAATTCTGATTTGAAAAATCAAAATGAAAAATTGATTGATCATAATGAGACTCTCAAATTTGATTGATCATAAACACATACACACATACATTTGTACACATCAATAAACAATTTATCAATAAACACTATTGTCATTTACACTTATGCTATTTTTCTCATTACACACAACCATATGATAAACCTTGGCTTTCACATACACTCACTTTTGGTTTTATCACACAATACTTACACACATTTCCCATTATTTCCTCTTTCACATTCACACACTTCTTATCATTTAACTTTTGCACATAACATGTGCCACATTTACACATATCTTGCACATACCTTGTGCTTTGAACACATATCACTTTTCACATCACACTTATACTTATTTTCACTTAATGCCAAGACACAGCCCAAACCACCATTAGACGATCACATAACACACACATTCACATTCACTTACTTAATCACCGGCATAGTGATAAGTCTTAGTTCCTGCAGAAACCGGGGAAAGCCCTTCCCACCATTTCCAGTATGTCCACCTCCAGGATTTTACAAGACCCTTTGCCAGGGTGTACACTTTATCAAGACCCTTTCCTAGGGTATCACATAACACATTGAGCTTTCCCGTAGGGGCATTACTATAGTACAACTCTAAGCATCTAGCGTGGCAGTGTCTTATGGGCATACTTGTTTATCTTGTCACATTAACCATTTCACACACCTATACCACTTGTTCTCTCACATTCCATGCACACACTCATACATAATTCATGCACACATAAGTCCTCATTTACTGATTTTAACCTCACTGTTGCAACTGCCAAATAATCATAATACAGATATAATCATACTGAAATTTACTGAATCACATCAAGTCACAATTAACATGCTCACATAGTCATTTTTCACATTGAAAATCCATAACAATACTTACTGTCATCAAAATAACATGAGATTTTAACCACAGACAATTTTAAGGATTATAATCGCACATTCAATTTTTCAGATTTTTCTGAATCATATTACATTTACAGAAATTAAAACATTCAATATCATGCTATTCATAATTCACTTTAACATGGAACAAAACACGAACATCAGATTTATCATTCACAACCTTGATTCTAACATAATCATCATCACAGAAATTTTCCCTTGATTTATTGCACAGCACACAATTTAATGTAAATTTTACAATTTCTATGCATGTCATTCATTTTCAAAACAGAAATTCCAGTAAATCCCACAGTCATGGAAAAATTCTCAAAATTCCAGGGCATGGACTGATACATATGCACATGGTGTATAAAAATCTAGGGCATTTAATTCCCCAGGAATTAGGTAGACAGTAGATGAACATGAATAATCCATCTTTTTCCCAACATGTATTTCAATAATCTAAAAATTCATGTCATCCACAGAAAAATGCAGAAATTTCCACACACATCACATTATCTATTTTACATAGCATATAAAGTTTACACTATATCCTCATTGCGAAAACATATCGAAAATAATCATCTACCAGGAAGAACAGCTCACTGTTCTATCCTGAAGAACTTGGCGGCAGCCTCTGGCCGTTCAAGGGTTTGGATGGCACGATCGCTGGACGCCGAAGGGAGATCTTGGCGTCAATGGTATTGATGCCAAGTTCCTGTCTGTGCTAGGGCACAGACCGAGCTCCAATTACACAGTGAAACGGGAGGGTCTAGGACACGATTTAAAATCCACAAAATTTGCTGAGACCTAGGACACAGGTATGGGATTGAGATCTATGGGTTACTTGCCTCTCAATTAAATCTACAAGATCAGAATAAGCTGATGAAGCCCTCCTTGGGCATCGCCCAGAAGCCTCCAGAAATCCTTTGCTCCGGGTTCTAGGGGGTTGCAGGCTGCAGTCCAACGCCAGGGAAGCCTTCTCCTACGTATGGCCTTCCTCCTTGTCGTAGAAGATCACCGGAAAACGCCTCCAGTCGCCGGATCCAAGCCCTCCAAGGTCAGTTCTTCCTCTCTCTCTCTCAGTTAGGGTTTCCTTTCTAGTAAAGAGCCAAGAGATCTCTCTAGGATGCAAAAGGGATGTGTTTTATAGACTAGGTGACAAGAGGGGCTCGTGCAGGGGTTGAAGGGACAGGTAAGAGCCGTTTGGAAGACATCTCCCCAATCAGAAGCCTGGCCCAATGAGTGCTCTCTGCGCTCTGTTGCGCACAAAAAATTAGGGATATTGACGTCCACATCCATGGACGGCTACATTAGGGTTGGCGTCAGTCGATATGGACGCTGACATATCATGGGCGTCCATCCAGGTTGATGCCAAGACACTCTTCTGCCAGAACTTAAAATCATGCAGAACCATGCTTAATCCACACATATATGCACATGAAACATATGTAGTATAGTGTATACACCACTACACCATGTAAACATCCAATATTTACTACTAATCCTACATATACATACATAGGTCCATCAAGATAATAACACGTACATGAATATCTTCATACGCATACAATATATATATATATATATATATATATATATATATATATATATACACACAACATGACTCAACACACAAAGAACTGTGTTTACACTACGTATATACATACAATGTATAAGGTATATTATGTATATTACTACACCGTGCAATCCATAACATTTATACATGAGCATACACATGCATACATAAGTACACTAAGATAAGATGTACGTAGATATCTCCCTATGTGTACATGAGGTTTTACTTAAGCGTGACTCAATCACGCGGCAAAATAAAATGACAAGAATTGCGAGGCTTCATAATCATTCGGAGGCAATTATGAATTAAGTTAGCCAGAAATAATCTATTCAATAAAGTAGTTCTTGCTTGCACTCCATACGTACATGCAATGTACGAAGTACAATGTACACATTAACTACACCATGCAAATGAACTACGTTTACAACTAAATATACTCATGCATACCTAAGTATACCAAGGTGTTACATATGTAAAATTAGGTACACATTTATCACATGCATAAGATAACATACATGCGTACATACACATATGCACTTCATATATTCGTACACATTATCCATGAAAGGGGTAATATAAGGTACACTTCAATATTTAGATGGTACTTGCATAATATTTGAATAGATACCTTATACACAAAATTGGCCAATTACTCATACTCACGATAATAATATACATCCACACATATACACATGCAAAATTTATATCTATAATATGCACTATTTTCATGCACGCCATTTATGCAAGAACAAGTAAACATCATATACATAAAATAGAAGCGGGAAAAAATAAGAAATTCGGGGCCTTACACATGAGCTACGTGTTGAGGTAAAAATCAAAGAATTTTTACCATGACACATGGGCAACCGACGTGCCATTGTGCATGGAGAAGCTTTGGGTTATAAATACCTTCCCCCAAGCTTCCAAACCATCTTTCCACACCCCTGTACTTGCTCCTGTTCTTGTTTCCCTACTCCTTGCTGCTAGAGGTGCTGTTAGAGGAGCTACTGGAAGTGCTGCTGGGAGCTGTTGCCATTGCACCTGCAACTACTTCCATTTCTGCTTCTGTTTCTACTGTAGTTGCTATACTTGAGGTGAACATTGCAGACATCATCCACATTGAGGAGGAGAAACACTTCTCTTGCTGGGTGTAGGATCTTTATCAAGGATACTTGCAAGTTTATCATTTGGCAAGGTAGGATTCATCTCCCTCTAATTCTGTTCTATCTTTCGTTCATGGCAAGGAGGTCTTGATAAAGGAACAAGTTGTATACTAGTAACTCCCCTGTTCCTACCTTAGTTGCGATAAACACCTTCATATTAGAAAGGAGATGATCCTTGTCCCACTGGGAGATCAAGATTTTTCTTCCACCTTTGATACTTGTTCAGGTTATGGAGTTGTGTAGAAGTCTTAATATCTTTAGAACTATGTAGGGACTTCTATTTAGTTTTTAGATACTTCCAGTCTTGATTTAGAACTATGAAAAACAATGTAATTTCGTGTTCATATTGTAGGATTTTCCAATAAACCATCGTTATTAAGACTATGCTTTCATCACTACACTATGTTAGTTTCTAGCTAGCCAAGTTTGAATTATAAGTCTCTTTTTTTTTTTGGTAGGTAAACATAAATTATATTGCATGAACAAATAATGTACAAGGGGCCATATCTACACAGGTTGTAGATTATGGTGAAAGGTTCCAAGGTGTTTCTAGGAGAGTGCACCTTTCCTCAAAGAGGATTGGTGTTCTCACTCCACCAGAATCCAACCTTGGATGGATGTAAGAAAAAGTAAGCTCATGACTACACAAGTCGTAGCCTATGAGATTATTCATTTGAACATAGTCATACTCCTTGACAGCAACTGGTAAGCAGCAACAACGCCGATCTGAAAGAGAAAATGAGACAAAAGATCGAAGCTTGGAGATAACGGTTAGTGTTAAAACATTAGAAAATCTAAACATGAAGATGACCGAAAGAAAGAATGAATTATAAGTCTCTTGTTTCATCTCGATTGTTTAGCTTATAAACCACTGTGAGAACTCCAATTAGACTCTTCCATTTGATATAAACCATGCCTTGGTTTATAAGTTCTATAATTAGGGTGTTTACAACGGATTTAAACATCATTTCTGGAAGTTCTACTGCTACCTATCGACAGCTAGCCCAAAGCTGTCGATAGGCGCATGTCTTCCAGAACTCCAGATTTCTGGACTGTGTGTATCTGTCGACAGCCCTCTTGTTTCTGTCGACAGATACCCACAGAGCCAGCAAACCTGAGCTCTGTCTGTTGCCATCTGTTGACAGCCCCTTCCTGGCTGTCGACAGCACCTGTCCTGCCTTGTATTTCAGCAACTTTTCATGATAGAACTCTTGCTTAAACTTCATCCTAATAGCCTACCAAGTTACCCCCTTCATTACTTTGGTATCTACTGTTATTCTACTATAAAGATTACCCACATAGTGTACCTTATTCACCATTGAATTATCCTTGAAGTTGTCAACTACGAATGGTACTCCGTTGAGTCCATTCTCCTGTATTCAGTAACTAAGTTCATATTATCTGATATCATGAGAGTTCAAATGCTTCAACACCTTATGAGATATGGTTAGTTGATGATGATGACATTTATTGGGTCCTTGGACCCCACCTGACTGAAATGCTTGTGTAAATAGGGTTGGTCCAGTCCTGGGAGGAGCACCCGAATTCTTTTATTGGCAGTACGGATTGATAAAGGGCAACTGGATGTTTGGCATTACATCACTTACTGTTGATTAGTGTCATCATAATTACTGTACTGTCTTACTGTTACTTGAGCAAAATGTGAAATTTATACACCTGAACATGCATGTGTTTTACTATCATCAATGTGTTAAGTCTACTGTCCTGATATTTGATCATGTCTTTGATATCTGTTCTATTCTTGACTTAACCATTATATATTTCATCCCTGGAATTATGGATTTCAATTCTACTAGGCTAGTTAGCTCATTATTTCCTACCATTTTCAGGAAATACAGATGGGGATGACGCTTAAGGGTTTGAGTGCTGAGTAGACTGACCGTGACAAGCGAAGCCGACTAGTTTCTATTTCTGTTTACTAGTGTGAAATGAGAAATGTAAATTAAGTTTGTTTTAATCTACTCCTCTCTTAGTTGTTTTGAGGAGTATCTATGTAATAAAACTTCCGCTTATGACGTTATGAATGGATAAATAATTATTACCTTTTGTGCCTATTTTTCTGTCCCTTCTGATAAATAGCCTTTTATTAGAACGTGACACCGTCCCTCTTCAAGTTCCGGTCAACATCATAGTGGAGTCGGGACTTCGACACCAGCAGAGTAATGCTTCTACTTGTTGTTGAAATATTGCGAAAAAATAGCTATGAAGAAATCTAGAGGGGGGGGGGTTGAATAGATTTCTCTATCTTTAAAATTAACTCGATTAGAATCTTAGAGAAATTGAATTAAGACTTAAATCTGAAGCTTAATCACAATTATGAATAGTTTGGTAAGATCAGATGATGAAACAACAACGAGCCTACCAAGTATCTAATGCACAAGCAATCAAACCACAGAGACAAGATGATTTAGGGTGGTTCGGATTACACAATTGTGTTTCCTACGTCCACCATCCACACACACACACAATGTGGCTTATCTAGCCAGTTCAGAAAAGAACACAGATCAACACGCACACTCTGAGATGCAGAGATCTTAGATCTGACCACACACACGAGAAATTGGGCACAAGGATTGCACCAATATCACAAACCACACACAATGAGATGAGATTAAAGTAAAGAACCAGACTAGACAATCGAATTGCAAATTGGAGATGTCTGGTTCGAATCTCCCTGTTCTGCTTCAAGGTGGGAGATCAGCTCCTCTGCTTCAACTCCAGGAAGAAGACTCTGAAATCTGGAGAGTCCTCTTGAGATGGATCATCCAAGGTGCTTGAAGCTTCAATTCCTCTAGATATGTACGAAATTCTCTAGGATGAAGTCCTCTTCTAGAATCGCTTGAAGCTTCTCGGAGTTGGAAGAACTGATGCGTGTGTCCCCCAAAAGAGTGAGTGGATAAGGGGCATTTATAGTCCCATGGGTCCACAAGATCTCTTGGGATTTGGGGGCACAAATATTCCTGCTCAAAAGCCCTCAATCAAGACTATCCACGTGTCCTTGCATTTCAGATCTGGACAAATATCCGAGGTGTGTCGAAACCACACAAGCATGTGTCGACACACAATGTACTGGCTTCAAATTGGGCTTCTGGGACAGTTGGGAAGTGTCGACACATAGGCATCCTGTGTCGACACCAATGGATATTGTCTTCAAACCAACCTACTGGGAGGGATAGGGTGTCGACACACAAGCCTTCTGTGTCGACACCACTGAATGCTTCTTCCTTTACTGATTGCTGGATTCATGGACTGTGTCGACACCACTTGAGTTGTGTCGACACAACTGTCTTACCTTCTTGATTAATTGCACTGAAAATTGCACTATGTGTCGACACACCGTCTGGATTGTGTCGCCACCATTGTCATTACTTGAACATTTATTTGAGCTACACATGGAAAAATATTGTTAAATATAAATGAAGCATGATATCCACATTTGTATGAATCATATTTAAACATCATTAAAACAAGAGATCCAACAATCTCCCCCTTTTTGATGATGACAACTATGATTCATTAAACAATTTTTGTTTTCTCACACATGAAACTTTAAAGCATTCATTTACATTATTCCTTCACATTATTCCATGGCATACCAAAGAAATGACAATGACATCCAGATTTTCATCACATCAAAAACAACTATGTCATTCAATTTCCACTTTCCAAAAAGATCAAGCATACAAGCATAAAGTATAATGTGTAATTCAACAATCAAAAGAAACAAGAAATTGTAGAGTAGCATCCAGTAGCATCCATTGGCATCCCTTACATACAAAATAACCCTTCTCCCCCTTTGACATCATCAAAAGAGAAAGACATCATGAGATGGAGGAGGAGGAAGAAGAGGGAGTAATATGCTTTCTACTGCCTTCATCCATCTGTCCAGAGCACCTAGAGTGGATCTCAGTTGAGATTGCATAGTAGTCAGTCTAGTATGCAAAAGTTCTTCCATCCTCTGAAGGTTTTCATAAATATTTTCATGAAAGATGTTGAAGCCTTGAGTCATGGGTGGAGGAGCAGATGATGAGCTAGGAGCTTTGCCATTCTGCCAAATGTTGCTAAAATCAGTCCGGAGAGCTGCTATCTCCTGATCAATATGTGCAGTGTGATCCTTCATTCTTTCCATGTCTTCAACAAAGTGAGAAAATGATAGGCGACACTTGGATATTTGACTTACAACATCTTTGCCAGTTTGAATACTTTGTTGAGTGTTTTCCAAAATAGTGGATAAAATAGCTTGCAAATCAAATTGGAGACCTTGTAACTGGATGGAAGCATCACCCAAGGTTCCAACCAGTCTATTGAATCTTCTAGTGGCATGCTCAGCCATCTCTTGTTGTCTCAAAAATTGTCCATTCACTGTATTTTCCAATCTTTGAATCCGAAGTTCAAAAGTAGCAGACATTTCTCTCATGGATGAGTGGAGATTATCAAATTGAACTTGAAAAAATTTATAATGTTCTGGTGGGACAGAGGATCCACTAGATGAAGTGGAGGCTGAACTGTGATATTGTTGGAAAAAATATGAAGGGACAAGCACATCAGAAGGAGGTGGAGATGCATGAGGAGTAGGAGGAACTGGCATATCATGTGGAACTTCAAGATCAACATGTGGTTGTTCCACCAGATCAACCTGAGGAGCTTCAACATCTGGAGCATGTTCTTCTTCTACATGTTCTGCTGGTGGTTCCACAACAGGCCCTCTAAGCACCTAATCACCTTCAACTCTGAACCTCATACATTTTTGTAGATGATGCAAACAATCGATATTGTTCTGAGGAATCTTTTGAACCTTTTCATTCAGAAAAGAACTCCAAAATACTTGAAGATAGTTGTCAGATGAGCAGTATATGGCAAGGATCTGTGAAGATCTTTCCTAATTGTCTCAGACATGATTTGAGACATGATCAAATTCAGGTTGACTTTGACATTTTTCTTCATGCAATACATCACAAATAATTGAATATCTGTAAGCCTATTCCTACCACCACCTTGAGGAGTGACAATAGTGGTAAGGATGTGATGTACCAATCTGAGTGTAGGAGAGAAACGATTGGTGTTAAACCGAGTAACATGAGTTTGCCTGGAATCTTTCTTATTATGAGGTAGACTAGTGAGAAGAGCCTCATGATGGTTAAGCTCATACTTACAGTAATCCTCACCAGAATTTGGGAAATTAAATAGCTCAGAGGCTAATTCAGGATAAAAAGAATCGAAACACCTTTAAACTCTGACCTGAAACCTTCTGTAGCATCCACAATATTCAGGTAAAATTCTTGAACCAAACGAGGGTAGAAAGTTCTGAACTCAGAGATAAATTGAAGCCATCCTTAAAATTCAAAGAAAGAGACAACCTCAGAGAATGCATCAGCAAATGCTTGGTCAGATAAATCCACTGCCCTAGGTTTGAGAATGGGTCCCCCTGTAATGGCAGTCTGAGATGGGGTGACTACTGAAGTCCCAGATGAGTCAGAAGAAGACTCAGAGGATGAGCCTTCTTCATCAGAGTCACTGGAATCAGGAAGTAGCTTTCTTCTAGGGTATCTAGATGGCATGGGTGACTTGCCTTTGCTCTGTGGGAATGATCTACCCCTCTTGGATGGAGTGCCAGATAGACCAGAATCTGCCTTTCTCTTGGACGGATCATGCCGAAACTTGCTTCATCTCTCTGGTTGCGGTTCCTCGATGATCACTCCCCTTGCAGCCGCCCTGGACTTGGCCCCTCGCTTGGGAGTTTCCTTAGGAGGCATGATGGAAGGAGAGGAGAAGAGAAAAAAAGACTTGGAGGTTGGAAGAGGATTTCTGGAAACACAGAGGATCATTTCCTGGAGAGTTGGAGGAGGGAGAAGTTCAAAAGGTTTGGGAAACTCAAAGAGGTAGGGTCGACCTAGGATCTGGAGTCCTTTATGAATGGATCGACACCAAAAGAGCAGAGGTACAATGAACCCCCAATCGATTTAACCTAAACTGGAACTAGTGGGTAGGTTTAGTAGTGTCAACACAGAGGAGATGTGTGTCGACCTGACAGAGTATGGTGTCGACACATAATGAGAGTGTGTCGACCTGATTTGGCAAAAATTGTGGAATTTGTGAAAAAGATGAGAAGGAAAATCTTTATTATGGTAAAAATAGTCCAAAATCAATTATTTAGGGATTTTTAATTTGTTAAAGATTTCATATCCAATTTCTCATCACCATTCCTTTACAAATTCACAAGTTTGAGGAATATTATTCAAGATTTGATCATTAAAAAATTCTAAAGCATTTGGATGACAACCTTATTGAAATAAGGTACTCTCTTCTGTCAAATTCATTCTCTTACACCTTACTAAATCAAAGTAATGTGTTTTCTTCAGGATAAATGCAATTTGTATTGAAGTTAAACACCTTTAAGAAATTTGATTTAGGTGTAAATTGTTCATTTGTTTGATTGATTTTTCTTTAAATTGAAGCAATGAGCATTCAAATGTAGTAAATTTTTTCACTCAAGTACACATGTTTTTTATACACCAGAGTCCCTGGTTACTGAAGATTTACTAATTATCCTGCTTCAAGGGATTAATGATAACCTTTTTACATGAAAATATATATTTATCATATGCCAATATTTTCAGTTACTCAGTTAACATGAACTTGAATATTTTGATTTTATCCCTTTGAACAAAGATAACATGACACCTCATGACATGCATAGCCCTTCGTTCTTTTTGTGAAGGTGTGTAGTTTCTCAATGTATATGTCATTGCTCTGCCAGAAAAACAAATTATTAATGAACATCAGGAGGTTGACACAACTTTAACCTTCATCAATCTCAAAAGAAATGTGTAAAGTCAATACCAATTTAACATTTTTCAACTAAAGAAATCAACTTACTTTAGAAGTTCAGAAAATAAAAGAACATTGACTGGAGAAGTATGTTATGACAATTAAGAATTCATTCCATGTTGTATTTAGAATAATTAATGAACATTTCATGAATTACATATTCATCAAATCACTGAATTAGATTTGGTTTGATGAGAGGAAAAAGTATTGAAACCTTTAGCTCCCCCTGAATTATTGATCTTATCAATTTTTATCAAAAATAAAGAAAATCCTTCTTCAATCATATAATTGACAAGATAATCAAATTAAATGAATGTGAATCAGATTGAAAGAATTGAGAATACCATAGAAATGATGTGTTAACACAGAAACTATGAAAGAATCACTCATGGCTGAAGAACAAAGATTTGGTGTCGACACTACACTGATTGTGTGTCGACCTGACATCATTGCAAAAACTCACATTTTCTCAACAAATGTGATCAACCACAGTGGCTTATTCTCAAATTCTCCAAGCGCAACTCTGATCATCTTGAAACCATCTTTCAGAGCTCACTTTCACTTCTCAAGCAATAATGCTCCCCCTTAATATGTGCATTAATGAACCAATATGACATTCAAATAAAACACACTGTATTGTAGCATTCAACTTCAACAAGCATTCAATCAATCAAAATCAAGCATGTTTCAAATACAACCAATTTTTTTTAAAATTTTAAAATTAATGATTCTTACACAATGTAGATCATTGGTACTTGGTGGAGGATTTCCCTCAACACATCATGATAGATTTCAGACAAGCATAACTTGTCCTTCCACAAATCACCATTTGATATACCACATAATTTTTGCATAAGAAATCAAAATGTTTTTCAGTTTTTATTCAATGTTGCATATTCCAAGTTCCCTTCTTAAAGATGTGAATCTATCTTCAGCCAATGGTTTTGTAAAGATGTCAACTATTTGTTTTTCAGTGGGAATGAATTCCAATTCAATGTTCTTATTAGCAACTTCATCCCTAAGAAAGTGATGTCTGATTTCAATATGTTTTGTTCTTGAGTGTTGGATTGGGTTTTTGGAGAGATTAATTGCACTAGTATTATCACGCATGATAGATGAACATCCAATATCAATATCATAGTCAAGCAATTGACTTTTAATCCACAACACTTGAGCTGCACAACTCCTTGCAGCAACATATTCTGCTTCTGCAGTAGAGAGTGCAATTCAGTGTTGCTTTTTGGATGCCCATGTTACCATGCAATTTCCCAAGAATTGACAGTAACCACTAGTACTCTTCCTATCAAGTTTAAACCCATCATAATCAGCATCAGAATATGAAATTAAATTAGCATGACATCCAGCTGGATACCATAAACCCAATTCACTAGTGCCACAGAGATATCTACAAATTCTCTTAACTGCAAGCAAGTGACTTTCCTTTGGACTAGACTGAAATCTAGCACAAAGACACACACTAAATTGAATATCTGGTCTACTTGCAGTAAGATATAAGAGAGATCCAATCATACCTCTGTACTGCTTTGCATCAACCAATTTACCTTTTTCATCATTGTCCAACTTGATGCTTGTGCTCATTGGAGTTGATGCAGGGTTGGCTTGTTCAAATTGGAATCTTTTGAGCAAATCTTTGACAAACTTGGCTAGATTAATAAAGAATCCATCCTCAAGTTGTTTAACCTGCAAACCAAGAAAGAATTGTAATTCCCCCATGAGACTCATTTCAAACTCATTGTGTGTTTAGAAAATTCTTCACACAGTGAAGGATTGGTGGAACCAAAATAATATCATCCACATATACTTGAACTACAATGATATGATTGTGGACTGATTTTTTGAAAAGAGTTTGATCGACCTTACCTCTGGAATAATTCTTACTAACCAGAAAACTGCTCAGCCTGTCATACCATGCTCTTGGAGCCTGTTTCAATCCATACAAAGCCTTGTGCAGTTTATAAATATGGTTAGGTTTATCATGATCTTCAAATTCAGGAGGTTGTAGCAACAAACACTTCCTCTTTAATATAACCATTCAAAAAAGCAGTTTTTACATCCATTTGAAACAATTTGAAATTTCTTGAACATGCATATGCCAATAAAATTCTCACATCTTCTAACCTAGCTACTGGTGCAAAGGACTCTTCAAAGTCAACTCCAAATTCCTGATTGTATCCTTTTGCAGCCAGTCTAGCTTTATTCCTTACAACTTTTCCTTCCTCATTCAACTTATTCCTAAATAGCCATCTAGTTCCAATTATTGAGTTTTCAGGATTTCTAGAAACTAGACTCCAAACATTATTCCTTTTGAATTGATTCAGTTCATCATTCATTGCTTCTACCCAAGAATTGTCTTTTAATGCTTCTTCAATATTTTTAGGTTCCACTTGAGACATGAAAGTCATTTGGTCTTGTTCAATGATATTTTTAAATTGAGACCTAGTATGAACTCTATCATGAACATACCTACAACATTCTCAAGTGGATGATCTTTGGAGTATTTAAAATTACCTCTTGTCACTGTGCTTACCTACTCTGGTGTCAACCTAATGTCATGTTGTGTCGACACACCCTCATGTTTAACAAGTTCTTCATTCTCCACTGATTGATCTATTTATTTTTTTTTTGGTAGGTAAGTTGGTAAGGGGATGGGAATTGTGAGGGGAAGGTGTGGGTTCGAACCAATGCCCTCTCGCCTCCTCCCCTCCTTTCGGTAGGGGAAGAAGCCACTACGCTAAGCGCAGCTCTCAAAAGAGGAGTGGATCAACAGATTCTTTTACAAGAATGTCAGCATCTTCTTCTTGGTTCCTGCAGGAGTCATGGTCATTAGATTTTTTCACAATTTTTATCAAAGATGACATGGTGAGTTTCCTCCACAGTTTTTGATTCATTATTAAAAACTCTGTATGACCTTAAATTCTCAAAATATCCTAGAAGAAAGCCTACATTACTTTTCTTTTCAATTTTATCTAGATCATGCTTATCATTGTTATGAATGAAGACTTTACTTCTAAAGAATCTAAAATATGCAATGTGGGGCTTCTTACCTTTTAAGAGTTCATAGGAAGTTTTCTTAAGGACGGGTCTTACCATAACTCTGTTGAGAACATAGCATGAGATGTTGACAGCTTCTGCCCAAAAACTCCTTAGAAGCTGACTTTCAATCAACAAAGTTTGGGCCATTTCCACCAATGTCCTATTCTTCCTTTCTATAATTACATTATATTCAGGGGTCCTTGGGGAAGCAAATTTGTGATCAATTCCTTTATTCTTGCAAAAGTCAAAAAACAAGTTATTATCAAATTCTCCTCCATGATCAATAAGAATGGAGTAGATTTTATTTGTTTTTGCATTTTCAATTTTATTAACAAAACCTTTGAAATTTTCAAATGTGTCACTCTTGTGAGACATAAAATATACCTAGGTAAACCTAGAGAAATCATCCACAATCACAAACCCAAATCTATGTCGACTAAGACTAAGTGTCCTAGTAGGACCAAATAAATCCATATGCAATAATTCAAAGGGTTTGGAAGTGATTAAGGGTGCGACAGATTTGAAAGATTTCCTAGTTTCTTTACCTTGAGCACATGCAAAACACACAATTGAAATTTTCTTTTTCTTCATTTTTGGTAAACCATTCACAAGAGCATGTCTTAACAATTTATTCAAAACATTTTCACTAGCATGACCTAACCTACGATGCCACAATTGAAGCAGATCATGCTGGCTAGCAACTAGACAAAGATTTTCTTGTTGATGATCATTTAGGTCAACTAGATAAACATTGTTAATTCTTTGACCAAGAAATTTTATTTTTCCAGAATCCTTTTCAACAATTTCACATGATTCAGAATTGAAAATTACCTTAAGGTCTTTGTCACAGAGTTGACTGATGCTCAGTAAGTTATGATCAAGGCCTTCTACAAGCAAAACATTCTCAATAGAGCTTGAAGGATTCTTACCAATTCTTCTAGTTCCAATGATTTGTCCTTTGTTTTTACCTCCAAAGAACACTTGTTCACCATCTTTTTCAGTTAATGTTGAAAATTTGTCCCTATCTCCAGTCATATGTCTAGACTGCTTTCTGAAGCTGGTAGACTTGAATTTGAACAGCCACTGTCAAGGTACCATTTGTCTTTCTTATGGGCTGTAAGACATTCCTGCAAAAAGATTTAGAAAGAGAATTTTGGTACCCAAATTGCTTTGGGTCCCATCAGTTGTCTCAACTCAACAGCAAGTTGGTTTGGAATCCAGATTTGTTTCATTTTCTTTGAATTTATTTTTGATCTGCATTTATAATCAGTATGACCAGATTTCTTGCAGATTGTGCATACCATGATTCTTTGTTGTTTGAAATCTTTATTCTTTTTGACATGCGAATTAGATCCAACTGAAAAGTTTTTATTGTTCTTTGGATATGAAGTTGGTCTAACACTAGATTTCAAATTTTGTTGATTTTTACCTTGAACTTTTTCATGTTTGAATTGTGTTTTGGTGTTTTTGAATTGATTTTTATTTTTAGGCTCTGAGTTTATTTGTGGTTTTTTCTTTGATGCTCTTTTCAGATTGACTGTAAGAGGTACTTCCTTGGACAAATGAAGTTATCAAGGTTTGCCAAATTTTCTTTTTGTTTTCAGGCTGAAAACCTAAACGATGCTTTGTAGTGTTCATCCGAACTCCAAATATGGCATCTAGGTTTTGTTTCCCTTTCAAAAAAATGACAAGGTTTCTTTCTTGTCATTCAGTTCTTCTTGGGCAGAAAGTGACTGACGAAAGATGAGTGAGAGAGGAGAGAGAAGCTCTGGGAATTCTGGGCGATTTTTGCCTGGAGGCACCTTTGTGGCTGCCTCTGGTCATCCTTCGGCGGCCAACCTGGTTGAGGGGAACGCAACCTCTCTTCCCTTGGGCGCCTCGTCATCCTCTTTCTCAGGCTTCCCTTCTCGAGATCAAGTTAGAGGGCGTTCTAGATCGCGTGGAAGAGCACGATCTTCATCCAGGCCTCCGATCTCCTCAAACCCGGTTGCATGGAGTTCTCTCTTCAAATCTTCAGCGGCCAACCAATCTTTGGACCTTCCGTTCATCCAACCAGAGATCAACAATGGCGTCAAAGTTGTTGTTTATGAAGCAAAGGATTCACACGATCTTCTTGAAACGTGGTCAAGATCACTTGTCGGGTATGTTATTAGTTTGAATACTACGTTCTTTCCTCTGCATGCCTTCATTAAATGACATTGGCAAACGTTCGCATTTGAGTTGCACCTTCTAGAAAATGGTTTCTTCATCTACAAGTTCGATGTGAAGGAAGACTTGAATCGTGTTTTGGAGGGTTTCTGGTTTGTTAAAGGCCATCCGATGATCCTCCGATGTTGGTCTCCAGAGGTCCGCATGGAGATTGATCGCTTGAAGAGCATACCGCTCTGGGTAGCTATTCATGGCTTACCTCTTCATTTGTGGACGAAAGACTTCATTACTAAGCTTGCCAGCACCCTCAGTAAACCTCTATATCTTGATAAGATGACTGCTGAGCGTCGAAGACTATCGTATGCTCGAGTCTGTATCGAGATTTCCTCGGAGGGTGATCTTCCGGAGTTCGTTCATTATAAGGAGCTTGATGGTACAGTTAAGCGACTCCGTATCTCATTCCAATGGAAACCGCGGAGATGCTCTTGCTGCTCTTCCTTTGGGCATGCAGATGGCTCTTGCAAGCCCCCATCCAAGTTTAAGATGGTGAAGGTCTATAAGGTGATAGAAGGAAATGGTAAAGCCCCGGTTACCATTAAGAATTCCTTTGCAGCTCTTGGAGAAGAAGAAGGCGAGTTCATATCTGATGACTCATTGAGTCGTCCAGCAACCCAAAGCAAAAATCATCTAAAGAGGGTGATGAACCGCATTTAGAAGTATTTCAAATCCGTCCATCTGACTTTCCTAAAAGGAAATCAAGCAATATTAATCCTAGAGATTCTTGTCTTGCGCAAGAATCCATTTCCAAGAATGGTGCTCTTATCCAAGGAAATGCTAGTTGTGGCATGGGAGGTGATGCGCTTTTTCATGGAGGGCATCCTCAAGGTGGGACCCATGCATTGGCTCCGCATCCTTCCTCTCCCTCTCGTGCTAGGCAACTCCAAGGTGGGACCCACATAATTCCTATAAGTGCGTAGATTCTTAGTGCTGCTTCAAAAGAAGTCCATCCTTTTATGGACTCTATACAAGGAAATGCTTCTTGTGACATGGGAGGAGGCGCAATTCCAACCTCTCCATCTCGTGGAAGGAAATCTCAAGGTGGGACCCACGCTTTGACTCTGCATCCTTCCTCTCCCTCTCGTGCTACAAAGGAAGTCCATCCTTGTATAGACTCTTCAGAAAATGGAGGAAATGCTAGCACACGCTCAAGAGACAACACCCAGCTGGACTCCTCAATTCAAGCAAAAGATAAATGCAGCGGATCAGACCAAAGACGCCAATCCTCACTAGCTGACGTATGTGTGTAGGGCCACACACAAGGTAATTCGAAATTTAAACACCTCCTAGCTGTGGACGAAATGGATAGAAACAAATTTAAAGGGGCTAAAGGTACTCACCTACTTGAGAAACACAAGTAGATTGGCTGGTTTTGTTACTCTCCCATTTACATTTTATCATGAAGTTCCTTTCTTGGAATGTTCGCGGGATCAATAAATCTAGCAAATGTAGGGAGCTCAATAGATTGCTTAAGTCCTCTGCATGTGATATAGCCATTTTACTTGAAACCAAAATTAAATCAAATCATGCTTCAATTAAGAAGAATTTTATATGGCCTGAGGCTAATTATGTTACTAATGACTCTGATCTTGCTAATGGTCGAGTATGGATCTTGTGGAATTCTGATCTCTTCGATATAAATGTCAATTTTACATCTACCCAATGTCTCTATGCAAAAGGGTTGGATAAGAAATTGGGTTGCTCCTTCTGGTTGACTGCTATCTATGCCTCCAATAGTAAGTATGATCGAAGCAAGCTTTGGATGGAAATCAGCAATTTTGCATGTACTGTCTCTGATTCACCCTGGATTGTTATGGGGGATTTTAACACTGTCAGATACCCTTATGAAAAAGTGGGTGGAAGGGAACTCACTCAAGCTATGTTATCGGAGTTCAATGATTGCATCACAAGCAATGAATTGTTTGATCTAAAGTCTGTGGGGAACTGGCTATCTTGGAGTAATATGGGAAATGAAAGTAGGAAGATTATGGCTAGGCTTGATAGATGCTTGATCAATCATGAGTGGTTGGCCGCATATCCTGATTCTCTGTTGGAGTATGGCTTGCAATACTTTTCTGATCATTCTACTCTCATTATCAATTCAGAAAAAAATATTTTGGTAGGGAAGAAGCCTTTTCGGTATTTCAATATGTGGAGTACTAACCCTCAATTCCATCATATTGTTGAATCTGTCTGAAGATCCCGGTTAGTGGTACCCCACTTTTATCTTGTGCAACAAACTGAAAGCTTGCAAAGAGGCCCTTAAAGAATGGAATAAGAATGTCTTTGGAAATGTTCAAGATTCTGTGCAGAAAAGTAAAAGTGATCTGCTTAAAAGTAAAGCTCAGCTCAGCAACAACCCCTTTGATGATAGATGCATTGAGGATGAGAAATTAGCTAGAGACACATATTTCAATGCTCTTAGGATTGAGGAATGTTTTATCAAGCAAAAATCCAGAGAGAATTGGCTGACTCTTGGGGACTCCAACACCAAGTTCTTTTATGCCTCTTTAGCCGCTAGAAAAGCTCGAAATACTATCAAGAAATGTAAGGACAAGGAAGGCAATCTGATTCATGATATCAACCTTGTGAAGGATTACACTCTGGAATTTTACCAAGCTCTACTGAATCAAAATCAAGATCATTTTGATTTGGACATTTGTGTTGATAAAAAGCTGAACCAAGATGATATTCAATTCCTCAACAAACCTTTCACTGATGATGAGATCAAAAGGGTTGTCTTCAACTCCCCCAAAAATAAGAGCCTTGGTCCTGATGGGTTTACTGCTGAATTCTTCCAGGTAACTTGGTCTATCACTGGTCAAGATGTGCTGAATGCTTGCCATCATTTCTTCAATACCAGTCATATTTTTAAGCAAATGAATTGCACTTTCATTTCTCTCATTCCAAAAACCGATGGTGCTGATTGTCTGGAGAATTATAGACCCATCTCTCTGTATAACTTCACTTATAAAATCATCTCCAATGTTTTGGCTGATAGAATGCAGCAAGTTTTGGATAAAGTAATCAGTTTGAATCAGTCAGCTTTTATCAAAGGTAGAGGTATTCATCACAATGTTCTTCTTACAAATGAATTAGTGAAAGATATGCATACCAAGCAAAAAGGAAAAAGAATTTGTTTTAAAGCTGATTTAAGGAAAGCTTTAGATTCCATCAACCGTTCTTTCATTTACCACATGATGGAGAAAATGAAATTCCCTAGTAGATGGATTGGTTGGATCAGAGAATGCTTGGAAACTCCAAAATTTTCTGTTTTATTCAATGGTTCGCTATTGGCTTCTTTGGGAGCACTAATGGTATCAGACAAGGGGATCCTTTATCCCCTTATCTTTTTACCATTGCAATGGAAGGTTTGACTTGCATGCTGGAAAAAGCGGTTGTTGATGGGAGCATCAAGGTTCCTATGGCTGGGAGCACTCATATCTCTCATATCATTTTTGCTGATGGTTTGCTTACTTTTATCCAAAATGATATTGCTTCAATCCATAAGTTGGCAGAAATCCTTAAAAGTTTTGGTAGGAATTCGGGGCTGCAGTTGAATCATAACAAAAGCAAAGTCTATGTGGGTGCTAACATTAGTGATAAGAGCATGATTACTAGCATCCTAGGAGTGGCTGAAGGAACACTTCCTGTGACTTACTTGGGTCTTCCTCTTTTCTCTACTGGAATGAAAAAAAAACAATGCTATCCTATCATTGATAAGATCAAGAAAAGGTTAAGTTCGTGGAAAAGTAGACTGCTCTCTAAAGCTGGTAGACATGAATTGATTAGATCTGTATTAAATTCTTACTCTCTTTATTGGGTAAATGGTTTCCTCCTTCCATCTGGGTTCATCCAAGAAGTTGAAAGTATTCTCAATCAGTTCTTTTGGGGAGGTTCCAAAGAAGGGCGCTCTTTGCATATAATCAAATGGAGTACAATTTGTAAACCGAAAGAAGAAGGAGGTTTAAACTTGAAGAACTTATAGGATTGGAATAAAGCATGCATGATCAAACACCTTTAGGATATTCTGAATGGTAAAAAATCTCTCTGGTCAAATTGGATAAATGATAAGTATTTCTACAGGAAATCAATCTGGAGCATTCAAATGAGGTCTCACCATTCTGCAGCAATTAAAGGTATTCTTAAAGCTAGGAATTGGTTGATTCAGCACATTGGCTATGGTTTTTCAAGAGGACATGATATCAGCATGTGGTATGATCCATGGATCAATGGTAAAAGTATCTATCAAATGTTTGGTGATAGAGTGAGACAGGATCTGGGGGCTCCTAAAGAATTGCCAGTTTATCATTTCATTCAAAATGGCCAATGGTGTCTTCCTAATCCAACTTCTATTGATATGCTTACTCTTTGGCCTGAAATTGCTGCTATTCCTATCCACAATAATGGCCAAGATGGGGTTACATGGATTCATGACAAAGAAAAATTCTCAATCAATTCTGCTTTGAATCAGATCAGAACAAAAAAACAACACTTGGAGTCTCAATAGCTGGGTCTGGGACCGACCAACTGTCCAAAAATTCTCTTTATGTACTTGGCAAGCTCTCTACAAAAAACTTCCCACAATTGATAATTTGCAGCACAAAGGATATGCTTTTGCAAATAGGTGTGCACTTTGTTTGCAAGACATGGAAACTACTGATCACTTGTATTTTGCTTGTCATTACTCAAGATGGATCTGGAAGGAGATATTGAAGAGATTTGACCTGAATAGAAACCCTCATTTGACTGTTCTTCATGAAATTAATGCTTTGATGCAGGAGTTTCCTACTAAAGGCATTCTTCTAAAGTTGGTGCAATTAGTGTTCAGATCTGCAATTTGGTGGCTTTGGAGAGAAATATGTAATAGAATTTTAAAGGCAAAAAGCAGGGAAAAAGTTCACACTTTGCTTGATATCATAATGGATTTGAGATGCTACATTGAAAAGAAAGAGAAGCTGAGTAGTCTATCCAGAAGAGAGAAAGGAATTCTCACTAGATTCAACTTTTCTATTATCTAGTTCAGTTTATTACTCTCATGCCATTTAAATTCTTCTATTGTACGCATGCTTTTATTTAACTTTAAGTTTCAGTTATGGATATTTCTATGCTACGACTTGTCTTTGAGTTTTCAGATTTGCTGCTCTTAAGGAATCATCATCTCATGAATCGTGAAACAGCAAGGGAGATGGCTTGGCGTTGTTCTACATTTTGATTCTTATTCGTCTTGTCATAGTCCACGGCATGTGTGGTCATGATAGCTTTGCTTTCTACTCTTAAGTGAGAATGGTGGAGTGAGAACATTTCACCTTTCTGAGGTGGGGTGCACTCTCCTATTCTCCTTTAGGTAGACTCCGCCTTTTGATCATCTCTTGTAAGATCAAAAGCCCTGTACTTTATTGTGTTTTAATACAATGCTTTATTACTTACCAAAAAAAAAGTTCTTTTTGGGCAGTCTTCAATTCCTTTTGAATCACCTCTTTTTCTTTTTTGAGTTTTTCAGTTTCATCTACCAAATTTTGTTTTTCTTTTTCAGTGGACTGGCATCTTTCCTTAATAACATCAAGCTGTTCATTAAAACATTCTTATTCCTTTTTCATGTTAACAATTTCATCATTCAAAAGATTTATTTCCTCAGATTCTTGAGAATTATGCAGTATGTTGTTAATTTTCCTTTTCAAGGTTTTATTCTCAAATTTTAGTTCACACAATTTTTCAAATAAAACATCATATGCTTCTTCCCAATCATCAGTTGAGAAATCATCAAAGAGGAACTTACCTCATTATTTTCTTCACGTCTAGCCATGAGACATGTCACTTCTTCCTCATCTGATTCACTTTCTTCTTGTTCTTCATCATCCTCAGCACTTCATGTGGCCAGCATTGCTCTTGTCTTCTTGAACATTTGATTCTTCAATTTTTTCTTCAAGTCAGGACACTCTCCTCTCATGTGTCCTGGTTTCCTGCACTCATAACAAATAATATCAATCTTTTTATTTGTTTCCATCTTCTTATTGAAATTATTCTTCTTTGAAAAATCCTTTTTAATGAAAGGTTTGAACTTACCTTTCCCTTTCTTTCTCAAGAACTTTTTGAATTGCCTTGTCAATAAGGCCAATTCATCATCATCCTCTTCATCAAAAGACTCATCAGTTTCATCAGATTAGTCAACAACAATTTCTAAGCTAGATGATGCTTTTAAAGCAATAGGTTTCTTAGATGTAATGACAGATGCATTTTTTTCAAGTTAATTTCATATGTCATTAGTGAACCTATTAGCTCATCTAATTGCATGGTTGACAAATTCTTTGAATCTTCAATTACTGTGGCCTTTGTGTGCCAAGCTGATGGTAGTGACCTAAGAACCTTCCTAACAAGATCACTATTCGAATAATCCTTTCCTAGACCTCTAAGACCATTCACAATAAGCATAAATTTGGAAAACATCTCAGAGATGGTCTCATCACTTTTCATTCTAAACATTTCATTCTCTAAGACTAATATACTTGCCTTGGTTTCCCTTACCTCAGAGGTTCCCTCATAGATGAGCTGGAGCTTATCCCACATCTCCTTAGCAGACTTACATGAAGATACTGTGGAGTACTCTTTGGGGTGGATGGCACACTGCATCATGTTCATAGCACTCCAGTTGACGGTGGACTTTTTGATCTGATCCTTGGTATATAGATCTTCATCTTCTGGGAGCTCAGCAGGTCCCTTGTCAACAATCTTCCAGAGCTCATACTCCTGAGCTCTTAAGAACACCTGCATCCGATTTTTCCAATAGGAATAATCAGATCCATCGAAAAAAGGAGGCCTAGAAACTGAATGACCCTCAGCCATAAATCCCTTGGTGATTTCCATAGCAAAGACTCTTGACTGTTAGATCAAACACTTAAAGTGCAATGAGAACCCTCTCTGATACCAAATGAAATATTGCGGAAAACAGCTATGAAGAAATCTAGAGGGGGGGGGGGGTTGAATAGATTTCTCTATCTTTAAAATTCACTCGATTAGAATCTTAGAGAAATTTAATTAAGGCTTAAATCTGAAGCTTAATCACAATTCTGAATAGTTTGGTAAGATCAGATGATGAAACAACAACGAGCCTACCAAGCATCTAACGCACAAGCAATCAAACCACAGAGACAAGATGATTTAGGGTGGTTCGAATTACACAATTGTGTATCCTACATCCACCATCCATACACACACACACACACAATGTGGCTTATCTAGCCAGTTTAGAAAAGAACACAGATCAACACACACACTCTGAGATGTAGAGATCTCGAATCTGAACACACACACGAGAAATTGGGCACAAGGATTGCACCAATATCACAAACCACACACAACGAGATGAGATTAAAGTAAAGAACTAGACTAGACAATCGAATTGCAAATTGGAGATGTCTGGTTCGAATCTCCCAATTCTGCTTCAAGGTGGGAGATCAGCTCTTCTACTTCAACTCCAGGAAGAAGACTCTAGAATCCAAAGAGTCCCCTTGAGATGGATCATTCAAGGTGCTTGAAGCTTCAATTCCTTCAGATCTGGACGAATTCTTTAGGATGAAGTCCTCTTTTGAAATCTCCTAAAGCTTCTGGGAGTTGGAAGAACTGATGCATGTGTCCCCCAAAAGAGTGAGTGGATAATAGGCATTTATAGTCCCATGGGTCTACAAGATCTCTTGGGATTTAGGGCACAAAGATTCCCGCTCAAAAGCCCTCAATCAAGACCATCCACGTGTCCCTGCATTTCATATTTGGAAAAATATCTGAGGTGTGCCAACACCACACAAGCATGTGTCGACACACAATGTACTGGCTTCAAATTGGGCTTCTGGCACAGTTGGGAAGTGTCGACACACAAGCATCCTGTGTTGGCACCAGTGGATATTGTCTTCAAACCAAGCTACTGGGAGGGACAGGGTGTCGACACACAAGCCTTCTGTGTTGACACCACTGGATGTTTCTTCCTTTACTGATTGCTGGATTCATGGACTGTGTGGACACCACTTGAGTTGTGTCGACACAACTGGCTTACCTTCTTGATTAATTGCACTGAAAATTGCACTATGTGTCGACACACTGTCTGGATTGTGTCGACACTACTATCATTACTTGAACATTTATTTGAGCTACACATGAAAAAATATTGTTAAATATAAATGAAGCATGATATCCACATTTGTATGAATCATATTTAAACATCATTAAAACAATAGGTCCAACAGTTGTCTTGGGGGTTTGCCCTATGTCGTGGTACTTTGTACTATGATATTGGTATGGAACTGAATATGTACATTTCACGTGGATATATGTGAGAAATAGAAACTTATATGTGTTCAGCGTGTTCTTTTATATTTCCATGGACATATGTGTATGATATCCCTTGCGAGGCTATGGCTCGTTCGCAGGAGACGGAGTCGTGTCGGGCACGTTATTCGATTAACGGGCATGAACGGCGAGGACCGTCCAAGTTGGTATCAGAGAAAGGTATGTGTAAATATGAAGGAGCCAGAAATGTACATAGTTTGCTCTCTACTATAGTCTACTGCTGGTAGTTGGCCCTATTTTCGTAATGATATGTTTGTGTGCTATGTGGATTGGAATGTTGTATGTGCAGGTTTATAAATGGCTGATAGGAGAGATTGGGGAGGTGGTGGAGATGAGCCTGAGGAGTCCACACATAAGTTGATAGAGAGGTTATGGGAAAGTATCACGCAGATTCAGACACGATTAGATCAGCAGCCATCGGTTCAGCCACTAGTTACAGCACCACCAATTGTGGAGGAGGCAGTACCGGCACCACTAGTACAACCCTTTGGAGTTGAGGTACCACCTGTAGTACCTTTACCCCCAGTTGTATCAACATGGCCAACTAGTGTGGAAGTATAACGACCCTCTTTATACCGGTATGATTATACCAATCCACGTCGGTACAAAGGGCGCCGTCACAGTGGGGCATTTACCGAACACTATACAATAGGTTGAAATAACAAAAGAGTATAGTGGAAATGAAAGAAATAACTCTCATTCCATCTTCATTCACATGATTCCACAGTCTATATAATGTTATGGATTTTGATTGGAGGCTCTCTCTCTCTAGGTGTTTCTAGTGAGAGAAGCTCTGAGGATTCGGTGTTCTGCTGGGGGGTTCCGTGGGGTTGGCCCTTGGGGGGCGCATGGAGGTCATCCCTCCGAGTGCCTCCAATGGCCCTGTGATCACCGCGGGATGAAGCTCTCCTTCTGAGAGTGTTCTCCCTCAAGGTGATCACCCCACGTCTCAGCCTCCTACTAGAGGCGCGCGAACCAGCGTGGGGCCTCCGGGCGTTCTCGTACCCGGGTCTCCCAAGTTCGGAGGCCATGGTCCTCACTGTTTGGAGGATCCGTTGGGGAGGGAGTAGCAGCGTAAGGAGGTGCTTTGGAGTTTATCGAACCTGGTTGTCATCTTGAGAAGCAGTTCGCTATCTTTGAGGGGGATGATGTCAATGATCTTCTGGAGTCATGGAGGTTTGCTCTCATGGGTTATTGTGTTGGTATGAAGCCTATTTACTCTGCTCTCCGTGCCTTCATTCTAAACTTTTGGAATCCAAAGGGAGAGGTTGAGCTTTTGATGAGAGAAGGAGGGTTCTTTCTGGTTGTCTTCAACCAGGAGCATGATTTGAAGCGGATACTTGATGGGTTTTGGTGCATTCGGGGGCATCCGATGGTCATTCGAAGATGGACGTCGGAGCTTCAAATGGAGAAAGAATCTCTAAGCAGCATGCCCGTCTGGGTGAAGTTCCCCGGCCTCCCTCTCCGGTTGTGGACTGCTAGAGGGTTGAGCAAGATTGCTAGTCTCTTGCGACGCCTTTGCTATGGATACGTTGACAGCAACGAGGAAAAGGCTTCTTTTTGCGAGAGTTTGTGTCTTGGTCGATGTGCATGCAGAGTTCCCTTCTGAAGTTGTCATCCAAAATGCTGATGGTTCTTTCGACACGGTTCTAGTTGAATATGAATGGAAGCCGGTGTTGTGTAAGGAGTGCAACTCCTTTGGTCATGGCAACAGAGAGTGCCAATCTGGTACCAAAGTAATCAGAAGAGAGTGGCGACCGAAGGCCCAGTAACTGCAGCAGCAGATGCAGCGTGCGCTCAGTCCTGAACACTTGCAACCTTCGAATTGTGCAGTAAGGGAGGTTTCCTCTCATGGAGTCAAGCAGGTTCAAAATCAGTTCTCTGCATTGGAAGATTTGGAAGGTTCCATCGAGGCGGATATCCATTCTCATGGAAGTGGGGCCACAGGAGATCTAGCGCAGCTCCACAAATCTGTCAGTGTAGCCAATAAGGGTAGTGCGGTGCAAAAGGAGGTTGGAGATATTGGAGGAGGGCTAGAAGCGGGTGATATGCTTCAAGGAAACACAGCTAGCACTAGCATCTTCCACCTTCCCAAGTCTAGCTTGATTCCTTCTTCTACAGGTACAATCCGTGGAATGGTGAATCATACTAAGAATGCAAGTGGAGCCATGCGCGATATGGTGCTACATCTCTTACCTTCTAATGAAGACCAAATTCTCCAAAATAAGGAATCCATTCAAGTTGGCGTTTCCCAAGGGAAGATGGTGAGCAGCGGTAACTCTGATTCTGGAAGTTGGGCCCGCGGGTTTCCTTCTGAGATGCGTAGTAAGGTGGATATCGCTAGTCCTTCCTTTCCTTTGGAGTCTACTAATTTGGGAAGTAATAAAGCATCTTCTATCGCTAAAGAGGGGGGTTTTCATTTGGTGCCCACGTTAGTAGTGCAAGGTGCTGGTGATGGGGATATTTCCATGCAATGCCATGCAGATGCTCCTGCTATTTCTGGTGGGCGACGTGCTGGCCATGTCTCGCCTTTGGAACATAAAATGGATAAACTGCAAGCTCGGATTCGCTCACTTTCCCACACTCAATAATGAAGGTAATTTCTTGGAATGTTTGGGGACTCAATAAGCGAGTGCACAGATTGAGTGTCAAAAACTCAATCTCTCACTCCAGAGCTGATGTTGTTATCTTAATTGAAACCAAAGTTCGTATGGATAACATGGTTAATAGAAGGCTTTCTATCGCTCCTCATCTTAGTATGTTGCACAATTATAATGAGCATCCAGGAGGGCGAATCTGGGTTCTTTGGAATGCTGCTTCTGTTCACATTCGTTGTCTTAAAGCTACTACCCAGTTACTTCACATGGAATGTACTGACATCTCCTCCGACAACTTGTTTAATTTGTCTGTTGTTTATGGATCCAATTTGTCCTATGAAAGACAATCCCTGTGGCGTGACATTGTTCTCCTCTCTACATCCATCTCCTTGCCTTGGTTGCTTGTTGGGGATTTCAATAGTGTTCGTTTCCCTCAAGAGAAGATTGGAGGGCGAATATTGACTCCTTCCGTACTTCATGATTTCAACACCTGTATTGACTCCTCTTCCCTTCTGATCTGAAGAGTGTGGGTAACACCTTCTCTTGGTGTAATCGCTCTGTCAGCGCAAGGAGAATTGTTTGTAGACTGGATCGAGCTCTCATCAACCATTTGTGGATGGACATGTTTCCTGATAGTTATGTCCATTATGGAGATCAATTTCTTTCTGACCATGCTCAGCTTACTGTTTTCACTGAAGACATTGTGGTGGGTGGCCCCAAGCCCTTCAAGTTCTATAATATGTGGGCGCAGCATAATTCTTTTCTTTCCATTGTTCAGCAAGCTTGGCATACTCACTTTCAGGGGACACCACTTTTTGTTCTTTGCAAGAAACTTCGAGCTGTTAAGATAGCTCTTAAAGTGTGGAATCATGAAGAGTTTAGCCCCATCCTTCATAAGGTTGCTCATGCTGGTGAAGTTTTGCATCAAGCACAATCAGAGTTAGCAGATGATCCTATGAATGGCTAATTAATTCAAAAAGAAAATCAGGCCCGTGAAGCCTATCTCACTTGTTTAAGCATGGAGGGAGCTTATGCGCAACAGCGGGCGAAGCAGCATTGGTTAACCCAGACTGATGATAATATTAAGTTCTTCTATGCTAGTATTAAAGGGAGGCGCATGATCAATACTATTCGCAAATGTAGATTGTCTGATGGGCATGTGACCTCTGACTTGCAATAACTCAAGCTTCATGCAATAGAGTTCTACACTGGTCTTCTTAATCAGCAGCAGCATTATGAGATTCCGGATTTTCATCCCTCCCCAGTTCTTTCTGATGAGGACCGGACTTCCATTTTGAGGCCTTTTACTGACCAAGAAATTACAGATGTTGTCATGAGTGCTCCTAAAACAAGAGTCCTAGGCCTGATGGGTTTCCATCGGATTTTTATCAGCTGTGTTGGCGCATTGTGGGAAATGATGTCTTGGCTGCTGTGCATTATTTTTTCAGTGGTGGACGTTGGCTCCGTCAGGTAAACCACAATTTCATTTCCCTTATTCCAAAGACTGATACTGCAGACTCCTTTGATCAGTTTTGACCAATCTCTTTGTGTAACTTTATTTACAAGATTATTGCGAAACTGATTGCTAATCGTTTGCAAAAGTTTATGCCCCATCTTATTAGCAAGCATCAGCCGGCTTTTATCAAGGGCCGTAAGATCCAAGACAACATTCTCCTTGCTAATGATATGATTAGAGACATTCACTCCAAGCACCGTGGTAACATTCTTTGTATGAACGTGGACCTTCGAAAAGCTTTTGATTCAGTTAACCGAGATTTCATTCCCCTTGTCCTTAGAAAGATGGGGTTTCCTGATCAGTTGGTTGATTGGATTGCGATCCTTATCAATACAACAACTTTTTTGGTGTTACTCAATGGAAGTCCCGTTGGCTACTTTTGGTTCTTCTAATGGCATACGGTAGGGAGATCCACTATCTCCTTATCTCTTCTGTATTGCCATGGAGGGTCTCTCTATCATCATTGAGCAAAAGGTGGCGGATGGTTCTTTACATGTTCCTTCCTTTGGGGTGGTGAAGTTGTCACACCTCATCTTTGCTGATGATCTTCTTCTCTTCTTGAAGCCAAATATCTCTTCTGCTCGTTGTGTTTCTGATATCTTAGAGGCCTTTTATAGTTACTCTGGGTTGCAATTGAACGTTGCCAAGAGTAAGGTTTTTGTTGGGGCTGCCATTCATCATAAAGATACTCTGCTTAATGCGTTGGGTGTTCATGAGGGAGCTTTACCAACTACTTATTTGGGACTTCCTTTATTCTCCACTACATTGACTAGCATGCATTGTGCTCCAATTATTCAAAAAATCACTAAGCACATTGCTTCTTGGAGAACTAGATTACTCTCTAAAGCTGGAAGGGTCGAATTGATCAAATCTGTTCTGAATTCTTATGCTCTTTATTGGGCTGTTTCCTTCATTCTACCCAAGAAACTTATTGGCGATGTTGAGAGATTGCTGAGGAACTTCTTTTGGCATGCATCTGGTGACTGCCTTTCAACTTAATCAAGTGGGACTGGTTGTGCAGGCCAAAAGTTGAGGGTGGCTTGGGTCTAAGGCGGCTTCCTATCTGGAATTCAGCAATGGTTACTATGCAGCTATGGAGAATCCTCTCCAATCAGGATAACTTATAGACTCAATGGGTGAGGAACAGATATCTCAAGAAGACTTCTTTTTGGTCAGCTTAGTCCCAACCTTATCATTCCCATGCCTGGAAGGGTATGTTACAGGTTAAAGATTTGATGAGATCTCAGGTGACCTATAAGATTGGTAAAGGTGACACAATTAACTTGTGGGAAGATCCTTGGCTTCATGGGGACTCTATTAACTCGTTAGGGGGAAAGTATATCAGATTTTTGCTTGGACTGCCTGCTAATGCCACTGTAAGTACTCTTATTCAAGATGGGAGATGGTGTCTTCCTGCGCCGACCTCTAGTGAGATGCTTGATCTTTGGCCACGAATTCTTAGCATTCCCATTTATGCTAATTGTGAGGACTCTGTTGTCTGGAGGCAGAATAATAGGACCATTAGTAGCAATTACATTCATGACCTGAAGAGAGTTATTTACCTGAAGGTGCCTTGGGTTCATCTTGTCTGGAAGAGGCCTACTATCTAGAAGCAGTCCCTTCATGCATGGCAGGTTATGATAGGCGGTATTCCAACTTTTGATGTTCTTCAAAGACGAGGCTTGTATGGTCCCAATATTTGTGTTCTGTGTAAGTCGCATGATGAGCATGTCAATCATCTATTCTTTTAATGCTTTTACAGCTCCTGGATTTGGATACAACTTCTGCATAGGTTGGATATCCATCGTCGGCCAAAGGAGACTATTTTAGTTGAAAGTGAAGCCTTGCTCTTGAGTTTTCATGCTCCTGGTGATGAGACTTGTGTGGCCTTCGCTACCTTTAGAGCTGCACTTTGGTGGATTTGGAAAGAGAGATGCTCTCGAATTTTTTATTCAAAAAATCGCAGCATGGTGCAAGTGCTTCTTTCCATTCTATCAGAGATTCGCATCATTACTGAATCCAACATTCAGACACCTACCTACTCCCCCAGGTCCAATAGAATACTAATGAATTTCAGCATTCCAAGAATTTGAGATCCCTTTTTGTATAGTGCTGTTTATTTTGGCTTATTTTTGCATCTCCTTAGTGAGCTTCTTGCTCCTTCTTTGGGTCCATAGCTATTGGGTTGTGGTAGCATGAACCCATCATTGTACATGATCTTCCTTTCCCTATATTCAATACAAAACTCCGGTATTACTTACCAAAAAAAAAATTCCACAGTCTATATAGCAAAATAAATAACAATTGTCCACATTATTACAAGTCCAAATAAAATACATTGTTCATGACATTGGTTACATACTGTGAAATAAAGTAAACTAAGCAATGATCTCCACAAAAGCAGCTACTCCTCATGCTCGGAGTCGCTTCTCACTAAGTCCTCCTCAAGTACGGGGATACCTGTCTTACCTGTACGCTGAAGCAAGTATGAGTCTTCTAAAATAACCCAACAAGCAATCTAAAGATAGCATCGTTACACATACTAATCTAATTAACAATAAAGGAAACACATGGCACATGCTTCATATGAATTAAGCAAATACATAAGAACAACCTATGACATGCTTTCTATACATAAATAACATGATTCTTAGTTTCAAATTCTATTCATATCGTTTTACAATTATACACATTTTAATCATGGGAATATGCACATGGTAAATAGCAAACATAGCATGATATCTAATCATTTTCACATGCATTCACAACACTTATTCACATATTTAACTTGTTGTTTTAATATAAAATTTACACATTCACATAGTATCACATCTCTTCACATGTTAACACATTCACATTACACTATCACATGCTCATATTTCACATTTGCACAATTCACATATTCACACTTTTTACAGTTAATTGCCATGGCACATAGTCCGAACCACCATAAGAAGGACACACATACACATCACACATATCCGTCACCTAGGCAACATAGTGACGAATCTTGGTACTTCGCAGACCGGGAGAAGCCCTCTCCATCCTAACCAATGGTACTTGTCCACCTCCAGGATTTCATCCTAATGCCCATAGGATATCACATACACATTGAGCCTTTCCATAGGGACTTTACTATAGTACACTTAATCACATTCACTTATATGCACACTTTAATCCCTTTTCACATGCACTTTAAATAACATTCACATCTCAGGTTACATCACTTAACCATACTGTTTCATAGTTATAAACAAATCATAATAGAGCCCTAACATGCTGCTAAACACTGAAATTCACATGATTCAAGTTAAACATATTTATCATGGTCAATTACCGTTGTTAAAACATAAACAGTACCTATTGTTGTCAAAATGGTACACAATTTTTATCATAGGCTTCATACAGGTAATATATCACATACGCAATTTTTCATATTTTTCGCAACATAAAACTAATTTTAACATTTTAAACAGATTTCATGCAGATTTATCAAGAAATTCACTTAAACATGGTTCATAGTAAAATAGTTGGTGTTAACAGTTCTAAAACCTAAAAACAGTAACCATAAGATCATGGAAAATTTATGAAACCCACCCTAACATGCAACAATTCCATTTATTCAGAATTTAACATAGTCAGATCATGCTTATTGTCTAATTGCAGTAATTATATTAAATGAAACTATGTACAGAAATTCGACATACCCTCATGATATGACCTACTAACCATACTTATCCAAACATAAATTTCACAACACATACATAGAACCATAAGTCCGAAAATCATAGCACATAGATCAAGTTCACATTTCTGAAAAGCCTGAAGAACTTGGCGGCAAAGGCCTTGCCGCCAACATGGGTTAACAGCACACGATGTTGCCGCCAACTCAGGATCTTGGCGGCAACAAGCTTGCTGTCAAGTTCCTATCTGCAGAAAGTGCAGACTGAACACAAATAACTTGAAGAATTGGGGGTTTCAAGACACGATTAAAATCCATAAAAATTCCTAGGACTTAGGGGACATGTATAGGGATGAGACCCCTCGATTACTTGCCTGGAAATAAATCTAAGAAAGTCAGATTTTTTTGCTGAAGATGCCCTCCTCAGCCAAGCCAAGAAGGTGGGATTTCCTCTCCAACTCTGGTCTTTCTATTGATACAGATGGATCTTTGGGAGTCGGGGAAGCTTCCTCAATGTCAAAAGCTCCTTCCAGTCGATGTAGATCCCCAGAAGAACCCCTCACACGTCGGATCAAGCTTGCACAAGGTTCCATTTTCTCCATAGAAACCCTAGTTTTCTCAAGAACCAAAAGACCTAACCTTGCCCAAAACTAGGTGTTTTATAGAGCTAATAGGTCGGGGTATGCATTACCTTAGGTTTCCTACCGTTGGAGGTGGGTTTCCTAATCAAGAACGCAAGAAACACAGCCATTTCCAGATCTAGAATCGCATCATAAATGGAGAACTAGGCGACCACATTACTGCTATTAATAAGAAGTCAACATCCATCAATCTGGACGTTGACGTGAAATAAACAGCACATTGGTTGCCGTCAGCCTACCCTTAACGTCAATTGATGTTGACATTGATTGGGATTTCGGTAGAAACACAGAAATATCTAATAAACAACATACACTATATATGTACATACAATATACACAACATTATTTAAATACAATATACACAATTAAACAATATAATATGCACAGAAATAAACATATATATATACATATGCACATAAGTAAATAATTCAACATGCTATTTACAACAAATATCATATGCATATAATTAAACATAATATGAATGAAGTTTGAGTAATAAGAACAGAGTTCGAGGGCCTTACACGCTCTCCCCCTAAAAGAAAACTTCGTCCTCGAAGTTAGAATGAAAATACTAACCAAACAAATGGGTATACTTCTTCTTCATGGCGTCTTCAAGCTCCCAAGTAGCCTTTTCTCGCGAGAAATTCCTCCATAGCACCTTCACGGACGCAATGTTGTTGTTGCTGAGGTGCTGAACCTTCCTGTCTAGGATAGCTATAGATGCTTTACATACAACAAGTCTGGTTGAATCTCCACTGGCTCATTACTAATAACATGCGACGGATCTTGCACATACCTCCTGAGCATAGATACGTGGAAAACTGGTTGCACGCTCGCTAGCACTAGGGGTAAAGTTAGCTCATATGCCATATTGCCCATCCGCCTAAGAATCTCAAATGGGCCAATGAATCTAGGACTCAACTTTCTATGCCTGCCAAACCTGACAACGTTTAGGGTAGGTGAAACCTTAAGAAATACATGCTTGCCAACTTCGAACTTCAAATCCTTCCTTCTATTGTCGGCGTAGCTGTTCTGCCTATCTTAAGTCGCAACAAGCCTCTACCTGATAAGTTGAATCTTATCCAAAGTCTCCTGCACCAACTCCGGATCAATCAACTGTCTATCGCCTGTCTCCTCCCAGCACAAAGGAGATCTCCAGGGCCGCCCATACAAAGCCTCAAACGGAGCCATGCCAATGCTCGCATGAAAACTGTTGTTGTAGGTGAACTCCACAAGAGGTAAATGATGCTCCCAATCACCCTTCCAATCTAGCACGCACGCTCTCAACATATCCTCGACCATCTGAACAGTCCTCTCGGACTGGCCATCTATCTGGGGATGGAATGCAGAACTTGTAACGCCCCAAAAATTTAAAGTGTTAAGAAAATATGAATAATGTGGTTATTATATATTCGGATTGTTATTAAATTGAGATAATTAGATTTTGGGTTTAATTAGTATGTAACGTATGTTACCCCAGTATGTTACTGCTTCTAGATAGTAGGCGCTCCCACAGGACGACACCAGAAAATGACAACGAAAAAAAATCAGAGAACACCATAATTTCCAGAAAAATGTGGAGATCTCAGAAATATAAATATCCAAATTTTTTGGCATGCGGACCTCGAGGATAAGTCAACGCGACTATTTTTCGGGTGATTTTTCACCCACTGTAAAATAAAATCTAAAAATTAAATAAAAATCACCATAATTAGCAAAACTATCATGTTAGCCTATAGTTAAAATATTAACGTAAACGGACATCGTTTACATATATAAAAATGGGGACAATTGAACCAGTTGAATTTTGAGCCAATTACGGTGGCTATTTTCTAGGTTTTTCTAGGTGCCTACGTGTGAGGCTATGGGAAGGCTAGCACACCTAGGGGAATAGGTGATAATTGCACTATTATTGATAATAATCATGTTATTTTATTATCTTATGGTCCTTAATTTTACACAAACTCATTGTCACTTTATTATAAAAATGATAATTCATTAAATCTCTATTGTGTTGTGTTTACAGGATTAATGGGCCAATAGATTTAAGTGGATCAAGATAGAATAATGAGAGATTCTAATTTTCAAAATCTTCTCTCTCTCTATTTCTTTTCAATTTTAAAACTCCCTCTCATTTTTAAAATCTCCTCTTCTATTTTCCAAAAATCCCTTCCCCTTTAATCTCTCCTCTATCCTCCCTTCTCTCTACCTATTTTAAAAGAGATCTTTTCTCTTTCTCTCTCTCATTCTTCCTTTCTTTCTCCCGGTCTCTCTCTTCTCGGAAGAACAAAAGCAAAAGCAGCAGCAGCGCAGCCGCCCGCTAGCGCCCCGCGTGCCCGCCCTGCGCGCCCGCCCCGCGCGCCTGCCGCCTGGCCGCCGCCCACACCCTGCCGCCTGCGCACCTGCCGCCCGCGTGCGAGCCCCCGCACCTGCCGCCTCCACCTTCACGTTGCGTTTGCATGCAACGTGAAGGGCCGCGTCGCCCTCTCTCTCCTCTCTCTCTCGCGCGCACCTTTCTCATCTCTCTTTCATCTCTCTCTACTCTCCTGCTTCCTCTCTCTCTTCTATTTGCACTGTCTCCCTCCTCTCTCTCTTTTCTCTCTCGTCTGTCTTCCCTCTCTCTCTTCTTTCTCTCTGTCGCTCTCTCTTTCTCTCTTCTAGTCTCTCTCTTATTCTCTTTCCTTTTTCTATCTATTTTCTACCTTTCTTTGGTGTAATTGTTGACGTCTGTTGGTTGGTATAAATTATTTCTTTGTTAAGCATTTTTATTGTTTAGTAGATTGTAATGTTAAATCGTGTCTCATGTTCTCTCATTCCCTCGTTATCTCTCTCTTTATTTACATAGTCTAATTAGTTTAGTTTTATTTAGTGCAACTTAATTTTAATATCACCACGTTATTTTCCTACACAAAATCTCAAGGTTTTCAACTCTAAAATCTTTTTCCCCGTGGATTTGATTCGGCTCTCAACACTTAACTATTGTCAAAATAATTAGTGTAGGCCGATACTTTTGAGATTGTTAGTCACGTTAAAACGACGCATTCGTGAGCTATCAATTTTTGGCGTCGTTGCCGGGGAATTTAGATTTTTCATTTTGATAATCTTGGTGTCTTTTGTGTATATTCATGCTAACATTTTCTTTCTTTTTGTAGGTGTCAAATAAAAATTGAAAAAAAGGCCAAAAAATTGCAGAAAAAAATTCTATCAGAAATCTGTCGCTGAAAGGAAAGATCTGTAAGTAAAAGGATATGTTTTGGAAAAAATCCAAAAATTGCAGAAAAAAATAAAAAAAGGTAAGTTGAGGTGAGTTTCCTTCTCTTTCTCACTCTTTCTATTTGTTTTAATTTCCAAAAGAACAAGGGATTACGTTGGAGGTAAGTACCCTTAAAACCCTCTTGATTGAGTTTCCTTTTTCTAGTTTCCATGTTTAGATAATTAAAAAAAAAAAATCAGTCATTTGAATCCAATAAAAGATGTCATGTCATGATTAGAAACTTTCCATCATTAGGGCATGCATCATTTAGACTTCCATCTTTAGGTAATTTTCTTTTCGAAAAGTTTCCTTTCTTGTCGAAGATTGCGGGAGGCATGGTGAGAATCTCAACATTCTTAAAAGCATGATCATGCATTGCCATGCTTGCATAGAACCCCTTCCTTGATTTTGTGGTGTGCACATCATTGCTAAAATATTTTAAGGGCAATTTCCCTAATAAGATAAGGTGGGGATTTGATCACCTTTCCTTAGCCCACAAACCACAATCTCCCGCATCTTTACATTCCCAAGCCCAATAAAAAAAAGTAGAAACTTGACTTAGGGTTCGCTTTGAGACTTAGGCCGACTATCAAGTTAGGAGACTGGTGTCTAAGGCTAGAGGTTCATAGGCAAATGCCTAAGTGGACAAGTGGTTACTTAATTAGATCCCTGCGAGAGTAGGGTGAACCTCCCACTTTCCCACCTCTTACCTGGCCAGTTAATGGGCTTGACAGTGGATTTGAGCTAGGCCTCAGTTGATTAGTGAGAAATCAAATTTTTATGTCCTAGGGAACCATAGGTGTCATAGGATTAATTGTTTGCTAACTTATTTGAAAAAAAAAATCAAATCTTTCAAAACAATTAAAAAAAAAAATACTTAAAAATTAAATGAAAAAGAGGGGATTTATGTAGGTTGATAATAATGGTTATGAAATTGGCACATCAATTGGGCAAATTGGGTCAACTAATTATGGCATTCACTCTCAACCTAACCTACCTTATTCATCCAACCCTACTTACCAGGCCAATGGTTCCAAGGGGACTCAAGTCCATCATCTTCATGGTCACCCAATTACAAATCACATACTTGATTCAGGACGGAGGAAATATGTTAACCCACTTCACACCTCATCTCCATCCTCTCAGGCCTATAGTACCAAGTGGGTTGACCATGCTCATTATGATAATGAGTATTCCATTCCTAGCCAATGACCATCTGTCAACCATGATCAAGCCCCAACTGCACAAGAGTTTTCCACACCTATTCCCTATCCAAAAGTTGAACTGGGTGTCTCTCCTGAAAATTTGAGTGTGTTTTACCAAGATCCACAAGGAGAGGTTCAAGGACCCTTTCTAGGTAGTGAAATCATATCATGGTTTGATCAAGGGTTCTATAGTACTAATTTGTCTGTGCGTTTATCAGATGCTCCAGACGGCACAACTTTCTAACAACTTGGGGAAGTAATGCCACATTTGACACTTCAAGATCAACCTATTCTAGCCCAAGTCCAAAGCCCTCCTATTCAAAATTCTCAGAATTGGACTTCACATTCCAACAATTCTTCTCATCAAATCCAATGTGGAGGACAACCTTTACACTCCCAGTTACCTTACCATCAGTCTGAGGATTCCCCAAATTTCTATTCATCCCAGCTTGATTCCCAACCCACCTACACATCTCCTACCCCAACCGATCTCCAAAAGGAAATGCTTGATCAAATGGAACAGATAATCCTGACTCAAAATCAATCTATTTCCAAGATTACAGCCCAACTAAGCCAGCTTCCTAAAGCCACCCTGCAAGTGGAAATAAAATTGGGCCAATTGTCTAGTTACTCTAATGCAATGTTTGAAAATCATTCACTTGGATTTGACCACCATGCAAGCCCATGTGGTCAACTTGAGATTCTCCAACCCGAAGACACTCATATCATTGTTGGCCCAAATAGTTTGGGGGGTATTGAGGATTCATATCAGTGGGATGTTAGAACCAACATCAGCCAGGAGCAACCAGAGCAACTCAAGCCCAATTCTACTTTTCAGATGGGATGTGTTGAGTGTGTTAATCTTAAGTTGGGGGGAGAAGAAAAGGAAGTGGATAAGTCAGATGATGATCAAATTCCACTATTTTCCCTTCCTGAGTTTGAGGTGACCGTAACCCAAGTGAGGGATGAAGAAAAGGTGGGTGTAGAGATGGGATTGAGTGAAGTTGTCAACCATTCTTCATGGTTAAGAGAGGAGTTGGAGATTGTGTCTGAAATTAACTCGCACTCGGCATCTCTTGATTTAGGGGAGGATGTGGATCTTTTACCCCTCCCTGACCTTGGTAAATCCAATATATCTGTGGACATGCTACCACTAGCTTATTGGTCAACTCCACTTCAACTTTTCAAGCATCATTGTGTTAAGGATCATAACCATTTCATTCCAAATCACCATATTATCTCTAACACAAGTCAGCCTGTGCAGTTCAAACAATCCTCTGAGCATTCAACATAATCTAACCTCAACATCATCAAAGAGGATCTGAAAATGGAAGTTGTGGGTGAAAATTGTGAAAATAATAAAGTCCGCATTGATGTGTTCAACACATACAAAGATCTTAAGTGTACAAATGAAAATTTCTTAATTGAAGATATGATCTTGAGTGCCTCAATTTCTCTATCACTTACTGATCTGTAAGGTACGTGTGGACCACTTGACCCACCATGTTTGATGATGCCTTACAAAGCAAGAATTTGGCGTCAATTGATTGGGGGTGTTACATGAGGCTGTTACCTCCATGTGTCTGGCTGAAAATATTAAACTTAGCACTTGTTAGAAGGAAACCCAATATTTTTAGCAAAATTGATTTCTATTGATTTAGTTTTTATTTTGTGCCTTAGGTGTTTGTTGTCCCACTATCCTTGGATGAAGCTAGTGTGCAACCACCCTCATGTGATCATCAGGTTGCATCTCTCCTTTCTTAACTTACTTTATTCTGTTTCATCACATTTATACCATTGAGGACAATGTCATTTAAGTTGGGGGGAGAGCCAAATGGTATTTCAAATTTTTGTCCCTAACATTGTGCTTCATGTTTCATATTTCATGCAAGATTTTTATTTTTTTACCTTGACTCATAGTGTGTACTTGTGAAGGTGGTGAGTTGAAGGGGTGAGTTAACTAGTTATGTTTTTAGCATCTTCCTCAAAATACATTTGAAATTTCATCAACATAGAAAAGTATTATTAGGAGCTATTCAAATAGATGATGAGAGTTTTACCTAACATTTAGACTGATCGATTGATATTCTACACTCCTATTGACGACCAATCGTGGGGAAAAAGCTACCTGCCTACAAATAAATGTGAAAAATGTGTGTAGTGGCGAAAAAATGAAGAAAAAGAAAAAATGGAAAATGCCCTTAATCTTAGTAACCGGGCATGTTGCTCCTAAGGTAAGAGTTGAGGCTCGCGTCAAACAGTGAAGGGAAATGTAGCACCATGTAACTGAAAAGAAAAGAAAAGGAACATGAAAAAGAGAATTAGGCAGAGTGAAAGCTACCTATAATTCGAGGATCGAATTTAAGGAGTGTAGAGTTGATACCATCCTTGAGTGATAGCTAAAAAGCTCATGCATCCTCTTTTTGATGCTCAAACATTGAACAAAAAGTCATAAAATTTTGTGTGTATCTTGAGGAACTGTCTAATGACATGAACTGACATATTTGCCTTTGACACTCTCAACTTGAACTTGAAATACTTATGATCAAGCATTCTCATTCTTACTTTCTTGTCATGAAATATGATGTTTTGAACTCTTGTTTGTCCCAATTATTCACTTGTGTGCATTGCTAAGGAACTAGCAATGAGTAAGTTGGGGGGTGTGATAATTGTGCTGTTATTGATAATAATCATGTTATTTTATTATCTTATGGTCCTTAATTTTACACAAACTCATTGTCACTTTATTACAAAAATGATAATTGATTAAATCTCTGTTGTGTTGTGTTTGCACGATTAATGGGCCAAGAAATGAAGTGTCAAATGGGCCAATAGATTTAAGTGGATCAAGAGAGAATAATGAGAGATTCTAATTTTCATAATCTTCCCTCTCTCTATTTCTTTTCAATTTTAAAACTCTCTCTCATTTTTAAAATCCCCTCTTCTATTTTCCAAAAATCCCTTCCCCTTTAATCTCTCCTCTCTACCTATTTTAAAAAGAGATCTTTTCTCTTTCTCTCTCTCATTCTTCCTTTCCCTCGTCTCCTCCCTCTCTCCTTTCCCCGCAACTCTCCTCCTCTCCTTTTCTTCTTCCTCTTCTTCTTCCCCTTCTCTTTCTTCTCTTCTCTCTCTTTCTCTTCTTATTTCTCTTTCTTCTTCTCCCTCTCTTGCTCCCGGTCTCTCTCTTCTTGGAAGAACAGAAGCAGAAGTAGCAGTAGCGCAGCCGCCCGCCAGCACCCCACGTGCCCGCGTGCTCGCCCCGCGCGCCTGTCGCCCGACCGCCCGCCCGTGCCCTGCCGCCCGCACGCTTGTCCGCCCGCGCCCGCCCGGCCGCCTGTCCGCGCCCGCGCATAAGCCCCCGCGCCTGAGGCCTCCCCCTTCACGTTGCATGCGTTTGCATGCAACGTGAAGGGCCGCGTCACCCTCTCTCTCTCCTATCTCTCTCTCTCTCGCCTCTCTCATCTCTCTCTTTCATCTCTCTCTTCTCTCCCGCTTCCTCTCTCTCTTCTATTTGCACTCTCTCACTCCTCTCTCTCTTTTCTCTGTCATCCGTCTTCCCTCTCTATCTTCTTTCTCTCTGTCGCTCTCTCTCTTCTCTCTTCTAGTCTCTCTCTTGTTCTCTCTCTTTTTTCAATCTATTTTCTACCTTTCTTTGGTGTAATTGTTGACGTCTGTTGGTTGGTATAAATTATTTCTTTGTTAAACATTTTTACTATTTAGTAGATTGTAATGTTGAATCATGTCTCATGTTCTCTCATTCCCTCGTTATCTCTCTCTTTATTTACTTAGTTTAATTAGTTTATTTTTATTTAGTGCAACATAATTTTAATATCACCACGTTATTTTCCTACACAAAAACTCATGGTTTTCAACTCTAAAATCTTTTTCCCTGTGGATTCGACTCAGCTCTCACCACTTAACTATTGTCAAAATAATTAGTGTCGGCCAATACTTTTGAGATTGTTAGTCACATGTTAAAACGACGCATTCGTGGGCTATCAATAGGTAACACGATAGTTACCATGTGTAACTTGTGGGTTGTGCATGTAACCCGTGCCAAATGGTAAAAGCCCATGGCTTTTACTGTGACACATTATGGGGCGATGTGTCATTGTGCATGCAAAGGCCCTTGGGGTATAAAGATACCCTGCTATGCCTCATAACCATCTTTCCGAACACTTCTCCTCCCTCCTGTTGTGTTGCTATTATGTGTTCAAGGCTCTATAGCTGGGAGTAGCTGAAGCCATTGTTCTTCCTACACCTTTGTTCCAGTCCAACCTAGTGTTGGAGGTTGCTGGGTGTTGCTGCTACTTGGTTTACAAAGGGCCCTCATTCCTCATGTGCGCAGTGCATCTGTTAAGACTTTCAGACGTACAAGCTCTCTATTCCTTCCTTTGGTTCTATGGATTTCCATAGTGAAGAGAAATTTCCACTACTCAGTAAGGTAGGATTCTCTTCCTACTCTTATCCTCTTCTTCTTACATTCCAACTTAATTCTAGTAAGTTAAAGTGATCCTTTACCATGTATGTACAATTTTCTAGACTTGGAAAGTAGTTCCATGCTAAGAATTGAACCATCATCATGATTAAGTTAGTGTTTGGTCATGGGAGATAATCCATCATTTCTTTTTCATTCCAACTTGTTTAGAATTTGAAGTCATGTTGATCTCCGTGTGTAGTGTAGACTGAACCATAACAGTTCTTTCTCATTAGTGGAATCAATTCATTGGGAGACCATGGAAGTCTCAAGTGAGTGTACTTTGATAAATGAGTAATGAAAGAAGAGAAGATAGTACTAAGAGAATTGCTTTTCCAGTGAATTTCCCTTGAGTTTGTCTTCTTGTTGATCATCCATGTGAATCATATCCCATGATCTTTCTTTCATTTTCTTGTCATGTTAGCTTGATTCTTAAAGCTAAGATCATGCTTGGTTAATGTCTTAATCATGTTAGGAATTATAAAAAAGCTTGGTAGTACAATTTTTAGTTGAATTTAAACACTTGTTGAAAGTCTACACAAGACCTGTCGACAGCCATGCTTCTTGCTGTCGACAGGGCCTTGTTTCCTGAACTCAGAAAAGTTCACCTGTGTGTGGCTGTCGACAGCCCCATTCCCGGCTGTCGATAGGCACCCACAGAACTCCAGTTGTGGCTCTAGAGAACAGCACTTGTCGACAACAAATTTCTGGCTGTCGAGAGGCACTGGCAGAGCCATGTTCTAGCACCTATCTTGCTCCATTCATTGTTGAAAATCTTACTCAATTGTTCTAACTCATAGCCCACCTATATCTTGTGGTTTTTACCACCTAAACACTTGCTAAAACCGGTCATGTTACCTTTCTTTTTACCATGAATCATTTCTTCAAAGTTCCAAACAAAATTGTCCTTGTGAGATCATCAATTTCTGTAATCAGTGAAGGAACAGAGTTCCTAAGTTCTTGTGTATGAACCGTGAGTGAATTCCTATGTACCCTTGATTTGATACAAGGATAAATGTGTTGTGATGACGAGTTGTGAGTCTTTGGACTCGTTTGAGAAATATGTCTGGCAAATAAAGGGCTGGTTCAGTCCTGGGGGGAGTGCCTGAATTCGTCAGTGGCCGCGCGGGGGCGATGAGTATTTCTGGATGTTGGCATACATCAATTCTGTTTGATTAGTCATCGTATCATGCTTGTGTGTTTGAAATTGCGTCTGATTCTGAATTCCAGTGTCATCCTGAGTTATTGATCTTGTTTCTAAACTATTCTTGTTCAATACCTGTTATCAAATTGATTCATTTGGTCATTATTTGAACACTCAGTGCTAGCAATCTATACCTATTCTTACCTTTAGAATTTACATCCGAATCCTTTTCATATAAGGGAATTAAGTTCTACTGGGCTAGTTAGCTCATTCAATTTACCATTTTCAGGTGGACCCAATGAAGATGAAGCTTAAGGGGATTTGAGTGCTGAGAGGACCACCTTATGCCAAGAAGTGCAGTCATCTTTTGTTTTTCTTTGTAGATAGAAATGAGAATGTAATAAGTCTACAGTTTATTTTTGTCTGCTCCTCATTCAGGCTAGAAGGAGGAGTGTCATGTATTAAGTTTCCGGCAAGCTAGATGCTTATATATAAACGTTTACATTAGTTCTTGTTAGTAATATTTGTCATATTCAGTAAATGAAATTTTGCTAGAATGTGACAGATAAATTGGTATCAGAGCATTAGTTCAATAAACCTAGGGATAACCAGTGAGTTGGGGTAGAAACATGGGATTAGTTAGCATGATATTTGCAACTATGTAAATGCTTAACTTGATATTTGTTTCAGTATGGATGTGAATGCCCCAGAAAGGATGGTAGCAGCATTAGAAATGCTACGCCAAGACATTGAGCTATATGCCCAAGCCTAGCAAGAAGCTCATTTGCAAATTAAGGAAGAAGTTCTTAATTTGACTGCGGGTGCTTTCTTTGCCGGCAATCCTAGTGCTTCATTGGAAGTAATGACTCAAGTCATGTGTAGGCTAGACAATCTCAGGGTGGGGCAAAATATGCTGCTTCACCAGTTTGAAGGGTATTGGGAAGCTTTAACTGATGCGGCAAGGGAATTATACCACGGAGCAGGAGAAGCACAGCAACCACCACCTGCAGAGTCTGTTATAGACTTGACCCAGAACTAGAAAGGACTTAGGCAACTTGTCCTTCTTTTTGTAAACCTCTCCTTTTGTTTAAATACTGAATGTATATATAACTCCCATGTGTAGGGGAAGTGAGAGGTTAGCGAAGGTATGTTTTGTAATATGGAAAAGTTGGAAGCAGGAGATGTCGGTGACTTAGGTGACTGGTTTATGATAGTATGTTTCGATATAAATATTTGACTAATGAATAGAAATGGTGCGTTATATGGATTTGAAATGTGTATGTGATGAATGCAAGTTTGGATGGACTATGGAATTAATGTATGTCCTATTGAATGTTTCAGATATTTTCATAATTTTGTCATGGAAGGAAGTGACGCCAATTGGAGGAAAATGGAAAGTTCGATGCATGACTTGACCTGAGTGATGAGGACTGTAGCTAAGAATAACAGCCATAATGGGACAAGTCTATTCAGGGATTTCCGAAGTTTAGATCCTCCAAGATTTGCAGGAAGTACAGACCCAGGCGAGGCGGAAAATTGGTTAAGAGATATTGAAAGGATATTTGGAGTGATTAAATGCACCGAGGAAGAGAAGATCCGGTTGGTGACTTTTCAGTTGGAACGGGATGCTAGAGCGTGGTGGGAAACAGTAATATCCACTTTGGAGGATCCGACCCAAATTAGTTGGGATGAATTTGTGGAGTTGTTTAATGACCAGTACTTTTCCAAGGTTGTTCAGGAAAAGAAACCAAATGAGTTTGCTAATCTGAAACAACTAAGAATGTTAGTGTCCGAATATGAGGCCCAATTTGCTCGATTGTCTAAGTATGCTCCACATCTCATAGCCACGGATAAGTTAAAAGCCAAGAGGTTCATGAATGGACTACGTCCTATCTATATTATGCAGTTAACTTCACATCTGATCACTACGTATTCGGATATGGTCAAAAGAGCTTTGGCTTTGGAAGCTGCAAATGATATGGTGGAAAAAATTAAAGGAAGGTCAGGAGAAGGATCTTCGGATCGGAAGAGAAAGTTTGAGTCGGGAAATACCCCGAAAGTTCAGCAATCTGCAAAGAAGACAAAGAAGGCTCCAAGACGTGTGCAAGCATTGTCTTTTTTTTTTTGGTCGGTCAACCAAAGGAATTAATAAATTAAATGAAAGTTTCATAGTACAATAGAAGGAATTGAGTAAGAAACCCAAGTCCTAAAGACATCTAAAACAAGAGCGAACAAAGGCCAATGTGACATCACAGCCCGATGACTACATTGGATGATTATGATTAATATTGAATCTTTCACAAAGCAATTTGGACCGACCAGATAGAGGACGACTGTATGGAAAAGCTTCATACAACTCTGAATATCTTGAATAATAGAAAGAGAGAGATGGATGGCAGTTGTATGAACATCATTAAAGGTCCTCCTACATCTCTCTCTCCAGATCCACCAGATAGTGGCCCGAAATAAGGACTGAGCTAGAGTAGTTGCGAAACCATCTTGGGTGAAGGTGGCGCGCAGAGAGTGAATTTCCTGCGAGATAGTCATACGAGGAGGTCTTTGAATGTTGAGCCTGTGTAAAATCTCATCCCAACAACTTTGGAGTACTTGCATTGAAAGTAGATGTGATCCTCACTTTCCTCAAAATAGCAACAGAGAATACATCTACTAGTGAACTGAAATCCTCTCTTCCTCATGTTGTTGAGAGTTGGAAGCTTATGTAAAATTGCCTGCCAAGTGGTCAGAGAATAACGCTGAACAGTGGGCCCCTTCCAGATCCAGTCCGCCCATCCCACTTTCTGATTTTGCTGCCTTATTTGGTTCCATATCTCTTTTGTGTTGATCTTCCCATGGTTCCACACAATGGCATCAGTGTCATGCAAAGGAACGTTATAAATGATAGGGAAAAGTTCAAACATTTCAGTGGAAGTATGAGGAGGAGGATGCCAATTGCCATTCTGAATAAAATAAGAACAACAAATATTCTTCTGAAGGCCCAATTGCTGTCTAAGAGAATCGCCTACTATCATGTTAATGCTTTTACCATGAATCCAAGGATCTTCAAAGAAACTAGGATAGCTGCCAACACCAACTTTGTAAGTTAAATGTTGGAGCAACCAATCCCGCTGGTTTAAGATGGTCTTCCAAGCAGAGGAGAAATAAGATTTGGATTGAATGATCCATATGGATTTATTTTTGAGATATCTCTCATGAACCCATTTAATCCAGGGAGAGTCTTGATTCTGTAGGATATCCCAAAGGTTTTTTGTTGCACAAGCCAAGTTCCAGTCAGTCATACACCTAATGCCGAGGCCACCTTCATTCTTCGGCCTACAAATGTCTTTCCAGCTGACCATGTGGATGGAATGTTGAGGAGAGTGACCATGCCAATAAAAATTACACAATAGATGCTCTATTTCCTTGAGGACTACAGAGGGAAGTAAAAAAGAAACCGACCAATAGATGGAGTAAGAAGAAAGAACAGACTTTATAAGCTCCAATCTACCAGCCCTCGAGAGGAAGTTGGTTCTCCAAGATTCTATTCGCTGCTTGATCTTGTCAATAATTGGTTGGCAGTGGGTTCTTTTAAGAGAACTACTCACCAGAGGAAGACCCATGTAAGTTGTTGGAAGCTGGCCAATAGGAATGTTGAGGATATTTTGAATAGCATTTTTGTGTTTCACCTTTCCTCCCATGTACAGTCTACTCTTAGAAGTGTTAAGTTGAAGCCGGAATAATGATAGAATTGTTGGAGCAGATTTTTGATGGCCCTGGCTGAATCAACATCATCCTTAAAGAAGATAATAAGATCATCAGCGAACACAAGTGCGAAATAGAAAGCCTACCTACAGTGGGGACCTTAATATTCTTCTGGTGAACAGCTTCTTCAATAAGGCAAGTAAAGCCCTCCATAACAATAGTAAAGAGATAAGGGGATAGAGGATCCCCTTGACGGAGGCCGTTGGAACTTTTAAAGAACCCTTCCGGACTGCCATTAACTAGAACCGAAAACTTGGAGGATTCTAAACAACACATAATCCAACTGATCCAAATAGTGGGAAAATGCATTTTGGCCATCATGTAGTAGACAAAATCCCAAGAGACCGAGTCAAAGGCCTTACAAAGATCAGCTTTTAGGCAAATTCGAGTACCTTTGTGCTTGGAATGAAGGTCTTTAGCCAAATCATTAGCTAGCAGGATATTGCTTTGGATCTTGCGACCGAAAATGAAAGCAGCTTGATGATGACTGATAACAGAAGGAAGAACTAATTTAAGGTGATCAGCCATCAATTTTGTAATCACTTTATAGAGAAAGTTGCAGAGAGAGATAGGCCGAAATTGATCTAGAGAGCCAGCATTTTGCATTTTAGGGACTAGCACTATAAATGTAGAATTGATCTGACTTTCCCATTGACCATCCTCAAAGAAAGAAAGGATAGCTTTGGAGACAAGATCGCCAACAATATCCCAACAACTAGTGAAAAACTCAGGAGTAAACCCATCCGGACTAGGACTCTTATCTTTAGGGGAATTATGAACTACATGGCGGACATCCTCCATAGAGAAAAGGTTTCAAAAGTAAAGTAACTTCCTCAGGATTAGGCCAAGTCCTCACCTCAAAAGAGGGTTGATGCCTATCATGCAGCTTGTTGAGAAGGTTGACATAGAAAGAAAGAGCATGGGCTCTAATATCCTCATCCGAAGTGAGGATGGTTCCATCACTAGACTTACATTGTTTGATGGAATTATGAATTCTTCTAGCCTTGATAGCAGCATAGAAAAACTTGGTATTGGAATCCCCAAGAGTAAGCCATTGCTGTTTGGACTTCTGTTTGCAAACATCTCTTCAGTTTCCAAGGCTTTAAGGTAGTTCCATCTGCAGGTCTTCTCCCGATCTTGAACATGCTTGAGTAAGGGGTTTTCAATGAGCTATTGCTGAGCTTCGATAAGGGCTGCCCTGGCAGTAGAGGTGATAGTGTCTACCACTCCAAACTCCTTTTTATTCCAGTCTCTTAAAGCATACTTTACTAATCTCAGTTTTTTGCAAACTTGGAATAAAAGAGAACCATGCACATTGGTGTTCCAGGCACTTTGAACAATATGCTTAAAGTTAGAGTGGGTAGTCCACATGTTGAAGAATTTAAAAGGTCTCGGCTTCGTAGGACTTAACTGAGAGTTAGAATTGCAAGTGACAAGTAGAAGAGAGTGATCCGAAACTAGCATAGAGTCATACTTAACAACAGAATTATCATAAGTGTTGGCCCAATAGGAATTCACCAGAACACGATCAAGACGAGCGGAAATTTTTTGAGAACCTGATTTCATATTACTCCACAAAAGAGAATTCCCAGCATGAGGCATGTCAAGAAGGGTGGCCGCATCAATGAAATTGTTAATGTCTGCAATAACTGAAGGCAAGCCAGGTCTGCCACCCTTCTTCTCATCAGGATGCCAGATGGTATTAAAGTCCCCCAATATAATCCAAGGATCAGAAATACTTTGAGAAAGATATTCTAAGTCCTTCCAAAGTTGTCTTCTTTCATAAATGATGTTGGAACCATAGACAGCAGTCAAAAAATTGTTTCATCAGTTCGAGCATGAATGTACTGAGAGCTTTCAGAAATAAGAGAAATAGTGAAAAGATTTGGATTCCACAGAATCCAAATGCGCCCCCTCCAAGAACTATTATAATTATGGATCACATTAGCAGTCGGCCAAACAAGAGTCTTTGCATTATCACAATTTTCTTGCCTAATTTTAGTCACACAAAGCACTCCAATCCCACATTTAGAATTGTGAATCTCCTTTTTAACAAGCAACTTAGTCTTACTATTCATGCCCCTCACATTCCAAGATAAGAAATTCATTACAACTTCTTAGTGGGTAAAGATCTCGACTGATTTTTCCCCCAGTCTAAGTTATGGACACGGTCCACATCTTTAAGCTTAGAAGTATCAAATCTGATATCTAAAGGAGGTATGCTACCTTGAGTGACGACTTCCTTATGTTTTGTAGAATGAGTAGACCTGAACGTGCCATGCCTCATATTACCATCATCTTGGATATATTTTCCTATTGTTGATGTAGAAGAAACCTGCATGATATCTTGAGGATTTCCATTAGCCACCTTCTTGACAAAGGTTGCCATCTTTGAAACGCCATCCAGCATGGATTCAGAAATAATAAGATTTTCTTGCCCAAGAACAGGATCCATGCAAGATTTATCGCAAGCATCCATCTCCACAACCGGGAGAGCCACCGTTGGCCAAATCGGATTTATGCTCGGAGACAATGAGGACTCCCTTTTGTCAGCTTGAGTAGGTTGCACATTAGAATTATTTTCTTTGCTATGAGTAGAAGTCTTTGGTACAACAGTAGTCACTATGCTCGAAGCTTCCATAGACCCCTCCTTTCCTGTAAAGGATAATTGCTCAGAAATAATGTCAACCACTGTGGGTCTAGTTGGCTTTACGCTGATGCTGATCTCCTTAGATTCCAGGATAACGCTAGTAGTAGGAAGGAGCTGAGACTTATTGGTAGAAGGAGCTTCACGCATCCTGGTGGTTTCCTTAACAGGTGATCATTGCATGGTGGCGGTGAAGATACCGCCATGGCGGTAAAAGAATCCATTGGAGGAGATTCTAATCTTCCGGTGCTAGTATCGCATCTCTCGACACCACATACAAGGTACGCATGATCTCGTACGTAGGCAGGACTCTAATTCTTTCCATTGCTGACCCTTGGAACAATACCTTCGCTCTCATTATTTCTAGAAATAATGCTTGAACACTGAACACGATTATCAGCCACGGAAACTAAATCTTTTGAGGACTCTAAAATAGAAGGACCCAGATTTATACCACACTCAGTGATCACCGTAGGTTCCAAAGACAGCCCTCTAATACTTACTTCAGAATTTGCATGTAGATTGGCCCTCAAATTATTCTTACCGTTGTCAGAAAGACTACCCTCCTTAGAACACGGCTTTACGCAAACAACAAGATTTGAGGAAATCTTGCTATTAGCCACCGAACTATCATCAGAAGCAACAGCTTTCACCAACCCATGAATAGCTTCATTCGAGGTAGAAGTAGATTCTGTCAGAGACTCCATAGATATTTGATCTTGTAGAACTTCAAACTGGTTCGCCAAGCTAACAACAGTATGAGAGATCTGACTACGATTTTCTTTGGGATCAATGCTAGTCACCATAGAAAGTGGGTTTACACTAGCCATAGAGCGAGAGGACTCAGTAAGATCTTTATTAACATCATTTGCTCTCTCAGAATGTAACATGACTTTAGCAGCAGAATGTTGGTTTTCCTCAAATATTGGTATTACATTAGCCACCGTCGCTTCGTTGGAAGGAAGATTTGCTTGAATGTTTCCATCAATGGAAGCCGGTTTTATGCTAGAATCACAGTGCACATTAGAAGTTTCCTGGATATGAGCATCGGAATTAAGCAGAACTCCAAACTTGTTTCCTCTAACAGAGATAGACGCAATCTCTTTAGAAGCAACAAGATCCACTGAGTCGACTCATAATGAAGCGTCTCGTGAGCTTCTGGTCCCAGCAGTAACAGGTCTCCATTGCTGGGACACACTCTTAGAATTAGCTTCCAAAGAACAGGTAGCCTCTTGATGTCCAAATGATGAGCAAATTGAACACAGTTTAGGCCTCCATTCGTAATCCACTGCAATATCTTCAGTGTCCCCCGAATCATACAAGACAGTGATAGATGATGGAAAGGAGAATTCGGAAGAGATGAGGATGCAAACACGAGCATAAGACAACCTTTTCCTTGCAGCAGTAAGCTTATCCATGAATAGAGAAGCACCAAGAACACTGGCCAACTTACTCAAGGAGGTGTGGGACCAAAGATGGAGAGGAAGGTTTGGGAAGGAGATCCAAAGAGGTATTGACGAGAGCATAGCCTTCTCCATCTTGATATCCCTGTTCCGACGTTGAACAATAAAAGGATGTCGTCGAATGTGCCAAAACCCTTCAGGAACAGATAGCATATCCTCTTCCAGAGAAAACCAACACACAAAGAATTCTCCACTTCTCATATGAAGATCATAATTGGCCTTAGGCTTCCACTGCTTGTTAATAAAGGCTTTAAGAGGAGTAAAAATCGGCATCAGATCAACTATATAACCTATCAGAGTGAACCACCATGAGAGCAGCAAATCGGCAGAGTCAGCTTCTTTGAATGAGGCAACAGAACAATCTCCAAGCAAGGACGGGGCGATGAATTCTAGCCGAAGACCAGAATTTGGGACGGAGGAGGAAGCTCCAGAGAAAAGATCATTCCATGCTTTTTTTGTTGAGGAAACAGTAGGAACATGATCTTTAGACTTACCTCGAGAACTCCCACGAGACCGGCTACGAGGACGGTGGAGGGCAAGAACACCTTGTGAGGAACCACGCTCGAGAGCAGGTTCGCTCGCGGCATTCACAGGCACACAAGTGGGGTTCAAGCCTTTCCCAGAAGGAGGAAGGCCATGATCCCCTTGTGGACCTCCCGAGTAGTCCACCATGGCCGGAACTCCAAGCAGGGACCCCCCCCCACCCCCGCCGAGTGGGAGGAGGGAAGCTGCCCAGAGAGGGACGCCACCCTCACCGGAGGGGAGGTCCACCCACCGCCAGAAGGCGGGGGGGGAACCCGGGCACACTCAGAGAGAATCACTTTTCCCAGAGCTTCTCTCTCTAGGAAAGTCTATAGAGAGAGAGCGATTAGGTACGTGTGCAATCATTGTCACGTTAGTGGACACAAGGTGGAAAATTGTTGGCGTAGATTGGGAGCATGTCTCAGGTGCAGAAGTACTCAGCATCGAATTTCAGATTGTCCGATAATCAAGAATGCGCCAGCCAAACTGAATCCCCAAGCAAGGCAACCAAAGCAAGGGAGAATACAAGCTATTCAAGAGGTAGAGCCCGAATCCCCGCAGGAAGGCGGACTGATTGAAGGTACACTAATAGTAAACTCAAAACCTGCACATGTATTGTTTGATTCAGGAGCTACACACTCCTTCATTGGTTATGATTTTGCTAAATCTGAGAACCGCCAGTGGCGCGGTGGTTGTCCCCCATGCCAAATGGAGGGGGGAGACGGGACGGTGCGGGTTCTATCCCGCGCCGTCTCCTCATTTCCTCCCATCCCCAACCAACCAGCTTACCCATCAAAAAAAAAATGATTTTGCTAAATCTTTGGAAATACAACCTATCCCATTGCCTACACAATTGGAAGTAGCAACTCCTTTGAGTGAAGGTAAAAAGCTTAAGGAGTATTACCCTGTTAGTCAGATCCTAATTAATGGACATAACTTATCTGGTGATTTGATATGTTTGGAAATGTGGGATTATGATGTGATCCTTGGGATGGATTGGTTATCTAAATATCATGCCAATTTAGATTGCCAATTAACGCAAGTCACTTATCCATGAAAAGGAATTTGTTCTATAACTTTTGATAAACCCTACACCAAGAGAATACCAATAATTTCAGCAGTTAAGGTTTGTAATCTAGTACGGAAGGGTTGTCAAGGGTACTTGGCTTCTGTAACTCTACTAAATCAAGATATCACGGGATTGGGAGATATTCCGGTGGTAAAGGAATTTCTTAATGTTTTCCCTGAAGAGTTAATACCACCTAATAGAGAGGTGAATTTCTCGATGTATGCTAAGCAAAAATCCAAGCAGAATTGATTATCTCTGGGTGATTCTAACACGAAGTTCTTTTATTTTGCTATTAAAGCTCGAAGAGTGCACAGTTCTATAAAGAACTGTAAAAGTTCAGATGGGGAGGTTCTAACTTCTGATACTGATATTCGGAATCATGTTGTTTCCTACTATCAATCTCTTCTTAATAAACATCATGACATTAGGCCTGCCAACCTCAGTGTTCGTGCAGCTCTTTCTTCTGAGGATGTGGAGGGTCTTATGAAGCCTTTTACTGTTGATGATGTTCGCCAGGTTGTTTTTGCCTCAGCAAGGGATAAGAGCCCTGGTCCTGATGGGTTTCCAGCTGAATTTTACATCTCTTGTTGGGACATTGTTGGGGATCTCGTCTCTCTTGCCATTCTCTCCTTCTTTAATGGCGGTTATTGGGAGAAACAAATCAACTCAACTTTCATTGCTCTTGTTCCCAAGAAGGATAATACTGATTCTCTTGATCATTTCAGGCCGATTTCACTTTGTAATTATATTTACAAGATAATTACAAAGTTGATGGCTAACTGTATTCAACAAGTTCTTCCTACTCTCATTAGTCCTCATCAATCGGCTTTCATCCGGGGGCGACGTATTCAGAATAACATACTCCTGGCAAATGACTTAGCAAAGGACCTGCACTCCAAGCACAAAGGTACTCAAATCTGCCTTAAATCTGATCTATGTAAGGCTTTTGACTCAGTCTCCTGGGATTTTATCTACTTCATGCTTGAGAAAATGAACTTTCCTCAATGCTGGATTTTCTGGATAAAACGCTGTCTTCAAAGTGCAAAATTCTCCGTCCTGGTCAATGGTCGGCTGCTAGATTCTTTAGTAGTACAAATGGCATCCGTCAGGGGGATCCTCTGTCACCTTACCTCTTCACCATCATTATGGAGGGTTTCACTTGTCTTATGGAGAATTCGGTGCATCACAAGGACATCAAAGTTCCTCGGGCTGGTTCTTTGACACATTCCCACTTTATTTTTGCTGATGATCTTATCATATTCTTCAAGGATGATGTGCCTTCTGCTCAGAGAATTAAGTCTCTCCTGTAAGAATTTTATCACTATTCGGGTCTGCAACTTAATTCTGCTAAGAGTAGACTTTATATAGGGGGAAAAGTGAGGAACAGGATGGCTATCCAGGAAGCTCTTCACGTACCTATCGATAAGCTTCCTTCCCCTTACTTGGGGCTTCCATTATTTAGCAGCTCTCTTAAGAAGAACCTGTGCCAGCCGATCATAGACAAGATCAAGTGCAAAATAGAAAGCTGAAGACTAAACTTCTTTCTAGAGCGGGTCGTTTAGAGCTTATCAGATCGGTCCTTTCTTCGTTTTCCATTTATTGGACTGTGTCTTTTTTACTTCCTTCGGCTGTGCTAAAGGAAATTGAGAAAATTTTGAGCAACTTCTACTGGCAAGGGCATTCTACTACTCATCCTATTCATATGGTTAGCTGGAAGAACATATGCAGACCAAAAGATGAAGGCGTATAGGCATCTGCCGCTTGAAGGATTGGAACTTGGCTTGTGCAACCAATAACTTGTGGGATATCCTCAGGAAAACTAATTCTCTTTGGGTCAACTGGGTTCATAATAAGTATCTTCTGAATAAGACTATCTGGTCTTTTACTCAGAGGCCTTATAATTCTATGGCTTGGAAGGGTGTTTTGAAGCAAAGGGACTGGATTCGTCAGCATATCTGTTACAATATCGGTGATGGGAACCAAACTAGTTTCTTTCATGATCCTTGGTTAGAAGGTAAAAGTATATACATGATGGTTGGCGATAGCATTAGACATCACCTTGGTGCTTCTAAAGACCTCACTTGTGCAACTTTTATTTAGAATGGGCAATGGCGTCTTCCTCCTCCCACCGCTATTGAGATGTTTGACATCTGGCCGAAGATTAGAATGATCCCTCTATGTCAGTTTGATGCAATCACTTGGAAGTATGGCAAACTTAGCACTACAGAAATCTGGAATAAAGTCCGTGAACAGCACCAAAAAGTTGGGTGGGCTGATTGGATTTGGAAAGCTCCAACCGTCCAACGTTTCTCCCTTACGTGCTGGCAGGCTATAATGCATAAACTCCCCACCCATAATAACCTGAGGAAACGTGGCATTCTCATTCCTAGCAGGTGCATCTTATGTTGTCTTTCTGAAGAAAGTGAAGATCATATCTTCTTCCAATGCCCTTACTCTGTTGAGATTTGGAAAGACATTCTCCATCGGATGAACATAAGAAGGAGTCCTCGTCACAATATTTTTCAAGAAATATCCGCCTTGAGAGCTAGCTTCAAATCTGATGGTCTTGGGACTTCTTTGGCTCGGATTCTTTTCCGTGCTACCATTTGGTGGATCTGGTATGAAAGGTGTCGAAGAACCTTTGATGAGTCAACACTTTCTGCATTTCAAGTGACTTTAGCCATCATTGATGATACTCGCTCTTGCATGGAAGCGACTCCTTGCTCTAAGTCGACTTCGGGTCGGTCTAACACCATTCTCAAGAGATTTAACATAAGATTAGCACTTCCTTCTTAAATGGGTTTTTAAGATAGTCACCAACTTGTGGTGTCATCTACTGTTCTTTTTTCTTTCTAGTTTACCAGGTTTTCCAACCTGGTAACTTTCCATTGTACTCCACAATTTTTCCGATTTAATATTATTTAATCTCTTGGTTGACCGACCCAAAAAAAAAAGGTGAATTTCTCGATTGAATTGGTACCAGGAGCTACACCAATGTCAAGAACACCATACCGAATGTCAATGGAAGAGTTGAAGGAATTAAAAAGACAATTATTGGAATTGATAGAAAAATGGTTTATTAGACCAAGTACTTCACCCTGGGGTGCTCCGGTGTTATTTGTTAAAAAGAAGGATGGATCGATGCGATTATGCATAGATTATCGACAGCTAAACCAGTTGACTATAAAGAACAAATACCCACTTCCGAGAATTGACGATTTATTTGATCAATTGTCTGGAGCTCAGTGTTTCTCCAAAATTGATTTAAGGTCTGGTAATCACCAACTTAGAATTCAAGAGCAGGACATTCACAAAACAGCTTTCCGAACAAGATATGGACACTACGAATTTGTAGTGATGCCATTTGGATTAACTAATGCACCTGCCACATTTATACGTCTAATGAATCACGTATTCAGACCTTATTTAGATCAATTTGTAGTTGTGTTTATTGATGATATATTGATTTATTCTAAGAGTATAGAAGAACACGAGACACATTTACGGATTACTTTGCAACTATTACGAGATCATATGCTTTCTTTGCATCGCTTTGGAAAGCTTTGCTTTTTGCTTTCTTTCATAGCTATTGATCTGTGATAGTATGAATCCCTCTTTGTATTGATTCTTTTTCAATCAATACAATTGTAAGGCCCTCTAATTTCCGTCGCATTATTTGTATTTATGTGTGTATGTTTGTACTTGTGTATGTATGTACATATTACCTACGCATTAATTAGTATAATTACGTGTGCATGTGTTTATATTAAGTATAAATAATGTATGTATTGCATGATGATAGTATGGATACGATACCATATGTATATTGCATGTATATATGCATGGTATGCATGGTTTTCTGCATAAATTAGAGTTCTGGCCGAAGGCCATCTTGGCGTCAACCCCAGGCCGTTTAGGTGGTGTCAGCGTCCAGACATGGACGCCAACACTCATCCTGGCGTCCAGCGATATGGACGCCAATTTCTCTGACCTGCATGCGCAGCAGAGCTGCAAGCTTCTGAAACAAGGTATGGCCACCCATTGGGGGATGTCTCCCAACGGCTCTGAGGGTGTCCTATCACCCTAGTGAGTGGGAGAGAGACTCTCCTTAAGTCTAAACCCGAAATGGCCTCTCCCCACTCTTCCCTTCACCCTTGCAAGAGGAGAAAAGAGAGAGGAAAAACCCTAGAGAGAAAACTGTGAGAAAACCCCACCTTGGCACCCAAAAAATCCGACCCCTTGGAGGTTGATCCGGCCATCTTCCCCGACAAGAAGGAAGCTAGAGCAAAGGAGAAGGCTTCCCCATCGTCCCCTTGCTGTGGAGCTCATCCAAGAACCCGGAGGAAGGTGATCTTGGAGGCCTTTCTACAACTTTCTTGGAACTGCCCAAGGAGGTCTTCACCGAGCCCCAGATCCCTTGGAGAAATTTTTGAAAGGCAAGTGACCTACCCATGATGTCCCCTTATGAGTCTAGGTCGGTTTTATGATTTTTAAGCATTTTTCCTCGAGTCCTAGACCCTCCCATTCACCCAAGTTTCAAAGCTCGGGTCTGTGTTTCTGCACAGACCTGATTCGACGGCAAGGTCCTTGGACGCCCAGATCATGCTTGGCGTCCATCGACCATGTTGCTGACCCTGAGTCAGCGGCTAGAGACCGCCGCCAAGTTCCTCAGGACAGAACAGTGAACTGTTCTGCCTTTCTTCTACATTAATTTCGATATGGTTTCCGTGATGAGGATATATGGTAAACCTTATACTCTAAGTATAGTGTTAATTGTGGTGTGTGAACGAATGTGGGGTGTGATGGTGAATGTGGGAAATGGTATCCCTTAAACTTGTGAGCATGAATTGTCGAAATTCTTGCAAATCCATGTTTCATGATTAGGATTATTATGAATGCCTTGGTTTTGGTCTGATCATGAAGGTTAGTGGGTCAGTACATGTGTTTGCAATTTTGGTAATTTATCCATGCTTGTGTAATTGCTAATAAATCCGGCTTGGTAAAATAAAAGCATGCAAGAATGGTTGTGATGAAATCCATAGATGTATGCTTAGGGAAATTTCGTATTCTCAAATCATGTAAATATATTAGTAGCCTCTGTTTAAAACAGTAAGTGGTAAATTGCAAGATGTGTTAAACCCCATGTTAAGTTAAATTGTGAATGGCATGCTAATTACGTGTTTTATTTACTGTAAATTCCATGTAGGTCAGAAAAATATGAAAAATTGAGGGTATAATCTTGAACCCGAAAACACATGTGGTTACATTTCAGGTCATTTGGATCAGTAAATAAAAAGTTATGTATTTTTCATGTGAATGTGATAATTTATGCATATTATCGTAATGTGATTAGTTATGGTCTAAAACCAACATAATTAGTGTGTTTACTGTGTGTTAAACTCTTGAAATTCTGGAGTACCATGTTAGGAAAAAAAAAATAGAGATATTCATGTGAGTGAGAAAGTGAATGTGATGAAAAGTGTAAAATGTAAAACTATGTGTAAAACGGTAAATGTGTAAATGTGTAACTGTGCCAATGTGACACTGCTTCCGTAGAGGGCAGTGGAGCTGTATCAGGAAAAGTCCCTCTGAGAAAGTTCAGTGTGTTAAGTGACCCTAAGGGCATTAGGGAGAAATCCTGGAGGTGGACAAGTACCACTAGTTAGGGTGGAGACTTGTTCTCCCGGTCTGCGCAGTCCAAGAGTCGCCATTGGAATGCCTAGATGGCGTCTATGTGTAATGTGATGTGTATTTGTCCTTCTTTGGTGGTTTGGACTATGTGTCACGGCACCTAAAATGTGTAATGTGAAATGTGTAATGTGTATGTGTCCATGTGTAAATGTGTAAGTGACAATGTGAATGTGTATGTGTAAAGTGAACCATGTGAAAGAGGGAATTTGTGTAAAGAAAATGTGAAACTCAAGATGTGAAAAATGTGTTATTGAAACCTATGTGAGACAAATCTGAAACCATGTGAATTCAGTAAATTCATGTTATTATCATCATGTTTAAATGTGCAAAGATGTCTAGAATCCATGTTAGGGATAATTAGTGAACACGGGCACAAGATAGCATGAATGGTTGTTAACATGAGATGTTTCATGCATTATTGTAGCTCTCATGCATAGGTTTTTAGCCATGAAACCATATGAAATCAGCAACCTAAAGCATGTGAAAAGGTCTATGTAGGTGTTTAAAAATATGAAAAATCCATGCTAGTTGTGTTCCCTTTCATGTGTGTAAAATGTTCATGTTGATAGCTCTCATATTTTAGCTCTTTAAAGATTAAAGTTTCATGAGTAAATTGAATAGAGATCATGTGATAGGTGAATTTTATTTGTTTGGAAATATGAAAGCATGAGTCATGTATAAAAGTGTAAAACTTTCATGATAGGTTGAAACTTGAATTGACTAGCATGCTATGTGTTGCAAATTGTAAATGTGCATGTAGAAACCACTAGGACTTGTACGTGTATATCGTGAGTAGTGTTGCTTGCTGAGTCCTTGGACTCACTCCTTGCTTCGGCGTACAGGTGTGGTTGGTGACGTGGCACCTTTGGAGGAGGCAGCAGAGACGGACTCCGAGCGCGGAGATTAGATAGCTTTGGAGTTTCTTTGAGATTGTGTATTTCATAAGTATGTAATTGAACATTGTATTAGAGTACTATGAAAAGAATGTAAAAATGTGGACAATTGTATTTCCATTTCAGCAATTTAATTTATGTGAACTTTAGTTCCTTTTTATGTTAAGTGCGAATTGCATGTATGTTTAATGTGGATGATGAATGAATGGAGACTGTTGTCTTTTACTTCCGCTACTCTGTTGTATATTCGCGTGTATCTCAGTTGTACGTATCGTTTGGGTAAATGTCCCACTGTGAGGACTCTCGCTATACCGACGTGGGTTGGTATAACCGTACCGGTATAATGAGGGCCGTCACAACAATTCTGGTATTAATTACCAAAAAAAAAAAAGATCATACGCTATATGCAAAGTTTAGTAAATGTGAATTTTAGATGAAGCAAGTGATATTTTTGGGACACATTATTTCAAAAGAAGGATTGTCTGTGGACTCTTCAAAGATTGAGACCATACAAAAATGGGAGCAACCAAAGAACCTCACTGAGGTTAGAAGTTTTCTAGGTATGGCTAGTTATTACCGGCGATTTCTCCAGAATTTCTCTAGAATTGCCTCGCCTCTCACACAATTGACTAGAAAAGAAACTGCATTTATATAGAGTGAGAGTTGCGAGCAAGCAATTCAAATTTTAAAGGAATGTCTATCATCGGCACAAATTCTAGCTTTGCCGGTAGAGGGTAAATTATTTGAGGTTTATACCGACGCTTCAAGTATTGGACTAGGATGTGTATTGATGCAAGATAGAAGAGTCATTGCTATGCATCAAGAAAATTGAAGACCCATGAGAAAAATTACCCAGTACATGATTTGGAATTAGCCGCAGTAGTTTTTGCACTCAAGCTATGGAGGCATTATCTATACAACAATCAATTTATACTCTGATCATAAGAGTCTGAAGCATTTGTTCTCACAGAAAGAATTGAATATGAGACAAAGAAGATGGATAGAGTATATTAAAGATTATGATTTCAAGATTGAATAACATCCAAGGAAAGGAAATACTATGGCAGATGTACTTAGCAGAAATCCTATAGCTAAGGTGTTTCAATTACAAGTAAAGGAATGAAAATTGTTAGAAGAATTCTCCACATTAGGCTTGAAGGTTGAATCACAAGAAGGAAAAGTTATGATTGATAACTTGATAGTTCAATCAGATTTGATAAAACAAATTGGAGAACAACAGGATAATGATCCTATATTGGCAGAGATTCGAGAGAAGATAACTTTAAAACCTGATTTTAATGAGGATATTCATGGGAATAGAGAGAATAACGATCCGACAAAGATTCCAGATCATGATCATAGTTAGTTTAATTCCTTGCATGTGGTTGATGAAGTGGACAAGAGAAGGAAGGCTGGCCATGGGACGTTCCAACAGGGAAATGCAGCTAAGCTGAAAGGGAAAGATTCTCGGCAAGGTATGGCAGGGATTTCTTTTCACAACAGATCCTAGGTAATCTTCTCCCTCCTTTTATATTATCTATGAAGATTTGCAGCTAGAATGTGAGAGGTATTAATAAGGATACTAAGCGTAGAGAGCTTAGGAGTATTATCATGTCTAAAAAATGTGATATTGTCATTATTCTAGAAACGAAGATTTAAGACTGCAAATGTTGATAACTATAAAGCTCAAATATGGCCGGAAGCTGAGCTCATTCACAACAGCAACCTTTCTAATGGGCGGATATGTGTTCTTTGGAACCCCGCTATTTACTCCTTCAGAATGAATGACATGAACAATCAACTAATTCAACTGCAAGGAACTCTCTTGGCCACAAAGGAAGACTTCCACCTATCAACTATTTATGCCTCTAACTATCAATTTGAGAGGCTTTCTTTGTGGGAGACTATTGTTAAGCATTCAGGTTCTACTATTGGTAGTTCTCCATGGATTGCTATAGGAGACTTTAATTGTGTCAGATATGCTTCAGAAAAAGTGGGAGGGAAGCCGGTTCCTGAGCGCATTCTTAAAGCTTTTGATGCTATGATTAATCAAGCTGGACTTATAGACCTAAAGTCTGTAGGAAATACTCTTTCTTGGCACAATTGCTCCTCTAGGGAAAGAAGGATCACTGCTAAACTTGACCGTTGTCTTATTAATGATAAGTGGTGGTCTGAATTTTCTGATGGCTTTGTGGATTACGAGTCCACTTACTTCTCAGATCACTCTATGTTACTTGTTCATACTTCTCCAGTGGTCAATCATGGGCAGAAACCTTTTAAGTTTTTCAATATTTGGACCCAGCATAAAGATTTCAAGGATGTCGTCCAGGCAGCTTGCTCCCCTTTGTCACGCCTCGACGCGGAATATCGGAACGCGAGACAGTTGCAAGTAACGGATATAGAGCGAGTACTAGACATCAACCATTTTTCGCAATGAATAATACTAAAGCAAATTCATTCCATTAATACTTTCAAATGCCTAGTTACAACCACTAATATCAGAGCCAATCTATAGGGCCCGATTACATTGAAATAAAGCAAAAGACTAAACTTCAAACCTAACTACTACCACGCTAAACATAGCAATAGAACACTAGGGTACTCATGACATCACTCCAGGTCGTTCCCGTCCTCTTGAGTGTATGGTTCATCCTCGGTCTCACTTGAGAACACAACGACAAATAACGCAGGGTGAGAGAACATCGCCCAGTAGGACTTAAATCTCAGGCTCAAGCAGGCTTTAAGTAATTAATGCATTAAAGGCAGAGTAACTAATGATAGAACGAACTCACTGGCGCGGCTCTCTCTCTCTAGGTGATTCTAGAGAGAGAAGCTCTGGGAAAAGGTGTTCGCTTGGGAGGCTTTGTGGGGTTCGCCCCTGGGGGCGCATGGAGGGTCCTCCTCCGAGTGCCTCCAATGGCTCTGTGATCACCGCGGGACGGGGCTCTTTCTCGAGCGACTTCCCACAAGGTGATCCCCCTTCTTCTCTGACCTCTTCCAGAGGTCGTCCTCTTGAGCGTACTGGTAAGAGCAGATCTCGCTCTAGGGTCTCTCAGGTTCGTCGCCCATGGGCTTCTTTGTTCGGAGTTGCTGAGGAGACTTCAGCAAAAGAAGGATCTTTGGAGTATATTGAGCCAGCGAGCATTGAAGAGAGAAAATTTGCAGTTTTTGAAGGGGAGGATGCTAAGGAGCTACAGGAATATTGGAGATTTGCACTCATGGGATATTGCATAGGTATGAAACCCATTTTTTCCGCTCTTCAATCTTACATTCGAAATTTCTGGCGCCCCAAGGGTGAAGTGGAACTTCTTATGCGTGAGGGAGGGTTTTTCCTGGTGGTTTTCAACCAAGAAGATGATTTAAAATTTGTCCTTGATGGCTTCTGGACTATTCGCGGTCATCCTTTAGTCCTTCGTAGATGGACTCCGGATCTTCAGATGGAGAAAGAGTCCCTCTATAACATTCTGATCTGGATCCGCTTTCCGGGTCTTCCACTTCGGTGGTGGACTGCTCGCGGATTGAGCAAACTTGGGAGTCTCTTGGGACGACCGTTGCACATGGACTTCTTGACAGCAAAGAGAAAGCGTCTCCACTTCGCGAGGATCTGTGTGCTGGTCGATGTGGATTCTGCTTTTCCCTCTGAAGTCTCTATTATGAATACGGATGGATCTATGGATTCGGTGATGGTCGACTATGAGTGGAAGCCAGCTCTGTGCAAAGAATGTAACTCCTTCGGACATGGGGGAGGAGAGTGCAAGTCGCCTGGTGTTCAGCCTCCCAGAAAGGAATGGCGCCCGAAATCTCATCAATCGCAGAAGCTCGAGGCTAGTTCGTCCAACGCGCCCCAGCAAAATGTGCAGTTGCTCGCCACCAACGCATTTGCTGCTTTGCAACAAGACGCCGAGGACTCACGTGAGGACGTCATCTGCATGCAACTCGCCCATGCAAACGACTCCATGCAGGTTATGGACGTCCGCCAAAAGACTCTTCCCGTTTTGGAAGGCACGAAAGACCATCCTCCACATCTTGCTATTGGAGACGACGTCGCTTCTAGGAAGGTGTCCATGCAAGCTGCTGTCGATTCTGTTCCTATGGAAGGATGCCAATCTTTGGGACCTTCCACGGATACAGACCAGCGCATCATTACCTCCAACGACGTGTCCGTTAAAGGAAGCCAATCCAACAAAGATTCTTCGGACACCCTTATTCAAAGGAAGACCAGCTCCTCTCTTCCTTCCAACGTTGGTGCGGATCTTTTAAAAGGCAACTCGATTCCCTCTTCAAAGGAAGTGCTTCAACAAGGAAATTGCAACAACAAAACAGGATGTGATTTGGAGGAAATCGCCAGCCATGCTCCTAACTCCTCCCAAAATCTTGATAAAAGAAAAAAGGAAAGCTTTGATAAGGCGAAGACTGGTACTGCCCTTCATAACACCTCCCTTCATGGAAACTCTCAAGGTATGATGAAATTTAAAAATTTGCAATTGGTTGATGAGATTGACCGCATTATTTCTAAGGGAGGGAAAGGAAGAGATAAAGCGAGTAAGCTTTCCTAGCTTGGTCTCCTTCTACTCTCTTTTGTTTTATTATGAAGATGATCACTTGGAATGTCCGGGGCATCAATAAACCTGAGAAATGCATAGAACTGAATAGGATAATTAGATCTTTTGCATGTGAACTAGCTATTATTGTTGAAACAAAAATAAAACCTAACCATGTATCTATTCGAAAGAACTCTATTTGGCCTGAGGCCACTCTTTTAACTAATGATTCTACACTATCTTTTGGTCGAATTTGGATTCTTTGGGACCCCAATCTCTTGGATTTGGATCTCCTGACTTCAACTACTCAGCTCATTCATATCAAGGGGGTGCACAAAAAAACAAATGTGCAATTCTTTAATACTGCGATTTATGCTTCTAATAGTGCTGCTGATAGAAGAAATTTGTGGTCGGATATAAACAACATTTCTTACTCCTCTAATGGGATGCCTTGGCTGGTTGCTGGAGACTTCAACACGGTTAGATTTGCTCATGAAAAGGTGGGAGGAAGAGTGGTTCCTGAAACCTTCATTGCTGAATTCAATGATTGCATCAATAAATCTGCTCTAATGGACATGAAATCTGTTGGTAATTGGCTGTCGTGGAATAATGGTAGTGACAAATACAGAAGAATTTCGGCCAGACTGGATCGTTGTTTGATCAACTATGAATGGCTGCACAGTTTCCCGGATTCTTTACTTGAGTATGGAGCTCAATTATCCTCTGATCACTCCATCATGCATATTTCTTCTGAGCGCAACATTGCTCCCCCTGGTAGGAAACCTTTCAGGTATTTTAACATGTGGAGTAATCATGCTGATTTTCTTGATGTTATTCAAGCTGCTTGGGCCATTCCTATCAGAGGATCTCCTCAATACTCTTTCTGTCAAAAGCTTAAAGCATGCAAAGAAGCTCTCAAAATCTGGAATAAAAATATCTTCGGCATGGTTGACAGTACCCTTATCAACTGTAAAAAAGACTTGGCTGATAACCAAGACAAATTGCAGTTGGATCCCATGAATGATCATCTTATCAGAATGGAAAAGGAAGCTAGAAACAGGTACATCCAGGCTTTAAAACAAGAGGAGAGTTTCACCAGACAGAAATCTAGAGTCAACTGGTTAACCATGGGAGATTCTAATACGAAGTTTTTCTATGCTTCCATTGCTTCTCGGAAAGCCAGAAATAGTATAAAAAAGTGCAAGGATGGAAGTGGTAATCTCATTGATGATCTGAACCAAGTTCAAGCTCATACTATTGACTTCTACCACTCGCTTCTGAACCAGCCTCAGCATGTGCATAGTACTGTCATTGAGCCAATGAAACATCTTTCTCAAGAAGATATTGATCTTCTGAATCAGCCGATCACTGATGAGGAAATCAAAAAAGTTGTATTCAAATCACCAAAAACAAGAGTCCCGGACCTGATGGCTTCCCTGCTGAGTTCTACCAGGTAACATGGCACATTATTGGGTCTGATGTTATTAAAGCTTGCCAGCTTTTCTTTTCCTCAGGCCAGCTCCATAGACAAATGAACTGTACCTTCATTGCTTTGATCCCTAAGACTAATGGTGCAGACTGCATGGAGAACTATAGACCTATCTCCCTTTGCAATTTCATCTACAAGATTATCTCGAAAGTGATAGCAGATAGATTACAGAAGGTTATGCATAAAGTTATTAGTCTCAATTAGGCAGCCTTTGTTAAAGGGAGAAGCATTCATCATAATGTGCTCTTAGCAAATGACTTGGCGAAAGACATGCATTCAGCTACTAAGGGTAAAAGAATCATCTTCAAGGCTGATTTAAGAAAGGCTTTTGACTCTGTGAATAGATCTCTCATTTATCATATGCTTGATAGAATGAAGTTCCCCAACACTATCATTCAGTGGATTAAGAATTGCTTAGAGACTCCAAAGTTTTCCATTCTCTTTAATGGCTCTCCCATTGGGTTCTTCAGTAGTAGTAATGGTATTAGACAAGGTGATCCATTATCTCCTTACCTTTTTACCATTGCTATGGAGGGTTTGACTAGCTTGCTTGAAGGTGCTGTTCAAAGTGGTCATCTCCGTGTTCCCCGGGCTGGCAGCACTAGTATCTCTCATACTACTTTTGCTGATGACCTTATTATCTTCCTGCAAAATGATCTACCATCTGTGCAGCACCTTGCAGACATTCTCAAAAATTTTGGAGATGCTTCTGGTCTTCTTCTTAACAGAAATAAAAGCAAAGTGTATGTGGGGGCAGCGATTTCTCACAAGCAGCGGATTGTGGACTGCTTGCAGGTGGAGGAGGGTCACTTCCCTTGCCCCTATCTTGGCCTCCCCCTTGTCTCATTGGGAGTCAAGAAGAATCATTGTCAGCCTATCATTGAGAAGATTAATGCTAGATTGAATGCTTGGAAAACCAGATTTCTGTCCAAGGCTGGTAGATTGGAACTTATTCGGTCTGTCCTCCAAACTTATGCTGCGTACTGGTCTAACGCCTTCCTCCTGCCCAACGGCCTCATTCAGGACATTGATAGAATTCTTTGCAACTTCTTCTGGAATGGTAGTGGTGATAATAAGGCTCTTCACATGGTTAAGTGGGACTCAATTTGCACTCCAAAAGATGAAGGCGGTTTGCATCTCAGGAAAATAAGTGACTGGAATAAAGCATGTATGGTTAAGCAACTTTGGGATATCTTACAGAATTCCGAAAGTCTCTGGATTAAGTGGATTCATAGTAAGTACCTGGCCAAAACTAATATTTGGATGATCTCTCCTAGATCGTACCACTCTGCTGCTTGGAAAGGGATCCTCAAAGCTAGAGACTGGATAATCAACCACATATCTTACCAAATATCTAATGGCAGGTCTACTAGTATGTGGTATGATCCTTGGGTTCATGGTAGTAGCATTCATCAAACTTATGGTGATAGAGTCAGGCATGACCTTGGCGCTCCTATAGACATCACAGTTGATCAGTTTATTAGCAATGGTCATTGGAATCTCCCTCACTATACCCTTGCCGACATGTTCACTCTTTGGCCCCAAATTGCTGCTGTCCCACTTTGCAACAACGGGAATGGTAATGATGATATTAAGTGGATCCATGACAGAGGAAAATTCAGTGCTACTTCAGCTTGGAATCAAATTAGGGTCAAGCATCCTTCCTGGATCTTTTCTAGCTGGACTTGGGATCGGCCATCTTCTCCTAAGCACTCTCTTTGCACCTGGCAAGCTCTCCATAAAAAACTACCCACTATTGATAATTTGCAAAGAAAAGGTTATGTGCTGGCTAATAGATGCAGTCTGTGTTGTTGTAACAATGAATCCATTGACCATCTTTTCTTTGAGTGCTCTTACACCCAGTGGATTTGGCAGGAAATCTTAAAGAGATTTGACTTTACCAGAAAACCGCACTGTACGATCTATGATGAAGTTCAGACTTTACAGCATTCATTTCCTCCCAAAGGCACCCTAACTAATCTTGTCAAGATTGCCTTTAGATGCACAATTTGGTAGATTTGGCGCGAAAGGTGTCTAAGGACTTTTGAAGGGCAGGGCAGAAATAAAGCTAGCATTCTTATTGAGGTTCTATCTGATACCAGAAGCATTATGGAGTACCATCTCAAGAAGACGGGGTTGTCAAATAGAGAGAAAGGGGTTCTAATAAGATTCAACTTCACCTTAACTTAGTTACATCATGGTTATCTTCTTTCGAATAACTACATGTTTAGCTCCTTTATTATTGTCTTAGCACTAATCGTTAACTCCATGCAAAGACTGGTTCTCTTATTCTTTTTCGCAGGTGGGTACTGCTGGATCACTCATGTGACGTTCGATTTGGAGTTGGCTTTTTGTTTTAAAGAGAGACTTGCACCTTTAGACTTCATAGACTACGGTTTGTGTAGTCATGATCTCCTTCTTCTTCTATTGTTAAGGGGTTATATCCCCTTCGTCTATCTTCGGACCCTGGCCATAATCTACAATTTGTGTAGATATGGATTCTTGTAAATTCTACCTTTTATCAATATAAATTATGTTTACCCAGCAAAAAAAAAAAAAAAAAACTAATGATAGAACGGAAGAGTGAGAGACTCAAGCAAAAATATAGCAGGACAGTACGTGAATGAAATAGCAAGACTTTTCAAATATAGACTTTCCAAAAATAGTACAAGTGTCGGGAATAGCACAATAATAGCAAGATAGCACAAAGTCAAGTATAGCAAGATGGCCATAGTACAATTAGCACAACGAGTATAGCATAGCACAACGAGTATAGCATAGCACTTTGTTGTCAATGGACAATGAGAGAACATAGCACTTTTGATTGTCATTTAGATAGTCAAGATAGATAGCACTTGAGTGTAATGCCAAACACTCTGATCATTTAACTCCCATGGGCACTAGCACTTTCGGGCGCACATCCCAGAACCAGATCGGACCCTTTATATATTGTCAGGCATTGGTTATATTGTTTATCCTTAGACAATCAGTCAATGGCCAATATAGAGTACCAAGAAGTAGATGAGAGCACTATATGAATAGACGAGATAGTAGAGTGAACGTGAATAGATGAGCGAGTAGAGTATAGATGAGAGTTAGTGGACATTGCACATGAAACATCGAGTAACGAGCGATAGTAAAAGTAGCACAACACGTGCACATGGTGTTGGCAGTCAGGCGGCACTCACGACCTTACCACTGGCCATGTTAAGCACAGGTCTAGAGGTCCTACGTGATTCAAGACGAGAGTGAATTTCTAATAGCCGTTTGGACCATATTGATCCCTAAAGGGTGTAATAGGTGTTAGGGTACAACCGGCTCGTCGACCATGTGGGAATCCATGGGCAGAGGAGACTTACGGAGGCCTTGAACAAAAGACTTACTAGTCCGACAGAAGGAGTGTCCGACGGAGAGTTCGTCCAAGTCAAGAAAGTGTGTATATAGAAATAAGTGCTCGACATTGTAGAGGAGTTCTAGAACAGTGGAGCATCGATATCGGTATTCCCAAAACATCGCAAGAAACAATAGACAAGTATATTTAAAATATGGTAATTTAATTGCATAATTTACCAGATGTATTATGAAATAATTTCATGCCAAATTATGCCATAATTGGATGGTTCAAAGTGTGTGTAAGTGTCATGAAAATTGTAGATAGAAAAGATCATGTGCATGTATTTTAATCATACACAAATGTTTAATTTAAAGCAAATGTTACTTTCTGTATGTATGACTGTTAAACAAGAGTGCAAACACTGTAGAAATTCAAGCATTGCTGAGACAAGGGGTTTCTTGCAAAAACCAAGATCGCGACGTACCCTAATGAGGGTCGCGACGGGGTCAACTGAGATCGCGACAGGGTCTGGTACACGTAGCGACAGGCCTAGTCAGGTCGGGCAGCAGATCGCGACGATAGGTCCTGTCGCGATAAGATCGCGAAAGATGGCACTGTCGTGACAGACCTTGTGAACGCGGCCTATCGGGCTGTCGCGTTCACAGGGTCTGCGCCCGAGTCCGACAGGGAAAGGACTTACATTGGATTGCGAGCCAAAACTTACCCTATTTGACACAGGGTGGTTCAAAAAATCACCACTAATTGTATAGTCAACGAAAAATCGTGAAACCAGTTGCAAAACGACCTAGACATGCATGCGTACTTACAATAAATAGGAATTTGCAAACAATCAGGGTTTAGACATGTTTCAAACACAGGTATGCATGATGAACATGAAACAGTACATAGTTGAGATCAACGATTAAATTCGCAAGATAGGATGAATCAAATTTGGGGCTTTTAGGGGAAAAAGATGCCTAACATGCATCAGTTCCTACAGTAAAAATTTCGTGGCATGGGTTGAGTATATAAGGAGATTACGAATTAAGACAAGGGTTCGGGGTCATGTCAGTTGCATAACATGAAAAATCAAGAACGAAAGATGTGCTCGATGGAAAATTATGAAACCAAAGGGCTTTTGTTCCTAATAGATGAGACATCCTATAGAAAAAGTTTCATGGTTTATACTTGTGAGAATGCCTACCTTTGATCGTTTTCCTCTTCTAGGGTTAAGAGCTTGAAGAACTCGGGGAAGAATTTGAGAGATCCCTCTTCTCCACGAATTCTCCTCCTCTTGGCCTCTCCTCCTAGTCCAGGAACCTCTTGGCACGAGCTAGGGCCGCCATGAGGGTTTAAGAGAAGTATTTAAACTTCTCCCTATTCCCTTTCCTAGTTTAAGCCTAACTCCTATTAAATTCCGAATTACCTATTTTCCTCTCCCCTTTCTAAGCAAGAGATCTCCTATTTGGGTTGGGAGAGAGGAAATTTCGTGGCCAATCAATTGGTGTAGGTTTAGGAATCCAATCCTAATTCAAACTAGCTATTTAATGCATTAAATATCTCTTTTCTATTTTAGTAATATTTTATTTACGAATTGTGGGTATTTCTCTATTATTCCCCTTTTTAAAATCTCTATTTTAGTCCACTCATTTCTAATGGGTCAATATAGCAAAAGCCCATTACTCATTTTCTTTTAATGGGTTTTATTTAATTCTCTCTTATTTGATTTCCTAGTTGATTTAATACATCTTCCTTTTATTTGATTTTCTAATTAAATAATATAAATATTAATTTTTTTCCCCATAAATTTAGGGTTGCTACACCCTTCGTTCATTCTCTGTAAGAAGTTGAAGGTTGTTAAGGAGGCATTGAGGAAATAGAACATTGAGGTTTTTGGAGATGTGAATAACTCTTTGAAGCATTGGAGGGAAGAACTTTCTAAGATTCAAGCTAAGATGATGCCACAACCAGAGGGGCCAGCTCCTTATTGATGAAGAGAACCGGATTAGACATGATTATCACAAAGCTATTGACATGGAGGAATCTTTCTACAAGCAAAAATCTAAGCAGCATTGGCTTTCTCTGGGCAATAGAAACTCTAAATACTTTCGTGCTGCTTTTAAAGCCCGAAAATCTATCAACACTATAAGGAGATGCACAGACTCAGATGGTAAAATTATTGAGGATATTGATATGGTGAGACAGCATTCTGTGAGTTTCTTCACCAGTCTTCTAAACCAGCCCACTCATGATTGGAATCGGACTCTTGTCAAGCCGAGGCGCACTCTTGATGATATGGATATCCAGCACCTTGATCAAGGCATTATGGATGAGGAGATTACCAAAGTGGTTTTCCAGTCCCCAAAACGTAAAAGTCTAGGTCTTGATGGTTTTCCAGCTGAAATCTATCAATGCACTTGGGATATTGTGGGAGAGCAGGTGATTTCGGCAGTTAAGTACTTCTTTCATTCTGGTAGACTTCTCAATCAGATGAACTGCACCTTCATTGCGCTTATCCCTAAGGCTGAAGGAGCGGATTCCTTTGATCAGTATAGACCAATATCTCTTTGTAACTTCATCTATAATCTCCAAGATATTGACTAATAGATTGCAAATGGTTCTCCATAAGCTCATCAGTCCTAATCAGGCCGCCTTCATCAAAGGGAGATTGATTTATGATAATATTCTCTTAACCAATGACTTAGTCTGGGATCTTCATTCCAAGACAAAAGGTAACATTCTCTGCTTCAAAGCTGATTTGAGGAAGGCATTCAACTCATTGAATAGGGAATTTATTTACTAGATGATGAAGGAGATGAGATTTCCAGATAAATGGATCATGTGGATAAGAAGTTGCATTGATAATCCAACCTTCTCTATTCTGTTCAATGGCTCCCCTGCTGGTTTCTTTCATGGAAACAATGGAGTTGACAAGGAGATCCCTTGTCTCCTTACCTTTCTACCATAGCAATGGAAGGACTTACTTGTTTAATGGAAGATGCTATTATTAGAGGCGACATTAAGGTTCCTACTGCTGGTAACATGCATATTTCCCATGTTGTTTTTGCTGACGATCTCATCATTTTCTTGAAGAATGACATTGAATCAGCTGCTAATCTCATGAAAGTTCTTCACGAATTCTCCAATTGTTCGGGTTTTACTATGAACAAGTAGAAAAGTAAATTGTTTATCGGAGGTAAAGTAAAGCACAAAGATCTTTTTCTGGCTACTATGGAGGTTGGGGAAGGTACTTTCCCGGTCCCTTATCTTGGCCTTCCTCTGATATCCTCTTCCATCAAGAAAGTTCATTGTATTCCTCTCTTGGAGAAAATTAAAGGCCACTTGAATACTTGGAAGAACATGCTTCTTTCTAAGGCGAGTAGATTGGAGCTTATCAAATCTGTTCTTCAATAATATTCGATCTATTGGTCATCAGCTTTTCTTCTCCCTAAGGGTCTTATTAAGCTCATTGAAGACACTCTTCGTGAGTTCTTTTGGAAGGGATCTTCGGATGCTAAGCCTATGCACATGGTGAAGTGGAAGGATATATGCGGCCTAAAAAAGAAGGAGGGTTGGGTCTAAGAAGACTTCAGGACTGGAATAGAGCTGCATCTATTAAACTTCTGTGGGACACATTACAAAAGAGAGACTCTATATGGATCGAGTGGATCTACAACCAGTATTTACTGAACCAAAATATCTGGCTTATCAAATGTAAATCGCACTATTCTAGTGCTCGGAAAGGAGTTCTTAAGGAAAGAGAGTGGATACAATCGCATATCACTTATAAAATTGCAAACGGTTCTCTTTTTAATATGTGGTATGACCCTTGGATAGATGGACAAAGTATTTTCTAGAACTATGGGGAAAGGATTAGACAAGATCTGGGAGCAGACAGGAATATGCACATTGATCAATTCATACATAATGCTCAATGGGATCTGCCTTGTGCTACATCTCATCAAATGTTCTCTCTTTGGCCAACTATCAGAAGAATTCATATCCATGCTGGTCAACAGGATGTCATCACTTGGAACCACAATAGCGGAAACTTCCCCATAGCTTCAGCTTGGAATGAGGTTAGGAGTCATCATATGGAAAGTCAATCCTATAACTAGATTTGGGGCCAACCTGCTGCTCAGAAATTCAATATGTGCCTTTGGCAAGCTGAGATGAACAAGCTTCCCATGCAAGATCTCTTGAAGTCCAAAGGCTTTCATATGGCAAATCAATGTATCCTTTGTAAAATCAAAGAAGAATCCCATGACAATCTTTTCTTTCAATGTGACAATACCAGGTGGATTTGGGATCAATCTTGTACAGATTTGATTTTGCGAGACGTCTGGAAGATACTTTGGAAAATGAATTGCAGAAACTTATGCAAAGCTTCCCTCACAAAAATACTATTTGGATGCTGGCTCAACTTACTTTGAAGACCGCGGTTTGGTGGATTTGGCGGGAGAGATGCCTCAGAACTTTTGATAATAAGAATAGATCGAAGATGCAATTGCTTATTGGGATACTTCTGGATATAAAGCTTTGCATGGAGAACGCTAAAATCAAAGGTTGTTCTAGAAGAGAAAAGGACATTCTGACTCGTTTCAACATCTCTTACACATAGCTGTTTTCTTTTATTTTGATCTCCTTACTCATAGTCCACAACTTGTGTGGTCATGAATTAGAGGTGTTGCTCACTCATAGTCCACAATCTGTGTGGTCATGAGGTGTTACTCTTGGTTATCCTATTGTTGAGAGTGGTGGAGTGAGAACATTCTACCTCCTTGAGGTAGGGTGCACTCTCCTACCCTCCATTAAGAGCCTCTGCCTATGCATCTTTGATCATAGGTTTGTACTTTATTCTTTTCTCAATACATTATTACTTACCAAAAAAAGAATCTTCGATTCCGAGACAGGTTGTGTGTGTCGGATAATCCCGAGATCAAAAAGCAAATTTTAGAAGAAGCTCACCGGTCACGTTACACCATTCATCCTGGAGCTGTTAAAGATTTGAAGAAACATTTCTGGTGGTGCAATATGAAAAAGGATATTGTGAATTTTATTGCGAAATGCTTGACATGTCAGAAAGTTAAAGCCGAGCATCAGAAACCAGTCGGAAAGTTAAAACTACTCGAAGTGCCAGAGTGGAAATGGGATAGTATCTGTATGGATTTTATTGTGGGATTACCTAGGACACGAAGTGGATTTGATGCCATATGGGTAATCATTGATCGACTTACTAAGTCAGCTCATTTCTTACGAATCAAGACAAGATGTTCTGTGGGTGCCTTAGCAACATTGTATATGAAAGAAATTGTCCGATTACATGGAATTCCGAAGGATATAGTGTCAGATAGGGATGCAAGATTTACCTCACATTTCTGGAAAGAACTGCAAGATGCATTGGGAACTAAATTAAAGTTTAGCACAACATTTCATTCTCAGACTGACGGAAAAACAGAGCGGGTAAACCAAGTTATCGAAGATATGTGTCGTGCTTGTATATTGGAGTTTGGAAATGACTGGAACACTCATTTAGCAATTATGGAATTTGCCTATAATAATAGTTACCAGTCTACCATTCAAATGGCACCATTTGAAGCCTTATACGGTCGCCAATGTAGATCACCACTGTGTTGGGTGGAAATAAAAGAATCCCATATTCTTGGACCTGAAATGATTCAAGAAACCACAGAAATTATCAAATTAGTGCAAGACATAATGAAAGCTGTCCAAGATCGACAGAAAAGCTATGCTGATCGTCGAAGAAGGGAATTGGAGTTCCAGCAAGGAGAGCGTGTATTCCTTAAAGTATCTCCTCGACGCGGAATTAGAAGATTTGGAATCAAGGAAAAATTGAGTCCAAGATACATTGGACCATTTGAGATATTAAAAAGAATTGGAGAAGTGACGTATCAATTGGCACTACCACCGCAATTATGTAATGTACATGATATTTTTCATCTATCAATGTTGAGAAAATATGTTTATGACCCGGAACACATCATTGGATATCAAGATCTGGAGATACAAGAAAATTTAGCATATGAGGAAAGACCTATACAGATTCTTGATCGAAAAATCAAGCAACTACAAAACAAAGAAGTTCCTTTGTTGAAGATTCAATGGAGTAAGCGTGGACAAGAAGAGGCAACATGGGAACTAGAAGATGCCATCAAGATCAAGTATCCGGACTTGTTTACAGGTTAGTAACCATCTCCTTGTGTTATTAAATTTGGAGGACCAAATTTCTTTTAGTGGGGGAGAGTTGTAATGCCCCAAAAATGTAAAGTGTTAAGAAAATATGAATAATGCGGTTATTATATATTAGGATTGTTATTAAATTGAGATAATTACATTTTGGGTTTAATTAGTAGTAACGTATGTTACCCCAGTGTCGTACACAAAGGTGCGCGCTCCCACAGGACGACACCGGAAAATGACAAAGAAATAAAAATCCGAGAACACCATAATTTCCAGAAAAATGTGAAGATCTCAGAAATATAAATATCCAAATTTTTCGGCATGTGGACTTCAAGGATAAGTTGACGCGACTATTTTTCAGGTGATTTTTCACCCAGTGTAAAATAAAATCTAAAAATTAAATAAAAATCACCATAATTAGAAAAACCATCATATTAGCCTATGGTTAAAATCTTAACGTAAACAGACATCGTTTACATATAAAAACATGTGGACAATTGGACCAGCTGAATTTTGAGCCAATTACGGTGGCTATTTTCTGAGTTTTTCTAGGTGCCTACGTGTGAGGCTGTGGGAAGGCCAGCACACCTAGGGGAATAGGTAACATGATAGTTACCATGTGTAACTTGTGGGTTGTGCATGTAACCCATGTCAAATGGTAAAAGCCCATGGCTTTTACTGTGACACATTATGGGGCGATGTGTCATTGTGCATGCAAAGGCCCTTGGGGTATAAAGATACCCTGCTATGCCTCATAACCATCTTTTCGAACACTTCTCCTCCCTTCTATTGTGTTGTTGTTATGTGTTCAAGGCTCTATAGCTGGGAGTAGCTGAAGCCATTGTTCTTCCTACACCTTTGTTCCTGTCCGAGCTAGTGTTGGAGGTTGCTGGGTGTTGCTGCTACTTGGTCTACAAAATGCCCTCATTCCTCAAGTGCGTAGTGCATCTGTTAAGACTTTCAGACATACAAGCTCTCTATTCCTTCCTTTGGTTCTGTGGATTTCCATAGTGAAGAGAAATTTAAACTACTCAGTAAGGTAGGATTCTCTTCCTACTCTTCTCCTCTTCTTCTTACATTCCAATTTAATTCCAATAAGTTAAAGTGATCCTTTACCATGTATGTACTATTTTCTAGACTTGGAAAGTAGTTCCATGCTAGGAATTGAACCATCATCATGATTAAGTTAGTGTTTGGTCATGGGAGATAATCCATCATTTCTTTTTCATTCCAACTTGTTTAGAATTTGAAGTCATGTTGATCTCCCTATGTAGTGTAGACTGAACCATAACGGTTCTTTCTCATTAGTGGAATCAATTCATTGGGAGACCATGGAAGTCTCAAGTGAGTGTACTTTGATAAATGAGTAATGAAAGAAGAGAAGAGAGTACTAAGAGAATTGCTTTTCCAGTGAATTTCCCTTGAGTTTGTCTTCTTGTTGATCATCCATGTGAATCATATCCCATGATCTTTCTTTCATTTTCTTGCCATGTTAGCTTGATTCTTAAAGCTAAGATCATGCTTGGTTAAAGTCTTAATCATGTTAGGAATTATAGAAAAGCTAGGTAGTACAATTTTTAGTTGAATTTAAACACTTGTTGAAAGTCTACACAGGACCTGTCCACAGCCATGCTTCTTGCTGTCGACAGGGCCTTGTTTCCTGAACTCAGAAAAGTTCACCTGTGTGTGGCTGTCGACAACCCCATTCCTGGCGGTCAATAGGCACCCACAGAACTCCAGTTTTGGCTCTGGAGAACAGCACCTGTCGACCGCAAATTTCTGGTGGCCGAGAGGCACTGATAGGGCCATGTTCTAGCACCTATCTTGCTCCATTCTTTGTAGAAAATCTTACTCAATTTTTCTAACTCATAGCCCACCTATATCTTGTGGTTTTTACCACCTAAACACCTGCTAAAACCAGTCATGTTACCTTTCTTTTTACCATGAATCATTTCTTAAAAGTTCCAAACAAAATTGTCCTTGTGAGATCATCAATTTCTGTAATCAGTGAAGGAACAGAGTTCCTAAGTTCTTGCGTATGAACAGTGAGTGAATTCCTGTGTACCCTTGATTTGATACAAGGATAAATGTGCTGTGATGACGAGTTGTGAGTCTTTGGACTCGTTTGAGAAATATGCCTGGCATATAAAGGGCTGGTTCAGTCCTGGGGGGAGCGCTCGAATTCGTCAGTGGCCGCGCGGGGGCGATGAGAATTTCTGGATGTTGGCATACATCAATTCTATTTGATTAGTCATCATGAGCTTGTGTGTGTGAAATTATGTCTGATTCTGCATTCCAGTGTCATCCTAAGTTATTGATCTTGTTTCTAAACTATTCTTGTTCAATACCTGTTATCAAATTGATTCATTTGTACATTGTTTGAACACTCAGTGCTAGCAATCTATAATTGTTCTTACCTTGAGAATTTACATCTGAATCCTTTTCATTTAAGGGAATTGAGTTCTACTGGGCTAGTTAGCTCATTCAATTTACCATTTTCAGGTGGACCCAACGAAGATGAAGCTTAAGGGGATTTAAGTGCTGAGAGGACCACCTTATGCCAAGAAGTGCAGTCATCTTTTGTTTTTCTTTGTAGATAGAAATGAGGATGTAATAAGTCTACAGTTTATTTTTGTCTGCTCCTCATTCAGGATGGAAGGAGGAGTGTCATGTATTAAGTTTTCGTTAAGCTAGATGCTTATATATAAATGTTTACATTAGTTCTTGCTAGTAATATTTGTCATATTCAGTAAATGGAATTTTGCTAGAACGTGACAGAACTAAGCTTCAATTAGGAACCCAAAGCCTCCTGAAGACCCTGCCACAACCTCTAAGTAAACCTCGGGTCTCGGTCAGAGATAATCCACTTTGGCACGCCATTCAACCTCACAATGCTGCTCACATACAGCCTAGCCAAGCTCTCCACGGACTGCTTCTTCTTCATAGGCAAGAAATGCGCCGTCTTGGAGAAACGATCTACAATCACCCAAATTGAGTCATTGCCATTAGGTGATCTGGGCAAACCCATCACAAAATCCATAGTGATTGCTTCCCACTTCCATACAGGTATCTCCATCTTCTGCATAAGGCTCGATGGTCGCTAACGCTCGGCCTTCACCTGGTGGCATACATCTAGACACGAACTCGGTCACATGCTTCTTCATACCAGACCACCAGTAAGATCTCTTCAAATTCTGGTACATCTTAGTGTTGCCTGAATGAATGGAAAACCTCGACCTGTGAGCTTCTGCAAGTACATACTCACGAACATCCACAACATCAGGAACACAAACACTACAAGAGAAAGTGGTTTTACCAACGGATATTTGTGACGGAATTGTTCCGTCGAAATATCTGACGGATAGATTTCCATTGGAAATATCCGTCGGTAATACCGACAAATGCATATACGTTGGAAAATTCCGTTGGTAATACAGGATTACCGATGGATATTCTGACGGAAATATGTATGTTGGAATGTCCGTCGGTAAACCCGCAATTTCCCTCCCCCGCCATCCCCGCGAAACCCGCGCGCCTCTGCGCCGCCGCCTCCGCCGGAGCCCATCCAGGTGTGTATCCTCCCCCCTCCCCGTCCCGGCGAACCCACCCCCTCTCCCACTCCCATTGCCAGCCTCCCCTCCCCGTCCTGGCGAACCCCACCCCCTCTCCCACTCCCATTGCCAGCCTCCTCCCCCTCCCCCTCCCCTCCCCCTCCCTGTGACGGCCACCCCCTCCCTCTCCCACCCTCACTGCTCCCCTACGGGTCCCCACCCCCCTGCCACTGGCAGCCCCCCTCCCACGATCCTCTCCGGAAGCCCCCTCCCCCTCCACGACCCCACTATTGGCCCCCGGCCCCACCCCCCTGCCGGTGACACCTACCCCTGCCAGCCCCCCCTCCCACTTCTGGCCGTCTCCCCCTCCACTACACCCCACCTTTGCCACGACCCCCCTCCCACTGCCAGCCCCCCTCCCACTCTCCCGAAGCCCCCTCCCCCTACACGACCCCCTACTGGCCCCCACGCCCTACCGGGTCCCCACCCCATGCCAGCGACCCCACCCCTATTGGGTTTAATGATCGAGTGAGCAAACAACATTTTTTTTCGATAAGTAAAGATGGAATTAAAGAAATAATATGTACAAAAGCCTTTGATCATACAAGTCATGATCTAAAGGCAATAGTCACCTAGAGGAGTTCAGGAGAGTGCACCCTTGCCTCAAAGAGGAAGAATGTTCTCACTCCACCAAACAGTCACCCTAGGATAACAAAGCTAGAAAGCTAAAACTCCATGACTACACAACCTGTAGACTATGGATGAAATACAATAAAGGTTTCAAACTAGAAAATGTCCTTTGGGCTGAACTTGCAAGCTGGTCCAATTATACCACAATAAAGTCAAGCTGTTAGGATAGATATATATGATGCTATTTGTATCTTTTATTACATTCTTAATAAATAATTATATATTTCGCCCATGTATTAACCATCTATCTGCAATGATTGTAATGGACCCTCTGCAATGATGATCTAGGAACATGAACCCATTAAGGCCTGGTGACGAAAGATTGGAAGAAGCACACCTTAAGATCAAGTGAGAATTGCATCACCCATGAATTAATTAAGAATATATATCTTGAGACCCACTGTCTAATCTCCTCAATATGAATCCCCTTAATTACCTACTAGAAGACAGGGAAGGTCCTTAATATATCAACAAAATTAGTTAATGTCAAAATAACGGTCGATTTCCATCAAATTTCCATGTAGATGTGGAGTAGCCCACCATCACAACTGGCTCCCAGTTTGATGGAAAGGAAGATTATGCAATTTTAGATACTTTGTAGGAAAATAGTTGATAGGCATAAATACTTGTGCACCTACTGTTGCTTTGAGATTGAATCGATTCGATATGTGCATATTGTAATATGCTAGGTATTTTCGGTTCTAACATGGTTGGGTACAATTATTATTTTTTAAAAATTTTATTTTCATAATAAAACTTAGGGTATCTTGAGCCGAAGCCAAACCAGACCCTTTAAAGAAAATGTAGACAGATATAGAACATGACACCCTTTAAAGAAAAAACAAGGAAAAAGCAAGAAATGAACTAGTGCAAATTGTTGGGGGGGGGTGGTGGAATGGGGATGGACACTACCTGAGAGATGTTGGTCCTCTCCACAGCTCTAGATTACTTGTGGTTTGGGCTTCATCCTAGTAAGGGTGAGCACACTCTTGGTTTTCAAATATATGTGTATATACATATATGTTAAACAACATTTCATATTTGTGAGGGCAGTGCTACACTAGGGTTGTTACAGGGCACATAATTTCTAGAAGCATTATCTAGGGTATTGAGGCATATTTTTGGATGCACTTTTCTAGGAAGTGTACAGTCTGTCAGGTTCCCATTGGCCTCCTTTCAAGTGGAGCTATGCTTTTATTACATTTTTTCAATAGTTTTCCTACATAAAATTTAGTGGTCTAGAGAGACAGCATTTCAATAGTTTTCCTACATAAAATTTAGTGGTCTAGAGAGACAGAATTTGTCAAGGGTCCAATTTGCTAATTACAATATGAGTTCATAAAATTGTAAAGTTTAGAAGTGTGTTACGTACACCACTTATTAGCCATGGGATAGGCATTTGTAAAGAAGCCAAATACAAACACCAATGAGGTATGCATCCTAATTTAGGAAAATAAATTAGTACAAACTCTTCCTTCTAGACATTAGTTTAGTTTACGTTTAATTGTTCACTTTCAGGTTAATGATTAGTATTACACTTCTTATTTTTTAATGTATTTGTTTAGTATTGCACTTGTTTATATGTAATTTTATTACACTTGATTAGTATTGCAGTTCTTACATTAATGTAATTCATTTACATGTATGTGTGAATTTGTTTTAATATTGCACTTGTTCACATGACATATTTTGTTTTCATATTCCTTTCATATTTATGTGGGTTTTAAATTTGATATATGCATGTATAGTAATTTATCACTGCACACACCTCACGAGAGTGTGTTAAGCCCGTGTCAATGAACCTTCCCGTTCAAGACTTTGGGATTAATGTGCACGAGTCTTATTTTCAATGATGAGAACATATATATCTAACTCAAAGTCTTGAATTGTCCCATTTTGGACAGTCTATGATTGTTTGATCGCAGTTATGTGGTCATTTACTATGTGTTTGTATTATTTGTTGAAAATTTCGGGTGCTTCTACTCACTCCTCTCTGATATACCTTTATTTTTTTCGGTAAATAATAATGCATTAAGAGAGGCAATATGTACAAGGTCTATAACCATAAATCATGGTCATAGACAAAATTCTAAAGTTGATCAAGAGAGCGCACCCCACCTCAGAGAGGTAGAATGTTCTCACTCCACCGACCACAACCTTAGAATTAACAAGACTTAGAACTCATGACCACACAAGGAATGTGGACTATGAGAATGAAAAAGATCAAAACAAACTACGTAACCGAAATGTTAAGGCGAGTGAAGATTTGTTTCTCTCTTGGAGTTTGCGATCTGAACTGGAAGTTTTCCATGATAGTCTTGATGTCAAACAAAATCTTGATCAGCAATTGCATTTTGGATAGACTTTCACCTTCAAAGATTCTAATACATCTCTCCCTCCATATCCACCAAACTGCATATTTCAGCGCCAATTGAGCCAGTCTCCAAACATCTCTCTGATATACCATTATTGATTTAGAATATTTTATTAACCACTTATTAGTAAGTGTTTAAGAAAATATTTTAATCAATAAATATTTTTTGGTATATCAGAGAGGTGTGGAGAGATGCTGCCGAAATTTTCAGCAAATAATACAAACACATAGTAAATGGTCATCTGAGTGCGATCAAATATTCACAGATGGGTAAAAAGTGATAATCTAAATAATATGTCCTACCTATTCAATTTGACTTACTCGAACGATGTGAGGGTGTGTTGGATTTTAACTCGTGACATGACATTTAATCTATGTAAGAAAAATGTCTTATGACAATCGATCATGGATGTACCGTGGAATAGTTAATTGAGTTATGACAGAGGAGTTTAAAGACGGAGTTGACAGTTTCATTCAGTTTGCATTGAGTAATTCATCAGTAGCAGTTGATCCGATGGGTAACATCCGATGTCTGTGTTCGGCTTGTAAGAACAGAAAGTGGATATCAACATGGGATGTGCAACATCATTTGTATAGGAGAGGATTTGTTGCCCATTATGAGTTATGGTCGTCTCATGGTGAGTTGAATATTCAGTCGTCTGAACCAGCCAACTTTGCCTCCACAAGTATGTACGTAGACATGGTTGTCGATGCTGCTGGTCCAGAGTTCAATATTCATGATGACCAAACAGATTTTATCAGTTACTTCGAGATGCTGATGATCCATTATGGGATGGTTGTGTGAAGCATACACGGTTGTCTGCAATGTTGCAGCTACTGAATTTGAAGTCTAAATTTCATTTGAGCGAGAGTTGTCTTGATCGACTTCTCTTACTCGTCAAGAGTATGCTTCCTCAATCAGAGAGGTTGCCTAATGATTTTTACCGTGCGAAGAAGATGGTGAATGATCTGGGGCTTGGTTTTATGAAAATTGATGCATGTCTGAATCACTGTATGTTGTACTACAAAGATGATGCAGATAAGACATCATGTTGTATTTGTAAGCATGATAGATTCAAGCCTAAGAGAGGAGACAAGTCAAAGGGATTGGAACCAATCTCTGATTCCAAGCTGAATCATGAGTGTGAGAGGAGAGAGAAGCTCTGGGGATTCTGGACGACTCCTGCCTAGAGGTGCCATCGTGGTGGCCTCCGGTCATTCTCCCGTGACCAACCTATTTGAGGAGACCTCTGGTGTCCCCTCAAATCCCTTGGGTGTCTCGTCGTTCAAATCTGCTGGCTCCTCTTCTCGGGAGATTGAGAGAGGGCGCTCTAGATCAAGAGGAAGAGCTAGGTCTACTTCCAAGCCACCAATCTCTTCCAGACCGGTTGCATGGAGCTCGCTCTTCAAGTCACTGGCGTCTAATTCTTCCTTGGATCTACAGTTCTTCCAACCGGAGCTCAACAACGGGATCAAGGTTGTTGTCTATGAAGTTAAAGATTCGGATGACCTTCTTACAACTTGGTCAAGAGTGATTGTAGGGTATGTCATTGGTCTCAAAACTACGTACTTCCCTCTGCATGCCTTCATCAAATCTTGTTGGCAGACTTCAGCTTTCGAGCTGCATGTCCTGGATAATGGCTTCTTCATTTCTAAATTCGATGTCGAGGAGGATTTGAATAGAGTCCTGGAGGGATTCTGGTCTGTCAAGGGCCATCCTATGATTCTAAGGAGATGGTCTCCTGATGTCCGCATGGAGCTTGATAGCTTGAAGAGTATACCCTTATGGGTAGCTATTCACGGTCTGCCTCTCCATCTCTGGACTAAGGATTTCATTGCCAAGCTTGCTAGTACTCTTGCCAAACCTCTCTATTTGGATAAGATGACTGCTGAGCATAGAAGACTATCGTATGCCCGTGTCTGCATTCATATTCTTTGATGGTGAGTTCCCAGAGTTTGTTCATTATAATGATCTGGATGGTTCAGTCAAGCGACTCCGTGTTTCTCTCCAATGGAAACCACGAAGATGCTCGGTCTGTTCATCCTTTGGCCATGCTGAAGGGTCTTGTAAGCCTCCACCAAAACAGCATGCGGTGAAGATCTTCAAAGAGAAACTGGTCAAGCAACCGGGCAAGGCGATTCTTTAAAACTCTTTTGTTGTTCTTGGAGAAGTTGATGGAGAGTCCTCGCTTGATGTTTCCTGTAGTCGCCTTCCTCAACCCAAGTCCAAGGATGCGGCCATCTCCGAAATTCAAATTCAAGAAGATTCCTTTCCCAAAGTTTTGGGAAACCTTCCTCTGCCAATACCTCTCATTGCGCAAGTCTCCTTGCCTTGCAAGGACTCTTTTGGCAAGTGTCAAGAAGGAAATTACGAGGGCCTTGTGCATCAATCGTGCAATCAAGGTGGGGCCCACATGGATATTACAGTGAAGGAACCATTTTATGGAGGAGTTGGCGGCCAGCAGGTCTCCACTCTTTCTCATTCACAGCACACCCAAGGTGGGACCCACAAGGCAGCAAGTGCGATGGAAAAACCTCCATCTTTGGATGGTATGTGCGAAGGCCTTCCTTGTCACGCCCCGATATTTAGCAGCAGAATAAATACCGGGGGCGTGAACGATACAAACAGACGTATCACAGTTGAATAGCACAGAGTCACAATTGAATATAATAACACATTCGAGCCTATAATATGGTCACCAAAAGTATACTTTATTCCATTCCATTCAACTAGTTACAACCTTGCATAAGAAGAACTCACTGAACAAGGTTCATTATTCAAATAACAATGTTTCTCTAATACATCAACTACTCAATTGTCTATTTCTAAACTGTCATCTACTCATATGGCGGGTGCTCATCACTCTTGCCCTGCCCCATCGGACTCCACTGGTTCTTCATCACTTCCTGAAAAGGGCAGGATGATAGGGGTGAACGAACTAGCTCAGTAGGATTTACATCTCAATATTGTACGGGCACTAATATACATGATTAACATTTTAAAATAGGCAAATATGCACATGAATATGATGACAATGTATGCAATACTAACAGATTGAATGGCAGAATAGAACGGATATTATATCAGATCAAAATGTCGAGTTGCATATACAATGGACAGATATTTCAAGAGTAGAATCGTATCAAAAGAGATTGGCCATATTCAGACAGATATCATGCGTTCACATGATCAGACATATCATATCAAATCATATCATATCAGATCAAAGCAGACTTATCATATCATACAAAGGCACATTCACACTAATCTTGCTTATTTGTTTGTGCTATGCCAAGCACCAGAAGTCCATACTCCCGCGGTTCATAAGCACGTTGGGGTGCTCCTCCCCAGGACCGGACCAGGCCCCTTTTTTTTGCACAAGCATTGGATCAAATTTGGACCGAAGTCCCACGTTGTGACGAGCAAACAGATTCATATTATGGCCACAGAGTTTCAATAACAAGCTCGTAGTAAAAGGAACATGATCATTCATAGAGTCAAGGTATGACAAATAGCTCAAGAGAACAAAAGGCAGTATAATGACGTATCATGTTTCATAATCCATTAATGTCTCGACATGAGGATGTTTCTAAAGACAGATCGTATGCAGAACATATGCTCTCAATTCCCCAAGGTGGGTGTGCCTATTCGTACAAAGGTGTAAGTGATGAGTTACGGATCTTTCCTAGTATGTATGCATTTGACAAATAATTAATTGAACACTAGAAACATAAAACCATTGAAACTCATGTGCAAATCATGATATTAACTCCACCAACAAGTCCATACTAACATGTATTCACCCCACATTTATATCATATTCTTATCTTATCAATTGACAATAAGTAAGATCACAAGATAATCCAATGAACATAAGGACAATCACAATTACACATTAGAATCGTATTCATATCATTACTATTTTTCAATGGGTTGATTTATTTTAGGTCCATGCATACTATATAACATCATGCACATGCTAGTAGACATCATGAAATGATCAGACCCAAAATATGCAAATTTTTTGTAAGGGTAGTGTCGACACACCCCTTACTGGTGTCGACACAATGCTTCAAACATAAAGCAAAATAATGCAAAACTGGTCAAGTAGTGTCGACACTAGATCAGGTAGTGTCGACAAAGTGCTTCAAACACAAGGCAAAAAGGTCAAGTAGTGTCGACACTAGATCAGGTAGTGTCGACACTAGAGACAGCTCCCAGAAAACCTTTTGGCCAATCTGGGACAGTGTGTCGACACTAGCTCAAGCAGTGTCGACACTAGAGGCCTTCCTAGAACACCTTTTGGGCTGTTTTGGGACAGTGTGTCGACACTAGCTCAAGTAGTGTCGACACTAGAGGACCTCCCAGAACAAAACCCATAGGTCAAGTGTAACCCGAAAACACATCTCATTCAGTGGTTTACTTACCCCACTTATAACACTCTAAATAATGACATTTAGACAAAACATTCAACACCAAAGATGATGAGGACAACTAGTAGAGGAACTTTTATGTTGGGGGTTTGATCTAATTAGGTCTCTAATTCTGAAAAAACATATGAAGAACATAAAGCTAAGTGCAGCTCAAAATCACAGTATCATGTAGCAACTCTCTTACCCTGTAACTCTCTAATGAAAGGCTTTTGGATAAAACGTCCAACATAAAAAATGATCGTGACTACAAGTAGAAGAACTTTCATGAAGGAAGTTTAGTCTAATTTAGTGTCAAATCACATGCATAATGAGATGAACGGGAAAAGCCCTAACTGTGCGAGACTTCGGGAAACTACGAATACACAATATATACTCCATGAAAACTAGTCAAACCAAGTGCAAATGAACCTAGACTCAAAGAACTACATTATGGTTTGGTTTTCATTAATCTTGGCCCAAGAACACCTACCTTTGGATGCTAAGAACTCTCTGCAGATTTCTGGGTTGATGCAGAGCAAGGTTGAGGAAGACCACGATTTTCCCCAGCCGTTCTCCACTTCCCCAGCGCTCCAAACTTGCTACTCTCGACCCCAACTTGTTGTTAAACCTTCCCCAAGAGTTTAGGGACGAGTTCTTATAGTTTTAGGGTGTAGTTATGAGTCCCAACGGGACTAGGAAAGGGGCTGCGAGTTCTGTTTCCCACTTTCCACAAAATCTGGGATTCTCTCGCCCAAGAGAGGTAGCAAAGGTTTAGGAAACCACCTCTTAGAGTTGGGTCCAGTTTTGACTTACCTTACATGACTACTACCTTAATTTTAACCCTAACTTGCCCTCTCTAATTATGGCATAATTACATACACGAATTTCTGGGTAATTTCCTGTCCTAGTTTATTTATATCCTTGGGCCAAATATGCTCCATTGGCCCAATCTTGTTAATGGGTCATTAATACATGGTGTTGGAAGTCTATCTAATATGTTTATTTAATTTATCCCCCTTTATTTCCAAAATTTTTAAATCACTAAATTTTCGGGGTGTTACATCCTCCCCCACTTAAAAAAAAATTTGGTCCCCAAATTTACACATAATGGCGTAGTTCGTACCTGAGAATAGTTCTAGGTGGTTTTTCTTCATTCTTTCCTCTGTTTCCCAGGTAGCATTAGTAACTCCGTCTCGACTCCATTGGACCTTCACCATAGGTATGGTACGATTCCTGAGTCGTTGAATCTTCCGATCTAACAGTTTGATCAGCTTCTCTTCATAAGTCAGGTCCTCCCGAATTTCCAAGTCATCATGGTTGATTACATGGTCGGCATCGAATAAATACTTCCTCAGCATGGATATGTTGAACACATTATGCACGTTCGCCAGTTGCGGAGGTAGTGCAAGTCTATACGCCACCTGACCAATCCTTTCCATAATTTCAAACGGCCCTATGAATCTGGGACTTAGTTTTCCTTTGATCCCAAATCTTTGTATTCCCCTTGAAGGTGAGACCTTCAAGAAAACATGTTCGCTAACCTAAAATTCTAGCTCTCTCCTTCTCTTGTCTGCATAACTCTTCTGCCTAGACTGTGCTATCTTTAGACATTCCCGGATAATTTGAACCTTCCTAACAGTCGCTTCAATTAAGTCGGGTCCAACCCATTGGTTCCCCCCAACCTCTTCCCAACAAAGGGTGATCTGCAACTCCTGCCATATAAGGTTCAAACGGAGCCATCTTGATACTTGCCTGATAGCTGTTGTTGTATGCGAACTCCATCAGGTACAACTGATCATCCCATCGACCTCTAAAATCTAGCACCAGAGCACGAAGCATATCTTCCACAATTTGATTGGTCCTTTCGGTTTGTCCATCAGTCTGAGGATGAAAGGTAGTACTAAAGTTTAGTTTAGTACCCATTGCTGCTTGTAAACCCTTCTAGAAATGTGAAGTAAATCTAGGGTCCCGATTTAATATTAAGCTAGATGGAACCCCATGCAATTTAACTACTTCCATAACATATAGTGCAGCCAATACATCCACTGACCATGTACTCTTAATCGGCAAGAAGTGAGCTGATTTAGTCAATCGGTCAACTATTACCCAAATTGCATCCATACCATCTCTAGTCTTGGGCAATCCCATGCTAAAGTCCATACCGATGCTATCCCATTTCCATTCCGGGATTTCTAGTGGTAGCAGTCCACCAGCTGTACGGAAATGCTCGGCCTTGACTTTCATGCATGTTAAACAGTATGACACATGATCGGCCACATCCCTCTTCATGTTTGGCCACCAATACGACCTTTTCAAGTCTTGGTACATCTTTGTTGATCCCGGATGAATCATGTACTTGGACTGGTGAGCTTCATTTAATAACCTCTTCTTGAGTTCTCCATGATCAGGGACACATGTTCTACCTCAGAATAGTAATCTTCCCTTAGCTGATAGAGTAAAGTCAGGTCTTCGTTCTAGCTTCTCCCTAATCTCAACTAAGAATGGATCCTCTCCTTGTTTCTCCTTGATTTCGGTCAGTAGATCGAATTGTATCTGGAGATTGGAAATCATTACCTATTTCTCCTTCTTTCCCATGTCTAAGTTCAAGCTTGCAAATTGCTCCAGTAACTTCCATTCGCCCAACATCATACTAGCTAGCATAGCTCCTGGTTGTCTACTTAGAGCATCTGCCACTACATTGGCTTTCCCAGGGTGATATTGAATGGAAAAGTCAAAGTCCTTAAGGTACTCTAACCACCTTCTTTGTCTCATGTTAAGCTCCTTTGTGGGAATAAATATTTCAAGCTCTTGTGGTCAGAAAAGACTTTAAATTGCTCACCATAGATATAATGCCTCCAAATCGTCAAGGCGAAGACTACAGCTGCTAACTCCAGGTCATGAACCGGGTAGTTCACTTCGTGGATCTTCAACTGTCTTGAGGCATAAGCTATTACTTTCCCTTGTTGCATTAAGACACATTCCAGACCTGTTCCAGAAGCATCTGAATAAATTTCAAATCCTCCCTCTGCAGTGGGTAAAGCGAGGACTGGAGTAGTAGTCAGACACTTCTTCAAGTTGTTAAAGCTTTCCTCACATTCATCGGTCCACACAAACGGATTTTTCTTCCGGGTCAGCTTGGTTAATGGCACTGCAATCTTTGAGAAATCCTTTATAAACCTTCGATAATATTCTGCTAATCTGAGAAAGCTCCTGATCTCTTTGACGCTTCTCGGTCTTTCCCATTTTAGTACGGCCTCAACCTTTGATGGATCAACAGCGATACCATCCTTGGTTAGCACATGCCCTAAAAAGGATACCTCCTCAAGCCAAAATTCACATTTACTTAGCTTGGCATATAATTTATTCTCTCTTAAAATTGTAATGAAATCCTCAAATGCTCCTCATGCTCTTCCTTTGTCTTGGAATAAATCAATATATCATCAATGAATACCACCACAAATTACCTTCTGCGGTCCTCAAGGAAATCGAGAGAATTTTATGTAAATTTTACTGGCAGGGGCATTCTACTCAGCATCCCTTTCACATGGTGAGTTGGCAGAACATTTGCAGGCCGAAATCTGAAGGTGGGCTGGGTATCCGTAGCTTGAATGATTGGAATTTGGCTTGTGCTACAAAGAATCTGTGGGACATATTGCAAAATCATGACTCTTTATGGATAAAATGGATTCACAGAGATATCTTAAAAAGCATTCTATCTGGCTTATTCAGCAAAAGTCTTCTCACTCATCAGCTTTCAAAACAATCCTTAAGCAGCGAAGTTGGCTTCTCAACCACTTGACATACAAAGTTGGCGTTCTCAGCCAACTTAGTTTCTTTTACGATCCTTGGATCCAAGGAAAGAGCACTTATATGATGGTAGGTGATAGGCTTCGCCAGCATATGGGGCTTAGTAGAGATATTACTTGTGCTTTGTTTATTCAAGATAATCAGTGGATTCTTCCGCCTCCAACTTCAACTGACATGTTCGATCTCTATCCATTGATTCAAAGTGTTCATGTGAACCAGAATGATGCTATTATCTTGAACCATGGTAGGTTTACTACGAAGGAAGCTTGGAACCAAATTAGGCAGCCTAATCAGAAGGTGGGCTGGGCGGATTGGGTCTGGAAAGGTCCCACTATGCAGTGTTTTTCTCTTAGTACTTGGCAGGCGATTTTGCATAAGCTCCCAACCATCAACAACTTGAGGAAGAAAGGTCTCCAGTTTCCTAGTAGATGCATCCTTTGTTGCCTTTCTGAGGAAAGCGAGGACCATCTTTTCTTCCAATGCCCTTATTCTATAGCGATCTGGGGAGATATTCTTCAAAGACTGAACATTCACAGGTCACCCCGCTTATCTATTCAGCAAGAA